>JAUFSD010000004.1:1200000-1800000 GCA_033030425.1 Verpa conica
CACGGAAATGTGCAAGTTTAGAAGCAGCTGCATCCACTAGCCAGTCAAGATCCGATTCAACAAGCTCAATACCCGTAAGGTCAAACCAATCGACATTTGTCAGACCCCTTCTGCATAGTGGCATGATGGCCTCTAGAATACCGCATCCATTCTCGGCCATGGAACTTCTCACATCAGTAGTACGCGATTTTCTTTTCATGCACTCGAAAAAGTCCATTCTCCTTAGCTTTCCACTATAGAGTGCCAAGGCTCGAAGCTCATGTATCAAAAGTGAAGACCCCCCCCCGCCTGTCGCCTTCAGACCTAGCGGCCGCCCTGAACGCTCAAGCTCTGGTTCATATTCCGACCCGTGAACATCGCTAACCTTGTGCAATGCCTCGAGGCTGATCCCCCGGAAAGATATTGAATAGAACGATTCGTTCCATCGCAAAGATCTCATAACGGCGAGCAATTCCAAGTCTGTGTACTGTCGCCGCCTGGAATATGCTGGCGGGTAGAGCACAAATTGAGGAGCATCTTCAATATCCATGTGAATGCCATAGACTATATTTGATGCATCGAGGTCGTAGGCGGTACCTGAGTATCAGTGTCAGTAAATATCTAAATGAATTTTTTTCAAGGCGTTGGTGAAATACAATAAGCAGCTAGGGTACGATCGAACCCATTAAAATCGTCACCAGGGGTACATGGGATATCTAGCAGAGCCTCGTCTATCAAGCTTTCAGGAATATCTACAGAGTAGGGTGGTATGAGATAATTTGGCCTCAGGTACCCCGCAGCTTGACGGATCGCTTGAATGATATCCGATGCATCTGTTGAAGCTAGGTGTACTTTCTGGGGTGCTCTACATGGGGATCTAGGGCTTCTATAAGCATTAACCTCAACGCTGGATTTTACAATAGTTATACCTGAATGTAAGAGTAAACGAATCATCCGCATCCGATATGGTAATGCCAGCAAGATTTAGAATCCCATAGGAGCTTGAAGTAGCAGCAGATACTAGAGAAGTCGTGCTTCTGTTGGGAGTAATTTTGGGTATCGGTACAAGGTGGATTTTGTGGATCCCAATTACAAGGTAGCATATTGTCGAATACATTTTCTGAAGGTCTTCGGCGGATCCGGACCTATGACCGTTCACCTTCCCTGCTCTTTGAACAACTCTGAAAATCTGAAAATGAGTAGGCGAATAATCCTTTTCTGCCTCTAGTCGACGAGCAATATGCTCAACTGTGGAATTCGAAAATGGAGGTGACGCCTTGATGCTTCTTGTAAGCCGTGACACTTGTCTCAGTATATCCAACCATTTCTGTGCTTCGAGAGGTGTTGACACTTGCAGTACCGTTGATGAGGGTGTTCCGTTTGAATCGTCTAGATGATCCACCTGAACCGTGCACGCAAGATCAGCATCCCCGCCGAACCTGTATATAGCAACGACCTGAATCATTGTGGTAACCAATGTGTGCTCGTTGCTCAACTCCCCTACTGAACCTATAGAGGGGGCTCTCCCGGTTGTAGGTGACCTTGTCGGTATCCCAAACGCTTCGCTCGCCTTGTGCTCCGACTTGTACCTCAACAATTCCTCGTTCGTCAAAACCATGAATTCCTTCTTTCTCCTTAGTAAACCGCCTGTTGAAATAACCTCCCCTGAGTGTACCACGAATTTGTTGCTAGGGCTTATCGGAAGATTATCTGATTGCGATGAATCGATCGAAGAACTGGCGGAAGATTCGAAATGCAGCCCGGGGCTACCAGGATCCCGATCCCGGGTCCTCAAGGATCCGAACATCGATTTAGGTCGCTGTCCGGGATTCTTTGTGAGGACCCGAGGACGGGAAGAGGAGATTATGCTGCTCGACACAACCGTAGTATATTCCTGGTATCCACCGACACCACTGCTAAAGAATGCAGATTTCGGCCTCTGCTTAATGATCTGATCCCTCGAAGACCATATTGAAGATTGCTCGACATCGGGCAATATTGTCGGTCGGTTAAAGAAGCCAAAGCTCTTTCGTCTAGCTGACAATGCACCATCGTGAGACGCGGTCATTCTTCGCCTTGATCACGAGCGGTGAGACACAAGCACGGTTGAAGCGCGAATTACTGAGACAACAAACAGCGGTGACGAAAATAACAGCAGCTAGAGGAACGCGAAACGCACGATCAATCCGCCGTTGGTAAGCAGAAATGGATATTAGAATAAATAAAAGAAAGGTATTCAATATCAGTCCAACAACTGTGCTGATCACGGGTGGGAAAGCAACCAAGAGGCAAAGAATTTGAGGAATGCTGCCGGGGGTTGGGGGAGTACGAATTAGGTCAAGAATTAGTAACAGGGGCCGTAGTTAGAGACCCCATAGAAGGTGGATGGGAGGGCAAAGAATGAGCAGAGGAGAAGATTGGGGAAAGAGGAAAAGAGAAGGGAAGGGGGGAGAGAGTATGAGAGACCACCCAGAGTATTTACGAAGGATGAACACTTGATGGAGTGAGGGGGGATGGAGGGGGGGATGAAGGGTGAACTGGATTGGGGAAGGAGGGATGAAGCAGAAAAGTCGAAAGGAAAGACAAACAGATAGGATAGCCTGAATTGTGGACACAGTTAGGTACACAGAAGACTGACTGACGGACACACGGACAGAAAGCAGCCAGCCAGACAGGAGACCAGGCACAAGCACCACAGAGACAGCGGACAAGACAAACACAGGACGGAACGGACAGGCAGATGGCTGCCGAGCTCAGTCTTTCTCGCTTCAATGCTAGGCATATGCGCCTAGAACAAGCTACGAGACAGTTGAGTCGAATTGAACTCGACAAAAAAAGGCAAGACAGGAGGGAGGAGAGCCATCCAGAAAGCACCCAAACAGCCACACGGCATCACGAAAGCCAAGCATCCAAAAAGCAGCATGATCCACCGCTTGCGTCAGTGGTCCGGATTCAGTTGCCCTGGGCCTATAGTAGTACCCCGCTGCTTTACGATCCCAGCCAGCGGGCTCTGCTCCATGATCCTAGCTAGTGCAGCCTCAATCGTTCCTATCTTGTCGTGCCGCTCCAAGATGGATATTTGTGTAGCCGCAGCAGCTGCTTCGTTCCTCGTCCGATCGGAATGCTGCACCATTGCCGCATCCTGCATGCACGGTCCTTGCCCAATAGTGGCTTCTGCCGGGGAGGAAAATACTGGAGCAGCATGCACTCTAAAGCATATGTACTTTGTACCACCCCACCCGTTACCCCTGCACACGCAGCTTGTAAAAATAGATGATTCGGTCCGAACTCGTCATTGCTGGAACATGTTATGTCTACTATAGCTAGTCCGTCCTTATCGTGGAAACGGCAGAAAAAAATACCCAAGCCTGTCTGGTTTTCCGGCGGGGAAGGACCTCCTCCTCCTCCGGAGTACATAAATGCGCCTAATAATGCACCTGGACGAGGCTAAACGTGGGGAGAGTGGGGGAACGAGACAAACAGTTCGACACCACTCCTCACCGCCTGTTTCCTTGATATTCAATACTTGTGTCCTCGGCACGACAGATGCACGGAATTTAGCTTGAGACATGTCTAAGACCCTAAACAATGATGTAGTGGCGAAGTCATAGTCGAAATTGTCAAATTTCAGCCTCCTGGGGCCCACGGCACAAAGATCATTTCCCAAAGCCAACGTGATTGATAGTGTTGAAACTATGGACTGGGGCCGTTCCTTCACGCTCATTTGCCACAACTAGGGTTCATCGTCTACTATTATTACTGTAATTTTACCAGGATGTGAGGAAGCATGAGCCCATTTCCCTTGGAATTCGGTGATATCTCCTGGTTACCCTCCCTTAATCCCTCACCCCTGTATGTAGATCTTGGATATCCCCCCCTTTTTGTGCCGAGTCACTCGCCGTCACTCGCTATAGCTTGACTGATCACTCGACGCGACATCACCCATTGTATATGTGCATTTTGCTTTATTCTCTTAATCTATGCTTAATCTATGTGGTCGCGTCCTCAATAGCACTCCCCTCTTTTTATCTCTCCCTTAAAAGCCGTTTGCTCCTTCCCCTTTTTAACCACGCTATATTACTGTGTCCCCTACGGAGTTCGGAACGCCCGGGAGAAGTCTAAAAGATATGTGGGGTTTAACCCGGTGATCCCAACAACACGGTTTTGTCCAACGTCTCGGCGCGCACTTCCTACATATAGTCATCCTCGGTTACCCATAGGCAGAAGTCGTTTGAGAAACTTTCGAGCATTGTCTTATAACTATGCACCTGATACTCTGGGGTCGGGGGGAGACGGGGGGAGAGGGGGGCCAATTGCGCCAGGGCAGGAAGCCCAATTACTTTTCTCGGTTATTGTCGAGATACATACCTTCACACGGACTACGTTGCTGGGGTGGGTATATACCGATGAAGGCCATGTCGAAATTTAGCAGGTAGAAAACAGTATGATGAGTCGTTTATCTTATTTTGGTGCGGTAGTTCCTTTCTTTCTTTGTCTAGCCTTCTTTCTTTCTTCAGCTGAGGTGATAGTCGCACGATAAGTCTAACTAGCTAGTAGACTATATATACTTCACATATGCGATATAATGTGTCAGCGACTACAATACGTTTCCGTTCGTTTCGAATACGAACTCATTTTTTTCTCCTTCAATTTCCCCTAATGCCCTTTTACAACAGGGTTCCGTGTATGGGGTGGCGCGTGACGTACTCGTTTGTTTATTCCATCTCAACGCCATCCTTTCATCTTTCCCACCACCCACCCACTCTACTGTACACTGCAGAGATAGCTAATTATCGTTACAGTCGCCCTGGAATCTTAGCAGCAATATCCTTCCCGGGCTCCCGACAAAGACCATCGGCACAAGATTCCTCCTATCTTTACATAGATCGATTTCCGATATGTTTTGATCTGGTGTAATCTACGCCTAGGATCCGGGATGAAGGGTCGCGGAAGAATCACCGGAGAAACGGACGAAATAAAAATAATAAGAGTAATAAAAATAATCTACGCACAGAGCGCGGATGAAACATTCTTTTTTTATACGCGTTTGTCAGGATATATCAACCGTTATTATATATTATAGTGGTGATTACCTCGGCGACAACACTACCTCCTCTTCCCTCTTCCCTCCGCAGAAAAGGGGACTATCGCTCGAAAAGGTTTCATAAGCTTTTTGTACAAGCTTTATACTTCCATGATAGCTTCACTCAAAAGCATAACCACCTTATTCACCCAGTATCCGGTTTTTCGAAATTGTCTCATAAAACACCTATCCGCTATAAAAACACATGTACGCTTCCGAGACGTACAAAGGTATCCCGTAGCACGGGGGGTTTCAGCTGCTACGAGGCTAATCGACAGAGCCCGGATATTTTCCACTGGTTCGGGTAGCTAGCATTTACCCTATATTTTATTTTTATTATTGCGATAGGGGGCCAGCACGGGAGCTTACCTACATAAAATCGATCGGGTCGCTTTGTATTACAGCTTGGTTAAACTTCCCTATGCAACTAATTATTTTATCTCAAACAATGGCCGCGATTTTTTACGTGATTTTATCGAGTGGCAGGAGGGATTCTTGGTTCTCGTACTGTTCGGACGAAAACCCGGGTTTGTGGTGTATCTGAATCGGGTGATAATGTATGAAGTTGTATGATTTTTTATGTTTAGCTTGGGGCACTACAACGAGAACATAGTTCGGCGAGAGGGGCTTTTTTCGGCTTGTTGATTAGGAATATGAGGGGAGAGATGGAAACTATTACCTGCGGATTGAGATGTGCTCCTATGCGCACATGCGTACCCGGCCGGTAAAAGAAATACGGACTCTCAGCGCAGCTCGGCACTCCTAGGGTTGTAAGTGATATTTTATGATTTGGTTCGGTATTACTCCCGTTTTGCAACAACTTTTACTCTGCGCATGCATGTCGGCCTCCTCCGAGTTTTCAACCCAGCTATAGGGCGCATTTTATGCACAGAATTGAGAGGGCGATCTTTAGATTTTGATTAGGTCCTATGCTGGTGGAATTTTTAATCTATATATGACTTCTTTCTTATAGGCTACTATTACGCATCATCGGCCTTTGAGACATCTCATGAGACAGAAATGTGCTGTGATGGGCACATTACATGCAGCTATGGTGAGATCGGGTGCTGGTTATCTGACTAATAGGTGCCATAGGCGCCATAGGTGCAGAGTAAAGGTTGCGGGAATAACGCAATTCTCCAGCCAATGAAGTGGTGGCGGTGCAGTTTGTGTTCAGCCCCATTCGCGGCATCTAAAGTGATCATCTGTGAGATTGAGTTATCCGGGGTAGACTGTGGTTGCGTTTGGGTTGTTGGCATCGCGTATGACGTGGGCTTGAGATGTCTCAGTGCTAGCACAACGGTTTGAGACATGGGGGTTTTCATGGACTTTTGAAGTTCTCCACTCATGGGCAACATTGTTCTTTTCCAAGGGTAGGTTAGGCATTGTGATATCCGAGAAAAAGGTCTTGGGGGTCTGCCATAGGTGTCCACGTAGAGAGTTGTGGCATGTACCAGGGTAATTCAGAGGGGCCAGGATAATTTAGTGGTGAGGGGATATTTCTTGTTTATTTCATGTGCTGTCACTCGCTGGTTGCCTTTTTAGTTCCGCCACTTGACATGTACCTCATCAGTCCTACGACTTGTCAGCAAGCCACACACCACCATGATGGGAAGAACTAAACCCACCTGAATCTCTGGGTACAGGTACTATCTACTAACTCTGTCCTTTCACCCTCTTCAAACGCTAATAGTCCTGCATGTGCAATCATAATCCCGTTATCAATACAAAACCTCTCATCAGTAGAAAACACACTCCCCCCCCTCTCCCCAGCCATCAAACTCATCATCTCCTGTAACCGCTCATTACACCCCACCCCACCTACAATCAACACCTGTGAACTCCCCACATGCGCCATCGCTCTCTCCGTGATCTCTACCAGCATCGCGAAGATTGTTTCTTGAAGTGAGAAACATAGATCCTCCTTTGTGACAGCTTCTCCAGTAGGTGTAAGGAGAGGCTTTGGCTTAGAGGTCAAGAGCTGCGCGGCGAGGCTGTCAATGACTGCGAGGATACCGGAAAACGAGCAGTCCATGCCTTTGACTGTGTAGGGGAGGTCGATGAGGTAAGTTCCGAGCTTGGCGAGTTGCTCGATGTTGTAACCTGGGGCAGGGTCATTGGAGATATTTAAGGTGCGAGCGAAGCGGTCGAGACAATTTCCGACGGCTATATCGAGTGCTTCACCGAATATACGATATCTATCGTAGTTAGTTAATGAGTGAAAGTAGGGGGAGTGGTGAGTGGGGGCAGACCGTTGTTCGGCATAGGCGATTACTTGAGTGTTGCCTCCAGAGACATAGAGGACGACGGGATTATCTGCACCGGTGATTTCGCGGCCCATTTCTATGTCTGTGGGGGGTGAGCTGTGTTTTGGGCTGCAAATAAGTGGTTGGGACATACGGCCGACACAGTGGTTTACGCCAACGAGTGGTTTATTCCAGAGTAAACTTAATGCCCTTGCTGCAATAGCAACACTCTGCAACGGAGCTCCCATCCCCGGACCTGCCGCAATTTATCCTCAGTTTTCTTCTATGTCTGTCTCTGTCTCTGTGTTCCTAGGCACCTTTGGTATAACATATACAATCAATATCCTTCACCTTTGCCCCACTCTCTTTCAACGCCTGCTTCACTAGAGTGACAATCCATGATCGGTGATGTTTTGCTGTATCTTTCGGTAGGAACCCTTCGCCCGGGGGTGAAACGAATGTGTGTCTAATGTTTGAGAGGATTTCTGCAGGTTTTCCGGGAGTGTGCTTGATCAAGCCTACACCAAGCTTATTTGCGGAGCCTTCAAGACCAAGAGCAATCATTGTTGTGATATTGGGGATATTGGTGCCTTACACATACCAAGAGCTCATCTCATCTTTGGCGGGGGCGGGGTTGGTTGCATGAATGGTTACCCGGTCGTCAACAACTTCTTTATCGCAAGGGGTAAGAGGGAAAAAAAGATCTAAAATTTCTTCACAACCGCAATATTCCACCAACCCCTCCAAAGTCCTTGGTAGGCTCTCGGTGTCAATAAAGGTTCTCTTCCCTTCAGAATCTCACCGGAACTTCCGTGTCTGCTCCTCAAAATCCAATGCTTAGAAATGCTCTTCAGCGAGCCCGAATCTCGTCATCTAGCACTGGCGAAACATTTATATGCCTCTTTTGCAAAAAGTCACCCCAATCGAGTCGTTTGAGAGCCCTCGCAACATCTACACCATGTCTTAAGAAAAGGGGAGGTTTAGGCCGGAATAAACCTGACCCTTCAGCTACAGCCACAAAAGTCCTAGATGAGCTGCGTAGGGACATCAAGGGGATTGTTGCGAGGCCAGTAGAGGAAAAGCCAAAGAGGAAAAGGAAGCACTTAGAAAAGGGTCCAAAGGAGGATGGAGAGGTTCCAAGAAAGAGTCTAGTAGTGAAGGGACCAGGGGGTACTATTAGGAAGGTGGTGTCTGGAGCGAAGCCGTCAAGGAAACCTAGGGGGAAGAGTGAAGTTCCTGAGTCTTCTCCAGTGCGGCACCCAGCTGTTGGGGTCTCATTGGCTACGGCTTTGTCGAGGGGAAGCAGTAAAAAGCGGAAGTCAGAATCTGGTACGCCGCTCGGGAATAGGCCGAAGGGGTTGTTTGTGTTGGATCCTGATGTTGAGACTGTTGAACGTATTTACTCCTCCTATTCTCTCCTCTACCCTAGGTGCTAATTGAGGGGGAATTCCAGCGGTTATAATGGAAACCCATGAGAATCCGCCCCAAATTCATCACGACCTCGATAGGGTTCTCTTCAACCAGGGTATACACTACCTTCAGGATCCCCGGTCCCGGGTCTATAATTTCGACCCCTACCTTCGCGATATCATGCCTGTGACCGAATTCAACTTTGAAGCTGTCGACTCCTACATCACATCCTCAAAGGACAAGAGGCTCGAGGCTATTGCAAAAGATCTCTCTAAGAAATACGTTGGTTCTACATCGTCAATGACATCTGTACTTTCGCATTTCCACTTTCTGCTCTCCCACTGGCGTGGCATCAATGTCGATCACTTATCAAAGAGCTTTCCAGTAGAATACCGCACCTTTACACAGCTTTCCAGAGCTCCCGTCGCATCTTTCCTGAGATACAAGGGGGATGGGACATACGCCATTGATGCTGACAAAGAATTTGACACTGACAGCATCCTCTCCCTCCTCGGCCGTTCCCTTGAGAAAATGTTAACTCTCCCCCCACAAGAATATGAGAGCCTCCGTAAAACGAATAATGCCGGTGAAAAGGGAAAATTCACTCAGCATCCCGATACCTTCCACTACTCCACCCTTGGCGATTTCCTCATGCGCTCCCAACTCGATGCGTATGACCCTCGACTCCCAGGAACTGGGATGTTTGATCTTAAAACCCGTGCTGTGGTCTCGGTCCGTATGGACGTGAGTAACTTCCATCTTGGCTCAGGGTACCAGATTAAGACGCTTAAAGGGCAATGGGAGAGCTTCGAACGCGAATATTTCGATATGATCCGTGCGGCGTTCTTGAAGTATAGTCTCCAGGTTCGGATGGGTCGTATGGATGGTATCTTTGTCGCATTTCATAATACGGAGAGGATCTTTGGGTTCCAATACGTGAGCTTGGATGAGATGGATAGTACTATCCACGAATGTTGGGGAAGTGGTATAGGGGAGAAAGAGTTTAAGTCGAGTTTGATGTTGATGAATAAGGTTCTGGATAGAGCGACTCAAAGGTTCCCGGAACAGGTATGCTTCATGGATAATCACTCGCGTATTACGGGGGAAGGGTAGGTTTGACTCTTTTTGGTTTTACTAACGGATGGGGTTGTTGTAGTCGATTCGATTCCATTTTGAGACTCGTGAGACGCAGACACCACTGATGTATATTGTTGCGGAGCCTGTCTCGGAGGAGCAGATTGAAGAGATACAGAGCCGTAATGAACGTGATATGAGTGAGTTTTTGAAGAGTCTTGAAAAGAAGCGGGAGAGTGTTCAGAAGAATGCTCAGTTTAAGGGTATTGCGGAGAGATTTGGCGTGATTGAGGAACCCGAGGTTGAGGTGGAGGAGACAATGGTTGAGAGTGAGAGTAGAGAGGACGAGGGTGAGATTGGAGAGATTCAGGTGGGGGCTGAGGCGGAGGTTTATGAGCAGGGGCAACAGGGACTCGAAGTTTCACTCGAGACTGAAGAAAGTCTGGGGGTAGCCGAAGATACCATAGTGGTGGATGAGAGTGAGGATGTACAAGGTGTGAGTGATGAGGTTGTGGAAATTGATGGGGAAGAGCTTAGCGAAGAGAAAAAACTCGACGAAACAGAGGAGCCTTTCGCAGACACAGACTCTCACAAGCCCAAAAAAATCCCCGAATCCCAACGCGACATTCTTGCCATGACCTTAACAACCTACAACCTCGTTAACGGTAGAGCCGTCATACGCCCCGGTCGCCTCCAGAAAGGAGACAAGTGGACAATCGAATACAATATCACCGAAGCCAAAGACAACAGGCAGGCATGGGGCACCTACAACTCTATCAAGATGCGTAGGAAGAAGGCTTTGGAGCAGAGGCTTCTTGCTGAGGACAGTGACGAAGTTAGTCAGTATGTCAAGTATCTGAGAACGCTCTCTAAAACGGGGAGGAGATGGGCTGCTGAGCAGGAGAAGCAGTTTAGCGATGAGGTGCCAGTGGTATATAAGGCTGGTGGAGCGCGGGAGGAGTAGCTGTTTGTTGTATGATTATCCTGTTTGTATAAAAAGTATTTGTATGGGTTAGATAGGTATGATTTTATATGAAACAAGACTCTCATCTCTGGTGTATAGCTTAGGGAGCAGGGTTTTGCGAGACAATGCTGTTATTTTTTGTATAGGATGAACTTCATAACTGAATAAATTCTCTACCAGCCATAGTTAGACACTCGGTTTTTTTTTTGCAAATGATCTGGCTCAGTGGTTTGTATTGTTGATCGGCATACAAAGCGTGACCTGCCTACCTACTTCGAAAAAATCATTCCAGACACCCTATACCACGTATCAATCTGCAAATGTCTGGGCACAAAGCCAATTACCAAAAAATCTTGTTTTAGAGATCTTGCAGCTCGATATGTCTCGCCAATCGAAGTCTCTACCTACCGCGACGGTGTAACTCCCGCTGCAATGCACGTTCCAGAGAAATAGGTCCGAGATGAACCTTCCGAAACAATTATTTTGTCGCAGATCTCGTTGCGGCTCAAAGACGCGGGAGACCCAGGAGAGGAAGGTGGGGGATGATCATCTTCAACGCGGGGTAGTAGAAGTGCTCATCACGGGGAAAAGAAATATAAAGATTGATAGAATACTTAATTTCCTTCTGCTTCTCCTCCTTCTCCCCCCTTCCGATTCTGTATTTCTCCTATTTTATATATTCCATCGCACCCCCCAAAGCAGTTGAATACTTCACCTCATTGATCTAGGAAAAAAAAGTACACGTGTAAAATATAAATATAAAATAAAAAAAGTTCGAATACAGGTAAAAATAAAGCAACAGAGAGAAAGAAAAACGAGTCTTTACGGCTAATACAAAACAAAACAAAATCCCCACCCTACGCTATTGTTGAAAAAGACTCAATGCCGGCCCGTTATTGTTTACCACAATCAATTTTACCACCCCCTCTTTGCCATCTTCGCATCATCCGACAACTTCTCTACATTGAGCCCCACCATTGCCTCTCCTAAATCGGTCGACACCTCAGCAAGAACCTTCGGATCATTATAGTGAGTGACAGCTTGAACAATTGCCTTTGCTCTCAGGGCTGCATTCCCACTCTTAAAAATCCCCGAACCGACAAAAACACCATCGCACCCCAACTGCATCATGAGTGCAGCATCAGCAGGGGTTGCGACACCTCCAGCAGCAAAGTTGACGACTGGGAGACGACCGAGACGTGCAGTCTCTTTGAGGAGATCGAAGGGTGCGCCAATCTCTTTGGCCATTACGTAGAGTTCTTCATCGGAGAGGGCGGAGGCCTTGCGGATTTCGCCGGTGACGGTGCGCATGTGTTTTACTGCTTCAACAATGTCACCGGTGCCAGCTTCACCCTTTGTGCGGACTGGAAGAAGGTTAGTATGAAGCTGATATATGAATGGAGACGGGTAGGTATTGGAAGAATATACTCATTGCGGCGCCCTCAGAGATACGGCGGAGTGCCTCTCCAAGGTTACGGCATCCGCATACGAAGGGGGATTTGAAGTTGTGCTTGACAACATGGTGGACATTGTCTGCCGGGGTGAGAACCTCAGATTCGTCAATGTAGTCGACGCCAATGGCTTCGAGGATCTGAGTTGTAGTTTAGTAAGAGGCTGAGATTGAGGGACATGGTGAAAATGACTCATACCTGGCATTCAACAAAGTGGCCAATTCTTGCCTTTGCCATGACTGGGATGGTGACGGCTTCCATAATCTCTTTGATCATTTTTGGGTCAGACATTCTGGAGACGCCACCCTCGACGCGGATGTCGGCGGGGACACGCTCAAGTGCCATGACGGCGACTGCTCCGGCCTCTTCAGCGATTCTGGCCTGGGGGAGTGGGAGATTTGTCAGTTATCGAGGGGTAAAAGAGTTTTTTCTTGAGTGGGAATTTCGACGTACTTGTTCGGCATTTACAACATCCATGATGACTCCCCCTTTCAGCATTCTTGCCAGACCGGCTTTGACGACGAATTCCGGTGACAGCGCGGAGCGCTCGACATTGCCGTTGACGGGGAGATCGTTTGACATTGTAGTTGTTTGTTTAATGGTATTGAGCGTTCAGTGCAAATTTGCGTCTTATATTATGAGTAATAGGTGATAGAGAGAGCGGGGTGGAAGAGAAAATGTGGGCGGTCGAACAATATATATAACTTTTTTACTAATAAGTAATAGCGCAACCCACTCCTAACACGAATTACTCACCCACTACCTGCGGAAGAGAAAAAAAAAACTTTGAGTGAATTGAAGTAGGTAATTTTACAAGGGGTAAAGTTACACGTAAAGAAGAAGGAAGAAGAAGAGGAAAAAGAAGAAAAGAAAGAGAAAAAAAGAGAGAGCTTAGATATGACCAACCCACGCCTCCCCCCCGAGAAATTCCACAACCTCTACCCCACTAAAGAAGCCCTAGGCTCTTCTCCTCGCTGCTGCCCGCTTGCCGTATCAAACCGAGCCTGTCAATTCTGTAACTAGTTTCTCACGTTTCATTGTGGGTGAACAACTCTTTTG
Source organism: Verpa conica (assembly GCA_033030425.1). NCBI lineage: Eukaryota > Fungi > Ascomycota > Pezizomycetes > Pezizales > Morchellaceae > Verpa > Verpa conica. The sequence continues at coordinate 1,213,267 of JAUFSD010000004.1, forward strand.
TTTCATGGGGGTTAGGTAAGAAGAAGAAATATTTTACTTTTTTCCCTCTTCCGTGCATATTGTGTAGGGAAGAAAAAATGCACCTGCGATGTCACCCGATCTGCCTCGAATCGATGCCGATACCCCGCATGGCATCTTCCTATCCGATAAGCTGGGCCGGTTGACATCAGCCTGCGTTTCAATTAATCCTTTCGTCGGGGGAGAGGATTAATACGGGGGGAGGTCTTGTAACACGATATCCGTTTTTGTTTTCTCCCCTTTGCGATCGCTGCGCGTTGTGGGTGGGCTCTATCATCACACCCTCATTATCGGTATTCAACACACCCTTCTCGGTCACCGCAGGTTACTCCGGGTGCTTGGGAAAGGGATTAATGGGTAGGTGCCTAGACCTTCCACTCTTGACCACAACCTCGTACTCAGGGCACAGCATTGATATCTTATGATCTGCTGTACGTTGTCAATTGAACAAGGACATAGTTACAGGCTACCTCTAGAATAGCTTTAGGTAGTAGTACACGAGCCTCAATGCCACAAGAGGGTGACTCTTAATTATAATCAATTAAATTTTTTTTGCATATTGTGTACAGCTATGTAATTGTCTGTAGTTGCCGCAGAGGCTCATTTTAACTTACGTATTGCACATTAGAGTAAGTACACCTGAATTGAATATATAATTATAACTGCTGGTTTGTAGCCTTGCATATATATTTATAGACTGGTGGTTAATTGGTAGTAGGGATATAAAAGCGCTATGTATTCTTAAAGTATATTCACCAATTCCGGAAGGACTAGAAATAGTGCTGGTGAGCAGCACTTTTACATCATCAATTCCTATACTCAGGACGCTATGTGTAGATGATGCCCTCATACGCCTCGTTAATAATTCTACAGAGAGTAGTTTAGGCCTCACTATATGTACTAATCACACCCCCCCCCCGATATCTGTATATTATATGTTTATAAAACGTTAGTTTCCCGTTCTGCCACCCGTTTATAAATCGGAAGCTGTCTATTTTGTGAGGAAACAATTAGTTTTAGAGACGTACTTGGGCACTTCCAAGGCTAGCACTCTAAATATAATAATATAGCTGATTTTAGCGTAAAATTATAAGCGAAACCACAGGATATATGTACCGGGTTTCTATACGTCAAAGTATAGGGACTTTGATGTGAATTGAGTGATAGTTCATGATGTGCATTGTGTAAAGACGCTTTGGGAGCCTAAACCCAGGTTTGTGTTGTTACGAGTGAATTGTAAATCTTTTTTATATATATGAATAGATCTTGGATACTTCGTCTGGTGTACAAAGAACTGGGTGACTTAAGGGTGGCTATGATACTGAACTTGGGGAGAGTATTATAGAATTTTCTGTTTAATATACTATAACTACATGTAGATAGTTCTGGTAGTATTTCTATAAACGGAGCTAAATTAATAATCGATGCCGCAAAAAATCGGGAAATTTGGAGCTCTAATGATGAGTAGATAGGTTGTTGGGTACTTTTTAGGAATTTATATGCTGGTAGGACTAGTTATGGGGGGTCTATTCTAAGTCTCTTGTATATAATAAGCCGATGAAAGCTCCCCTTGACAAAAGAAGACCTCTAGAGTAAGCTCATTAATAAATTTAATATAAAAGTACTCCTTGCCTTGGAGAAAACAATGTTTTCGGAACTCTTGACAAAAACGACTTTATGTAACTAAAACACTAGACAAAGCACCAAATAAGTCACCGCCGAGGCCTTGGTATTTGTTTATTCGTGACTCATAGCAAGAATACATACGCACTCCCTAAACCCCAAATGAAGTAACCCCTTACAAAGCCAGAATAATAGAAAAACGCCTTTTAACCTGATAGTGAAAACCCAATACCGCTACCCAAACAACCCTCATTAATTTTCATATTTTTATTCCTAGCATCAATCAACGGTCCCACCTTCACTTCCTCTCTGAGCTCGTCCTGCCCTGCCTCCCCAATCCCTTTAACCTCTGATGCTGCCCCCTCCCGTTGATGTTACTTCCCGACTCTCTTAGTAGCAACTGGCTTTTCTTCAGCCCAGCCAGTGTCTCCACAATCCTTGCAGGCAAACTCACAACCTTCCATAGCAGCGAAAAAGGGATTGCAATAACTGCACAAGCCCACTGTAAAAAAACCGTCGTAAGCGTTGTCTCCTTCTGCCGCGAACTCGCTATAGTAGCAAGTGTGAGGATATCGTTGAGCCGGCTGTTGATCTCGTGAATCCGATTCTCCGTGTGGAGGCTATGGAGCGCTTCCTTTTTCTCGTAACGGCGGACAGCACCTGAAAGATCAGCATTATAAAGTGAACTGGAAACAGAGAAGAGAGGGGGTGGTCTACGATTAAGTGCATCGAGATCAGGATCTCGCTCAATTGCTCTGGAGGTGAGAAGTGTGAGTTCCCTCACCTCCACCTGTAGCTCTTCTAATCTCGCTGCAAGAAGGTCAACTTTTGTAGTTGGGGGCTGGTGCACAGCACTCTGTAAGCATAAGCTTCGGCTCCTAATTAGCTTGATAACCTGCGCGACTGGCCTCAGCTCCGCCGCAAGAACAAAAGCTGTGATATTGAAGTCCGAAACTAGCCCTTCACTTGGTCGTGACAGCTGCGACCGAACCGTGTGGAGTAGCCAGCCTCCCAGCAGAGGCCCAATGAAGCAGCACAGTAGTGCAATCCTCTCATTGAAGTGGAGTTCCCGTGCCGCGGCATCACGAACCATAGCCTCATACGTAGAGTCCTGGGACGTAGGAGGGGACGGGGAGATATCTGGGCCAATCATGGAGAGGTCGGGAGTGCGAGGGATGGTTTGTGAGGAGTGATACCATTCCCTATGATAGTTAGTCTCAGAGCCTTGTGGCAGGCCGGGCTTCAAACCATGGAAATTTAACAAGCCAGTGTAAAAAAACTGCGATAAGGAAGAGTAGCATGACATCTGTGATGAAGTAGTTCCCCCCAGTGAATAGAACCCCTCCAACCGCAGGGAGTACGGCGAATATGAGTGGGATTGTGTGCCATGTTGGTGAAGATGTGTCTGTTGGGGCTAGCACGCTCTGAGTCGTTGACCTTAGCACTGATTTCGCTTCCTGGAAGGTTATCGAGTTTCTTCTGCTACTCAATGGGTCTAGTGAGGATATAGTTGCTGATCGGGAACGGCGGCGGGGGGTGCCTGGTGGGATAGCACCGTTGGTGCCGGGGGAGGGTTCAGGGGAGAGGGGACGATGTTGGCGTGCTTTGAATGCGGCTGTCTCGGACATGGCTGGGTGAATGAGCATTGCGATGGAAGGTGTAAAGAAGGAGGAAGTTCTACATATTCGACTATGAGGGGTGGGGAGTTTGAGAGGGGGTGGATAGAGAGGAGTTTGAGAGGAGAGAGCCTTGGAGGTGTAGTCATCTCTCGTCCGGTATCCGTGCGATGGGAGCACAGTGTTGGTGCATGCATGCCCTGTAGATTATCCGCGCAGCCAGTCATTGTGTAATCACTTATCACCGCATAACACGGGGTATTACTCTGGGCATCAACTGTCCCATCCGGCAGAGGGTTTGGTGGTATGTAGTTATTATCTTTCTCTTTGCAGTGACGCAGCCCCGAGGCATGACGAATCCGGGGAATGCGGAGAACCCTGTGTGTGGACCAGGGGATATGCGTCATTGTGAGCCCATCACCAAATGCTTGACTTGCAGGATATCATGATTGATCCAACCCGAAACGGCTGGAAAAAGCTGCTGGTCGCTTAGACAAAGGTCGCTGCCAAGCATCGATAAGATTCACAGATCAAGTACCAAAGTTGTTTTGAGGATTGATGCAATGGGCGACTGGTTTCTGATGGACCTATAAGGGCCCATAGAAGGACAGGCACATCTTGGAGAGATAGTATAGCGGGACATGGTATGGAATTGGTAGAGGGCTTGGGGCTATGGACTACTACATGTACAGCCGTGTCTAAGTAATTCCCGAAGCCCCTCATAGCAACGGGGTTATTTCTTAAGCTACATCAACAACCATAAATGTTCTATAGAAGGAAGCATTTAGGATAAGATAAATAAGATCATTTAACTCTATATCAAGTTTCCTAGGGTCATCTAATGGGTATATACACAGTTATCCTTAGAATTCATAAATAGCTCTACCTAATTGCTCAGGTAGATAATGAGAGTAAAAAAAAATGCGGCAATAATTCTAGATGATATATATATTAATTTTAGGGTCTATATTTCATATAATGTTAGCCCCAGATCATTTTACTATACAGTTGATGAGCTACAGTCAATGAGGTGTTTGTTGTATTGTTGGGTGTCAGGACTTTTTGAGCCCCACTAGACTAGTCAAGGGTACCAAAAGTGATTGTTTTTTCAAGTTTTTTTTGTATGATTATACTCTCTACAGTCTCTTTAGCCTCCTCATGTATTTTTGTATTAATACCAGCTCTTCTGGTGGTGTTAAGGTTGTGGGTATGCCGTTGCCATGGGGGGGGGCTTCGAGAATTACTTAGACATGGCTGTAGTACTATGGGTAAATTTGTTTCATTATTTACGTCACTAAACTGTATGAACAAGATCTATTTTCAGCAGGAGAGAATAGGGAATTTATAAGAAAGACTTTCTACTAAAAAAAACAAAGTAAAATAGAAGGGGAAGACAGTCTTATGTTATAAAAAGCTCTTGGTTACCAAATGGGTACTACAGTGGTAGGTAAAAAGTCTCCGGATGTCTGCTTAGTCAGCAATACTAAGCGAGCTACCCCACCTTGTTGAGGGAGCGTACTTGATAGAAAGTTGACAGAACCGGCCTCCCAGGCTACCAAAATGACTATTACAAAGCCCTCTCCAAAGCCTAAACGGAAGGAGACTACCAAGTCACAGCGCTATCAGATTGTTACACTTAGGGAGGAAGGGTGGACGTTTGAAGCAATAGTAAAGCGAACCGGAGTCCCTAGAAGCACCTGCTGTGATATAGTACGGAGGGATAAAGAACGCCGAGAAGCGGGGAGTCTTACTCCATATACTGCTACAGCGTTCTGGTCTGGGCGCCCTGAGAAGTTAAACCGAAAGCAGAAGCGATATTTTCTTTCTCTTGCAAAGCGATGCTGACGCATTGGTTAAATGTTCTTGTAAGCAGCTTAGACCAACAGATAAGCATGAAAACTGCAAGGAAATACTTTGCTCAAGATGGAATACATCGGTGCCGAGCCAGAAAAAAGCTGTTCTTAACTAAGAAGCAAAAGCTGAAGAGGTTGTTGTGGTGTAAAGAGCGGAAAGACTGGAGCATGGAGGAGTGGGATGAAGTAATCTGGACAGATAAATCTTGCTTGAGGTAGGGTTTTACGAAGGAACCTGCTGGATCTAGAGAGAAGTAGGTGAAAAAAACAAGGCCGAGTGCTTGTTATCTACATTCAAAAATGGTAGGACTTTGGTAATGATTTGGGGAGCTATTCAGCTAGGATGCAAAGGCCCAATAATGATTTTTCTAGAAGGTTCTATCAAAAGAATTGACTATATCAAATACGTCATATATCCAGCTTTATACCCTTTCTATAAAGCTAGATATTGTTCAGAAAGCGGCGTAATCGTTATGGAGGATGGAGCACCTCCTCACCGAGCCAAAGTTACTTCTGCAGAACGCAATATTCTTCATATAGAATGGATGCCTTGGCCTGCACAGTCTCCAGATCTTAACCCTATCAAAAATCTTTGGCGCAAAATGAAATAGCGTATTAATCAACGACAGCCTCCTATTACTACAAAAGACAGAATGAAAAAAGCACTCCAAGAAGAATGGGATAGATTTGTACCTGAAGACTTCAGAGTACTAATTGAAAGTATGCCCAGGCAAGTAAAAGAGTGTATTAAAAAGAAAGGGGGAGCTACACGCTATTAAATATGTTTTTTAACAATATACTGGTTTTTCTCATCATTTTGGTGTATTTCTTATATTTTTTGGATATCAGAATATGTATATAAATGGAGTTAAAGTACATGGGAGAGGGAGCCGTGCTCTGAAACATTAAGGCCGTGCACTGGCATCCGGAGACTTTTTACCTACCGCTGTACATGTAGCCCAGTCATTTCCGTTAGCACACCATAGAGAGAAGGAAATAGAGAGGAAGATGATAGAGAGAGGGTGACTATACAAGTAGGAAATGGTGTTTGAATCTCAGCAAAGGAGCATATAATACGAGGTATGAAGCTTACTCGGGGGTTCGCTTGGATCCGAGTAGTTGCGGAGGCTCTGCATGAACCGCTTCTGGAGAGAGCTTAGGATTTTACCGCTGGGTGGTTTTCCTGGGACAAGGCGACCCCTATTGGCAGTCAGTGGGAATCCTGGTCTTCATTTAGTGTAAGCATAAGTATATCAATTATTATAGATCAGTCTAATATAGAGGACGTAGCTGAGTGTGGGTTGTTCTGGACTTATGGAGCTACTGTGTAGGTAGTTATACCTTACCAAGGGTCTAGTTATCAGGAGCTAATCACTATATGTCACTCACCCCACTAAAGAACATTCCAACTAAACATATTATTTGATTCAACTAGACCATGAAACTAGCTATACCAACCTCTTGGTACCCATAACAAACCATTCTGATACCCTACAAACTTCCAGAACTCCTAACCTGAATATATTCTTTACTGATTTTTTGAAACTCAAAAAAGGAACCACCCAACCCTAGAAGAACCGAAAATATCCATCAAGAATGTAACAGACTATAGGTCATCACCGTTCACAAGGCCACAACGGCGCCCAAGGGTAACATCCCAGAGCGGGGTCCAGGCACGGTAAGTTGGCCTGTCATGCTCGTTATCCGGAAGGTCGACAATTGCTGTAACTATACCGACTTTCAAACTCGGAACGTCATTGCGGGAAATAGCGGATCCATCAAGCTATATGAAGGTTAGTATAGACATCTAGAGCATATCGATTGAATCAAATACATACTTTGTTGACCCTCCAGTGAAGCTTATTGTTCAAGAACGGAACAACGATATCAGGCTCTAGCGATTGCAACTCTGGAATAGCATCGTCTGGAATACGATCCAACAGCGCACCAGTGAGGGGAATAGATGCAGTAACCACCATCCCCTCTTGTGCATCCTGCTTACACTTTCCACAGCTTGTTTCTTTATCATTTGTGAAGATTGTAAAGGTACCGACTAGGTTACTGTCGTGGATGCGGGCCACCGGATCGTTGTCGAAGTCGCCCATAAAGACGTGAACATTGAAGGAACCATCAAGACAGTGTTTCTCTACACGGATATCGGCAAAATATTCATGGTAATGGTTATCTTCAAGCAAGCTCGGATGGCCGCCTTCAGCAACAGAAATAAATGGCTTCTTAGGATCTGGATTGTGAGACTCAGCATGCTTATGGCCTGCATGATCGTCCCCAGGGCCATCAGTCTGGGGAATTCCAATAGCATGTTGGAATGCAGCTTTGAAAGGTGCAAAAGCAGAGGCGACATTGCCTGAGCTAGTGCCTGCAATTCTTCCTGCGGGAGCAGCTGCTCCATATAAGCGTGTAACTGCTGATACAACATTTGCCTTAACTTGTGTACTACCGACAACACCCCAGTCGATGAGTTCTGGGTAGGTGCTGCCAAATTGCTTCAGGTCTCGGCAGGTTTGTGAGGTGTAATATTCACGATCATTTTTATGGAATGGGAGAAGACCTGTTGGTTGAAAAAAAGTAAGCTAATAGCTCGAATACCCGAGGGCCTAGAGCATTGGGGAAATTCTATCTTACCGGTATTAATGCCTTCAATTGTGGGATTAGTACTCTGCTGGGATCCTCTGGACCAGAACGTAGACCATTTTGCTGGCTGGTCTGTAACATAACTCTGAGGATTTAAAACCTGCCAGAGAGCAAAGATACGGTCGACGTTACAATGGTGGAGCCAGAAAATAGGATCAAAAGCGGCGTATCCGGGGTTACCCATATGTCCTGAGAGAGTAATTAGCTAGTAACCTATTTGGCTTCCTTAGGGATATAAGTACCGTCTCCTCCAATCACACCGTGAATGGTGTTATGAATAGATTCCAAGGAGTCGTAGTCATCCACACGACCATTTCGAACCCATCCATCGTTAGAAAATGCCTTGTAATTGCCATAGTTGTTGTCTGACAAGAGAATATATACTCTGTCACGAAGGCTGGATGGTGCAGTAACATTAGCACCTAACATAGGATTGCTCTTGTAAATATATACTTACTTCTTGGCAACTTGGTCTACACTTCTTTGGACCATGTCTGGGCTACTCATATCACTGGCAGCTGCAGGCCGACCCCTAACTTGCGGCTGGCGAATGGTACTGAGCCAAGTACTGTATCCACGCTCTGGAAATTCCCTAGAATCAACGTTGCCAAAGTTGTAGCTGTAGAGCGGATTCTTAATCGTCTGGCGTCCGGTTGGAGTCTCAACCTCGACTTGCTGTGTCCTGATAACAATGTCCGGTAGCTTTGGCTTTGCGGCAAAGTCCCAGTACCTATATTATCCCGCGGTGATAGCAGTTAAGGTATGCTCTTTATATGAGGTATGAAGGACGAGAATTTTAGTACTAACGGAATGCGGAAGGATGGGTAAAGACGAGTGAATTTGTCCTTGATTGGGCCAGCAGGGAACGCTTGAACAGCAGCCTTAACATTTGCAAAGAGTGCTTGCTGCGGGGTATCAGTAAATTTTTAGTCTCCCAACTCCGGCACAAAGTCAAACTAAGTAGTAAAACATACCTCAAAAAGTGCAATATACGGCCTATGCCAAGTTGGGAATAGGATGCTCGAATGAGTACAGTATCCAGAAGCATTGCCGTCAATACCCTTGACACCATCCCAGGCCGTGTAAGGACGCCCATGGATACTAGCAATTTGAAACCAGGAGAGCCTATCGGTCTTGGGGAGACTCTGCATACGCTGCAACCCGATGAGGTAGAGATTGAGCATATCCTTATTCTGGATAAACTCATTGATCTCCGTACGGAGTGGGACTGAGTTCCCAGCGCGTCCCTCAGACACACCGGTGATATCGACGTAGTCTGTCATGATTGCTTCTAGCAGAGATGGAATGGTATGTAAATAGTTTAGGAAAGTCCTTTGGTGTAGTGTTTAGCTCTGAGGAGGGATACAAAGAAGATGAGGGGATAAGGAGGGGTATTTGTAGATAAGAGCGGGGTGATAACAAGGAGGAGAACACACGTTGAAATTCCAAGTTGCACTGGGCTGAAGTCTTTACTAGTCATGACGGGAGCTCGCATATCCAAGATGCTTGGTGCCAATGATTCATTGGTACACATATAATATCTTTTGTTTAATATCCAAGACAAACGGGCTCAACCGCGGTAGCGACATGCTGTATGTAGACTCTCGGAGACACGGTGTTACCTCTATTGGCGACATGCTTGCAGGACCCATCAAAGGGGCACCACTTCTGGTATAGCCCATCCTATAAGGCTGGATTGTAATCGTAACCACCAAAGAAATATCTACGCCCTCTTTCTGTAGCTAGGTTACATACATGTCGGTGAGACACGCACCCTGACTGCTCGAATTTCAGCTTCGGAAAGGAGCTACTTAGCGGACGCAGTAGCCTCGTGCGCCGGCAGTCGAAAAGCGGGGTCGATTCTTTCGGGGGTAGGATCTTGAGTTCTTTTCGCCTATCATAAGGCTGATTCTGGATGTGCGTACTATTTTGGGGCTGAGCTGGAATGCAAATGATGATCGAGATATATCAATAACTTTACGGGTTATGATTTCGATAGCACGTAATCAAGGACTATCAGCTGGTTGATCGGATTATGTACTCGTTTAAATGCGAGATATTCATGTTACACAGGTTGGTTATGCGTAAAACTCACTGTGACCAGGCTTTAGGATACTTGAGATATAAGTGTTGACGTATATAAAGCCTCACAGTATATATTTCAGATAGTTACTATCAGGAAAGGCATATTAACTTCATATAAGATTAATCCAATTAAATAAAAACAAGACCCTCCGACTATCCCCGCTGTAGGCGCTCAATTCCCTTATTTTACAACAGCTCCCTCTGCATGCGCCTTCTCAGCTGTATTTCTCTTCTCAATGAATCCACTCACATGCTCTGGCACCTCTAACATATTATCCGAGCTTGGGATTGGCATGCCCAAGGTCTCGAAAACCGGTACTACCCCAGTCCACACTTTCTCGCGTAGTCCAGGGCGTTCGTTATCCTTCTTGTCATCCGATGGGGGCCCTGTTCTAACCTTCGCAGACGCACTGGTAATCTTCATCCTTAGTATAGATGTTGAACTCATTTCTGCCTCATCGGGCGGAACGCGTGTATGATCCCATCGGCCGGGAACGACAGAATTAGTAATTAGTTCCATTGCATAGAGTTTTTCTGCCGGGTCGGTAATAAGAGTTGCGGTACCATGAAGAACTGCAGAACGGTAGTTGTAGGAGTGGGAGTTAGGTGTGAGTGAGAGTACGAGGCCATCAACTTTGGTAGCCGCAACACAAAGTGGGATTTCTTCTGACCCTCGCGCAAGATTCATGATACGGGAGGAGACATAGCCATGGAGGTAGCTGATATGTAGTGTCAGAAAAACTCCCCATTTGGACATTGAATATGCTGAGATATGCGGTGGAACATACCAGTCTAGAGGGTCCGATTCATCAGAACTCGGGTAATCGAAAGACCCCATCTGTCCTATCATGGGGAGGATCACTGGAAGCGGTGCGGATGCTGGATTATTTGGGTCCGTGAGTGCAATGAAGGAAACATGAAGTACGGGCGTCGAGTTGATGATTCGGTGGATTGTCGATGCATCGTAACTTGCTGCGGAACGTAAGAATACGCTCCTATAAAATGTATTCAAGCTGAGGTGCAATTTTTCCCAATATCGAACTACATTCAAAAGTGCACATATGCTCTCTCAAAAAAAAAAAGAAACTATAAAAGCAAATACAGAAATACATAGAGCGTACCTCGATGATTATACCTATTGACCTTATTGGTTGAGGTCTTCGGGTAGCCGAGTTCACGGGACATGATGTAGAAATGAAATTGTGGAGGAAAGGCTTTTGCTTGAGTCCTCGCAATTGAATTAGAAACGCCAGTTTATGTATAATGGATTAAAGAGTCATTACATGAGTCACATGAGGAGCCTTTTTGTTTAGCTAATGCGTGTCTTCTAAAGAGGAAACTCGTATAGCAAGTGAGGTTGTCAGGACCTGTTCGGGAAACGGTCGGATATTCTGTTATCGATAAGGGTTAGGGCTAGGGTTTCTTGCGAGACACTATTCGGCCGCAACATACTCTCCGGAAACGCCCAAGAGGTTGAAGATAGATAGAAGTGTCCTTTGGAAACCGTGGAATAGTTGTAGCCGTGTTATGTAAATCCCTATAACTATTGAGTGCCAAATTCCGGGGGACTGTAATTTATAACCCTCATCGGACCTCAGCTTGAGGATTTAATGAGCTCAACCGCTCCATTTTGAGCGGATTAAACACGTATACTCTCTCATCTAATAGTAATATTATACATATGCATTAGATATTCTCAGTCCAAGTTTAGGCCGAAAATATATTCATAACCTCTTCACTACATGTAAGGGTATATATTAGGATGCTTTCCCTCAATCGCATCACTGCACTGCTCCATATAGGCTCACTGGGAAACCCCTTTGTTTGTGTCATATAAGGGGCGCGTTGAAACGTCACGTGACTGGGATCTTCTATAGTTACACAAAGGACAGGTACCTTAGCAGCGGCTACCAGTCGAATTTCCACGATCGTCTTGGAATTCCAAACAACACTTGTCCAAGCTTCGCCAGATTCGAATTGGCCATGAAAGCCTCCAACTCCTGGCTGCTTGTTGCAGCTGTCAACACTGTTCTCTATATAGGGATTCTCATCTTCGCAAAAGGCTTCTTCCCATACAAACCAGTCTTCCCCGGTCTCGCCGTTTTCGATGCCAGTGCAGCCCCCCCCCCTCCAGCGCCTTTCAATAAGGTGGTCTTTATGGTCGTCGATGCCCTCCGGAGGTAAAGTCTGGTTTTACCGAGGGGTCCATAGGTTCACTAGGCTAATATTTCAAAAGTGACTTTGTGTTCTCGGAGAATTCTGGTTTCAACTTTACCCAGAGGTACACTCTACTCTAAGGAGCCGCACCCCCGAGCACTAAATAATGTTATACAGCCTCATACGTTCCGGCTCAGCTATTCCATTTACTGCGCATGCAACTTCTCCGACAATTACAATGCCTCGGGTAAAAGCTCTCACCACCGGTTCTATCCCTAGCTTCCTCGATGTTATCCTCAACTTTGCGGAATCGGACACGTCGTCAACTCTAGCCAATCAGGACAGCTGGCTGGCGCAGATTCACCAATATGGTGGGAAAATCAACATGTTCGGAGACGATACATGGCTTAAGCTATTTCCGGGTTTTTTTACACGCTCGGATGGGACTTCTAGTTTCTTCGTCTCGGTAAGTAGGAGCAATACAACCCTAGCCCTTAGTTCTGGCTTCCCCGGACCGCTGATATGATTATAGGATTTCACGGAGGTGGATAATAATGTTACCAGGCATCACAAAGATGAACTCATGAGTACTGACTGGGATGCTATGATAATGCATTATCTGGGTCTTGACCATATCGGCCATAAGACTGGGCCGCGAAGCCCTTATATGAAACCCAAGCAGGAAGAGATGGACAATGTAGTCAATAAGTTCTACAATGCACTTGAGAGCCTACCACACTTGGAATCAACTCTCTTTGTCCTTGCTGGAGATCACGGCATGAATGATGCTGGTAATCACGGCGGCTCGGCCCCCAGTGAGACGTCGCCTGCACTTGTTCTTATTTCCTCAAAGTTTAAAAAGGTTTTCCCTGGAGGAAGGGAGTGTCCAACACAAGCAAAAGAGGAGTTTGATTTCTATACAACAGTTGAACAGTCGGATATTGTTCCAACACTAGCTGGACTTCTCGGTTTCCCTGTACCGAAAAATAACCTAGGGGTTTTTATTCCGTCACTACTTGAGATGTGGGATGGTATATTCCCATACATTTATTACTTGTTGGTTTTACTTCTTAAAACAGGACCCAATTACTGACTAAGAAAAAGTGCCTGATAGGGTTGAACTCATGCTGCAGAACGCCCAGCAGTTACTTACGATTGCTAGAGCGGCATATCCTGATTTTGATAATAAAGGTGTCCTCGAAGATTGTACCAAAGCCAACACTAATGTCGAAGAATTAGCTTGCTTGTGGAGAAAGTCTCAGGAAGCCCATAAAAACTTCAAGATTAATGGCGTAGATCATGTCGCTACTCTCGAGTTATTGACCAAGTTCTCTATCCGTTGTCAGGATGTTCTATCAATGGCTGCAAGCAACTATAATCTCGAATGGATGACCACTGGGACGGCTATGACGCTTTTCGCATCTGTACTCTCCTCCTTTTGTTTCGTGCTTGTCACTGAGAACTCGAGGCTTGCAAACTTGTTCTTTCTCGTAGTCACGTTAGTATATGGCATCATGATGTTTGCCAGTAGCTACGTTGAGGAAGAACAACACTTTTGGTATTGGATTGCTTCGGGGTGGTTCATTGCCATCTTTATCAAAGGGTACGCTTACGCTCTCCATACATATCACCTAAAGGAAATTTTCTGATAACCAGGCAGACATAAGAAAGTCGGTGCATTACCTTCATTGGCAGTTTTGGCCTTGTTACGGGTGGCCCGTCGCTGGAATCAGACAGGCCAAAAGTATGCTGGTGCATCTGATATTTCTAAGGACTTCCTACAAAAACACCCTAGTATTTTGTGGTGCCTTGTCATCGCTTCCTACTCTGTAATCTTCCTCAGACTGTCTAATAGGACTTTCCGTCGGGCTGGGCGCGAGGTTGCTTTCATCTTTGCTTTCACGACGATGGCGTCAGCTTTGGCCTTTAAATTTTCGTTCGCTGCTCAAGACACACCTGAATTGATACCTTGGGACTTGGTTCCTGTAGCCGAATTATTTGAGAGCGTGCCGTTAGTAAATCTGGCTAGGGTAGCATTCGGGGCCACCTTTGCTGGTATTATGTACACGATAATCTTTGAGCTCCCAAAAAGCATTCCATATAGTATGTTTAGCTTAAAATACCTAAACCCCAAAAGATATGCTAACTTCTCAGATGACTTAACTTCTCTCAATGCGGGTGTTGTCTTTATGGACTTTATCACGGTCTTCCTTATTACTCAAACAAGACTTGTCAATATCCCCCTCTTCTCGCTATTCCAGATTATCGCTTGGATTCTCGGCACTATGCGCCTATCTGCAACAGAAACTACGATTTCTACCATGATCCTATCATACTTTTCCTTCTTTGCCTTTGGTGGAACCAATGCCATCTCCTCTGTCGACCTCTCTAACGCATATAATGGCGTGTCTGGCTACAATTTAGTTGTTGTCGCCTGCTTGACATTTGCCAGTAATTGGATTGGACCTATCTACTGGAGCTGTTATGGGGTCATCCTACTAGCACGGAGGCGTATTTTGGACAAGTCTGCGTATCTAAGGCATACGAACCTACTAACTACATTTAATTGTATTGTGGTAGTGTTTGTTATGGTTTCTTGCACAGTATTAAGAACGCATCTTTTTATATGGACTGTTTTCTCACCTAAGTTTTTATATACTATGGCTTGGGTACTAGCGTCACATATATGGATCAATTTGGGGCTTGGAGGAATAATGGCATGGGTAAGCAGGAAAAATTTGGTTTGATTGGATGATAAATTTAGAGTCAGTTAAGTTAGAATAGATAGACTTTAATGTATTTATAGATGTGATTTTAGAGAAGGTAGTTGTAATATTCCCGACCGATGCAGAATTAGTAATTAGATACCATACTATGGGCTTTCGTTATTATAGTAGCCCTGCGAATAAATCGTCAATTTCATCACCCCTTTTACGCTTCTTTTTCTTTGCCCGTTCCTTGTCGCTAGATTTCCTTTTAGACTTTATTTTTGGTTTCTCCTCCTTTTTGAGTGGTAGAGAAGGCATTCGTAGGGGTGATAGTGATGATACTGGCTTTACGTTTCTCTTTTTTTTCGTAGCTTTTTCGTCCCTTCTCTTTGCGTCTTTTACAGTAGGTCCCTCTTTACTGGGTTCTCCTGTGGGCAGATCCTCGACCGTCACCAGCACTTCGCTGAGTGTTTCCTTTTGAGTTACGACATTCTCGTCTTCTGCCTCTTCTACAACCTCCTCTCTCCTGACAATAGTTTCTCCGAGATCCTCCATATCCAATTCTGCCACAGTTCCCCCCCTGACAACCTCAATCCTTTTCTCCTCCTCTCCCTCCCCCTCTCCACCCTCCTCCTCCTCCTCCTCCCCAATAACCTTATGAACCCTCGCCAAAGCACCCAACAGCGTCAATCCCAACGGCGCAAACTGAGGATTTGCGACCACGCTCGTAAAAGCCCTACCACACCTAGCAATCAGCTCCTTGTCCCAGTACCAGATTCTTTACAGAACATACGTATAACAGCTCGGCACCAAAACCCGTCTCATATACTCCACCCTCTTGTCAACTCCTGCAGACGCAGAGGGGTCTAGTAGCTTCTTAATACTACGCCGGAGCATACCAAGCCATTTCCACCATTTGCTAGAACGGTGCTGATTCTTGTTACGGTGGAAGAGGAGGTGGAGGAGGTCGGATTCGGCCTTGAGGAGGGTTAGTGTGAGGGCCATGGTGGGGTATTGGAGATTAGAGACTGTTGTCTAGGGATGAGATAGGTGTGATTACCCGGTTTTTCTTTTTCTTAGTGAGACTTGGCGTGCAAGCACAGCCACTACGCCCCTAAGGCATTCTCTAAATACAGTCACACCTCGCTATAAGAAACCTCGTTATAAGAAAAACCTTGCTGTAACAAAACTTTTTCCAGGTCAATTCTGATTTTTCTACACCAAATTTACCCTTGCTATAAGGGATATCTTCGGAAAACTTGCTATAAGAAACGAAATCGGCTGAGTTCTTGGCGTTTCTTATAGCGAGGTGCAACTGTATATAAGATTCCCCTTAGGGACGTGGAATTATAAAACTAGTGTAACAATAGGCTTATCCCTTTGGAGCGAACGTTTGTTATACCATGACCGACAGGGGTCTAAGTTCCTTTTACCATGTCATACTATGTCTCTCTACCAAAACCCGAACATAAGTGCATAGGAACCCATAGATACCATGCTATAGCCAACATGTACGCTCAGGTAGTCAATTGTAACGGAGGCACTCCCACGGGGCGTTCCCCGGAAGTACTGCCGTATAGTGTTTGTCACGGGGGACTCGGTCCCCCAAACTCCTCGGGGAACCGCGCCAAGAAACCACCCCGAACCGCTCCACAGAGCGGGGCGGTTCCGGATATTGAGCAAAGGACGGGGGGAGGACCATGCATCTCGGGGCCCCAATTAGAGCAAAATCGATATATACAGCCTTTAGGGACTGCAATTGAGTTCCAAAGCACCGTGGGAGGCGTATGGAAGGCGTATGAATGGCGTATGAATGGCGGTATATACATAGTGGTGCAGAAATAGGACTCTCCCCAGCGGGGAACCGCCCCAACCCGCCCCCCGGCCGGGGAGGGTTTTTAAGTCAAAATCTGCCCCCGGACCCGTGGTGGGGCGGGCCCATAATTTTGGGAACCGCCCCGAATCGCCCCAAGACAAACACTACTGCCGTACGACAAAAAACCACAACCTCTCTTTCCGACGAAAAGCTTCAGCAGCAAGGCTTAGAACCGCTCGTCAACACAGAAGATCGACAGTCCTCTTATCAAATACAGGAATAAGGTTTTAGGTAGAGATAACTAAAGACTTTAAAAGGCTCTACTTCCAACGGAAGACAAACATCTTTAGTAGAGTATGTAAGAGTCTCTGAATAACGGTTGTTCGTTGACTAGCTAGAATGGTTCTGTCCTGGGGAAGGACGGGTTTAAACTATGATTTTGATGGCGAGCAGGCTGCCAAGCAGCAGGGGAATAATCCCTCCGTGCTTGTAAATCAACTGAGTCTAGAGCGCTTCTAAGAGCTAGCGGGGTCGATAGACCAACTGTGACGATTTAACCATCGTCATGACTAGTCTTAAGTACCTCTCCATATAGAAGCACCTAAGGATCTCCCTTGAGGGATAGGACTAGCTATCCTGTTCCGGTCAATAGATACTAAGGAAAGTCATTACTATGATAGCCCAATCCCTAAGCGAGCTGGCGAGCTCCTAGGACGTAGCGAAGCTCACCGTCGTTGGTATGCGACAGAGAACAGAGTAATGCGTCTGTAGCTTATAGCTACGGGAGATACTAGTGCAATGAGACTGAAGCAGTTGCCTCCATGAACAAAGTTAAGCTCCTGTTCCTCTAGGAGGAATAACAACGGCTTCGCTGATGGCCAACCTTATGGGAGGCCGAGAGCCGTGAGACGAGAGCAAAGCTATGCTTAGTAGTTAGGGCCGCCAGCAAAAGTGGTAATTAACCTGGCGGCGTCACAAATCGAACCATACAGGCTACGCCTTGTGCGTCGCCCTAAAGGTCCTTATGTGACGATCTAACCTTCGTCATGACTAGTCTCAAGTACCTCTCCATATAGAGACACCTAAGGATCTCCCTTGAGGGATAGGACTAGCTATCCCATTCCGGTCAATAGATACTAAGGAAAGTCATTACTGTGATAGCCCGATCCCTAAGCGAGCTGGCGAGCTCCTAGGACGGAGTGAAGCTCACCGTCGTCGGTATGCGACAGAGACCAGAGTAATGCGTCTGTAGCTTATAGCTACGGGAGATACTAGTGCAATGAGACTGAAGCTGTTGCCTCCATGAACAGAGTTAAGCTCCTGTTCCTCTAGGAGGAATAACAACGGTTTCGCTGATGGCCAACCTTATGGTAGGCCGAGAGCCGTGAGATGAGAGCAAAGCTATGCTTAGTAGTTAGGGCCGCCAGCAAAAGTAATAATTAACCTGGCGGCGTCACGAATCGAACCATACGGGGCTATGCCTTGTGCTTCGCCCTAAAGTCCTTATGGATCAAGATTACCTCTCCGCCACGTCCCCAGGTTGGACTAGGAACGTGGGAAAGGAATCTAAGCAACGGCAGGAATCGCCAGTGGGTTACCCTACCTAGGGGACTCTGTGTTTTCTAACACCCCCGAGGCGCCCCACTGTGCCACCCGCCGTTTGCAGAGGGGGCCCCCCTGAGTTGCTGATTCCCTAACAAAAAGACAAGTTTTGGACCCCAAAAATAACCCCAAAACCGTCAGGAAAATTCGTCCAACCGAACCAAACTCAGAGGGTATATGGGGGACAGTGCTGCGAATCCATAGGTGCAATCGGATTTGAAATCGGACCATTTTAGCAATAGTTACAGAGCTTTTAGTAACCAACGCTTTTTAGTCGCTAGTCTATCGACCCCGCTAGTTCTTAGGGGCGCTCTAGACTCAGTTGATTTCCAAGCGCGGAGGAATTGTTCCCCCGCTTCTTGGCAGCCTGCTCGCAATCAAAATCATAGCTTAAACCCGTCCTTCCCCCAGGACAATCATTCTTGCTAGTCAACGAACAACCGTTGTTCAGAGACCCTCATACTCTTTGCTAAAGACGTTTGTCTTCCCCTGGGAAGCAGAGCCTTTTAAAGTCTTTAGTTATCTATCCATTAAATTCTTATTCCTGTTTTGCCTAGGGACTGTCGACCTTCCGTGTTGACGAGCGGTTCTAAGCCTCGCTGCTGAAGCTTCTCGTCAGAAAGGGAGGTTGTTGGTTTTTTTGGTACGGCAGTACTCCCCTGGGAGTGCCCCCGTTACACCAACAACTAAAAAGCGATTGTCACAAAAGACCTGTACTTTTTGCTATAGTAGTCCGATTTAAGGTCCGATTGCACCTATGGATTTGCAGCACTGTCTTCCATATACTCTCCAAGTTTGGTTTGATTGAACGAATTTTCCTGACGGTTCGGGGTTATTTTTGGGGTCCAAAACTTTTCTTTTCATTGGCAAGATTGCAAGGTCCTCTTTGAAGCCTCTGAGACCTCTGAGACTCAGGATACCCCAGATAGAAATCAACGTTCAAGAGATTTGTCTCATTTGTGATGTCTCAGATATCATCCACATGTTTCTAGAAACCTTCTCACTATCTCCAGAGGCTTTAGGAGACTCCATGATATACTCGGAGACTGGGAGCACCTCTCTAGAGCTTTTGTGAGATCTCATGTAAAAGTACACAAGCCCTTGCTCTAGTGGGGACAGCAGGTGATGTCTAAAGAACTGGGACACTATGGGCACATCATGGACTAGAAGACTGGAAAGACTGGGACTAGAGTAGGTACTTGGTAGTAAATACAAGTTGAAGGATAGAGAACTAAAACTAAGAACTGGGGAAATGGCTCGATACTTATAGTATGGCCGAAACATGAAAGAGAAGGGGCTGACACGCGTAGCGTGTCAGACTACATGAAACAAGAACATGATACGTGATATGAAACTAGAAGATCCTGATGACGTGGCAAGCCACGTCATCCCATACATGAAACATAAATGAGACTTAGACATGAAACTGATATGAAACGGGCAAGGCTGACTGGTGGTCGAGTGACAATTTGTGACCGAGTGAGAACTGATGATTTGTCGTTTTTGACATCTCATAAAGCTTTACCGTCATCTCTTGAGGAATCTATATACCTCCTATTCGCCTCCTGTGTATCCAGATTAAGACTTTACTCACTATTTGGAATGCTTTGCTCACAGCTCTAGTAGCTTTCATGATTTTGCTCTCTACTAGACATAGTCTGGCTACAAAATATCATTAATAATACTATTATTACAAAAGTCTATAAGAATCTTCCAAAGCCTTGACCACAACTCTATCAGCAAAATTGAAGGTTTCTCTCAGATGCATCAGATGCATCAGCAAAAAAAAAAAAACTCTCTGGGAGATTTTCGTCGCCCAGGCGGAGAAAGTTCGCCCCGCTCTCCTGGAGAGCGCTGCCGACCCCTCAGCACCCGGGCGAAGGACCGTCACCCCCAGTCTCCTGGAGAGGTGCTGGTGTTACCCGGCCGTACCACATTAACGCGCCTGCAACCCCTCTCCCCCAGCACCCCCCACCCACTCACTACCACTCTATGAACCTATGCTAACTATTGAGAACAGCACTTTATAGCACTGCCAGCAGTAGCCCCCCCCCCCAGCGGCTGTACCGGTACGAACACCTCATGCATCAGCAAACTTGAAGGTTTCTCTCTGACGCATCTGATGCATCTGAGGCTTGGGATGCAGTTGGTGGAATTCGACGATCAGGAGACGGGATCTGTCTCAGAGACGCTCGGCTAGCTGTCAGAGCTCTCAGGAGAGCTCTGGAGACTTTGACCAAAATATTTGGAGCTATCAGGACACGTTGTGATATAAGCTGCGCTAAATCCTAATATCTCCGGAGCCCTTCTGACTTTGCAAGTCTAACTCGGGGGCTATCATGGGCTCTCTTGAAACTTCTTATACCACCTTCTGAGGCTCCTCTATGCCTCATACTCTTCACATTTGTGTCAGGAATTGCTAAAGCTCTCCCGATGGCTCTGGCAGCTTTCGCAATTGCTTTATATGGTAAAAATATTATATTAAATACTATCGATAAGAAGTCTTAACCCCCCATTCCTCTTAGCTTTACAAATTATCCCTAAAGCAATCACCAAAGCTCTACCAGTTATTCTCACAGTCCTCCTCCTCCTCCTCCTCCTACATGTATTTTACCTACCTCCCACTATGTCCTCGCTGCTACCTGCACCAGTATCACTTTCCTCCACCCCTACTAGCTGCGCTTGAATGACCTGATCGGAGTCATCGGGAGTTACTACTCCCCGTCCATGTCGAGTAACTGCTATACTTCCACGAGCTCTGCTGATATCACGTAGAGCTATCGCCAAAGCTATGTCATCCTCGCTCACAGCCTCTGTTGGTATAGACTCAGAAGTGCCTCTTCTTGCATCAATCTACTGTGTGATTAGCGCTGGATCTACTCTAGAGATTACTAACATACTGCTATTTGAACTCTATGCTTGATTTCCGCTAGTATACTCTGTTGATTTATTAAACTAGGGCTGTTCCAGGTGTTCCTCATTCTCGTGAAGGTTCCTAGAGCCATGGTGAAGTTAGCTAGAGCCATCGTAGTAGGAAAAGAGGTCTTACGAGTTATACCCTGATTTCCGGTATTGAAATCTGCTGGTTTGAGATAGACTCCGGTACGCCAGGCCCGTAAGCAGTGCCATATCTCCGTTGCTACAAAGCACACCAATACCGGAGTGATCCTATCAAGGAACTCGGGATCTCTAGACCCAATCATTTTCGACCCTTCAAAATATTTGCTGTAAATAGTATCAGAAATCTCAGGTGCAAGAAACCTGCAAGAGCCAGTCTTAAAGCCATTAGAACCTTCATCAAAGCTCTCAAAGCTACCGCGACAAATCTTACCTGATAATTCTCCGGATTACTCAGGAATCGGTCTTTTTCTAGTAGATACTCGACCCTTGTTGCCTTCTCTCCTGGGTTTTTGCAACGGTGGAGCCCATTTTCAAGGGGGACAGCGTGGGGACAACGTAGCCACAGGACACAACTAACTTAATGGCAAGGCAACTATCCGTTGCAAGCAAAATACCAAGAGTTTGTGATGTAGTCGCAGTGGGTTCAGCGATCGCGTAGCGATGTAATGATAAAGAGGCAGCGAGAAGAGAAAGCTTCTATTAAGTCTAACTGAAGAGACGTTGCGTAAAGAAAGAAGAGAAAACTATTACAGAGAGGGAGCAACGCTCCCTTTTTATACCCAAAACCCCGCTTTGTACAATGCCCTTGTTTCCATCCGTAACAACTATTACCCTACCTTCCTCCTTGTATGAGTCACGACGAGACTCACCCTGACGCTTCCGATCACTCCGTGAAAGTAGTCCCCCCTTTTAGTCGCGAGCTCCTGCGAGGCTTTAAATCCCAGGGTCCGGGTTTACCGGGATATCGTTGATGAAAAACGTCCACTGCTGCTGTTTCCTCATGATAGGAGGCGGGCTCCCAGGAGGGTTGGTGATAGCCAGTCCACTTGATGTAATAGCTAGGCACCCCCCGGAGTATTTTTGAATCAAGGACCTCCTCCACCTCCCACTCTTGTTCTCCTTGCGTGACAACTGGCGGGGGGGGCGTTTGGACCTGCCCCGGCAGAGGGTCGGTGGCCGCTGGCTCCAACAGGGAGACGTGGAATACCGGATGATTAGGCATGGTGGATGGCAATTTTACTCGGTAAGCGTAAGAGGAGACAATCGCTTCGATGGGGTATGGTCCAGCTTTCTTCCAATCCAGCTTTCGCGAGTTCCGGGTGGTCCTAATGTTGCGTAGGGACACAAAGACCAGGTCTCCTACTTGATACCGGGGGGCGGGGGTTCGATGGGCGTTGGTATACTGCTCCTGTTTGTCCTGAGCCGTCCTCATCTGCGTACCTAGCCACTCATGTAGTTTACTCATTTGCAGAGCGAAGTTTCTGGCGTCTAATTCCGGGACTGCTTTCCCTTGGGGCGTAAGGCTAACCTGGAATCGAGGATGAAATCCGTAGTTGGCAAAAAAGGGGGTGGCTTTGGTGGTGTCGGACACCTGATTGTTTGCTGCAAATTCTGCCATTGGCAACCATTCGCTCCAGTCGTCCTGCTGATAGGAGACGTAGGCGCGAAGGTACTGTTCCATGATAGCATTCACTCTTTCTGTCTGGCCGTCTGTTTCTGGGTGATACGCCGTGGACATGCGTGCCTCGATCCGAAGATGCTTGCACAGGGTCTTCCAGAACTTGGCTGTGAACTGAGTGCCTCTATCCGACGTAATGTGCGAAGGTAGGCCATGCAGTTTCCAAACGTGATGAAGATATAATCTGGCCACTTGACTGGCATCGGTTGTGGTGTGACAAGGAATGAGGTGCCGCATCTTGGACAGTCTATCCACGATCACTAGAATGGCGTCGAACCCGTTGCTTTCTGGGAGGCCGGTGACGAAGTCCATTGATACTTCCCTCCATGGTTGTTCGGGGATGGGTAGGGGGCGTAGGACTCCATATTTCCCGTGCGTGTTTGTTTTGCTCCTTTGGCAGGTGTGACAGTTCCTCACGTACCTTCCTATATATTCCCGCATTTTGGGCCAAAAATAGTGACGGCTGATTAGTTCGAAGGTTCTTTCCCTACCAGGGTGTCCCGCTGATGGTGCGTCATGATGTTCTTTCAGAATTTGAAGGCGGAGAGGATCGTGATCGGGTATGTATACGAGGCCTCGGTAATGTAAAAGTCCTTGGACATTGGTACACTCGGCCAGGGAGATTTCTGGGGACCTCTTTTCCCCGCTGTCTAGCATGTTCAAGATTTTCTGCGGAAAGGGGTCAGTCTTCATTGCCTCTTGAATTGACTTTGTAAAGGTGACGGTCATTTCAGCGGGTTCGTTTGACAAAGTACCCGCTAACAAACTTAGCTTAGGATCCAAATTTTCCTTCTTCAGTACTGTTTGACTCTGGTGTCTAATCCTTTCATCCCCTTCTTCAGGGAGATCTCCTGATCTCCTTGTCAACGCGTCCGGCTTGCCTCCTTGTTTCCCAGGTCGGTAGGTAATCACAAAATTAAACCGTGAAAGATATTCTGCCCATCGTGCCTGTCTTCTATTAAGATTCTTGGTTGTCATAAAGTATTCCAAGTTCTTATGGTCTGATATAACGGCTATGGGGAAGGCTGCTCCTTCTAGTTCTGGTCTCCATTCCTCGAAACTCCTAATTATCGCTAACAGTTCCTTATCGTAGATCTCGTAATTGCATTCGGCGGGTGAGTGTTTTTTGGAAAAGAATGCTACGGGGTGCAGGATTCCTTGGTCGTTCTTCTGGGATAGTACTCCTGCGGAAACATAATCGGAGGCGTCCGTTTCTACCACAATAGCTTTCTCTGGGTCAAAATGCATGAGAACTGGTGCGGATGTGAAGGCCTTTTTAAGAACTTCAAAGGCTTTTTGGTGCGACGGAGTCCACACAAATGGAACGTGTTCCTTGGTCCCTGGTTCCTTTTTGGATAATGCTGTAAGGGGTGCTGCCAGTTTAGAAAAATCTCGGATAAACCGTCGATAAAAGTTTGCGAATCCCAGGAACGCTTGAAGATCTTTGAGGTGTTTAGGAACTGTCCAGTCCATTACTGCTGACACTTTCCTTGGGTCCATGCTGATTCCGTCTGGAGAGATAATAAGGCCAAGATACGTTGTTTTCTGGCAGTGAAATTCACACTTTTCGGGTTTGAGTAGGACTCCGTTGCTCTGGAGGGCTTCTAGTACCTTCCGTACGTGCACCCTGTGTTCTTCCAAGTTGTCGCTGTAAATCAAGATGTCGTCCAAATAGGCGGTGCAGAATTGGTCCAGAAATTCCCTAAGGCAGTCGTTGACGAAGTGTTGAAAGGTTGCGGGGGCGTTGGTGAGTCCGAAAGGCATAACGGTATACTCGTAATGACCGTACCGTGTTCTGAATGCCGTTTTCCACTCCTCACCCAAGGCCATCCTTATCTGGTTGTACCCCATTCGTAAATCCAACTTGGTGTACCACTTTGCTTTCGCGAGTCTGTCCAGGGTTTCTCTAATCAGAGGGAGCGGATAGCGGTTTTTAACAGTTATTTCGTTAAGACCGCGGTAGTCTACGCACAGGCGAAGGGAGCCATCGGATTTTTTAACAAATAGTACTGGGGAGCCGGCGGGAGAGGAGCTGTCTCTGATAAAACCTTTCGCCATGTTATCTTCGATGTATTCTTTAAGGACGATAAGTTCTTCTCGAGTCATTCCGTACAGGGGACCAAAGGGGGGTTCCTTTCCTTCTTTTAAAGGGATCTTATGATCGTATGGACGTCGTGGAGGTAAGCCTTTAGAGAATTTCTCGTCAAACATATCAAGATAGTCGTGATATTCTTTGGGGATCTTTTGTTTCCACTCTTCCTTGGTACTTTTGTTGTCGATAACTTTACTTATCTCGTACAAGGAAAGCGAAAATACTTGGACGTCCTTTTTTTGTGAAAGTCTACAGAATTCCACTGAACCGATAAGATGAATTTTGGTTTTTTCCGGTGGGGGGATTCCTGGTGAAACGACTGGTACATGTGATGATGTGCAATTTTGTTGGCAGAATTTGGACCCAAACTTGAGATAATTGTGCTTGAATCGAAGGGAGATGTCGTGATGTTTAAGCCATGGAATTCCGAGCACAAGAGGATACTGCCCTAGCGTGGTAACAAAAAAAGGGGCATGTTCTCTATGGGATTTAACAGATAAACCAAGATGGGCGAGATGGGTGATTTGCCCAGAGGATACTGGTCGTCCGTCGATGACCTCCAACTCCCTGGGAGTTTTAAGAGGTGTTAGCTGTAACTGATGGTGGCGTGCAAAGGTTTTGTCAATAAAAGCGAATCCAGAGGCTCCAGTATCGATCAATGCATGAGTTTGAATGGTTTTGTTATTGTTTGAAAGTGTACATGAAATAATTAAGTGATCCCCATCCAACTGATCCTCCACATTGATACCTGAAACTGAAAACCCAGAAATTGAAAACGCAGAAATTGTAGAAACCTTGGAAGGTCCTAGAGAAGAGCCACCGGGCTGCTCTAGGACTGACAAAAACCCTGAACCAAAGAAGATGTAGAGGAAACAGAAGAGGAAACCGATGAAGAACCAGAAAAAGGATTATTGCTTGCTAAAGGAGATTCGTAGCGAGGCGCGCCAACCTGCTGTTGTTGTTGCTGGGACCCGCTGGGGGCGGAAAGAGCTGCTCCCCTCATAACCGGAGGTTTTTGGAGTTGTTTATCTTGAGGGCAGTTGGCATATTTGTGCCCTGCTCCTGTGCAGTACCCGCATCGTTTGTTGTCCCTCCTCCATTGTTTCTCAGCGGGAGAGGTGCGTCGTGACCCGTTTACGAAAACGTATCGCTGCTCTGGTGGGGGACAAGGTATTCCCTGGGCTTGGGCTTGGAGGGCGGACAGGTCCATAGGGGCGTACCCCCCTGGAGAGAGGGAGGGATGGTGAACGTAAGGGGCCGGGGCAGCGAACTGTCCCATCTCGTTTCGGGGAGAGGGGCCTCCTTTCTTTTCCTGTTGTCTCGCCCTAACCCGTCCGTCTAGTGCCATTAAATCTTTGACAAACTCGTCGTACTTTTCTTTTACCGGAGTAACTACCAGGGCATCTTTCATTGCGTCGGAGAGACGGGAACGGAGGGCGTCTTTTTTCGCGGTGTCGTCGTATTTGAGTTTTCCCATGATGCGCAAGAAGTCGGAGTAAAAAGCCGCGAAGTCTCTTTTTCCTTGTGCGAGGACCCTCAGTTCTTCTTGTGCGGTGCCATGGGGGTCTGGGTCGCCGAAAGATTCCTGGAGGTATTTGTACATGGCGGCGGTTGTGGT
The DNA here is from genome assembly GCA_033030425.1 of Verpa conica. Lineage (NCBI taxonomy): Eukaryota > Fungi > Ascomycota > Pezizomycetes > Pezizales > Morchellaceae > Verpa > Verpa conica. Next base: position 1,239,686 of record JAUFSD010000004.1, read on the forward strand.
AAACGGAGTGGTTGTATCGGCAAGGAGGGGTTCAAGTTGATCCATAGCTTTTCCTTCCAGTCGGCTGATAATGTACATTACCTTGGCTTCTTCGCTAGCGAACCTATCGGCGTTCCCGACCAGTTTAACCCTCATCATGGCCAAAAAATTTGGTAGTTTAGCCCTATCGCCATTGAAGGGGGCGGGGTCCGGCATTTTTTCCGACCGATGGGATGTAGTCGAAGTAGTTAAAGGCGGTGGTGGTACTGGGTCCACAATTTCTTTAACCTTCAGGTCTGCCTTCTCTTGCTCTAAGCGATCGTAGGCGTCAAGGGATTGTTGTAGCTGTAACCGAGCGGTGGTGAGGCTGGCTTCCGAACTCTGGTAGTTCATGACGGCTTCATTTCTTTGAGCAAGGTAGCGATCTTTGGTTGCGGTTAGGCTGTTAAACATTTCTTGTAAATGAGCGTAAAGAGTGGCGGTGTCGGCGATTTGTTCTTCGAATTCTGTAAGAGTAAGGGGAAAAGTGTAAACTGGAGCGGAGGATGCCATGATTGTGTGACTGCGATTGTTGTGTGGTGTGGTGAACGACGCAACGTAATTTCAAGGGGGACAGCGTGGGGACAACGTAGCCACAGGACACAACTAACTTAATGGCAAGGCAACTATCCGTTGCAAGCAAAATACCAAGAGTTTGTGATGTAGTCGCAGTGGGTTCAGCGATCGCGTAGCGATGTAATGATAAAGAGGCAGCGAGAAGAGAAAGCTTCTATTAAGTCTAACTGAAGAGACGTTGCGTAAAGAAAGAAGAGAAAACTATTACAGAGAGGGAGCAACGCTCCCTTTTTATACCCAAAACCCCGCTTTGTACAATGCCCTTGTTTCCATCCGTAACAACTATTACCCTACCTTCCTCCTTGTATGAGTCACGACGAGACTCACCCTGGCGCCCCCGATCACTCCGTGAAACCCATATATATCCCCAGTAGATATTCTGACTTTGATTAGGTATATCAAGTGAGACCTAGTGCGGGAATGAACACATTTTAACTATGACGTATTAGCAATAGCTCTGGAGGTCTTCATCAAAGCTTTGGGGGCTGTTACGTGAAGTTTGCTAATACTACACAAAATAGCCCTTATATTTGCTTCATTGCTGGCTTTTTCCCAGAGCTCTGCGATAAGGACCACAAGCCGTGCTGGAGAAGGCAAAGGCTCTTCAAGCAAAGTATGCTCTCTCATTAGCTCTGTGCAACGAATTAAAATATTCCTTGCTGAACCACTAAGTTTTCCAAAACTTCGGCTATCATGAAGAGAGCTGCTGGAGCTTTCATCGTTGTCATCGGGATCATCTCGAAATTGAGAGGTTCTAGAAGGTTCAGAGTTCCTAAAGACTCGTGAAGTTGGAGAAGAAGGAGGTGCCGGTGGTTGGGGTGGGCTTGTTGCTCCTGAAGCCTCCACCGAAGCTGCAGGGGCTTTTAGCCTAATTTTCTTAGCCCGTGGGACTGCTCTTTTGCCGTGCTTTAATTTGTCAGCAAACCCTAACAGGAGTATTTAAAAAGGATCCTTTACCTGCGTGATATTCAGCTGAACTGATGAGGCAGCGATTGCTTCTCCTGCTTTTCGCTTCCTCGTAGCCTCGACGGCTGCTGCAGCCTTAGTGGAAGTCCACATAGCTATCTTTGGCACTTTCCCTATCTTCTTGAAAACACGCGGTTGTTTAGGGTGTGTGGGAGAAAGTTGGGGTACTGCTCCATTTCCATCAGCTCGATAGTCGTAAATCGTCAGAGTTCAAACGTTTTGAATTAGACTCCTTGCATCGGTCAAAGCCCTCAGCGCCATCGTCAAAGTTCTCAGAGCTTTCACTGTCTTGTTCGGAATGATTCACATAGTCGTGCTTCGGTCAATAGCTCTATATATTCAGCTTCGGGAGCGGGAGGAGGAGGAGGAGGGGGGGGTTCGCGTCGAGACCTCCTTGTAGAGACTTTGCTATACGTGATCATAGGGCGTTTTCTAGTTGCCATTACAAAGGAAATAATCAAGGAGTGTCAGTACAATATAAAGGAAGCAAAGGAGCGATAAAGACTGTATATGGCGGTAATGACTGTAGATAGACTGCTAGAGGCAATAGAGAAGGTTGATGGAGTTTTAGCGAGGGCTTCAGGGGCCTCCCCCCCCTTTATTGCTTGCCAGCGCTTTGACACCGCACCAAAAGCTCGTTAGACCAATAGAATCAATTCCCAATGCCTAATACATATGCAAATATTTAGGGATGTAAAAATATGCTCCGCCACAAAAGAAACTATATTGCTAGTCTTCATGATAGCTCCTAAAGTCATTCCCATAGCTCCCAGGGCCATAATCAAAATAAAGCCAATAATAGATATCGCACAAAGGAAATGATCGACAGATAACAAAAAATATATAAAAATATAAAATCAATATCAAAATCCCCCATAAAGGTTTGTTTGACCTTTGCCAAAACACCTAAAACTCTCGCAATAGCTCCTAGAGCTACGATCATAAAAATACATTAATAATAGACAGTATATAAACGAAATAGAACCCAATAACCAAAAAATATAAGGCAAAAAACTTAATCAAAACTCCCAGGGGTCCCTTCACTGCTTCCAAAGCCTTTTATGCTACCACACCGTCACCCGCGTCGTCGGCGCCTGGGCCTGGAGGAGGTGGAGGAGGTGGAGGAGGTGGAGGAGGTGGAGGAGGTGGAGGGGCATCACCACCATCGTCACCACCATCGTCACCACCATCGTCACCACCATCATCACCACCGGGAGGTGGAGGCACTGGAGGACCCACTGGAGCCACAGGAACCATGAGCAAAGCTATTCTGGCTTCCTCAATAACTGCAGCCCTGTCTGCTAGCTCTTGATCGGTCCATATATGCTCTGGGTCATAATCGCCATCTCCAGGAACAACAGCATCAGGGAACTTAGCCTTATATGCATCGCTGACATGGGTAATCCTATCCTCAATACGCCCTTGCCTAACGTTGAGCTTCTTGAGGAGTATCTGGAAGGTCCTGCGAGTCCTCGGCATAGCTACCTTCTGGCCTTTACTGCTGATTCGCTGATTCTCATCATAGTCGGAGTCCTCCGCAGGAAGATCGACTGTTTCAAAGTCTTGCTCAAGGATATGAACGTAGCCAGATGGAGGGGGGGTCTGGGCACCCCTAAGGACTCTGTGGAGAACCACGAGGGCTCTCAAGGGCTTAGCATTGCTGCTGCTCACCCAAGCTTCGACTTCCTCGGTATCCGTGAGGTGGGCATAGCTCGGGTTGCCGAAGGAAACGTCAGGAGTCGAGCCCGGAGGTGGTGGGGGAGGGTTTTCCATAGCTCCGTAGAAAGCCCTGGGAGCTCTCCCGGGAGGCATATGCTTCATTGAAAGGTTATAAAGCTCATTCATGTTTACCGCTGCAAGGACGCCTATATAGGATGGGCCATTGGTGCTGCCATACCACGGATAGTCTTCTGCGCGAGGAGGGGGGCCAACATTATCAGGATCGATGATATGAATCTGCACAACAGGCCGAGCAGGTACAACGGGGGCTCCAGAGACTCCCCCCACAGTCCCTGTAACTCTCCTCCGCTTTCGACTCAAGGCGCTCAATGGGCCGGGCCGTTCGATCTCGAGGTCTTCTGCATCATTATCATCATCATTCTCTGCTTCTCTGAAGTGCCGGTCACCGGCACCAGCAGCCTTCTTCTCCTTGGCCCCTACGTCTGCGATGAGAGTCTTCAGAGCCTCCTGGATACCCCTGGAGACTTCCGTATCTTGGTTATGCCAGGAGGAGTAAAGCCCCCTGAGATATTTATGCTTCATAAGCCATTCGGAGAGGGCGTTGTAGGCATCCAGCCCCGATGCGGTCTTGTTGATCCACCCTACAGCAGCCATTCGGTGGGCGAGGGCTTTGCGCAGGGCAAAGTAAGCGGCGTTCTTTCCAGTGAGCTGGAGCTTAGCTTTGACTTGAACGATAGTGAGAGGCATTTGCGATAGTTGTTGACGGAACAGTAGTAGTGGTGGTGATAGCGGTGGTGATAGCTGTAGGAGCTTTTATAAGAGTCTTATAGAGTATTATATACTGTATGACTTAATTGCCAGCAAGTAAGTATGGTATCGTGATTTTTATGGAGATTCAGAGACAGCTTACCACCAGCGCTTTATAGAGATACTGTAGACGTAGGAAAGGCGAAACGTAGGGCACTTGAAAACATGAAACGGGGGGCCAAACAAAGAGTGAAATAAACAAATAAAAAAATCTTGAAACAGTGGAGACTAGGCGCAAATTCATACGTTAGCGAAGGCTATCAAGGCTACTGTGAAGGCTTTGTGGGCCCTAGCAGTATTAATTAAAACCTACCGTGATATATTAAAGACGTGAATCGTAGCTAGGCGGGTGGTGGAGGTTAGGAGAGAAAGAAGGGAGAGAGAGCTCGTGGAGCACAAAGCAAGCAGCAGGGGCCTTTTATAGGCCCAGTTTCCTAGGCTCTAAAGTTTGCTATTCTATCAGCTGTTTGTTGGTGTCTCAAGACGTCATGGAGTCATATATTACCGTTTATCATTGCTTCATATATCATCACTCGCACGGAAATTATGAAAAGCTGCAAAGAAAGCTCTCAAAGCCATGGGGAAAACCCAAAGAGATATGGAAATCGAGACCTAAACTCTAGTAGTTAGCTTTGACTCAATTGCTAGATTGATTTAGGGATTGACTGGCGGGGATGATATAAGAATAGCTACTTACATGGCAATATAGTGTTTGCCTATCGAGTTATAAAGCCGGCAACTAGAGTTGCCTGAAAAGCCGTCAAAGACTTCGTCAAGCCTCCAGGGACTCTCCCTATCAATATCGTAGCTCGGGAGCATCATCATGGGTATCTTCCTGGTGGGGTCGTGGTGATGGTTGTAAGCGGGGTCGATGTGAGGTTGCAGGTTTGCCTTTTAACGCACAGACCTTGGCGCCAAGAGAGCCAGTTAGGTTAATCTATGCGAAGCACATGTTGTGATTTTAACGAGAGCTCCTGAAGCTACCACCATAGCACTCTCAATTTTGGCCGTTCTTTTTAATTATCCAAGCCTACAATATGCCTTCAAAATGCCCCTATTGCAAAAAAGGGTATAGTTACTCTAGTTCTTTCGAAAAGCACCTAATAGCGAAGCACCCCCTGATTGCATCGTCATATCTTGATCCACCAACGGTTAAAAACACAATGAGCTCTAGCAGCTCTGGCAGCTTTGGCGAGGGCTTTGAAAACAATGACGACAACCTTCTTAGCAACAGCGACGATGAATTTGATCAGAATGAGGATTCAAATGATTCTGACCGAGAATCTGAATCTGATTTTAATTTGGCTGCTGACATGGCCATGGATATAGACACCGGTACTGTTGCTAGTGGAGAAGCTAAAACAAAGCTTTATGAAGGTGCTGGAAGACGTGGTGAGAGCTTTTTAGGGTACGATGAGGAGGAGCAAAGCCTTTTGGAGAACCCATGGGCGCCTTTCAAATCGGTGGAGGAGTTCAAGCTTGCTCGGTGGTTTATTCGGTCAAAAACCTCTCAGGGAGCTATCGATGATTACTTTCGAAGCTCGCTGGGCCCTCGTAACTGCTCTTTCAACTCTGGCAGGAGCTTTGTTAGCAAGGTGGAGGAAATGCATACAACATTAGGACGTTCTAGCTGGCACCACTCGGAGGTCGACCTAGGAGGGAGGAAAACCTCCTATTTTTATCGGAACCCTATGGCTTGCGTACGCTATCTCCTTAGGCAAAGGGCGTTTAGAGACGATATGGTATACGCTCCCACGGTGGAGTATAATAGCTTAGGAGAACGGATGTATGGGGAAATGCATACAGGTGATTGGTGGTGGGAGATGCAGGTTAGTACAGCTCTCGCGAGAGCTTTAGAGGCTTTCATCATGATACTAATAGCTTTGTAGGATACATTACCCGAAGGATCTACAGTTGTACCCATTATCTGCGCCTCCGACGGAACTCATTTGACTAGCTTCAGTGGGGATAAAAAAGCCTGGCCTATATATCTCACGATTGGCAACATTAAGTCTGCAACTCGCAATAAGCCAACTAGCCTAGCAAATATCCTCCTTGCGCTTTTACCAGTACCCCCAAAGCTTGCAAAGGAATCGGCTATTTCAAAGGTTCAGCGCCGACAAAGCCGCATGGCTTTTCATAAGATTCTTGAGGAGATTCTCGAAGGCTTACAGGGCCCTGGCGAGAGCGGAGTAGTTTTAGACTGCGCCGATGGCTATCAACGACTTTGCTTCCCCATACTCGCAGCCTGGATAGCCGATCAAGAAGAGAATGCCTCTCTCCACAATATCCAAAATCAGGCTTGCGCTAAATGCGAGGTTGGCTTTAATGATCTTGGAAGCTTTGATGAATTCCCCGAGCGCAATCATACAGTCTATCAAGACAAAGTTAGAGACTATAATCTCCAACCAGCCAATATCGCTCCGGTAGAGCTTTTGATCTCCAAGTCTCTGAAGGCTCTTTACAATGCTCTATGGACTCTCCCAAGAGTTTTGATACATGACCTGCATAAGCCCGATCTACTTCATAATATCTATCTAGGGATATTGAAGCATATGATGGAATGGATCCAGTCTTTTTTAAAGAAACACAATCGATTGGAGCAATTCGATGATGCCTGGAGATCAATTGGGCCCTACCCTGGGCTGTCAGTACCGAGGAAGGCATATAGGGAGATTACGCAGTGGCAGGGTAAGGAGATGCGTCACCTTGGAAGAATAGTCCTAGGAGCTTTTGCGGTGGCTTTGAGGAGACCTCCGAAAGCACTAAAAAGTACTTTTGAAAAAGCCTTGAAATGCGTTCGCTCGATGGTCGACTTTCACCTGATGGCTCAATATATTAGCCATACCCCAGCAACGCTCCAGTATATGGAGGACTATCTCCAAGACTTCCATAGCTATAAAGATGTCTTTTTAGAGTTTCGGGCATACAAAAAAACATCGAAAGCAGCGAAGGATCGAACGAAGGCCCTTCTTGGAGGAGCAACGCTATTAAAAGCATCTGCTTCTGCCATACGACAAAGCAGCGAGTATAGCTCCCAAAGCCATCATCGTAGCTCACAGGAACTTGACGAATCACAACCAATATCCCACTTCAACTTTATTAAAATGCATCTCCTAACGCACTTCCGCCAGCACGTCGAGCGATATGGCAACATACCTATGTTTTCAACCGATATAAGCGAGCTTGCTCATAAAGAACAAATCAAAGAGAGTTATCGTGCTAGCAATAAGGTTGATACAGCCCTCCAGATAATAGATATCTATGGGCGGCGACAAGCCTTTGGGATGCGCCTGCTAAACTTGGAAGCAGTTCATCAAAGCCTCGAAAGCATTCACGAAAGCAGTGAGCATGATAGCGATAATCTCCACAAGCTTCAAGACATTTTTAAACTTAATGTTAAAAGAAGACCAGGTATACAGTCAGTTCAGGGCAGCAAAGCACCATACCGAACGCTAAAGGGTCGATACGGAGACAGGGGGTATGTGCTAGAGGATATTGCAGAAGAAATTGATATGGATAAAGGGAGCTTTGCACGCTGTGTTGTTGACTATGGGAGGTGTCAGGAAGGCTCCAGGAGCATTCATGCTGACTCACAAACTATTTTACAGTTCCCGGTAGAAGGGTTTACCCGTCTACAGGTTCCAGTTGCTGTATTTCAAGAAGCGGACCAATATCAACTTCACAACCTACGCTGTACAGGGAAAAAGCCTTTTCGTGGTAGGGCAGCTCGCAACGACTGGGTTTGGGTTCAGGTAGATACGGTGATAGCTCTGGGAGCACTGAGAGGACGATTACCGTGCCGCCTGAAAGTATTGTTTAAGCTCCGCGACCCATTTACTGGATATACTCACCGACTTTGTTTGGTAGAGGTCCTCCAGTCAAAAGATAAAGGCACTCCGGATAGCTCTCATGGCCTTCTTCAAGTCTGTCAGCGTTTTCACCGAAAATTTTGGATTGTGAATATCAAGAGCATATTAGGAATGGCACATCTCATACCCTTGGGCGAAGGAAATTGGTTGGTGAATACTAGAGTAGATCTTAGAACATGGAATGATTTTTATTAGAGATAATCAATTGAAGTAGTTATAGAGCATAAGGCTCGTGGAGCCATCAAGAGTACTGCTAGAGCTACCGTCATAATTTGTATAGTATTCAGATATATATTCCTGAGGCGTTAGATTCTAATATGATAGAGTATGACGTGACTGATACAAACTATGACTTTTCTGGAGCCACGGGAGGCGTCAGGAGGCAATAGCTCCTAGAGCTCTCGTCAGGATGCTCAGGATACTCGGGATATACCAGATACATCCTATTTTGCGCGTGCGTCCTGACACAATGCGTATCTCTCAGGATACAAATTTTTGTTTGCTGATGTGTCTGACACGTCAATGTGACCCCCAGAGGACCCCCAGCGCAACAGCTGCAGCAGGACCCCCAGGACCCCCAGCAAGCCTTCAGCAGCCCCCGGGCCACCAAACGAACAGCCTAACCGTTCAGGTACGAACACCTTTGGTCCGACGCGTCGACTGGACCTCGAGCTGCCCCCTAGCGCGACAGCGGCAGCAGGCAGCAAGCAAGCAAGCAAGCAGGTAAGCAAGCAAGCAACCAAGCAGGCAAGCAAGCAAGCAAGCAGGCAGAGGGGCAAGCGGGGGGGGGCAGCGGAGCAGGCAGCAAAGCAAGTATATTCTTGTATATAGATTAGATAGAACATAGAGAATACAGAATTGAGAATTGAGACTCTTCTAGACGCAACTTTTTGTTCTACTCTTATTGAGGCTCTTCCGGCATCTCCCGGACTGCTAGCATCCGCCCTAAGATCTCCCGGAGATGACGTGCTGTAACGGGGGCACTCCCAGGGGAGTACTGCCGTACCAAAAAAAACCAACAACCTCCCTTTCTGACGAGAAGCTTCAGCAGCGAGGCTTAGAACCGCTCGTCAACACGGAAGGTCGACAGTCCCTAGGCAAAACAGGAATAAGGATTTTAATGGATAGATAACTAAAGACTTTAAAAGGCTCTGCTTCCCAGGGGAAGACAACGTCTTTAGCAAAGAGTATGAGGGTCTCTGAACAACGGTTGTTCGTTGACTAGCAAGAATGATTGTCCTCGGGCGAAGGACGGGTTTAAGCTATGATTTTGATTGCGAGCAGGCTGCCAAGAAGCGGGGGAACAATTCCTCCGTGCTTGGAAATCAACTGAGTCTAGAGCGCCCCTAAGAACTAGCGGGGTCGATAGACTAGCGACTAAAAAGCGTTGGTTACTAAAAGCTCTGTAACTATTGCTAAAATGGTCCGATTTCAAATCCGATTGCACCTATGGATTTGCAGCACTGTCCCCCATATACCCTCCGAGTTTGGTTCGGTTGGACGAATTTTCCTGACGGTTTTGGGGTTATTTTTGGGGTCCAAAACTTGTCTTTTTGTTAGGGAATCAGCAACTCAGGGGGGCCCCCTCTGCAAACGGCGGGTGGCACAGTGGGGCGCCTCGGGGGTGTTAGAAAACACAGAGTCCCCTAGGTAGGGTAACCCACTAGTGATTCCTGCCATTGCTTAGATTCCTTTCCCACGTTCCTAGTCCAACTCTGGGACGTGGCGGAGAAGGTAATCTTGATCCATAAGGACGCTTAGGCGAAGCACAAGGCATAGCCCCGTATGGTTCGATTCGTGACGCCGCCAGGTTAATTATTAATTTTGCTGGCGGCCCTAACTACTAAGCATAGCTTTGCTCTCGTCTCACGGCTCTAGGCCTCCCACGGGATTGGCCGTCTGCGAAGCCGTTGTTATTCCTCCTAGAGGAACAGGAGCTTAACTCTGTTCATGGAGGCAACTGCTTCAGTCTCATTGTACTAGTATTTCCCATAGCTGTAAGCTACAGACGCGTTACTCTGGTCTCTGTCGCATACCAACGACGGTGAGCTTCGCTCCGTCCTAGGAGCTCGCCAGCTCGCTTAGGGATCGGGCTATCATAGTAACGACTTTCCTTAGTATCTATTGACCGGAATGGGATAGCTAGTCCTATTCCTCAAGGGAGATCCTTAGGTGTCTCTATATGGAGAGGTACTTGAGACTAGTCATGACGAAGATTAGATCGTTACAAGCGGGGCGGAATCTTTGTTTTTGCTGATGACGGTCCGACCTTCTGATAGGAGTGGGAGCGAATACCACCCGCTTCTGCGGAAGTTGACGACCCACGGAGCTGCCGGCAACATTGGGCCATCAAGCAAACAATCTACCCGTGACGGTACAAACCCCCCGTATCCTATGCCTCGACGTGACTCCTGGGCGACTCCCAGAGTGACAGTTGGCAGGCAGCAAGCAGGCAAGCAGGCAAGCAAGCAAGCAGGCAGGCAGGCAGGCAGGCAGGCAGGCAGGCAGCAAGCAGGGGGCAGGTGGGGAGGGGGGTAAAGCAGCAGTATTTTGTATATAGACTAGAAAATGTACATAGTAAAATAAATAAAATTTTGAAGACTCCAAACCGTGACTACCAGCGTGACTACCAGCGTGACTAGCAAGGCCCTCCCAGAGACGGCTATAAAGTCTTCTGACGTCTCCTGATGCTTCTAGAGTCAACTATGAGAGCCTCTGGAACTCTCCTGAGAGCTCTGACAGCTAGCCAAGTGTCTCTGAAACATATTCTGTCTCCTGATTGTCAAATTCCACCAACTGTATCCTAAGCCTCAGATGCACATCAGCAAAAACGAAGATTCCGCCCCGCTCTCCTAGAGAGCGGGGCGAGCGGGGCAACGATTTTGCAAACCTACCCTCCCACAGGTGCTTTATGCTGCACGTCATCTCCGGGAGATCTCAGGGCGGACGCTAGCAGTCCGGGAGATGCCGGGAGAGCCTCAATAAGAGTAGAACAAAAAGTTGCGTCTAGAAGAGTCTCAATTTTCTATTCTCTATTCTCTATGTTCTATCTAATCTATATACAAGAATATACCTGCTTTGCTGCCTCCCCGCTGCCCCCCACCCGCTGCCCCCCCCGCTTGCCCCGCCACCTGCCTGCCTGCCGCTGCTGCGCTGGGAGGCAGCTCGACGTCCAGTCGACGCGTCGGACCAAGGGTGTTCGTACCTGAACGGGTAGGTTGTTTGCTTGGTGGCCCGGGGGCTGCTGAAGGCTTCTGGGGGTCCTGCTGGGGGTCCTGCTGGAGGTCCTGCTGCAGCTGTCGCGCTGGGGGTTCTCTGGGGTCATGTTGACGCGTCGGACACGGGAGGTTCGTCTCGCCCCAGGTTCATTGTTTGCTCTATAGGAGAGAGTCTGCAGCTGTTGCTGGAGGGGGTCTGCCTGGGGGTCTGCCTGGGAGTCTGCTCAAGGGTCTGCTCGAGGTCCATAGACGCGTAGGACATGTTAGGGTTTGTACCGTGACGGGTAGGTTGTTCGCTTTATAGGAGAGAACCTGCCTATCCCCCACACCCCCGCCTGCCTGCTTGCCTGCTTGCCTGCTTGCCTGCTTGCCTGCTTGCCTGCTTGCCTGCTTGCTGCCTGCCTGCCTGCCGCTGCTACGCTGGGAGGCAGCTCGACGTCCAGTCGACGCGTCGGACCAAGGGTGTTCGTTCCTGAACAGGTTGGTTGTTCGCTTGGTGGCCCGGGGGCTGCTAAAGGCTGCTGGAGGCTTGCTGGGGGTTCTCTGGGGGTCACATTGACGCGTCAGACATGAGGTGTTTGTACCGGTACGGCCGCTGGGGGGGGGGCTACTGCTGGCGGTGCTATAAGACGCTGTTCTCAATAGTTAGCATAGGTTCATAGAGTGGTAGTGAGTGGGTGGGAGGTGCTGGGGGAGAGGGGTTGCAGGCGCGTTAATGTGGTACGGCCGGGTAACACCAGCACCTCTCCAGGAGACTGGGGGTGACGGTCCCTCGCCCGGGTGCTGAGGGGTCGGCAGTGCTCTCCAGGAGAGCGGGGCGAACTTTCTCCGCCTGGGCGACGAAAATCTCCCAGAGAGTTTTTTTTTTTTGCTGATGAATCGACTTGATCTCCTCGTGGGGGTGGTGTCAAAGGTGACCCGCTTCCGCAGACACCGGTCTGGTTTAGAATCGACTGCTCTATACGTTTCTCCGATATCTCCAAGACTGCCCATGACACCTGGACGGATAGGTTGTTCGCTTGGTGGCCTAAAGACTGCTGAAGGCTGCTGGAGCCTTGCTGGAGGTTTTGGGGGGGTCTTGCTGCAGCTGTCATGCTGGGGGTTCTCTGGGGAGTTATATTGATGCGTCGGACACGAAGTGTTTGTACCAGTACGTTGTTTGTTGGTGGCCCAGGGCCACTAGGGGCAGGCAGGCAGGCAGGCTTTGCTGGAGGAGATTCTCGTGATTCTGAACAGGTTGTTAGCTCTATAATAGACTGCTTCTAGGTGGGGGGAGGTAGGAGGTATGGAGTTACTGCAGGTAGGGGGTTGCTGCAGGTACGCGAGACTGTGGGGACTTAGAGAATTTTGGCGAAAGATATGGTTGTAATGAGTGCAGGCTGGGTAGCTGTTTAGGAACTTAGCAAATTTTAGTGAGGTGCAAGTGTTTTTTTGGAAGGAATAACCTCTAAAGCTCCGATAGTTACTATCAGTGCTTTAGAAGCCGCTGTCAGTGCTTTTAAAGCTCCGTCAGACAGAGCTGCAGTAAAAAGTATCTTAGAGTTTTGGGTGCTCCAGAAGACTTTACCAGATACTTCAGGAGACTCCGCCAAAGTCTCTGGAGCCTCCCGGGAGATGTCAGGAGACATCATGAGACTGGAGCTCCTAGAAGTTCTATCAGGACAGTGTGGATACATTTGATGTACAATTTTCTAAGCCTGTATCCTGACACTGCTTGTCCCTCCTGATACAAATTTTAGTTTGCTAATGTAGGATGATGTAGACAGGGAAATTGTATAAGAAGAGGAATGAGCATGAGTAAGGCGTGTATTTAGAGTTATAGCTACTATCAGCAAGACCGTGAAAAAAAGTGATTTTCTCTCAACAATCCTATTGAATCTGACTACATCCTTAAAATCTGTCTCCTGACGGAATTCTCCTCTCCTAAGACGCTAGGACGCTCCGGACGCTTGGGAGGAGTCAGGAGAGAATTTGAAAGTCTTGCTGATGACAGGCTAGAAGTGGAGGATTACCATAACCAAAAGGTTCATGTAATTAATGAGTAAAACAAAAAAAAAAAAACTGTTGCTTTAAGTAGTTGACTGACACTTAACTAGCTAAGGAGGTTGTGTTCTGCGAGTTTGCGGTGTGGTGGTAGATAGGTGTATGGATAGGAGCTACCTATATTAATCTGATAATATGTAGGTGAAAATATACTTAAAGGTACTGTCAATGATTGGTTTGGAATAAGCTTGGTAGTAGAATAAAAAGGGCATGTTCTCTTGTGACCATACAGTATGCCTCGTTTGAATTAGCTAAGTTCATACTCTGTAATTTTTGTTTTTTAGCTTGCTAAGTATGTACTCGCGCAAAAATATAGTCTGATGATCCCTTATGTAGCTATATACTAGAAAAGGATTGTTTGAGAGGAAATTATCAAACAAATTAGAGAACTACCAAAGGTTATTTCTAGGCTACTCAGTAGAAAGGGTAGTATTTGTTCAAATATCGCCTTAACAAGGCTTTAGGTATTAGTTTTGCCCCATTATCTATGTACTGGTACATCATCGATCGTCAGATTTTATTTGTGGGCGAGTATATACTCTTCGCTTAGTCCTAAATAAAGTAACTCAAGGTATAGTCGAATACAACCAGAATCTAGACATGAAGAAGGAAATCTATAACCTAACTACCTACTCGGGGGTTTAACTATATATGCTATATTTTGAGATCTTCATGGAGAGACGATGGAGGGATGGGGTTGATCGACCGAGTATATGGAAAGAAGTAGGCATATTTTGGCGCGAGATGGTCATACCTAGAAGTTCTGATGAAAATAAAATAGCAGTCGTGTGGGGAAAAAAACTCGACCCCAGAAACCACCACTCAATAGATAGACACGCCCTAGGAAGATCAATCTTGATCTAGCCAATAAGCTTTTATAGCAACATAGACCCCACTAACTACACATACCAGAGTATTCAGTCCCTTATCCCCCCGCATACAGCCAGAAGATGAGGGACCTACACCCTGGTAGTGGAGAAAACCAAGCTTTCTGAGGGGGCACCCCGAGCAAGAGGAAAACCGAGGTTGCCGATGTTGTTAATAAATTTTAAAACCAGAAAGACCAAACGCAGACAAGACAAGGAAAAGAAAAAAAGCACAGAAAAGGGACACTTACCTCGACCCCAAGGGCCCTGCGTAGTATCCACATGACGCAGATAGTGGTAATCACGGATGGAGGGGAAAGAAGAGAAGTGGAAGGAGAAGGGGAAAGAGAAGGGTTCATATACTGTTCAGGTGGCATTAGGGCAAGATACTAGTATTAGAGCTAGCAGCGAATTTCGCCGACAACTTGTGAATGGTTGGGGGGGGAGGGGTTCGTTTCCACTCATACTGAGGGTGGTGGGCTGCACGTATGGGTTTGGCAATGAGACCTCGGAGCGATAAACACCCGACCACCCCAGGTCTACTCTGCACCAGGGTGTATTCACAAATAAATTTCGAAACAATTAGATCAATCTATAATCATCAATCTCCTATCCTATTTGACATAGATGGTAGACAGAATTTATACGCGTTCTATACGAAGAAGAAATCTCGGAAAAATAGGTGCGTTTGAGCGCACAAATATCCCACCAAAAAGACTTGAAATTCCTCGCCTAATATGTCTTTAGGCTCAGGTAAATCATGTATTACGAATTATGCATTCTCTTCCTTCATTTCTTGATCTCTACCCCTCTTGTTTTCGTAAAGGCATGGCCATAAAATATTACTCGAAAAAATCCCCATGCCTAAGTCATAAATGTAAATCCAGAAACAAAGGTGGCTCACAGCCAGTCAATAAATACATGTAGGTATGGAACACAAAGATAGGACATTACATGCTAAAACATCTATTTCACCCTTATACTACAGTAGCTTGAGTGTCATGTACCTATGATTGATTCGTTCATTCATACATTCACAGTAGCTTGAGTGGGTACCATAAACTTAGGGTTGCATGTACTAATGATAAATTCATTCATTCACAGTAGCTTGAGTCACATAATATCACTCGCAGAACCAATATTATGGGAACCTCTATCGCCAGCCAAGCCGACAGAGTTATTTAGTTACTAAATAAACCCATAGTTCATTACAGAGCACATATCGAGAGAGAGAGAGAGAGAGAGAAACTCAAAGAAACCACAATCGAGTACGGCCAAAAGTGCAGTAATGACCCCGCCCACCCAAACCCCTACAAACTAGGGAGGAGGTACAGGAGGTACAGTAATAGTATTCGCACAAGTATTCAACGTAATAAGAGTTTCAACACAGTACGCAGCAGAATGTCCCATGCACCCAAGCGTCATATTAAGCCATTCAGGGCCACAAGTGCCGACAGTGATCCTGTAAGTAGGGGGTAACAGAGTGTTAGCTAGCACAAGGTTTGAGAGAGAGAGGTAGGGGGGGCTAACCTATGCTGGACACACCACTCGAACCCGAAACGTTCCTCCATACATTCGCTCTCGAAGGAATCTGAACATCCCTGAAGATCAGCGACTTCACCTGGGCAAGCGGCGCGGTTCTATAGTTGTGTTAGATACATCTATATGGAGCTGGGGGGGGGGTCAGGGGAGACTAACACCAGGGCTGGCAATAAGTGCGAGGTTCTGTCCAACGATTCCAGAGCTGATACTAGAGATATAGACATAGTTTCCCCAGTCTACGTCTCTCTCGATGAGTTCGCGGTCCTTGACTACTATGTCTGGGGTAGGTGCGGAACCAACGAGCGCGAACGCTGCGAAGGTGAAGACAATGAAGATTTGTAGGAAGTTGACCATTTTTTTATGACTTCCAGTTGTGCTTGCAGTGGGTAGGCAAGGTGGTAAAGTTAGGATATAGTGCGGAGTGGGTACTGTTATATAGATGTGTACTCAAGGGCTATAAGTAAGTTGGTATGAGGGGATTTGGGGAGTGTCATGGGAGCGTTATGGTAGTATAGCTTGTGTAGTGGAGATATGATTGTGATAGTAGTATAGCTTGTCTAGTGGGGGTAGGTTTATCATAAGGACTACTGAAAGCTAGAGATATAAACAAGAGATTGGAAACATCACGAGGTGCTAAAAGGGGGCAAAATTGTAGTATATTTTCAGAAATATTGGATTTCTTGTTGTGGCAAATAATTATAGACGGCTAGTGTTGATTGCTGGCCCTTTGAGAACCGTTAGTATTGTTCTTGTACAATGTTAAGAGAATCGTGACCGACCGCTAGTAGGAACATAAAACCCCAACGGACGAACGCTCAAAGAAAAAAATATGGGGGGAATTAGATAGCGGTGGAGTTCCTTATTTATGTTATTGAGAAACTAGCTATCTCTTGATCGTATTCTTTTTTTTTTGATGCTAGGGTTATGGATTAAAGCCTATGCCTTAGCGGGGAGAGGATTTAGGTATTCTTTTTCCGGCTAAGCCTTTATGTTACGAGATCTGGTAGGGCTTACAGGTTTTGGTCAGGGTCAGGGATACCATGGGTCTAGGGATCGGATTGACGGACCTACTACGGACAGGAGCTTGTGTTAGTAAATCGGGACAATATCTACTTGGATCCTTGGCAACTTAGTATAAAAACTCTTTGCAGGAGACTACATACATACATATGTAGATATGTATTTACTTATCCATTACGGTAACAAAACGCTCAAGACAAGGAACGGCCCCGAGATAAGGGTGATCAGAGACAGATACAGAAGAGGACAGAAAACCTAACAGAATGCCGTTCGTACCGGTGTTAATTTTTAAGCTTAGAAATAATTAGAAGTAATTAAAGCTTTGAGCGGCACCGCCAGCCGATTGTGATAACGACACTTACATGATATCCATCACAATGCACCGCTGTTTTCAACCAGGACTTAGGTTCTCGTATAGAAGCGATGCTCGCTTTTACGGTAGATGGAGCGAAATTCGGGATTGTATTATACATTCGGATGTCAGGTATGTAACGGAGCGAAATTCGGATGTCAGGTAACAGGGAGCGAAATTCGGGACTGAAATTAATGTCAGATGCGCAGGTCCTTCAGCCACACGTTGAAAGCGTCATCAGATTGTGAGGAAACAGGATATTCTTAGAAATAAATTCTTGGTTCTTCATATGATTAGGCTGTGGAGAGGCCTATGAGGATTTGATATTTACTGAGATGCATTTACGGGCCAGAGATCCTCAGGAATCTGGTCGGACGTCCTGGGGGCCGAACTCGGGAACTCGGAGGCCTGCATTGCGTAGTCCACACAAAAGCTGCCAGAGACTGCAGCTTTGAGGAACGCGCGGCTTGGTGAAACACTCGGGGGTCTTTCCGCACCCAAGCCAGCAGCTGTTACTGCTGCTGTATTCTATCTATGTCCATCACCCCCACCCTGCGCCACTCGTCTACCTCAACAACAACGCACCGCCACATTCTTCTTTAATTTCCCGCGGCCACTTGCCTCTAGAGTCTACACCGAGAAAGCCTTAACCCTGGCCGTGGAGTCTGGCTGGCTGTTCTCCAGTGTTCTCTATCTGTTCCTTTATCTCTTCTTTATCGCTCTCTTCTTCTTCTCTTCTGTTCATCTTCCATTCTTCTTTCTCTCCGCCTGGTACTTTTTTCAGCCTCAATTCGTTCCTGAAAGGCTGAACTATTTGGGCATATCCTCCCTCACCCCGGTCTACACTCCACCCCTTTATTCACGTACAGCTCTCGACAATCTCATCACTATGCGGAAGGGCGTTGTTGCATTTTTGATTGTGAACCTGATTATCATCGGGTTCTTGGTGAATGCAGTCTTCACCCTGATAACTCTGCTGTTCGAGGACTGTTCAGCGGATGCTATCCACTCTGCAGACATTCCAGCTCCCAATTCGATACTCATCGATCAGCGACCCCAGCTTATCCCGAAGATCATCCATCAAACATGGCAAAACGATACAATTCCCACAAAATGGCAAGCTGCGCAACAGTCATGTATCGATCTTCATAGCGACTACGAGTACAAGGTTTGTTTCTTTTTTTATTTTCAGGAGAGAAAGAGGCTAACTAACATGCGATACAGCTCTGGACAGATGAAAAGTCACGGGAGTTCATCGCGACTGAATACCCCTGGTTCTTGGAGACTTTCGACAACTACCAGTTCCCGATCATGCGCGCGGATTCTATTCGTTACTTTATACTTGCGCATTATGGTGGTATCTATGTTGATTTAGACGATGTAAGTTCCCGAGAATAGGAAACTACAGCTTTTCTTGTTGGCCTGTTTCTGACATGTCTTGGGTCTCCAGGGCTGTAACCGTCGCTTGGACCCTCTGCTTTCGTATAATGCTTGGGTGCGAAGAACCGTCCCTACTGGTATCTCAAACGATGCAATGGGCTCTGTACCGCAGCACCCTTTCTTCCTACGCGTTATTGACAGCCTCCAACTCTATAACCGGAACTGGCATGTTCCTTACATCACGGTCATGTATGGTACCGGGCCATTGTTCCTCAGTGTAATCTGGAAGGAATATATCCGCTGGGGGACAACAGAAGAAGGTCGAGTCCGAGTCCTTATGCCTGAAGAGTGAGCCTCAAGTCATTCAAAAATATTGAGAACTATTCTAACACCCCCCCCCTAGATATAACAAAAACCCATGGAGTTTCTTCGCTGTCTATAAAGGTTCATCTTGGCACGAGGGTGATGCAAAAGCAATCTTCTGGATGGGCCAGCACTGGCTGTTCCTCACAATCTCTGGCTTCGCACTCGCAGGTTGCCTCTATACTGTGGGATTCTGCCTATATAGGAGACTCCACCTCCACAACACCAACTATAACGAGAAACCCTCCTCGTCATGGTTCCCGTGGAGACGAAATACCCCAACCGGTGCTGGCTTCAAACGGTTATCGCAACACGAAGTTTAACGACTTAAACCTACCAACATAATTATGTTTTGTTCTCTTGTATAAAAATTTTAATGCCTTATTTTTATAGTTATTGGTATTATTGTTGCAGAGTTGGGCGGCGCAATATTTTTTTCTTTGTCGATCTACGGGGATCCAAAAAAAAAGACTGGGACATTTTGGAGTTTTTTTTTATTTTTCCTCTTGTTTCTACGGGATTGTCACCCGTTATAGCAACTTATCGGTCTCGGTATTTTCTGATATGGTCGATATTGGGTTTGCGGGGAGAATGAGCAGCTTTTTGCTTACGAAGTATGGCTTTTAATAGTTAACTTCATTTGGACTGCGGAAGGTGGGGGCAGCTGTTTTGCTCTCACTTTTTATTGGTGTTTTAATTTGCTTCGACGTTATTACTATTTTATCGGGTTAGGTTCTTGTATATAAGATGGGCCACTGCAAGTGGAGGGCTGCAATAACCAAAGAACATTTCCAACAAGTTAGTGACCATGAGAGTAGTAGGGAAAATCAGGTCGTCGGGTTTTAGGCTCTTGGTTTATTGGACAGCCTCCGCATCTGCATCATGGCGATTGCTTGAAAAGTGTACCTGTGCCTTTCAATTGGCTTCCGACTAGCAAGAAAGAGGGGAGGTGCACAGTAATCGTTCCAGAACTGCATGGTATGCTTATGTAGCTACATGTACCTACATAACCTCGGCCCTCCAACCCGATCCGTATCGGAGGAAGAGGGGAAAGGGAAAGGGGTGGAATTTAAAAAAAAATCCTCATAATTTACGACTTCCTCCCACGGTTCTCGAGCTCTTCAAGCTCTTCAATCATTGCCTTTTCCCGTGCTGCCTCGATCTGGCTACGTCGTTTATGACGGATAATGTTCTCGTAGATACGTAGCCGGCTTTTTAAAAAAAAAATTTACCCGTAAGCTTATGCTCTCTCCAGGGCCCCGAGGGTAAAGGGAGATAAACTACCGGTCCGCTTCCACCATACTCCCAACTGTAGTAGGACACATCCACAAATATACTTTAAACTGAGGTGTCAACCCACGAAATAGCGGTGACGAGAAGTACGCGATTACTCCCACAATGAGAGACACTGCCCCCCACTATCTGCCTGTTAGTGGGGTTGGTAGGATGGAGGTGAATACTCACTCTCGCGGCACCATTGACGGCACCTTTTGCGGCTTCTAGGGCTGCCTCGTCGGCGTCTATCGGGATGTGTCAGATGGACTTGCGAGGAGGGAGGAGTGAGTGTATACCTGCTCTTTTACTGGTGGGGTTTGGCATCGTGTGGTGGTTATACGCCTATTGTTACACTAGTTCCACAGCTCCACGTCCCTAAGGGGAATCTTGTATATTCAGGGCTCTTCCAGAGCCAGGTACCTGATCGCCTTAGGGACGTAGGGCTGCGCCCCCCTTTGGAGATGATATAATCTAGATATTTATTTATTTTCAATCTAATCTAATCTCTTGGTACCGAGGGATAGTGGATGAGTCATAAGACCGGTTACAATACCCAGCCACTAGACCTCTTTGAGGTGGCACCACATCATGCTCAACCGGGTGATACTCTATGGAGCGTGGAACTGATTCCAGAAGTTCCAGATGTACCGGGTGTTAAGGGTAAGTACCAAGAACCGCCTCCGGTTGGGCAATCTCATGATGCAAGTTCATGCAGGCCATGGTTGGTTACATTCACTAACAATTTGACATAAGCCACGTACTCAGGTACTATAGTAGTCAACTCTGAATACCTGGGAGAGATACAAGAAATCTTTATCCTTTACTTTAACCTGACTGCACTTGAAGCAAAGTTAGTTTCCATTTTCGTTATTACCTCCGGAATGAAACAGAAAGGAAGCTGAGCCGAGCACTTTGGAGAAGACACCCGTGGGAAAGAAACCACTCGAGATGAACGGGTCCGTATTGTTGCGTTGCGCGACATGGGAAAAATAACATAGAAAGAGATTGCTTGGCATGTCAATATCGATTACCGTACCTGTCAAGGCATTTATACACGAGCCAAAGTCAATGGAACTCCTTCAAACAAGAAAAGACCAGGCCAACCAGTTGTCTTTAACATAGAAGAGAAGGAAAGATTACGAGAGTTTGTTACACAAGACAAAAGGACTCGGCGGTTACCTTGGGAAGAAATCATTCATGAGATAGGATATCAGTGTTCAGTCTGTACACTTTGTGATGTAATGGCATCTATAGATTATCATAAAAGACTACCCCAAAAAAAGTGAGTTATTTTTAACTTTAATATAGTTCACTATACTAATATATTCTAGATGGGGTATATGCTATTACAATAAAGCCAAACAAGTTCAATGGTGTCAAGCACATTTACATTAGACATATAATGACTGGCTTTGCACTGTGTGGACTGACGAATCTGCCTTTAGTACCGCTGGTTTTGGGCATAGACTATGGGTTACATGTCTTGCTGAAGAGGAATATCATCCTGATTGTATTGACAAAACTTGGCACTCAGGAAAAAAAACTATTATGGCATGGGGTGCATTCTGTGGTTCACTAAAATCTGAATTAGTGTTTGTACCGGCAAAATGTACAATTAAATCTATTACTTTGTAAAAACCAATCACTTATTGGGGAACAGCAGGCAATAACCACAAGGTAGGACTAGTAGTGAGAGACTAGAAACTCAGGAACAAAGTAGGTATGGTAACAATATAAGTAGTAGTCATCAGCATACTTGAAGGTTTCCCTCTGACGCCTCTAATACCTCTGATTCATGGGATACAGTTGGTGGAATTCGACGATCAGGAAATAGGATTTGTCTCAGACACGCTTGGCTAGCTGTCAGAGCTCTCAGGAGAGCTCCAGAGGCGTCAAGAGACGTCAGGCAACTCTATAGCAGTTTCTGGGGGAGCCTTGCTAGTCACGCTAGTAGTCACGCTGGTAGTCACAGTTTGGAGTCTTCAAAAATTTATTTATTTTACTATGTACATTTTCTAGTCTATATACAAAATACTGCTGCTTTACCCCCCTCCCCACCTGCCCCCTGCCCCCTGGTTGCTGCCTGTTGTCGCGCTGGGAGTCGTCTGGGGTTTACGTCGAGGGGTAGGACACGAGGCGTTCGTACCGTCACGGGTAGGTTGTTAGCATGGTGGCCCGGAGGCTGTTGGAGGCTTGCTGGGGATGCTGGAAGCTTGCTGGAGGTTCTGGGGGGGGTCCTAGGGGGTCTGCTGCTGCTGTTGCGCTGGGGGTTTTCTAGAGGTCACGTCAAAACATCGGACATGGGAGGTTCATACCTCGACGGGTAGATTGTTCTCTTAGTGGCCCGGAGGCTGCTGGAGGCTTGCTAGAGGTACTGGAGGCTTGCTGGGGGTCCTAGGGGGGTCTTGCTGCAGCTGTTGCGCTGGGGGTTCTCTGCAGGGGTCGTGTCGACGTGTCGGACAGAAGGGGTTCGTATCGTGACGGGTAGGTTGTTCGCTTGGTAGCCCGGAGACTGCTGGAGACTGCTGGAGCCTTGCTGGAGGTCCTGGGGGGGGTCCTAGGGGGCCTGCTGCCTGCTGCTGCGCTGGGTGTCAGCTCGTGATCCTGTCGACGCATCGGACAAAGGGTGTTCGTACCTGGACGGGTAGGTTATTCTCTTGGTGGCCTGAAGACTGCTGAGGGCTGCTGGTGCCTTGCTGGGGGTCCTGGAGGGGGGTTCTAGGGGGTTCTGCTGCTGCTGTTGCACTGGAAGTCCTCTGGGGGTCGCGTCGACGCGTCGGACAGAAGGGGTTCGTACCGTGACGGGAAGATTGTTCGCTGGGTGGCCCGGAGACTGCTGAAGCCTTGCTGGAGGTCCTAGGGGGGTCTTGCTGCAGCTGCCACGCTGGGGGTTCTCTGAGGGGTCACATTGACGCGTCGGATACGGAGTGTTTGTACCACTACATTATTTGTTGGTGGCCCAGGACTACCAAGGGCAGGCAGGCAGGCTTTGCTGGAGGAGGTTCTTGTGATTCTGAATAGGTTGTTAGCTCTATAATAGACTGCTTGTAGGTGGGGGGAGGTAGGGGGTATGGAGTTACTGCAAGTAGGGGGTTGCTGCAGGTACGCGAGACTGTGGGGACTTAGAGAATTTTGGCGAAGAATATGTGTGCAGGCTGGGTAACTGTTTAGGGACTTAGCAAATCTTAGCGAGGTGCAGGTGTTTTTTCAGAAGGAATAACCTTCAAAGCTCCGATAGTTACTATCAGTACTTTAGAAGCCGCCATCAAGGCTTTTAAAGCTCTGTCAGACAGAGCTGCAGTAAAAAGTATTTTAGAGTTTTGGGTGCTCCAGGAGACTTTACCAGATACTTCAGGAGCCTCCACCAAAGTCTCTAGAGCCTCCTAAGAGACGTCAGGAGACATCATAAGTTTCAAGAGGAACAGCGTAGGAACAGCGTAACCACAGGACACAACTAACTTAATGGCACGGCAACTACCCGTTGCAAGCAAAACACCAAGAGTTTGTAATATAGTCACAGTGGGTTCAGCAATCGTGTAGCGATGTAATGTATTTTATGGGGTAACGGGACACGACAGGGTAATGGGACAGCATTCTTGGCGCTAACCTCACCCCCAGTGCGGGGCAGAAGTGGGGTAGCAACAACCACATACCACACCTACAGACACAATAGCAAAGAACAAGAAGAGACAGGTCAAAAACAGTAAAGAGAAAGCAATTCAAGCGGCGATTAGAGACTACAATGCCCAGAAATTTAAGTCCATGAGAGCAACTGCTACAGCACATGGGGTACCTATTAATACACTAAGCAGGCGTCTCAAAGGGGCTTTACCACGGTCCCAAGCACATCCAGAAAGTACATTACTCACGCTGGAGCAGGAAGAGGCTATAGTACACTTGTGCTTAAAGCTTGATGGCTGGGGAAACCCTCTCAAGATGCCTTATATTAAAGCTATGGCTTTAAATATACAGCCCCCAGAAAATCGAAGAGAGCCAGGCAAGCACTGGATAACACGGTTCATTAATCGCCATTCTATTATTGCTAGCAAGATAGCTACTCGTATAGATAAGCAGAGAGCAACAGCAGAGAACCCTTTAGTGCTGGCACATTTTTTCCAATTGGTATTTACACTAATTTCAATTATTTAAATATTTTATTAAATTGTGTACAGCTTTATCGAGTCATGAGTGTAGCGGGGGTACTCCCAGGGGAGTACTGCCGTGCCAAAAAAACCAACAACCTCCCTTTCTGACGAGAAGCTTCAGCAGCGAGGCTTAGAACCACTCGTCAACACGGAAGGTCAACAGTCCCTAGGCAAAACAGGAATAAGGATTTAATGGGTTGATAACTAAAGACTTTAAAAGGCTCTGCTTCCCAGGGGAAGACAAACGTCTTTAGCAAAGAGTATGAGGGTCTCTGAACAACGGTTGTTCGTTGACTAGCAAGAATGATTGTCCTGGGGGAAGGACGGGTTTAAGCTATGAATTTTGATTGCGAGCAGGCTGCCAAGGAGCGGGGAACAGTTCCTCCGTGCTTGGAAATCAACTGAGTCTAGAGCGCCCCTAAGAACTAGCGGGGTCGATAGACTAGCGACTAAAAAGCGTTGGTTACTAAAAGCTCTGTAACTTTTGCTATAATGGTCCGATTTCAAATCCGATTGCACCTATGGATTTGCAGCACTGTCCCCCATATACCCTCCGAGTTTGGTTTGGTTGGACAAATTTTCCTGACGGTTTTGGGGTTATTTTTGGGGTCCAAAACTTGTCTTTTTGTTAGGGAATCTGCAACTCAGGGGGGCCCCCTCTGCAAACGGCGGGTAGCACAGTGGGGCGCCTCGCGGGTGTTAGAAAACACAGAGTCTCCTAAGTAGGGTAACCCACTGATGATTCCTGCCGTTGCTTAGATTCCCTTCCCACGTTCCTAGTCCAACCTGGGGACGTGGCGGAGAGGTAATCTTGATCCATAAGGACTTTAGAGTGAAGCACAAGGCGTAGCCTGTATGGTTCGATTTGTGACGCCGCCAGGTTAATTACTATTTTTGCTGGCGGCCCTAACTACTAAGCATAGCTTTGCTCTCGTCTCACGGCTCTCGGCCTCCCATAAGTTTGGCCATCAGCGAAGCCGTTGTTATTCCTCCTAGAGAGACAGGAGCTTAACTCTGTTCATGGAGGCAACTGCTTCAATCTCATTGCACTAGTATCTCCCGTAGCTATAAGCTACAGACGTATTACTCTGGTCTCTGTCGCATACCAACGACGGTGAGCTTCGCTCCGTCCTAGGAGCTCGCCAGCTCGCTTAGGGATCGGGCTATCATAGTAATGACTTTCCTTAGTATCTATTGACCGGAATAGGATAGCTAGTCCTATGCCTCAAGGGAGATCCTTAGGTGTCTCTATATGAAGAGGTACTTAAGACTAGTCATGACGATAGTTAAATCGTCACAATGTGCAGAGCCTAAAAAAGCTTAACCCCCAAAATCCGGCATCCTATCAATGTCCCGTATGATGGCGTGGGCATAAAGGACCCCTTTCGGGACCCCTTCGCAAACGGGCTATGTTACGGCGCACGCGATCGGCTTGATCTCCTCGTGGGGGCAGTACTGAAGATGACCCGCTTCCGCAGGCGCTGGTCCAGTTTGGAATCGATCGCTCTATACGTTTCCCCGGTATCTCCGAGACTGCCCGCGACAGTACGCAAGACTGTGGGAACTTAAAGGATTTTGGCGAGGGATATAAGGGTTGTGATGGGTGCAGGTGTAAAAACCGGTCACCTATTGGGGAACAGCAGGCGATAATCACGAGGCAAGACTAGTATCAAGAGACTAGGAACTCAGGGACAAGGTAGGTATGGTATTGAATGCAAGTAGTAGTAGTAGTAGTAGTAGTTTTTATTTCCTATCTAGGCCCTCGGCCCCCTAAGTAAGTCGCTTAAGCGACCGCCTACACAAAACGTCCCCGATAAACAAAATAATATCTAGAACAAAAGAAAGGTAAAGAAAAGAAAGTCCCAAGTCGCGTTCTTTCCCGCCTGCAAACAAAAGAAAAACTTCCTCCGCGCAGGTCACCTCCTTTTTCCTATTTTCCTGGTATTGAGCTCTGTTCCGAGCATAAATTGAATGAGGGGATAACAATTATCATCGTTAACTAGTTGATCCTACGAGTGAGAGGGGTAGTGCTCGTCGATCATGGATTTTCTCTGTTGATGGTAGCGGGGGCAGTCGAGCAGAATGTGCCTGCTTGATTGATCATCGCCGCAAACGCATCTTGGGGTTGGGTTAAGGTGAGATGGGTCTAGGTGAGTAACTAAATTTCTAACTCTCCACATTATGCCTGCCGTTCGTCTGTTGACTGTTGCCAGGTGTGGAGTGGGGGTGGAGTGTGGGAGTCCCTTATGTCTAATTCGATGAGGTAGGCCTTTCAGCCAGGTGAGGGTAACCGTGGGTTTACTGCAGAGAAGTTGCAGGCCGTCTCGAGCCAATTTATCTGCCAGATCGTTGCCCTTGAGGCCCACGTGGGAGGGCGTCCATCTCGTGCTTACTGGACAGCCTTTGTACTGTAGTTTTTGAATAGATGCTAGGGAACTTTGAACTGCTGCCATTGCGGGGGCTGGAGCTCCCTTGAGGCGCCTTATGGCCAGTTGATTGTCTACGCACAGCCAGATGGGTGTATTGGTAATGTTAACGGTTAGAAGATGTTTAAGTGCTAGAGATATCGCTTCTAGTTCCCCGTCCAGAATATCTGCGAAGCGTCCTAGATTGGTGTTGCCCTTATTTTGTATGGTGCCGTTTGCGATGGAGACCCAGGCTGAGCTAACCGAGTCTTCCCTTGATCCGTCGGTGTAGACTCTATAGATTTCTGGATGATCGGTGACCCACTTTTGATGTTGTAGACTTTCTGTTTCTTTGTCCGTTGTTGAGATGTGTATGTGAGTGTGAGGAAGCCAGGGGGCGGACACGTCCATGGGGTCTTCGATTGGGAGTTGATAAGTCGCCGTTTGGAGAAGGTGTGCTATTCTTTCCTGGCCGAAGCCTATGCTTTTGGTGGGTTTATTGAGGAGCTGGACTAGTTTTCGCTTGATACTGTTGGAGTCGGAGCTGAGAAGCGTCCTTACCCCGTAGCTAATTTACTTAGAGTCAAGTAAATTCTCTATCGTGGGGAGTCCCGCTTCGCTTAGTACTGCCTTGGTGGCTGTGCAAACGGGAAGACTGGTAATGAGGCGAGCCGCTCTAAGATAAGCCGGTTTAATTCTTCTGACGATGTGATCTGCTCCTGTCTACCACAGCTCTGAGCCCCAAAGCATTGCTGGGACCAGGAGGGATTGAACTAATCCGTGAATCGTTAGCGGGGTAATATTTTGATTCTTGGAGAAGCTTCGAATCATGGCTGTAATGGTGATGGCTCTGGAGGCCACTTTGCTGGTTTGTTCTCTGAAGGTGCACTTCTGATCGATGTGCACCCCCAGGATCTTGATCACTTCCTTAGAGATAATAGGCATTTGGTATAGTGGAACCGTTGCGGTGGGCGGCGTGCTCTTGCTGGTGGTGGGCAGCATATAGAGTAGGTCGGCTTTTTCCGGCGAGAATTCCAGTCCTAGTGTGTTTGCCCTTTCCTCTTTGACGGCTATTCTGTCTTTGAGTCTTCGGCTAATGATGTGTTGTGTGGTGCCTCCTTGTAGCATAGTATTATCGTCCATATAGACTGTTCCTTTCTCGTTAAGTGACATCCTGGTTGGTAGCAGCGCGTCTGCGTAAATCATGTAGAGAACTGGCAATAGCGGGGAGCCCTGTGGGACCCTTGAGCTGTAGGGAAGGGGTGGCGACACTTCGCCGTCGGAAGCAAAGTGAATAACCCGGTTGGTGTTGAAGCTGTTGATCCATTTACAGATGTAGGAGGGGAATTTCTTTTCCTCCATGATCTGAACGAGGGTTGGATGAATCACTGAATTGAATGCTCCTTTAACGTCGTTGGCCAGGATGGCGGGCCTAATCAGCTCCCTTCCTACATCCTTTTTGGCTCGCAGCCACTTCTTTTCAAGGGGGACAGCGTAGGGATAGCGTAACCACAGGATACAACTAACTCAATGGCAAGGTAACTATCCGTTACAAGCAAAATACGAAGGGTTTGTGGAGTAAGAAGTGGGTTCAGCGATCGCAAAGCGATGTAGCAGCAGAGAAGCAGCGAAGAAAGAAGTTTGTATTGGTTCTAACTGAAGAAAGTAAGTAAGTAAGTAAGTGTTTATTTCCTATCTAGGCCCGTGGCCCACTAAGTAAGTCTCCGAAAAGACCGCCAAAACAACTCCGCCAAAGCTAACTAAACGGTACTGGGTACCGGCCAAAGAATGTACATGTATCTACGAACTAAACGCGTAGAGGAACACACCAAAGAGAGAACACATAGAACTAACTAAGCGACACCAAAGAAAGAACATGTAACCAAATAATAAACAACTCTTGCTCTTCCAAAAGCATCTTCCAATCTGGCGTTTCATGTCGATGGGCTTGAATCCCGGGGGGTGTATCGGGTCCCGAGTGAGGTTCACTAACATTGCGGTGCAAGTGATGAACAGCTCCTCACGGACGAGAGCTCCCGTTTCCTGGCGTCGTAACCCTTTCCCTAGCCGAAACTAGACACGGACAATCCTCTGGCAGAGAGGTAAGAGGAGCGTAGGATGTAAAGTAAAGTTGAGTTTCCACTATGTGGAACCGAGGTAGGGGAGGTAGAGACCGTTGTCAGTCGGCATGGCGTTGATGATAGGGGGGTGGATGACCATATGAGAACCGGATGTCAACCACTTCTTGACTGGTACACTTTTTCCGGTCGGAGAAAGTGTTGTCGTATAGTAGAGAACCTGGAGAATCGAGTCTGCCTGGTCCGGTAGGTAAATGTGTTGTTGAGGGGGGCTGCCTGCTCGCTGGTAGTGGTGGGGAGTGGTCCTTGGTTAAGGGTCCCCAAAATTGTAATGGGCGCCCGAGGGCAATGAGTAAGGGCTCATCCAAATCAAATGAGATGGAGAGGGTTTCCGGAAGACTTTGACAGAGGTTCCAGCGCTAGGCTTACAGAGACTGGCAGTGTGAAGTCCGGAGCTAATAGGGGCTGGTGGACGCAACTCCCCCAAGGGGGCACCAGAAAGAAGGTAGAGTTCGACAAAGAGGAACCAACGCGCCCAAAGGTTTGCGGTATTCTCATGCTCAACGTGTACTACAGAGGTAATTTTGCTAAAGAAGTTATGCGCGCCCGAAGGTTTGCTAGTAACTCTATCGTTGACAAGATTGGGGTTCCGAGTGGGTAAGCCTCATAACGAGGAAGAAACGTTGCGTAAAGAAAAGAGAAAGAAAAACTATTACAGAGAGGGAGCAACGCTCCCTATTTATACATAAAAACTCCTACTCGTACAATGCTTTTGTCTTCACTCTCGACCTCTGTTACCCTACCTCCCTCCTTGCATGAGTCACAACGAGGCTCACCCTGGCGTCCCGATCATTCCGTGAAACTTCTGCGCAGGTGTCATGATAGTCATGAGGGCGTCCATGCTGGAGCGGCCTGGTCTTGCCCCCATCTGTTGGTCGGATAGCCCTCCGCACTGGGTGCCGTACTTATCTAGTCTGGCCGCAGCTATGGACTCCAGAAGCTTGCTTATTGTGACGATCTAACCATCGTCATGACTAGTCTCAAGTACCTCTCCATATAGAGACACCTAAGGATCTCCCTTGAGGGATAGGACTAGCTATCCTATTCCGGTCAATAGATACTAAGGAAAGTCATTACTATGATAGCCCGATCCCTAAGCGAGCTGGCGAACTCCTAGGACGGAGCGAAGCTCACCGTCGTTGGTATGCGACAGAGACCGGAGTAATGCGTCTGTAGTCTATAGCTACAGGAGATACTAGTGCAATGAGACTGAAGCAGTTGCCTCCATGAACAGAGTTAAGCTCCTGTTCCTCTAGGAGGAATAACAACGGCTTCGCTGATGGCCAACCTTATGGGAGGCCGAGAGCCGTGAGATGAGAGCAAAGCTATGCTTAGTAGTTAGGGCCGCCAGCAAAATTAATAATTAACCTGGCGGCGTCACGAATCAAACCATACGGAGCTACGCCTTGTGCTTCGCCCTAAGGTCCTTATGGATCAAGATTACCTCTCCGCCACGTCCCCAGGTTGGACTAGGAACGTGGGAAGGGAATCTAAGCAACGGCAGGAATCACCAGTGGGTTACCCTGTCTAGGGGACTCTGTGTTTTCTAACACCCACGAGGCGCCCCACTGTGCCACCCGCCGTTTGCAGAGGGGGCCCCCCTGTGACGATTTAACCATCGTCATGACTAGTCTCAAGTACCTCTCCATATAGAGACACCTAAAGATCTCCCTTGAGGCATAGGACTAGCTATCCCATTCCGGTCAATAGATACTAAGGAAAGTCATTACTATGAGAGCCCGACCCATCAGCAAAAAAAAAAAAACTCTCCGGGAGATTTTCGTCGCCCAGGCGGAGAAAGTTCGCCCCGCTCTCCTGGAGAGCGCTGCCGACCCCTCAGCACCCGGGCGAGGGACCGTCGCCCCCAGTCTCCTGGAGAGGTGCTGGTGTTACCCGGCCGTACCACATTAACGCGCCTGCAACCCCTCTCCCCCAGTACCCCCCACTCACTACCACTCTATGAACCTATGCTAACTATTGAGAACAGCGCCTTATAGCACTGCCAGCAGTAGCCCCCCCAGCGGCTGTACCGGTACGAACACCTCATGTCTGACACGTCAATGTGACCCCCAGAGGACCCCCAGCGCGACAGCTGCAGCAGGACCCCCAGCAAGCCTCCAGCAGCCTTCAGCAGCCCCCGGGCCACCAAGCGAACAACCTACCCGTTCAGGTACGAACACTCTTGGTCCGACGCGTCGACTGGACCTCGAGCTGCCTCTCAGCGCGACAGCGGCAGCAGGCAGCAAGCAGGCAGGCAAGCAGGCAAGCAGGCAAGCAGGCAAGCAGGCAAGCAGGCAAGTGGGCAAGCAGGCAAGCAGGCAAGCAGGCAAGCAGGCAAGCAGGCAAGCAGGCAAGCAGGCAAGCAGGCAGGCGGGGGGTGGGGGATAGGCAGGTTCTCTCCTATAAAGCGAACAACCTACCCGTCACGGTACAAACCCTCCATGTCCTACGCGTCTATGGACCTCGAGCAGACTCCCAGGCAGACCCTCAGGCAGACCCCCTCCAGCAACAGCTGCAGGCTCTCTCCTATAGAGCAAACAATGAACCCGGGGCGAGACGAACCTCCCGTGTCCGACGCGTCAACGTGACCCCAGAGAACCCCCAGCGCGACAGCTGCAGCAGGACCCCCAGCAGGACCCCCAGCAGCCTTCAGCAGCCCCCGGGCCACCAAGCGAACAACCTACCCGTTCAGGTACGAACACCCTTGGTCCGACGCGTCGACTGGACGTCGAGCTGCCTCCCAGCGCAGCAGCGGCAGGCAGGCAGGCAGGCGGCAGGGCAAGCGGGAGGGGGGCAGCGGGGAGGCAGCAAAGCAGGTATATTCTTGTATATAGATTAGATAGAACATAGAGAATAGAGAATAGAGAATTGAGACTCTTCTAGACGCAACTTTTTGTTCTACTCTTATTGAGGCTCTTCCGGCATCTCCCGGACTGCTAGCATCCGCCCTGAGATCTCCCGGAGATGACGTGCAGCATAAAGCACCTGTAGGAGAGTAGGTTTGCGAAATCGTCGCCCCGCTCGCCCCGCTCTCTAGGAGAGCGGGGCGGAATCTTTGTTTTTGCTGATGCCCCTAAGCGAGCTGGCGAGCTCCTAGGACGGAGCGAAGCTCACCGTCGTCGGTATGCGACAGAGACCAGAGTAATGCGTCTATAGCGTATAGCTACGGGAGATACTAGCGCAATGAGACTGAAGCAGTTGCCTCCATGAACAGAGTTAAGCTCCTGTCTCTCTAGGAGGAATAACAACGGCTTCGCTGATGGCCAACCTTATGGGAGGTCGAGAGCCGTGAAATAAGAACAAAACAATGCTTAGTAGTTAGGGCTGCCAGCAAAAATAGTAATTAACCTGGCGGCGTCGCGAATCGAACCATACGGGGCTATGCCTTGTGCTTCGCCCTAAGGTCCTTATGGATCAAGATTACCTCTCCGCCACGTCCGCAGGTTGGACTAGGAACGTGGGAAAGGAATCTAAGCAACGGCAGGAATCACCAGTGGGTTACCCTACCTAGGGGACTCTGTGTTTTTTAACACCCCCGAGGCGCCCCACTGTGCCACCCGCCGTTTGCAGAGGGGGCCCCCCTGAGTTGCTGATTCCCTAACAAAAAGACAAGTTTTGGACCCCAAAAATAACCCCAAAACCGTCAGGAAAATTCGTCCAACCGAACCGAACTCGGAGGGTATATGGGGGACAGTGCTGCGAATCCATAGGTGCAATCGGATTCGAAATCGGACCATTTTAGCAATAGTTACAGAGCTTTTAGTAACCAACGCTTTTTAGTCGCTAGTCTATCGACCCCGCTCGTTCTTAGGGGCGCTCTAGACTCAGGTGTTTTCCAAGCGCGGAGGACTGGTTCCCCCGCTGCTTGGCAGCCTGCTCGCAATCAAAATCAGAGCTTACACCCGTCCTTCCCCTGCGACAATCATTCTTGCTAGTCAACGAACAACCGTTGTTCAGAGACCCTCATACTCTTTGCTAAAGACGTTTGTCTTCCCCTGGGAAGCAGAGCCTTTTAAAGTCTTTAGTTATCTATCCATTAAATCCTTATTCCTGTTTTGCCTAGGGACTGTCGACCTTCCGTGTTGACGAGCGGTTCTAAGCCTCGCTGCTGAAGCTTCTCGTCAGAAAGGGAGGTTGTTAGTTTTTTTTGGTACGGCAGTACTCCCCTGGGAGTGCCCCCGTTACACCCCCTGAGTTGCCGATTCCCTAACAAAAAGACAAGTTTTGGACCCCAAAAATAACCCCAAAACCGTCAGGAAAATTCGTCCAACCGAACCAAACTCGGAGGGTATATGGGGGACAGTGCTGCAAATCCATAGGTGCAATCGGATTTGAAATCGGACCATTATAGCAATAGTTACAGAGCTTTTAGTAACCAACGCTTTCTAGTCACTAGTCTATCGACCTCGCTAGTTCTTAGGGGCGCTCTAGACTCAGTTGATTTCCAAGCACGGAGGAATTGTTCCCCTGCTTCTTGGCAGCCTGCTCGCAATCAAATTCATAGCTTAAACCCGTCCTTCCCCCAGGACAACTATTCTTGCTAGTCAACGAACAACCGTTGTTCAGAGACCCTCATACTCTTCGCTAAAGATGTTTGTTTTCTCCTGGGAAGCAGAGCCTTTTAAAGTCTTTAGTTTGCAACCTTTAAAAATTCTTATACCTGTTTAGCCTAGAGACTGTCGGCCTTCCGTGTTGACGAGCGGTTCTAAGCCTCGCTGCTGAAGCTTCTCGTCAGAAAGGGAGGTTGTTGGTTTTTTTTGGTACGGCAGTACTCCCCTGGGAGTGCCCCCGTTACAGTGATGGCGCTCTCCTCCATTTCCAAGTAGTTGACGTTAGGGTCAAAGACTTGGGTGAGGAGGGGTTCCTCATCGTTGTTACTATCGCTGTAGTTGCTTTCCACGTCCATGGTGTCTTCTGGTGCCGGGGGAATTGTGGGATCTGGGAAGGTGAAGGGGGAGACTGTAATCTCCAGGGTTTCATCTGGTCCTCCGACCGTACCGAATGGGAGGGTGGACTGTCTAGACATCTTTGTGGGAGAGCTAGACCTGTGGCTGGGGGAGGAGGCGGATCGCTTAAGGGAGCGTCTCTCTGGGGACAGAGGGAGGGTAAAAATACGCTTTGGGGGGGTGAGGGGGGTGGATGGGCTCTCAGGACGCGAAGCTGAGGTATCCATGATGATGTCGATGTAGTGTCTTCAAGCTATCTGATAGCGTTGAAGAGAAGTGTTGATAAAACTAAAGCGGGGTTTGTGTCTGAGGTTATGAAAATGGAGAGTTTTGGTGTGTGTAACCGTCGCTTAGAGCAATACCAGGTGTTTTTCTATCCCTGTCGCGAGATATAAGTTGTTGCGTGAAGAACTAACTAACTGACAGAGATGCGTCCCTTTTATACCCTTTCTGGAGGGACGCTGAGATCAACAATGAGACAATATGAAACTGAAGGAGCGACCTCCTTCTACATGAAACTATAGACGTCTCGTCCTGCGAGACGTACTTCTTACATGACCAATGATAACAAGAATCCTACAAGAAGTGAGACGATACATGAAACAAGGAAATAAACAAGGCAGACTAGGAAATGGGTGTTCTTGACAGCAGGCCAGGTAACCGTCTAGGGACTTAGCGAATTTTAGCGAGGTGCACTGTTTTTTTTGGAAGGAATAACTCCCAAAGCTCCAATAGTTACTATCAGTGCTTTAGAGGCTCCATTAGACAAAGCTGCAGTAAAATATACTGGGAGTGTTGGAAGACGTCAGGAGGCTGCAGTACCTAGTATCTCTGTTAGGAGAGTAAGAATGTACCTGATGTACAAATTAGTAAGCCTGTATCCTGACACAGTGCTTGTCTGTCAGGATACAATTATCTATATGCTGATGTAGCTAAGCAAATCTTGTATAGCAATAGGCTTTCCACACAGAATGTTTTATTCTTCCCCAGAATTATTTTCTATAAGGTTGAGAATTTAGAACTACTATCTCTAGGTATTCAAGAATTTTATTATGGTTTTATAATTATGAATAATTGTGGTTTTATTGGGTGGAAAAGGCTGAAAATCGGGTACTTTTGGTGTGTATTACCCCGATCACGAAGACTTCTTGCTAGTGACTGTACGGTTTAATTTGTTAATATACAATAGATGGGTAACAAGTTTATGAGAGAAAGCTTAGCTGTCCGTGTATCAGTCACATCAATACAGAAGTTACTCTCATAGGAGTGCACAGATGAGATGTACAGGATGCGCTATTACTATATAAGCCACTATTCGATGGGATAAGAAGGATAGAGAAGAAACAGTGACTTCTTAATTTCAATGCCTTTTTTCTATTTTAAATGCTTTCCACCTTATCTACTGTTTGATAACCCCCCTTTTATTCTTAGGAATTCTAAATTTAATCCTCTACGCTTATAGGTCTCTTAAATAGACCATTCTACATTATAAAATTCCCAAGGCACTTAATCAATAGTTAAAATGCAATATCCACTCCGGTACCCTAAGTGTTCCAAATCTTCCCCCTCCCCTTCCCTATTGTTTAGCCAACTTCATGTACACAGGGGCAAATTGAAAGATAGTAGTCACAAGCAAACAATCAATACCATAGCTTTGGGTTACATGCCCTTGATAGAAAAGAAGTAATCTCCCGTCAGTGACTAGCCGACTATCCACTTTCCTTATCTATTAATCATTCTTGTACAAGTATAGTACATATGTTTCTAATAACCCGTCGCAAGATTTTAAGGGTTAGTTTATAAAGCACGGAAATTTGGTATCACCTACACCACTCTTAGCTATAGTACACCCTTAGTACTAGGAACATCATCCCCTCCCGTCCGGCTCGTTGCCTCCTTCATGGCAATTGCAAGCGCTTTAAACGCACTTTCTGCCCGGTGGTGGTCGTTGAACCCCCTCAAACAATCCACATGCATTGTGATTCCGGCTGCTTGTGCAAACGACTGCATAACGTGTGGAATCATCTCACAGGATAGATCACCAATCTTCTCTCGCTTGAGACCGAGTTCGACGACTGTATAGGGCCGAGAAGAGAGATCAACTACGGCACGGGAGAGCGCCTATTGGAAGCAAAGAGTGGTTAGCAATAACATTAGAAGCAGGTGAAAGGGGTATGCACTTCATCCAGCGGCGCAAATCCGGTCCCAAAGCGTTTGTAGCCGCGGATAGGGCCGAGGGCTTCCTTGAATGCGGCACCGAGGGCAATACCACAGTCTTCGGCAGTGTGATGGTCATCGACTACCCAAGAGCGTTCAATCAGCCTCAATCCCTTTTCCCTTCAGCTTTTCATAGGCGAGAAACTTACTATGCAGGTCTCCCTGACAAGCCAAACTCAAGCTCCACCCACTGTGTTTCGCTAACGCATGCAACATATGATCCAAAAACCCAATCCCTGAGTTTATGGAAATTACCTGCGCACTTGACGCCTGAGTTGCATGGGCCGTTCCACCTACAGCAGATGTATCCTCCAGGAGAGATTCCAATGAGCCACCATCAAGGGATATAGCAATCTTGACTTTAGTCTCGTTTGTGTTGCGGTTTAGGACCGCAGTGCGAGGGGTGTCAGTTAATGTTGGCATTGCGAGTTTTGGGTTCTGATGAGGAATCGAGGGAGAATTGGGCTGGAGGTGGTATTCTGAGACTCGAGTGGCGGTATAGTATTTAGTGAGGTGAAAGATTTTTTGACAAATCAATAAGGAAATGATGCTCGTGTAACAATCACGTGACTGTTAGTGACGAGTGATGACTTGTGGTGTTGGGAGACACCTATGTAGACATCTGTGGTGAATTCTACGGAGGCATCTACGGAGACATCTATCCAGACATCTACCTACGTATATCACTCTACGTATTCTACATGCAACATCACCTGATAGTTTGTGCATAGGACCAGTGGCTTGAGACACTCAACCACTCAACCACTTAGCACCGAATATATCTACAGGCTTGTCCCTTCGCCTATAGAATCATCTTCTGTCTTGTGGCTTTTGTCTCGCATACATTACTACACCTCCCGAGTGCTCATGTGCTTGTAAACAGTGGATAAATGTTTCGAGAGGGCTAAATGTGTCCCCATCCCCGCGGGTTCAGAAATCACTCAGTCTACAGTTGAGTTCAGACACTAAAAGGAGAGAACTACTCCTATGAGGAGTTTATATACTACGGTAGGCAAGAAAGCCTGGGCGTGCAAGTGCTATTCTCAGCAATTAGCGGGCCCACCAAAGTTGTTGCTTCTATCAAAGACCCCTGTCTACATGTTCAGGTTCTTTTTGCCTGCACCGAATACTGGGGAATAGGCAGCACGGAGCATGGCACCCGGGCGCAGATACTTTATTGCTTATCAGACGTCAAGTCTCAAATTTCGGTCCCTATTTAATATCTGATTTCTCGAAACTGAGGTGGTCTATATCGGGGACGAGCTACAATTTACCCTTGAGACTACAGATAATTGAGATCTTACTCACGGATAATTCAATTCCCGTAAGAGTAGCTAACGAAAATTACACACACGCCTCTAGCTTCAATAGATGCCGAGAATTCGAACTTCTCGATTTCTAAGTCTATACGAACACGATCGTCTTGAAAATCGCTGAAGAAGCAAACAGAAGCTTACGAAGATTGATACTAGAGAAAATAAGCAAACACAAACGCTGGCGGAGGCCGCCAGCGCCCTTCTCCCATTACCATCACCGCCGCATAGGGACCTGGAGACCTGTGAGAAGTTGAGGTCTCAGATATTACAATATCACACCCATCGGAGCCCTCCGGTACACCAAGCTTTCTTGCTCTACCAAGCGAGAAACGTTTCTTTTTTTCTAGAAACTGCGGAGAGTTTTAAATCTAGTCTCTCGCATTGAAAGATCGCGATGTGTGTGCCTCGACAGCCTGTCATACTATTTAGAGCCCCCCCATCTATTACAAGCGAAGAAACCAGCGAGTGAGGACTGGCTGATATGCACTTCGGGGGAGAAGCCAAGCCGGGAGCCTCAAAATCCGTTAAGCCTGGGGAGGAAGGTCGCGGCCGGCGGCCTCCGCTAACACCTGGGCCATGCCGAATAGAGACTTGCTTCGCACGTTTCAGCTCTACGCGAGTGATTTACATATCATTCCTTGCTGTGGAACATGGCGGGGGGGACGTCTCGCTAATAATATAGCACTCAACTTATAGATATCGAGAAACAATCCAATGATAATATTGCCCAGTCATGGCTTCGGCAATGCTTGCGAGCTTCCCCCTCCGAAAAGGTGCCGCAAACCGTTCTTGGCAATAGGGTGACAGACTACTCTAACTCTAACCCTAGTCGTGAAAGCATTCCATACCACTCACATGCTACGGATAAGCCGTTGAAGTGTTTCTGCGCGCGGGGTGGAGTGGGCCTAGGTAACTGTAAGATGACAATTCCCGATTAACGCCCACCCAGCTAATGCTAGCTAGCAAGACGGTTCACAACTGAGGGCTAGAGTATCTTCCGGAGGATCTAACGAAGATAGCGAAAATTTGTGACAGGGTGGGCAGAAAATATTTCCAGAACGCCTCCCTGAAATCTGATCATGGTCCCTTCTCCTTTCCAGGCCACACACCTGTCTTGAGCGATAGTAATATCGGTTTGTGGGACCATACGTCTAAGATACGGTAGACGTCCAGAGATAAAAACCTGCTTTAGGGACCTCGCCAGATACTCTCCCAGGCCCCTTCACTCTTAATAACCGGTAGATCTCCCTCCTCACGGAAGAAAAATACCCGGAGATACAGACTCAATCCTGTAAACACTCGCCACCGTTGGCAAGAGGTCTGGTACCTGGATTTGAATATATCTACTAAGATACATCACTTGCTTTCATCTCTAGCCATTACCATCATCACCACCACCACCACGAACCTTCAATATGACGTGGGTAGAGCGCTTCAACAGGCGCGTTGCGACCAGCCCTTTTGGGAAGTACTTCCAATTGGAATTTTCGGGGCATAGGAGGGAGAGGAAGGGTTCGAGGTTCTTTACAGAGATTCGTGCGGGGTTGGCTACGTAAGTGAATTTCCCCCTTTAAAAACCCCCAAGACTTTAAACTATCAAATAAATGCTAATTGTGGGGTTTCTAATGTAGGTTCTTTGCTATGGCGTCAGTATTCTCCTGATTGGACTTGCACTCCAGCTTGCGGTTTGACCTCCGAGTAACCGTTACTAACAATTATGCCCGTTCATAACAACAGTTATATCATCTCTGTAAGTTACACCATTTAACTCAACTCCGACTGGTTACACTTAGATACTAACACTCCATCGTCTGTAGGTAAACGCAAACATTACTTCACAGTCCGGTGGGACCTGCGTCTGCAATGCTGGCCCGGACGACCCTATCTGCGCCGTCGATACTGATTACGCCCTTTGCGTTGGTGTTGTCAATCGCGACCTCGTCACCGCTACCGCCGCCATCTCCGCACTCACCTCCTTCTTCATGGGCCTCGGTGCTAATATGCCGATTGCTTGTGCCCCCGGTATGGGACTTAACGCTTACTTCGCATACCAAGTCGTCGGCTTCCACGGTTCTGGTCCAGTTCCTTACAGCCTCGCTGTAACCGCGGTTTTCGTGGAAGGTTTCATCTTTGTTGCTCTCTCTGTCCTCGGAATGCGCCAATGGCTCGCAAGAGCTATCCCGGCCTCTATCAAGCTCGCAACAGGGGCAGGAATTGGTTTGTACTTGGCGCTTATTGGCCTCACCTACTCTGCTGGTATTGGTGCTGTCACAGGTGCTACCTCGACACCCTTGGAGCTTGCCGGATGCACTGAGGAATATAAGAATGCGGATACTGGCATGTGCGAAAGTCATAAGATGCGAAACCCAACACTGTGGATTGGTCTCTTCTGTGGTGGAATCTTCACAGCATTTTTGATGATGTACAGAGTCAAGGGCGCAATTATCGCAGGTATTGCGTTGGTCTCTATTATCAGCTGGCCCAGGAGCACAAGTGTTACGTACTTTCCGCACACGGAGACTGGGAATGCCAACTTTGAATTTTTCAAGAACGTGGTTGCCTTCCATCCGGTAAGCCCTTGGTTTGATAGATTGACTCAGACTCAGAAGTACTAATAACTTTGACTATAGATTGAAAAGATTCTTGTTGCACAGGAATGGAATTTAAGCGGAGCTGGGGGCCAGTTCGGTTTGGGTAAGTGATTATTTGTGATTTTCCCACTTAGGACTAGTGAAGAAACTGACAGTAAATAATAGCTCTTGTCACTTTCCTTTATGTCGATATTGTAAGTCTCTTGTTTATTCAAATATTATTTCTTTACAGTATGCTTATGGCACTATCTAGCTTGACTGCACTGGCACACTCTACTCGATGGCCCGCTTCGCCAATCTCATCGACGAACACACTCAAGATTTCGAAGGCTCAGCAATCGCCTACATGGTTGACGCTTTCGGTGTATCTATTGGATCACTCTTTGGATGTCCTCCAGTTACTGCATATATTGAATCTGGTGCTGGTATCTCTGAAGGCGGAATGACAGGTATCACAGCTATGGTTACTGGTATCTGCTTCTTCATCTCACTTTTCTTTGCACCAATTTTCGCATCAATCCCACCGTGGGCGACAGGGTGTACACTCATTATTGTTGGAAGTATGATGATGAAGGCGGCATCAGATATTAACTGGGGCTATCCCGGTGATGGAATCCCGGCATTTGTCACAATTATGGTCATGCCATTTACATACTCTATCGCCTATGGACTTATTGCCGGAATCATCACCTATATTATTCTCAATGTGGGCACGTGGGTGATTAAGAAGGTTTCTGGTGGAAGGATTGTACCATATGGTGAGGAACTGAAGGATCCTTGGACATGGAAAATTCCTGGTGGATTCTTCCCGAAGTGGGTTGTAAGGGCTAGCAGGGGTGATAAGACTTTCTGGAAGGAAGACGGGATTGATGGACAGAGTGAGAGGAGGAGTGGGAGTGCCAGTGGGAGTGCCACAGGAGCTGAGAGGGAGAAATATAGAGAGCCGTTTGCGGAGGAGAAGAAGGCGTAGAGGGCGATCTAAGTAGTGGTCATTCATTATCTTATGAAATGCCCTTTTTTGTAAGCGAGTGATGCCCAAGTTTGAGCTTGAAATGGGAGGGGTTTTCTTTTTAGTCTTTTCGAGGGAGGTAAAGCTTTATTGGCAAATAAATAATAGTCTAGTTACTTAGTATCTTGGTAGAAAATAGAACCTATAAGTTCTGCATGGTCATTCTTTTAGTATAAAAGTAGATGTTGCTTTGTGACATTGGGACTCCCAAGAATCGAGTGATTTCGGAAGAATCGGGGAGACTCACAACAATACCAGTAATTGACCCACAATTCGGTCCGTCTTTTTGCCGCAACTAATCTTGAGTAATAAGTGTTGTTTTATGATAGTTAATTTCCCCTTTCGACTTCATTCACTTATTAATCTACACCGAGATTGTACAGGCTACTTACCCGGTCACTCGGAGATATAAATCTATAACTTGTGAAACCTCCAACGGGGGGGGGGAATATATCCCTCACCATCACACTCATCCCGGAGTTCCCTTCACTTTACTGGCGAAACTTCCACCAACCCCTAATAAAACATTTCTTGTCCCTATATCCTATTCGACCGTTAATTGATATTGGAGTACATACGTCTTGTAACGAGGATGTCCGAGAGAGGAGCACGGATATATTAAAACCATACGTTCTCTCGGTTCTAGCCTTTTTTATATTAGATCTCCACCCTCTCCCGAATGGGGGGGTATACCGAGCTCGGTACCTGCAGGAGAGGAAGGGCCCCCGGTCTGACTAACTGCCTGTCTGCCTGTTGTGAGGAACGTGGGTATCGCGTAATTCGTGGGGGACTGAGATGATTAAATTTTGTAGGCTATTTTGATTTTAAACCAGATATAAGTTTAATTTGTTGGGGTGTAGTGTGGGGAGCATTCCAAGGTATATAAGATTTCACGTGCCAGGTAGTTAGGTCTTCGTCCCTTTTTACCGAGAGGGAAAGAAAAAAACCTAACCCTCTGTTTCTGTAAACCAATAAAATCTCTGAAAGAGACTGGTAGTCTGCAACGGTTGCTTCGCCTGTTCTTTCAGCAGCTGCTCTCCGTTCGGGGGAGGTCTAGATCACTTCACAGCCTCGGATGGCTACACGCTTGGCAACGGCGCTAAGTGGGCTGTGGGCTGTGGGCTTCTTGTGGCTTCGGCTTTTAGCGGATAAATCTGACGACGCCTGTGGCGTTTTACTAGTAAAAAGGAACGAACTGGATTATATATATTTTTGATTCGTTTCCCCCCTCTGAGCTGAACATTTGCGCAGCCCTGTGGAAAGGTGGAGATTTTCTAGGCGCGCCGCCGATCGCGATCGTGAGAATTCAGAAGCTCTGTCACATCCTACGTAATGGTCTCTGCAGGGGGTGAATGTCTTTTTTTTCCTTTCCATTTCGGTTCTTGGGTCCACTGCGAGGCCGAGTGATCGCGGAGGTAACCACAACGGGATCCAACCGAATTGCGGGCGGAAAATTGGAAAAAATAAAATAAATAACGGGAACCCAAGAGGGATCATAAAATAATGTCTTAGGCAAAGAAAAGAACAAGATGGTGGAAAGAAATTTTATGTAACGTATAAAAAGACATGGGTACTTCTACTTTCGACCACCACCCATGTCTTTTAAGGAGCTATTTGTACCTGTCAGCTGACTAGTGTGCTGTAATATTGGACTCTGAAACGTATATATATGTAGTTACTCAACTTGTCATATCTTGTACAGATTTATATCACATTTTTTTTGTCTCTTTTGTCTGACCAGCCAGCATAGACAGAGGTTAAAACTGAGTGAATGATAGAGAGTGCATATTAGTATTAGAATAGCCCTCACTAGAAAAAAACAATAGTGTTTCTACAAAGAGACTACGTTAGACACAGAATAGTCCCTCTACAGGCTTAAATACAGGTTGTGACCAGAAGGGTCGGATGCATATTCCGGTAAAGTAGTGATAAGATCCTTCTTCCCGCAGCCGGTGGCATACGTAGGATTATAGGTCCCGCAGTAATGCACATATGCATTAGTGCTGGAACATCTAGTTAATGCAAGTAAATTATACCCGCGCGCACTAATAGTAACTCCTGGAACCTGGGACGGCGAGTTCTTAGGAGGTTATTGACGGTAAATATACCATATTCTGTACACGTTGCAGATTTGCTAGTTAAAACGGAGGAGAAATATATTTCCTTTTTTATCCTTATTTCCTTGTTTTTTTTGCCCCGGGATCAGGATATTGAGTGTATGTAAAGATTGCTGGTGCGGAATCGGCGTCATCTTTTGTGGAGAACTTCAGCTCGAGCGACATTGGGAAATGAAGGAGTAGAAGATGGGTTTGTGAGCGCGCGTTAATTGATACTCGAATTAGGTGCGCAAACATTGTGAAAATAGTAGATTCCAAGTTTTTTGAAATGTTTCCCCGTGTTCTTGACTGGGGGAGGGCGCCTGTCCAGACGTGTCTCGGATCAAGCAGTGCTCCGTAGATCGAAACAGCAAACCTTGATTTGACGCGAGAGAAACGCGGTCCCAAAAATAGACGGAAGGAAATTTATGAAATTATAAAACCCAAAATGGGAATGGGAAATTTAGGAGAATCAGCAAAGCAACAGCTTGCCACAATGAGCAAGGCGAAACACTTCTCCAGGTTCCCCTTGCCCACCGGCTGTAGTTAGGCTACAGGATAGAGTAGATGTGCTTGTATGGAACCCATGGGTAGTATCTCTACCCAGCGTCTGATTGATGGTTGGTCTGGGGTAGACCCAGTAAAAACATGCTGTGAGAGTATTGGGCCGGACAACGCACACGTTTGAAAATCCAGAGAAAGAGCGTCATCTCGTGTGCAGCAGCTGATGGCAGAGAGGCGGAGCTCGAGACGAGAGAAGAGCCCGAGATCTCAAAACGCGAATTCAGAAGGAGGAGGAGGACTGGCTCAACCACTGTTGAGATGAGAAGATGGCTGCTGTAAGGAGACCTGCATGTCAATCGGTGAATATTATACATGTAGGTACTCGAGAGGTAGTAGTGTTGTTTGTACCCACAACTGCCTATAATCTACATCTCCGTCGCGGTCTCTAGGACTTGAGGGGGGGGGGGGGTGGAGAGTCCGGTTATCTGTGAGAATCTCTCTGGCCCACACTATTGCCTCCCCCTCCAACGTACAAAAG
Source organism: Verpa conica (assembly GCA_033030425.1). Lineage (NCBI taxonomy): Eukaryota > Fungi > Ascomycota > Pezizomycetes > Pezizales > Morchellaceae > Verpa > Verpa conica. The sequence goes on from JAUFSD010000004.1 coordinate 1,283,569, forward strand.
AACCCCTCCCCCGCCCCTCGGTATCCCCTCCTTTTTTCCCTGAATCTGAGCATCATCGCCATCTTCAACATCAGCCCCTCAACACCCCTCGCTGCTAATTGTTTTTTTCTTTTCAATTTCTCCATAGAAAAAATCCCCTCGCTTTAGACCCGCTCTACTCCTCTCCCAGAGCAGCAGCGATTCTATCACAGCGAAAATAAAAGGCCATATCTGGACGCGTTCTAGTGCTATACCTGGCACCTGTACCATCTGGTTTGTGCTCCTTACATGCACCATCCTTCATCCACATCTCCCCTTCAATAAAGATGAAAAGAAATCATTCTCTAGCGGGAAAGTGGGGGTGGAATAAAACACTTGTCTCGAACGTCCAACTTACTATATAATTTTTTCTTGCTGGGTCAGAAGGTCACGACGCGGCTCATTCTTGCTGCTGGGTCACAACTCCCCCCATTCCGCTCAGCATTTCTCACATCTCCCATTCATTCCCCCTCCACCGATAAGCCTCTCAACACCGCTCATCACGCGATTTATACGCGTTTTACGATTCATTGCTCCCATATCTTGATCTCTGTAGAAAATAATTCAACGAGAAATGATGAATTCAACGCGTCCGCGACCAGTAAAGATCTACCGAGACGCGCTCGGACCCTCGTCAGAGCCCGGTTACACCTCCTTGTCCAAGACTTGCATCCCAGCCATTCCTTTATTCTCAGCTTCCGCCGCTTCATCCTCCACCCCCTTACAACGCACTCATGGAAACCCGCAGACCATAATGTTCCGTCCTCCCATCGTCGGTCCCTCAACATCCCCCTCCAAGAAAAAGACTCACAGCAAGACTCACAATATCCACTACCCGTCTCGAATCCCTTTACCTAACCGTGTGTTCAAAAACTCTTTCGACAGGATATCTATGCCTCCGCCCCAAGCAGACGCGTTTACTACAGATTCGCCTATGAAAAAGCCCCCAATCTCTGTATTCAATACTTCTTCAGCCCCCATGGCAGCTCAGCAAAGAAAACCACAAAGTGCATTATTCACAAGCTTTCAAGCTTCTAAGGCGATGGTAGGGAAGGAAAACATGGTACCAGATATGCGTTCATCAGAAGAACCAATAGGAAAACATGTCTCATCTCAAAGATCAGGAGCCCCCCGAAGGGTCCTGATGGAAGCTGCACCGATCAAAGAAAAGAAACTACTTAAAGAAAGAACCCCTGTGAATAGCGGCTCTCCAGAAAAAGATTCACTCTCATGGGAGCCTCCAGAGATTGTCGATGATGGAAAGAAGCCACCTTATAGCTACGCGACTCTTATCGGCATGGCTATCCTCCGAGCTCCTTCTCGTCGTCTAACACTTGCCCAGATCTACAAGTGGATTGCTGACACCTTTCTCTACTACCGAACTTCGAATAATGGTTGGCAGAATAGCATCAGGCATAATCTCTCGCTCAACAAAGCGTTCGTAAAACAGGAGAGACCCAAGGATGATCCTGGAAAAGGAAATTATTGGATTGTAGGAAAGGGTTTCGAACATCAGTTTATGAAGAATAAGAGCTCACGAAAGTCTGCTTCTGGGTCACAATCGAAAAAGAATTCATCTTCAAAGGCAATGATGTTGGAAGAGATGGAAAGCATTGCTGAAGCTGATCCTGAGATTGAAATTCACGTCGACCGTGTCGAGCAGATTGACAGCACGGATACTATTGAGGAGAATATTGGAAAGGACTCGGTAGAAGAGCTACTTGCATTGTCGTCGGACGCTACTAGAAGCGCTAGTCCTGAACCACGGGTCATGCCTGATGAAGATGACGATGTTTTCCGGCCATCTTCACCACAAGCTACTGTCGCTGCGCACTCATCACCTCCAGCTATTATGTGTTCTTCGCCCCCGATCACCAGGAGTATGCTACACCCCCCACGCGATGCTACACCCCCGCCTCTTTTCCCATCAAGGAAAAGAAAGATGTCTACCATGAATGACAGTGGATATTTTTCGTCATTGGAATCCTCGGTTGTGCGCCCCAGTAACGAAGACGACAGACCTAGAATCAAACGTGGCAGAGCTGAGGAAGATATTGCGCGCATTCGACATTCTTCACATGAAAGCCCTATCCGCAGGTCGACAATTCCTGGATATCACAATTTTCTCACCTCGTCGCCGCTGCGTAACTACGATCCCAACCCAATGCTTCCACCCCTCACACCCGCCACTGTTCTCCGCGCGCAAAAGCCTCCAATGTCTGTGAGCCCTATCACAAACCTTCGACTCCATCGGGAACGTGTGAAGAGGCTCCTTACATCACCTGCCCGAGATATCACTTGTTTGGAAGATAATCACTGGAGCTCTGCATTCAATAGCCTTGGCGCAGATTATAACATGCATCACGACGAAAATGCAGAAATTGAAATTGCAGAAATCGTCTCTAGAGCTTGTTACGGATCTCCAGATAAGCGTGCAGCAAAAAGACGGGAGGCAAGAGAGAGCTTTGGAGGTGAACTAAGGCCAGCGGAGCTTCTCGGTGAGGGGTTTCTTGAACCTCTAGATCTTTTTGGCGTGGATGTATATGGCGTTATGAGGAGTGGATTCGAAAAATTTAAAAATGACGGGTTTGGGTCACCAGGCAGACCAGGACTAGACCGGAGCCACACTACAGATTTTTGATGGGAGAATATTTCCTACGACATGAGAAACGATTTTACGAATTATGACTTTTTTTGGGTGGGAATCTGGACAAAAGTGACATGGAGCTTCTATGTTTTTTTTCATACCTTTCTAACACTAGTTTTTTACTTATTTTTTTAAACCTAACGACCCAGTCACGAGGTCATGACGGACCTGGAGGTCAGGAAAGAAAGGGCATACACTTATCTGGAGGCGGGTTTTGATATCTTTTTTTGGTTGTTTGTTGTTTTCTTGGATTGGTTTTTATTGGCCGCTTTTTTTTTTTTTAGTGCGGGGTTTTCGGTCTGGTGGGGGTGTTTTTTTTTCCATGTTCATGTTTTGGGCTGTTTGTTTATTTTTGGTCTGTCTGCCTGCAGATGCAGATGTGACCTTTTTCTTTCGTATTGGAGTCGACGCGTTTGAGTGTGGTTCTTTTATCCTTACGACTGTTCGCCACAACTACTTTTTTTTTTGTTACTCCACTACTTTATTAGGCTATAATTCCCTCTTCTTTTATTCTCATTTGGTATAAATACCAGCACCTAGGGATTCATTTGGGGCATCGCTGAAAACCTCAGCGGGGTAGTTTGGTGTTTGTTTACAAAGATCAGAGTTTGTATTGTGGGGATCGTGTTCTTTTCCCTTCCTATGGGTGCAGGTGTGATGGGTCATTTCTGTATGTTTATTTACTTTTTTTTTTCCTTCGTGACTTGTGGTTGATGGTAGCCAAAACACATACTGGTATCTTTACCACTGCTATTGCTACTTTCGTTCGAATTATGGTGTTTTTATTGGTTGGGAATTGGGTTTGGTGGGGAATTCTGTTTTCTATTTTCGAATTGATACTGTACCTACTGAATACTTCTAAGACTTCTTATTGCTCTCTATCTCTTGCCGGTTTGCTGCAGTGAAGATCGTAAGATTTCGCGATTATTGCGAGTTTTAAATTCCTTGTGTATTTGTTTTTCCCAATAGGAAGCTGGGCTTTCAGCAGGCAGCAGCCGCAGGTTCTTATCGGGTGACATCCCACCGCGTATCACAGTCGCGCTCGCGTCGTCACGCGATTCATGCCGTCAACAACAGAGGGAAAAAAAATAACGCCGCCTTGTGAGAATTGACGTAGTAAGGCTACCTATCGGCATATCATAAGCGGAATAGGAAGATGGGTGTATTAATATGTACTGTAAGTGGTGTTGAGATCTCGCAGGTCGTGTAACCTCCACTTTTCTCTTACTGGTCGTTGAACTGGAGACTTTGCTGCTATCGGCTAGTTATCCGATTACTACCAATAGGCCATTGGCAATCAATTCGGAACATCACATCCTAGACAAAAAAGTACATCTACTCTTTGACGACGACCTATTTACAATCTACCCATTGATCAGCAAGAGGATGAACATGCATATGCGAGCTTGGGACGACGGAGGGACTGGGGGGTTAGATCGTGAATTACTTACTCTTTGCAGGACCTCTTTCAGCCACCAAGAAAGCCCTGAGGATCGAAGCGGACTGCATGCAGCTCATGCGACGGTAGTTATATACATGTGAAAACTTAGAGTAGCTACATGTAGAGTCAAGTCGCAATTGGAACGGTTTATTGAAAAAGAAGAAGGAAGGAAAAAAAACACAGCTGAAAATTAACAGTGGCTTCGGGGAAAAAAAAGAGAAACCTGTACATGTGGGGTCCGGGTGATTCGATTCGTGACGTCTGCGCCTTTTAACACACTTGAGATCATACCGGAATACTGGAGATCGTGGATGATGGAGATTTTCGGGTGAAACTAGACTAATGTATTTGGAGGGTATGTACATGTAGCTTTGGGGCATGGAGGGGGACAAATTTGGAAATGTGGGACATGTAGCAGTGAATGATTGAGATAGTGGCGATCAACGGGTTAGAGGTAGAGACAATGAGCGAAATGAAGATAAAATACCCTTAGGGGTTTTATAGTATACCTAGTCGTTTCTTAAAACAGTCTGGGCCTTGTCTCGTAACTTTCTTCCAATATTGATTTCTCATCAGTTCACAAGTGGGTTTTATTTTTAATAGTTGTAACAGAGATCTACTAGAGCACGTGATTCTCTAGTTTGTAGTTGAATAGTATGTACAGTACACTTCCGCTATAAGAATAAATGATCTATAAGAATATAAAATTTCGGTCCAAAGCGTATTCTTGTAACGGAAGTCTACTGTACGTGAAACCCTAACCCGATAAATCATTACCCCTCAAGAAACGACAAAACACATGAGCCACAAAAAAAATCTCATTAAAAACATCTATCACGCTTTTGAATTTTAGTTTTTGTCCTAAACTAAAGTTTATCTCATCCTTCACTCGTGCTCGTAACTCATCCATTCACCAAGAAATCAACACAAACTGCAAATCCCTCAAAATCATTATAGAGCGAGTACTTCTTCCCCTTCATTTTCTCAACGCCTAAAGTAGAAAAGCCTGAACGAGTACCTAGAAAATGGGACTGGAGCCGTACACGTAAGGTAGAAAAGTTAATTTAGTACATCCTGCACCTGTCCCTAAGAGTATAGTTCCCCTAGCTAGTTCCCCCAATCTACCCCAGCTCAAGTCTCTTGGTGGAGGCGCCTAGAAAATTAGACTGGGGTCGTACACCTACATATGCTCCTCCTATCAGCAGGGCATTCAAGTCAGTACCTCTTGCACCCATCCCCCAGAATACAGTTCTCTCAACCCTCGCCCGCTCAGGTTCCTTGGAGCAGGCACCGTCACCTAGGGAGGGGTTGGCTGGAAAATCGACAAGAAATCAGCCGGAGATAGCTATTTTTCACCGAGGGCGCACTCGATCCTTAGAACAAAACTAGCTTCTGTCGGGCATGAATTGGGTATAGGGGGGTACATGCCTCAAGAGAATAGCACGATCCAAGAGGAGACGTGGAGGAGTCGTAAAAGACGATCCGCTGCAGTAAGAAGAAAGGACTGGGATGGTGGTAATAAAAACAAGGATAAAACGGGTGTAGACGAGGCGAACAAAAGTGAAAATCGTTGCTGGAGATTTTAGCTGAGTTTCATCGCTCCCGATTTACCAGAATCACCCTACAATAGTTCAAAGGACAAATTGATCTAGGAGTGATTTCCAAAAGCCAGTTAATCCCGGATCGCCCTTTAACTCTCTATTATGTGTTAGATGCTTTGCTAAAACCATTGGTTTATCATATTTGGGAGAGCCAAAGAGACTAAGGCCAAAAATCAACAAAAGAAAGCCTCTGGCTCCATCTCTAACTCTGGAGTTATATAGTGCACTGGCCCCAAAATATATAGTGCAGAAGCTAGGTGTAGAACTAGACAACGATTTAACATACTATGAGATCCCAACGATCGAAAAATCTTGGACCTATGAGTAGAAACTTTAATCTTTGAATATCACCAGACTCCCAGCAGTAGATTTTTAGGGGTTGGAACCGGCAGAACTAGAACTAGCACTATCAGGATTATATCCGTTGGAGACGCGTAGGGTGATTATAGCGGATAAGTTTAATTCCTCGGTCTAGGGTTATTTCAATCATCTATCGATAGAAGATATTGCATTCTTGAAAGAAAGAAGGGACATGATAACTCCTTACTTAACTCTGAATTTAGGCTAGTACTATAGAAAAACCTAGAAGGATGATAATGAATACTAGGCACATCAAAAAGAGGTATATATCTCAATCCTTCCCTAGGGTCTTCGGCTGCTATGATAAGAGTTCCTGATTAATATGCCTTCAAACCTCTGAGTTTGTAGTTCCGGAATAATCCTCATAAAAGTATCTTTATAGAGCTAGAAGATAACCGAAGAAACAGAACTTCAGACAATGGCACTTGAATCTTTGCATCAAAACTAGTAACATACGCTAAAACATTGCAGGCCTAGAAGGATCTGAAACTACATAGATATATACTCTATAGATAAAGGAACTACTAAGGAGATGCGCCATATGAATTCTTTCGATGCCGGTGCCAGTCAGGGTATGTATTTCGGAGGCGGAGGGTGGAGTTTCAGTACTTTTGAGGGAGCCCTAGGCTGGGCGGGGGGCGAAATGACCTTAACACAGTGAGGAAAAAAAGGATGATTGAGACACTTAGGGACCATTTGTCCTACCAGGAACATGCCGAATCACTTGAACTACTTGATAGGGAGGTTAATAAAGGTCCAAGACTTCTCTTAACAAAAGCCTGGAATGAATTTAAGAAAGAAACTATATCTGTGGGCCTTGAAAGATATTTTCCAGCTGATGAGGAGCCTACTATGCACTATATATAGAACGTATCGCAAAACCTATTATAAGGCTTGTTGTAGAGTCTACTGATATCGTAGCTGCTAAGAGGGTGGCTTTCACAGCTAATAATAGTCTTTCCAAACCTTCTATTACCACCACAGAGTGGACGTTAGTTAGGGAAAGTATTACCGTAGGTCAGTCCATTCGGGATACACATCCATAGCAAGATAATGACCCAACCAGGGAACAAACAGTATATAAGAAAGTTTGGGTTGAACTTATATTAGGGCAAAGCGTTATTGAGATTCTCTTTTGTACTGCTGAAGTCTAGATTCGTTATTTTAAGGGATTATACATTGGTATAATGAATACTGCTAGAGTTTTCTAATCCTAAATAATTTTAAGCGTAATAGTAATAGGTAATCACGAGTGATATACTGTGGATTAATAGGGCTTGGGGGATTTAAAGAAACCTCGGAGTTGTGAGTCAAAATAAAGTTGTTTTATAAACTCTTTGCGAAAACAATATTTAAATTATATGGGTTATATAGAAAATATGCTAGATCTAAAACATATACATAAAGTACAGGCAACTCTGTCTATAAGAATATTATTTATAAGAATATTCTTAGTTGTAACGGGGGCACTCCCAGGGGAGTACTGCCGTACCAAAAAAAACCAACAACCTCCCTTTCCGACGAGAAGCTTCAGCAGAAAGGCTTAGAACCGCTCGTCAACACGGAAGGTCGACAGTCCCTAGGCAAAACAGGAATAAGTATTTAATGGATAGATAACTAAAGACTTTAAAAGGCTCTGCTTCCCAGGGGAAGACAAACGTCTTTAGCAAAGAGTATGAGGGTCTCTGAACAACGGTTGTTCGTTGACTAGCAAGAATTATTGTCCTCGGGGGAAGGACGGGTTTAAGCTATGATTTTGATTGCGAGCAGGCTGCCAAGAAGCGGGGGAACAATTCCTCCGCGCTTGGAAATCAACTGAGTCTAGAGCGCCCCTAAGAACTAGCGGGGTCGATAGACTAGCGACTAAAAAGCGTTGGTTACTAAAAGCTCTGTAACTATTGCTAAAATGGTCCGATTTCGAATCCGATTGCACCTATGGATTCGCAGCACTGTCCCCCATATACCCTCCGAGTTCGGTTCGGTTGGACGAATTTTCCTGACGGTTTTGGGGTTATTTTTGGGGTCCAAAACTTGTCTTTTTGTTAGGGAATCAGCAACTCAGGGGGGCCCCCTCTGCAAACGGCGGGTGGCACAGTGGGGCGCCTCGGGGTGTTAGAAAACACAGAGCCCCCTAGGTAGGGTAACCTACTGGTAATTCCTGCCGTTGCTTAGATTCCTTTCCCACGTTCCTAGTCCAACCTGGAGACGTGGCGGAGAGGTAATCTTGATCCATAAGGACCTTAGGGCGAAGCACACGGCGTAGCCCAGTATGGTTTGATTCGTGACGCCGCCAGGTTAATTATTATTTTTGCTGGCGGCCCTAACTACTAAGCATAGCTTTGCTCTCGTCTCACGGTTTTCGGCCTCCTATAAGGTTGGCCATCAGCGAAGCCGTTGTTATTCCTCCTAGAGGAACAGGAGCTTAACTCTGTTCATGGAGGCAACTGCTTCAGTCTCATTGCACTAGTATCTCCCGTAGCTATAAGCTACAGACGCATTACTCTGGTCTCTGTCGCATACCGACGACGGTGAGCTTCGCTCCGTCCTAGGAGCTCGCCAGCTCGCTTAGGGATCGGGCTATCATAGTAATGACTTTCCTTAGTATCTATTGACCGGAATAGGATAGCTAGTCCTATCCCTCAAGGGAGATCCTTAGGTGTCTCTATATGGAGAGGTACTCAAGACTAGTTATGACGATGGTTAAATCGTCACAAAAAGGGACGCATCTCTGTCAGTTAGTTAGTTCTTCATGCAACAACTTGCATTTAGGGAGCGTGTCTACAACAACACTTTCTCCTCTTTCACGGGCGCAAACCTTCGGGCGAGCTCCTCTTGACTAGAGTTTCCCTCTATCTATTATCTATTCCCTTCTGAAGCCTTGCGTACCTTCAGAAATGCCTTTCTCCGGAACCTACGTCGACTATGTCGACCCCTTTGCCGACAAACCCCTAAGCGAATACGACGATGATTCGATTAAGTCACTTATCTACGGTCGGGCAACCTTGAAAAAGGGAGCCTTTCTTCAGAATCACCCAGACAGTAACTGGGAGTACTTTCAGCGAAAAACCGCCGACATCAAAGCAGAAATCCAGCGGAGGCAGACTGAGAAAGTCATGGCCGCCACTCTTGGGTCCACCCCCTCGTTCACCCCGCTCACCCAAACCTTCCTCCCCTTTGGCACTGCGGCCTTGTCCTCCAGATCCGCATCCCCTTCAAAACGACCTAGAGTCGACTCTACTGCTAGCGGTAGCCGTTTCTCCGCTTTGGCAGAGAGTTTTGAGATGGATACCCCCCTCAAAGACCCCACCTCCCAAACCCAGGACACCGAGATGCCTCTGGACCAGCCAGATTTCCTGGCCTCCTACGATCCTAAGATCTCCTACCTTCCCCCCTCCGTCAAATCCAAGAGCGGGACAGCCAACTATACCACCTGGCTGATCCATAACGCTGTCTCCCCCCTTCTCAACTCCATCTGTATTCTGAGTGACGAAGTCCTCCAACTCAAAGCGACTGTGGCTCGCTTACAGAACAACACCCGTCCACAACAACCCCCTCCACCAGCACCACAACCACAACAGCCAAAGGCCCCAAAACCGGCGGCTCCCAAACCCCAGAAACAGACCAAGGCCAGCTATGCTGAGGCAGCGAAGAAGCCCGCCCAGCCAGCGCCCAAAGCCCCCTCCCCTCCAGCCAAGAAGAAGAAGGCCGAACCCCTCTTCAAACCCCAATACACGAAGGTCAACAGAGAGTTTGTGATAGAACTCTCTGAACCAGCGCCAGAAGGAGTCTCTGAAGATTCTATCCTGGCCAAAGTCAATGACACCCTTAAGGGAACGGGAGTTCTCTTCCTCATGGTCCGATTCACCAGCAAGTCAAACCTGGTCTTCTTCGGCGCCTCCAACCAGCCAGGAGAGAGTGCGGCACCGTACTCAGATAACATCTGTGCGGCTCTGTCTGCCCTTGGTCTCTCTCCCACCTCAGCTAAAGCCAACAGCCGTTGGTCTAAGTTTATCCTCCACGGTGTTCTTATATCCGTTGGAGACGGAGTTAAAGCGGGCGAAGAGATAGCCGCCCACGTCGAGCTTAATCTCCCAAATGTGCAGCTTGCACAGATTCCCAGATGGCTCAGCAGAGACCGGACCAACAAAAATCACTCCTCCATGATCCTCGCCTTCCCGGGAAGAGTCACCATCGAAAACCTTAGGTGCAGGTACCTAGTTATCCTGAATAGGATGTGCCGCCTCGTGCCCTTTATCCCCGTTACCCCATCCACACAGTGTCAAAACTGTCAACAATACGGCCACCACCACCTGCGCTGCAAAAGTAAAGCTTGCTGCGTAGTGTGTGCCGGCCCCCATCATTCTTCCGATCATAAGTGCCACTCCTGTAAGGGAGGCGTTAAGTGCACCCATTTGCCTATCAAGTGTGCCAATTGCCCACAGAACCCAGAACATAAGGCCAACGACCCAGCTTGCCCCACGCGAGCCAAACTCTCCATCAGAAAAGGTAAGGAAATCGAGGTAGTCATGACGGACTAGAGTTCCTTTTATTTCTTTTTTCACCTTTTTTTTCTTTCTTTTGCGACCACAGTTAGTCTGTTAAAAATTCTTCGGTTATAAGGTTATTTTTCTCCTGCAGTTTTTCCTTACACGTTTTGATCTGGTCAGGCAGTTTTTCTCTTGTCGCCTTACGTTTGTAATTTATCTCCAGTGCGCGCCATCTCTATGGCTTACCTAATAGGCCTCGGGCCTAGATGGGAAATAAAAACTACTACTACTACTACTACTTGCATTCAATACCATACCTACCTTGTCCTTGAGTCCATCAGCAAACCTGCAAGATTGCGTCAGGAGCAACTGTTGCACGGGACGCTGGGGATGCCACATTCGGCAATTGGCCGAATATGACGCTATTGTGAGGCGTCAGGGGCTCCTGACGCCGCTATGGGAGCGTCAGAGGCTCCTGATGCCTCTGACGCTCTCTGGTAGACGTCCTGATGCTCTCTGGTAGGCTTCCTGACGTCCTCTGGTGCTGTCACGCTCTTGTCACGGTCACATCACAGAAGTACTAGTATGGTTCTCAATTATTTTATTATATGCTATCTAATATGTACAAAATATCTCTAATTCGCTTGTCCTCAGCACCTGCTTGTCACCTTCACGGTCTCGAGGATCCTGCTGCTGCTGCTTAGGAGGTCCTCCTGCAGCTGCTTAGGGGGTCTTGCAGCTGTCGCCTGGGGGGGGGGGGTCTCGAGAGTCCTGCTACTGTTGCTTAGGGGGTCTTACTGCTGTCGCCTAGGGGTCCTGCTGCTGCTGCTTAGGAGGTCTTGCTGCTGTCGCCTGGGGGAGGTCTCGAGGACCTTGCTACTGTTGCTTAGGAGGTCTTGCTGCTGTCGCTTAGGGGGTCTTGCTGCTGTCGCTTAGGGGGTCCTCCTGCTGCTGTTTAGTAGGTCTTGCTGCTATCGCCTGGGGGGGGTCTCGAGGACCCTGCTACTGTCGCTTAGGAGGTCTTGCTGCTGTCGCCTAGGGGGTCCTGCTGCTGTCGCCTAGGGGGTCCTGCTGCTGTCGCCTGGAGGGTCCTGCTGCAGCTGCTTAGGGGGTCTTGCAGCTGTCGCCTGGGGGGGGTCTCGAGAGTCCTGCTACTGCTGCTTAGGAGGTCATGCTGCTGTAGCCTGGATGGTCTCAAGGACCCTGCTACTGTTGCTTAGGAGATCTTGCTACTGTCGCTTAGGAGATCTTGCTGCTGTCGCTTAGGGGGTCTTGCTGCTGTCGCTTAGGAGATCCTCCTGCTGCTGTCGCCTGGGGGGGTCTCGAGGGTCTTGCTGCTGCTGCTTAGGGAGTCCTGCTGCTGTCGCCTGGAGAGTCTTGCTGCTGCTGCTTAGGGGGTTCTGCTGCTGCTGCTTAGGAGGTCTTGCTGCTGTTGCCTGGAGGAGGTCTCGAGAGTCCTGCTGCTGTCGCTTAGGGGGTCCTCCTGCTGCTGCTTAGGAGGTCCTGCTGCTGTTGCCTGGAGGGTCCTGCTACAGCTGTTTAGGAGGTTTTGCTGCTGTCGCCTGGAGGGTCTCGAGGATCCTGCTACTGTTGCTTAGGGGTTTTCCTGCTGCTGTTTAGGAGGTCCTGCTGCTGTCGCCTAGAGGGTCCTCCTGCTGCTGTTTAGGAGGTCCTGCTGCTGTTGTCTGGAGGGTGGTCTTGAGAGTCTTGCTGCTGGCACAAGGTGCTGGTAGAACGCGTCATGACACGGGTGAAAAGAAACAAAATAGCCTGCATATAAGTTAGCTTTTACTGTTCAAATAGCAATAGAGAAATAGGGTAGAGAAATAGGGTAGAGAGGTAGAGAAGAGGGGAGTAGGCGGTAGGCGTGGTGTGGTGCAATGAAGTGAGTGTGGTATGGAGTATTCAGGGACTTAGAGAATTTTGGCAAAGTCCCTGGAGGAATAGAAGTAGGGGTTAGGGGTATCCAAGCAGGGTTAGGGTTGGCGGAACGCACCTCCAAAACCTCGCTTGTTTTTCTGAAGAGAACGGTAGTTAATAAAGACTAGTGATCTGCGGGTAGGAGGGAACAATGGTTCTCTCACAAGAAACATTATTTTTTGAGTAGTACGGTTCCCAGAGCCTCTTGTAGGGTGCTCCTAGTACTGGCAGTAGTACGGTGACGCTTGGGGTGCTAGGGATGCTTGTGACACAGGTGACTTCCTGTGATGCAACAGTTGCTACACCAATTGCGTCAGGACACAATTGCAGGTTTGCTGATGTCCCTAGTCTCTCAATACTAGCTTTGCCTCGTGATTATCGCCTGCTGTTCCCCAATAGGTGATCGGTTTTTACATTAGCGGACAAACCCGCCAAAGACGGCTTATCGCTAGTCTGCAGCAAACCCACAGTCTCCCCCACCTGGTTAAAAGGACTTCCCCATCGTTTCAGATACACTGGACTCTTACACCACACACCCACCCCACATCTGGCAACAGTTAACAAGCGGACCGCCAGTATTATGTGGAGAATCAGAAATTCGGTAACCCATCTCGATCGATCCCATTTTAACACACCACCAGCCTGCAAATGCGGAGAAGACATGTCCAGCAAACTTATTCTACTCGACTGTCCCAGATACGATCAACAAAGAAAGTCAATGATCGACGAACATTACTCTTCCCACTCATGGGACCAACTCATCAACGATAGCAACTGCTATCCCCTTATCAGATTTATGCTCACTACGGAGCTCAATACCAGGAGGAGAATAACAGGGTGACCTTCGCGGAGGAAGTTTTTCTTTTGTTTGCAGGCGAGATTGGACAGAGGGGTTTTTTTTTTTTTTTTTTTTTTTTTAACTTGTTATAAAATATATTTGTATTTCAGGGGACGATTAGTGTAGGCGGTCACTTAGCGACTTACTTAGTGGGCCATGGGCCTAGATAGGAAATAAAAACTTACTTACTTACTTACTTACTTTCTTCAGTTAGATTCAATACAAGATTCTCTTCTTCGCTGTTTCTCTAGTTTCATCGCTACGTGATCGCTGAACCCACTATGACTACTTCACAAACTCTTGGTATTTTGCTTGTAACGGATAGTTACCTTGCCATTAAGTTAGTTGTGTCCTGTGGTAACTCTGCCCCTACACTGTCCCCCTTGAAAGCCTCTGACATTTTCCCCAGAGTGTCAGGACGTTTACTAGAGAGCACCAGATGCGTCAGGAGCCTCTGACGCTTTCAGCAGAGCGTCAGGAGCTTCTGACGCCTCACAGTAGCGTCATATTTGGCCAATTGCCAAATGTGGTATCTCTAGCGTCCCGTGCAACAGTTGCTCCTGACGCAATCTTGCAGGTTTCCTGATGTATATAAACTAGAAAATGTACATAGTAAAATAAATCCATTTTTGAAGACTCCGAACCGTGACTACCAGCGTGACTACTAGTGTAACTAGCAAAGCCCTTCCAGAGACGGCTATAGAGTCCCTTGACGTTTCCTGACACCTCCAGAGTCGACTATAGGAGCCTCTGGGGCTCTCCTGAAAGCTCTGACAGCTAGCCGAGCGTCTCTGAGACAAACTCCGTCTCCTGATCGTCGAATTCCACCAACTGTATCCTAAGCCTCAGATGCATCTGATGCATCTGAAAGAAACCTTCAAGTTTGCTGATGTTGGCGGGATTGTTGTCAAGAAGGTGAACGGCTACCTTTCATTATACTTATTTATAATTGCTAATCTAAGAATTGTATAGGCTCTTATCATTGTGAAACTCAATAGTACATATACGTCTATTCATAGTTTGAGGTACTGATCCTTAGTCTTTTTTGGCCTCATTTATATAGGCCGCCACCAAGGCCTTAAGCTTACTGAGCATGAGTTAGCTATGGAATTGTCCTGTCTTGTGCCCAGCCTTCTTGTGATTGGTAGTAAATATAACCTATACTACCATCCCAATAATTGGCGCCAAGTTCAATAAAGGCTGGGCACGAGACAGGGAATTGTCTTCTTTGGGACACCCCATCGGGGTGGGGACTTCAAAAGTCTAGGGGAAATTGCTTCATCTATCGCAGAGGTCTCACTTAAAAGTCCAGGGAACAATCTCGTAGAATCCCTTAGAGAAGACTCTCTGTTTGCCAATATTACAGCACAATACTTCCGGCACCAGCTCGGGGACTACAGGGTGGTAACCTTTTTTGAGACGCGTTGCTCTCAGGGGTCTTCTAAGCGGGTGCATTAACCTAAAAATCTTTCGCTGAGTTATATATTTAATTGAAATTTGTATAGATCGTCGATAAAAAGTCGGCTACGCTTAAACTCCCTGGATCGAGAGAAATTCAAATCGCTTTAGATGCTGATCACATAGAGTTATGCAAATTTGACGACTGTCACCATGACGACTACGAGCAAGTAGGGAACATTCTTGGATTGGCCGAGCAAGTATTAGAGGATGTAATGGAGCACTCTAAAAAAACAGGTAAATTATACCTAGGGCTTTTGTGTCATATATAAGAGTAACAAACTAACAAGTCACTATATTTAGTAGTACACTCATGCTCAGGGAACAAGATTTTCTCATTACCGGACCTCCTTCATCGTCACTTTACTGGTCGAGCAAAAGAACTCCGAGAGTTAGATTTGATGTTAGAAAAATCACCCCTGTGTTCTAAACGTGTGGCAATATTCGGTATGCCTGGAGTTGGGAAAAGTCAGATGTCTTTTAAATTCGCGCATGAGAACAAACATCAGTATACAAGCATCTTCTATGTTCAAGCAACAAACAGAGAGCAACTTCTCGGGGACTTCGAGAAAACATACGGCCTCCTCTATTTGGGGGAACGATCCCCTTCAGAACAAGACCAGAACCTTAAGATAGAAAGGGTCAAACAATGGCTCATAAACAGCTCTGACTGGCTTCTTGTGCTTAACAATGTAAAACACACTAGTGTTGTAAAAGAGTTCCTTCCCACAGCTGGTGCTGGTACTGGTGCTATTATCTTTACTACTCGTAGTGAAAAAATAGCCCGGGATCTTGGTCTGACCGGGAAACTTGAGCTCTATCCTATGGATGAATCCGAGGGGATTGAACTGGTACTCAAAATCTCCGAGTTTAGCGCACCAACATCAGAGCAAGAATCCCTAACATTAGAACTTCACCGTGAACTCAGTGGTCTGCCACTCGCACTCGAACAATTTGTAAGCTCAAACAAGCTTATTTCAAACGATTACAAACAGAGAGGGTTAAAACTCTTAAACGATTACCAGGAAACTAATTAGATAGCCCCTCAACTTGTTATTCCATGTTCATTCTTGCTGTCCGGGATATCACGCCTACGGCAGTCATACTTCTTAAGCTCATCACACACTTTGATCATCAAAACTTGCCCCTAAGTCTTTTATACGATGGCCAGTCAGCTTTAATAAGATTCCTCGCAACAGTGGACACAATTTTTTGTAAAGAGATTGCGCAATTGTTACAGGATCTATTCTTGGAGGAGGATGAAATTGAAACCGCGGTTTCATCTCTTCATAGCTCTGCTCTTATTCGAAGGAACGAAGAAGGTATCTGGATGCATGGTCTATTTCGGGATTTCAGCAAAGACCTTATACTTTACTCAGAGAAGGAGCTCCTTACGACTTCCGTGATTGTCTTGGTCGACAGTGTATTCCCACGTAAAACCTACAACCCTCAAACATGAGTGCCTACAAGATACTAGCTCCACATCTCGTTATTTCTCTCGAATGGGCAAAAGAATTAACTTTAGAATCGAGAATTTTACTCGACGCCGCACGGCGCCTAGCAAGTTACCTTGATGACGTAGCACGGTATCCGGACGCATTTCAGTGGTTTTCTTTGCTGTTGGCTGGGCAGGAAAGCTTCTTAGGAAAGGGGCACCCTGATACTCTCGCCACGGTCCACAGCGTAGCTATTGTACTCCATAACCAAGGGAAGTATGAGATGGCTTTAGAATGGTGCAATCAAGCACTAGAAGGGGGGGGAATACTCTAGGAAAAGAACACCCTGATACTCTCGCCACGGTCAACAACATAGCTCTTATACTCTACGGCCAAGGGAAGTATGAGATGGCTTTGGAGTGGTACAATCGAGCACTGGAAGGGTGGGGAAAGGTTCTAGGAAAGGAGAACCCTAAAACACTTTATGTAGCTGGTTTTGTTAGTACCTTATAAAAAAGGGAAGAAAAAGAAAAAGAGAAGACCAGGATCTTAGAGTAGCACCACAGGTATTGGTTAAGCGGGGAAAGACTTGAGAGACACTTTGATATTCTTCATAAGGCGGTAGTTATACCTAGTAGCTAAGGATGGCACAAGGGAATGCCGGGCCTGTATGATAGAGCCTTGTATTTAGGGAACGGAGCTCGCTACTATGTTGGAAGTTGTTACTTGGTTTTACGATTTACAGATCAAGTCAGAAGGCTATAGTAGTACTATGGGGTACCAGGCATTTCTTTTACGGCGCTTCGTAGCTTATGTGTTTCTTAGAATTTGGTTCTCATTTTGCAACTATGACAGCTAAGTCAGGGTAAAATTTAGGGTTCAAGTTTAATTTCTATCATTTTTTGAATGGTCAAAATTTCTAGGGCACTTACTCGGGAATTTTTTGTTAACCCCAAATGAATAAAGCAGGAGGAACCGAAACATATATACGTACTCGACCCCAATCTCCAGACTTACCCCAGAAGTAAACCCAAACCTAGGGTCCATTTTCAACCCAACCCGTAGTTAAATGAATTCCTTAAACCACTAAAATATCAAGATCTCATAATCCGGACTATCTATGCCTCTAACTAGTATTGTTGAATTCGTAAGAATAGGACCAACGATTTATAATCGAACAACCCCGGAAAACCTAATGAATTCGAATACTTACTAGCCCTAGCTTGAAATTTGTTTTGTAGATAATATAAGATAATATAAAGAACGCCTATTTAAAGTAATACCTAAATAACGAGAATAAGTTTTATCTACGTATTATAGTTTTTGGTGTGAATCATAAAAGATCACTCGAATACTCTACCTAATTAAATGTTGTATTGAATGAATGAATGAATTTATCATTAAGTTAAATGTTGTATTGAGTATTAGGGTCTTAGGTCTTTTAGTACCTATGTAGCTAGCAGCGACGTGGTTTAGAACTACATACATATGTCATAACTTAGTATAATTAACCCCTCCTACTTCTTAAAACTATCAGAAATTCATGCACCCACTCCGGGAATGGGGGCTGTCCTAAAATTTATAATTAACTAGACCCCCATTGGTCTAGGGGATAGGTATTAATGTGTCTTAGTTACTATACGAGGATACATAAGATAAAAGACTTTACTAGTGGGTAGTAAGATCATCTAGCTTGAGAAGACTATCCCGGTGACTAGAACCTAGAAACTCTTGAGAATTGAACGTGTATATTCACAGAAAAATTATCCACTGATCTCGCCAACGCGTGTAAAGCTTAAATACCACTCCAAATAGTTAAATACTGACTTAACTAACCTGCTTCTTATAGAATAGCCAACAACCTATATTGCAACACATGAGTCTCCTATAACGAGTAACCAAATACAGAACTCGGCTCTTGTGGGGAAAAGGTAGAAGCTGCCTATATGGATGTCATCTTAAGGGAGCTTTTTGTAATTGAGACTTTCCAGAAAGTCAAGAAAACCCAAACCAGAAATATCTAGTGCTTTTCGGGGGCTGGTCTGAAAACGATTGTCTAATTCACTTAACATATCACTTTCTACTGACACTAGATTGAAAGTACTACACAGGGCAAGAGACAAGCGTGACGAAGCAGCCATATTCCAGTTTGAATCAACGAAAGGATGTCCGCTCGCTATGATACATTAAAATGAAATCCCTTGTATCACTCCCAATCCTCTTTTATTTTCAGCGAGCCTGCAAGCTCACCTCCCCCAATTCCATAAATCTGCCCCCCTTTCATTATTCACGCTCTCTAACTCATACACACACGATACCACCCCATACTTAATCACCCGAAGCACAGCCCCTGCATCCACAACTCACACACTCGACAGTCTGCTGCTCAGTACCAAGTCGTGCCTTAGGTACCCGACAAATACAGGTCGCGTTAAAGTTATTTTCCTTTGCCTGTATGCACCGAAGACAACACAGCTTCTCATACCCCTGTTTCTTCCTAATCCCCCCATATACATTAGATTCCAACGTATACAAAACCATGAAACGCGAGGGAGGGCACTGTTTTCTTACCATTTCGCTATGAGGTTAGAATCAGCATACCCGTTCTTTAGCAACCAGGTGTAGAGCTCTTTCGAGATGGCTTCTTTGTTGTAGTATAGATCGTAAACATATCTCGAACCTGTATTGGAATCTAGTTAGCTTCATATATAGCGTAGGGAGTGGAGGCGCTCACGTTGATGCGATATCTTGAAGATCTCCCAGGTGGCTTCGTTCTTTCGTTTTCCTTCATGAGGCGCGTTTCCGGCTACAGTAACGTGATTGTTGCAATATTAGTCTAGATTCTTTTCGTCTCACTGACCTGCAGCGAAATAGATGTGGGCATGAGCACACGGGTAGAGAAAAAAGAACTAGAGCAGGGGCGGAAAATCGCAAGTAGATAGGGGAGAGTAACTTACCATCCTTCATCTTATTGGCGAACTCGAGGAGTGTATCCTCAAGATCGTCGAAGCCATCTGGAGGTGGTTTCTGGGTCCTGCTGGTTCTGATGGGAGGCATAGTCGTAAATGTTGGGTATCGGGGGTGATGGAGCTCGAGTTGTGGCGGTATGAGGTCGGGTTAGAGAGGTGTCACCGGCAAAGAGCCTCAACTTTACATTTGTGCGGCCGTAACATGACGCAGCGGCCAAGAAAAAAAGTTAGGGCGCCAAAGATTGGCTGGAGATCGATGATTATTCAGATATAGTTAATTCTATTTCTGTTTCTTGTTCATAGATATCTATCATATATACATTAAAAATAGAGAAGAAAAAAATGAAAGAAAAATAAAAACACTGTTTATTATTTCAGACCTATACATTGGTCGTCCCCTTTACCGTTTGCCTTAGTTTCTGTATCAGCGTATCAATAGCCTCCATATCTTCTTCCTTAACATCCTTGTTTGGTGCAAGCTCCTCTGGGAGCAGCTCAAGTGCCTCTTTCAGTGATGGGCCGTTATTTCGGATCTGGCTACTAAGTGCATACACAGCTTTAGACCTAACCTTCTCTTCGGGGTCTTTCAATATCAGTTCGACGATTTTTGGGACACCACCGTGCTTGTGCATGGCCTCCTGGGATTTTGGGTTGTTTTGGACGGCGGTCCCGCAGCACCAGGCGGCCATAAAGCGGAGTTGAAATTCAGGTGCAGAGAGCTGAGAGAGCAACGGAGGCCACAGCCTGAGATTATCTATGTTGTTTGCATTATCGAGGTTCTCGACGAGCATCTCGAAATTGTCGAAGGCAGTCTCTTTGTCGGAGAGGGGTACCTCGGGGTCGAGGACTGCCGCAATAGATTCTTTCATCACAGTCGAGTCATCTTTCACGTTGCCAAAGAGTTTAGCGAGAAGGGCTGGATCCTGATATTATAAATTTATTAGCTTGGGGGTACGTGGACAATAATGAATAAAGAAAGTATATGTAGTGACGTACCAGCTCGGTTCTCTTTTCTTCAGGTGCGCCCGGCACTGAGTTCTCGATGCCCCAAGAGAGGAGCTTTGACATATCCGACATGGTGATGTGATGATGAGTAAAGGTTTGTGTTGGGTTAATACCGGAGTCTACTAAGGTAGATGAGCTTTGTTGGAATAGACTTCAAAGAGGAGGAGGAGGCGGCGGACAGTCTTGCGCCCTTTACTGGAGGGATAATGTGGTGTTTTATCAAAGTTTTCTGGAATGCGAAGAAGGTGATGGTGTGCTGCCGAAGTAGCTAGAAACAAAAAGACCTTCTATGAACACACACTAGGATTTTTCGATTCAAATGGCCAAAGAGTAATGTATACCCCTAAATTATGAGATTATATTTTTTAAGAGAAAAGATACCGATTAGATCTTTTTAATCAAGTATAGTAGAGCTTGATATTTACTACACGTACATGTAGGATTTTAAAACAGTCGAAACCCCACTATGCCCGCCGCGTTTTACCCCGCCATGGATGTAAGTACATGTTTTCAGCCTCAAAACCAACTCCTAAGGAAAAAAAGCCAAGATGTTTACATGTTTCATACAATTGCTATTTTATATGTATACGACAACCCGTATGTGTTCATTCTCGTCGTCAGCTCCAATAGAGGGCAACGTATTCATTCTTACTCAGAGCCACCAGGCTAAGTATGAGATACACACAGACAGGCGAACAATCTAGGAACCATCGACCGAGCCGCGCACGTTACTGACGTTACCTGAAAGGCACGGTACTACACTTACAACTCTACTAGTAGAGGCACAGATCCAGCACACAGACAGTCGAAAACGGGATTTGCCAAGCAACCGGTGCAGTCAACGCTGACCGCGCGTACGGTGAGTTTACGAAAGCTTACCACGCCGAGCCAGTGGTGGTGGTGGTGACATTGGGAGCCGTACCCGTCGGGCATCAGGTTTCTCTGCAGTGTAAAGAATGTTTCTTCCCATGGAAGACTCAACACATAAAAATAGACCCTCTAGAGTACAGTTTCTGTGTGGTGGCGGCGGATAAGTAATTGCCCAGTCAGATCTCCGCGTCAGCGCTTGGTCCTCACTTATAATGCCAAAGAGGAAACTCGACTGCCCGGAGGAGAAATAAACCCTAATGTCATGGCCGCCAAGCCTCCACACTAAGTGTTGGGGGTGGAAGAAGGGCGGAGACAGGGCATATCGTAGGTGTGTGCGTGGGCAACTGCGTGCGGGCCTCTCCCTTCCTCTCCTCCTTTTCTTCTTCTCCCTCCCGACCACCATCTATCTTCCATCTACAAAAGCCATCCATCGTCCCCCCATCCCGGAGAAGCCAGTTCCCCCCTGCTGCTCCATCTCAGTTCTTATAACCACCGCTACTACTACTATCTACCCACGTTTTCACGAATTCCTTAAATCTTTTCTAATCTCTTAGATAACTTTTTCATCAGTAACAATGGAAGGTCCGTACTAGTCTCCCTGAATCCTGCTCATCGTCATCCATCTGGGGATAGGAGCTTCCGTTGGGAATGTGTTATACTAACCCTTATCTTGTTTAGCAGACGAAGTTGCTGCCGTATGTCTATTCTTTATACCCTGTGTGCTGTCCGTTTGGACTTGAAGTGGGGTCGTCGAGGTGTCGAGTAGTAGAATTCAAGCTAACATAACCCGAAACCTCCAGCTCGTTATTGACAATGGGTAATCAATCATTAATACTTTTGCCCCAACTTGGTTTAGTGGAACTTGAATTCTGACATTGAGGATAGATCCGGTATGTGCAAGGCCGGTTTTGCCGGTGATGATGCTCCTAGGGCTGTTTTCCGTAAGTTCTATCTCTCAGCCCTAGTGGTGTAGTGACTTGTGTCTTGTGCTACCCCGCTATTTGTACAACACGACAAATGCTGACCACTCGATAGCATCTATCGTTGGACGTCCTCGCCATCATGGGTATAACACCCATTACTTCCTATTTTTTTCTATTTATTCGAGTTGATACGGGATCACGGGCTATCGCTTGGAAGCGATAAGCAGTAAAAAATTACATGCATTATGATTGGGTAAAGCTAACGTCCGCTTTTTTTTATTCTGTAGTATTATGATTGGTATGGGCCAGAAAGATTCGTATGTTGGTGACGAGGCCCAGTCCAAGCGTGGTATTCTTACTCTAAGATACCCCATCGAGCACGGTGTTGTTACCAACTGGGACGACATGGAGAAGATTTGGCATCACACTTTCTATAACGAATTGCGAGTGGCGCCCGAGGAGCATCCTGTCCTTTTGACTGAGGCTCCCATCAACCCCAAGTCCAATCGTGAGAAGATGACCCAGATCGTTTTCGAAACTTTCAATGCTCCTGCCTTTTACGTCTCCATCCAGGCTGTATTGTCCCTCTACGCTTCCGGGCGTACCACTGGTATCGTTCTCGACTCCGGTGATGGTGTCACCCACGTTGTCCCTATCTATGAAGGATTTGCTCTTCCCCACGCCATCTCTCGTGTCGATATGGCTGGGCGTGATCTTACGGATTACCTTATGAAGATCCTTGCTGAGCGTGGTTATACTTTCAACACCACTGCCGAGCGTGAAATTGTCCGTGACATCAAGGAGAAGCTCTGCTATGTCGCTCTTGATTTCGAGCAAGAGATCCAGACTGCTTCACAGTCTTCCAGCTTGGAGAAGTCTTATGAGCTTCCTGACGGACAGGTCATCACCATCGGTAACGAGCGTTTCCGTGCCCCCGAGGCTCTCTTCCAGCCCTCAGTTCTTGGTCTTGAATCTGGTGGCATCCATGTCACCACCTTCAACTCCATCATGAAGTGTGATGTCGATGTACGTAAGGATTTGTACGGAAATATTGTCATGTCTGGTGGTACCACCATGTACCCCGGTATTGCCGACCGTATGCAGAAGGAGATTACCTCCCTTGCACCTTCTTCGATGAAGGTTAAGATCATTGCTCCCCCCGAGAGGAAATACTGTAAGCTTTAACTATTACCCGATCCCCTAAGACTTCATAAACTAACCTATTTCTTTTCCTATAGCCGTCTGGATCGGAGGATCTATTCTCGCATCTCTTTCCACCTTCCAACAGATGTGGATCTCGAAGCAAGAATATGACGAGAGCGGTCCTTCCATTGTCCACCGCAAGTATGTTATCCTGGATTTTTGATCGATTATAGTATATTTGCTGACTATCCTCTAGGTGCTTCTAAACTTAATATTCGATTGGGCCGGTCTACACGCAAAATCAAGGGTTTTGAAGTCAATGTAGTAATACAAAAGCCGGTGGGGAAGGGAGTGCGAGGAGAATGGGGGAAAGTGCATGGCGGGGAAGCAAAACAGCGGAATATTGTGCGGGGAAAGCTTGTCGGGAGTTTTCGATATATTTCTTTCGCTATGAGCCGTTTTTTTGTTTTTGTGCTGCTACGTACTTATCTTGTATCTGAATAAAGCGGTATAGTGGAGCGTAAGGGGACTTATCTTCTTATGTCCTGGTTTTTAAACTTTTTCACCTTTAGTATGTTTATTGTTTCAGTTACGCATTTAAGAGTTCATCACCAAAAAAAACATTTCTTTTGCCAAGCTGGCCGCATACATTGCAAGATCTCTTGGTTTGGGTAGCAAGTGCCGTCAGATATAAGCCACTCAAGTCAAGCGCTCCTCTATCCTATACAAGACAAGCATCCGGGGTATATTACCTGCCCGTCAAGGCCCAATCCGCCCCCACGGAAACTACTTCTAGAATTTCTATATATCACTTCCTTGATCCTTGAACTCAAGGTCTACTCACTTTTCGTGTCTCAAGTGTGGATTTTGTGGGTGTATTGTTGATCTTGATGTTATCCTGGTATTGGGCTCAATAGCAGTTGAATAAAGTACTATTATTAAGGGAAGCATTGATTTGGATGGTAGCTTTCCAGTACTGATGTACCTCAGGGCAGATATAAAAATAGGTGTCAGATGAGGTCAACATTGCTTATAAGAATCGTTCGCATCTTAACCCTTAATTATTACTACCTTCGAATCTTCTGTTTCCGCAGCCAAGGTCGCGGCGTGGTTGGAACCACGAGTGACCTGATATGAAACGCACGTGTAGCGCGACAGCTGACATAATCCCATGATCTGCAAGGTCGGTCGCCTGCAGCTCAACCTTCCGTCATACGTAGCGGATCCTAGCATTGGACACATCCTGCCCTTTTTGTGCCCTGCTTCAGCTGTCCCAACATTTTTTAGATAGTCTCTCTCCTCTCCTGTTTCTATGTATTAGGGAGTTCTATACTCTTTCTCCCTCTGTCACTCCTATACGACTTGTCGCAATGATACCTTTTATAGACTATCGTGAGTTTTCAAAATTGGAACTGTGGGAATGGTTGTTCTAACTTGCTTTGTGCGCTGTAGCGTTCGTTTGGCTTCAGAATGCCATAGATGTACCGAAAGATGAGCGTATGTGATTTTCTCTCTGCTGGTAGGATTCAGAGAGTGGGATACTGACTTTTGAGCGCGATAGTCAAGCTTATCTTTACTATTCTGCTTTCTTACCCGCTTGCGGGTGTCTTGAAAAGACTCCCAGATACACAGCCTGCGAAGAAGAACCTTTTTATGATTGGGTATGGGATATCTCTTGGCTTTTTTTCAATTGAGTCCTAATCTCTATGGGAAAGGGGGAGACAGGTATATGGGCTAACGTATATGGGAATAGTGTTTCATTGTTTTACCTCGTTGGCGTTTTCTCTCTCTGGTCCGGGATTAGGACCCTCTTTATCGCCTCAGCTGGTGCGTACTGTATCGCCGCGTTTATACAGGGCCCGTATATGCCATGGGTCTCGTTCGTGTTTCTGATGGGCCATATGTTGTTGTCGCATATATACCGGGAGATGTATCCACAACCTGGGGTGGTGGATGTTACCGGTGCGCAGATGGTGTTGGTTATGAAGGTTTGTATTACGTATTTAGAGTTCTTGTGATAGTGAGAGGCTGATGTATGGTGTTTCAGTTAACAGCGTTCTGTTGGTCTGTGCATGATGGACGGTTACCGCAGTCGGTATGTGTGGTCTCTGGGGTTGAAGGAGATGAGTGTGGTGGAGGCTAATGAGGTTTATAGGAGCTTTCGGAGTTTCAACAGGATCGCGCACTGCCGGAAATGCCTGCCATTCTTGATTACGCTGCATATGTGGTATGTGCATGCTCATTTAGAGGCTAGGAGGGTGGTTTAATGAGCTAATTTTTACACTCGGCCATACAGCTCTTTTTTCCTTCTCTTTTTGCGGGCCCAGCTTTTGATTTCGCCGAGTACCAAAGATGGATCGACTGCAGCATGTTTGATGTTGTTATCCCAGACTCCAAGAGAGGTGGAACGAAGAGGAAGAGAAAGATTCCTAGCAGCTCTATTCCTGCGACTATCAAAGCAGTTCAAGGCCTTGTATGGATCTTCTTATTTGTGAAGTTCTCGAGCTGGTATACAACTGAATTTGCACTTGGCGATAAGTTCTTGGAGTATAGCTTCTTCAGAAGGTGAGCGCCCCACACACTAAGGTAGCATGACGAATTGATCCTAAACGCCACATTAGAACCTGGTATATCTACGTCCTTGGTTTTACTGCCCGTCTAAAGTATTACGGCGCCTGGTACCTCACTGAAGGTGCTTGTATCCTCTCCGGTCTTGGCTACAACGGCCTCGATGAAAAGAGACAGCCACGCTGGGACAGATTGACCAATGTCGATCCACTAGCACTCGAGACTGCCCAAAATACCCGTGCATACCTCGAAAGCTGGAATATGAACACAAACAAGTGGTTAAAGAATTACATCTACTTGAGAGTTACACCGAAGGGCAAGAAGCCAGGATTTAGGAGCTCTATGGCTACATTTGGGACCTCTGCTATCTGGCATGGGATCTCACCTGGGTACTATTTGACGTTTTTTACAGCTTCGTTTGTGCAGACTGTTGCGAAATGTATGGCTCCCACAGCCTTTGATTTTGCAACCAAAAACTAACAATTAGTGAAGACTTCCGCCGCCATGTGAGACCATTCTTCATGTCAGCTGATCAGAAATCCCCAAGGCCGTATAAAATAGTCTACGACATATTCGGACTTTTGGTAACGCAGTTCTCATTTGCGTACATTGTTGCTCCCTTCATCATCCTTGACTTTAAAAACTCATTGCAAATATGGTCGAGAGTATATGTAGGTTTCCTCCTCCCCTATTATATTAGAAGCACGAATAACCGACTTTCAACTCTACTAGTTCTTTGTCCATATTGGCATCATCGTCTGCCTCGGGTTCTTCAACTCCCCCGGTAAACCATGGCTCCAGCAACACCTAAAAAACAAAGTCGGCCGTGCCATAGCCCGCGAACTCCACAAGTCTGCATCTCAAGAAAACTTCCAATCTGGATCTTTGGGTGTACCAGATGATCCAATCCGGGAGATCGAAGAGATCCAGATGGAGCTACAGGCGAAGAAGGAGGAAATCCTGAGGAGGAGAGAGACTGAGAGGATTCCAAAGGCAAAGAAGGTGATGTAGATGGTTTTGGGCGGTTTTTTCTTCTTTAGCGTAGCGTTACGAACGATTTTCGGCGTGGCGTTTGAGTTTTATTTCTTTCTGTATTTTCTTTCGTTGGGTTGTATAAAAGAGACTTGGATAGATTGAGGGGGGTATGGGATGTGGGGTTATCGTGTAACGGTCTGGAGCGGGAGGGGGGGGGGGGGGCGTGTTGTGGTAGACCTATAATAACAATAGCTATGTACTTGGAATCATCAAATAAATCTGAAAACTAGTGAATTTTTATCCGGGAGCGGAACTTCCTAAACTATTACAAAACCACTCCTAAATATATAGAAGGAGCTAATTTTGGGTACTCTTAATAGTTCTTTGGTTTAACCGAACATCAAGCACTCTTCGACTTAAAAGAGTAAGGTGGTATGTTTCTTCTAAGGTTTTAGCATGTGCTTCTAGAAACCCATGTTCACTTCAATACCTCCGGGGGTAAACCTATCGCATACCATTCATAAAGGACCATGCGGAGCAATGCCCATCTAATTCTAGGGATCTCTAACTGTGAGACTGGTAAGTGGTATTTTATCATGCATGGTAAGGTTAGGCGCTCAGTGGGGGGTTTTAATAGTGATTATAAATAAAATGATATATCAAGGAACAGTAAAGTTTCTGAGTGACTTGGTTCATTCATTTATATTAATATAATTATAGTTCAATATGCTTTTGTGGTGCTAGAATATTCCAAAGAGTGTATAGTTGGCTGCATTGCAAAACCATCACCAAAACTGAGGATTTACTAAACGCCCGAGTAGTTGCTACCGAAATAATGACTGGGGGGGCCATGATTCAGGGAGTGAAAATGATGTAAACGGAGAAAAAGCTCCATTGTGAAAAGAAAGTCGGCCCTCCCCTCCAAAGTTCTTGGGTATCTTAAGTCTGGGGTTTGAAGGGAAGATAGGAAGCTAGTAAGAATACTCTTCGTGCTCAATTCTGTAGTAGAACAAGCGCTTTATCAAGGCGAGTGATTACGCATGATTAGAAGATTACACACTGACGACTATCACATTTCCTTAGGAATATATTGGAATAGCCCTGGTATCTCTTTTAATAGTTCCAGTACCAAACTATAATATTTACTTCATATTATAATACACAAAGCGCCCATCACAAAACCCTCACTTCTCATTTTGCAACCTCTTCCCCGCGCTCGCCGCCCAATTGATAAAATCCGTAAACAACCCACTCTGAACTCTCCACGAGCGCTCCGTCAATAGCCTCGTCAAACTTTTTGCATACATACCTACCGCTCTCTCTACATCCTCTACCTTCATCCCTCCACTCGCCACTATAACCTTCATGACGAGTAGACTTGCTTGAGAGCAGGCAGACTTATGTTTATCTCTCCCGGCACCACCATCTTTTGCCGCCTCTTCATGAATCTCACTAAGGAGCTCCCACAGCGTCTCTTTATCCTCTTCTCCCGGAAACAAGACTTCCGCCTCCTTCCCACGGAGTGAGTTCGCTAGGTTCCTGACAACGGTAGCTGCGTGGTCGGCGACTTGCTTACTACCCGTCGTACGTGCACATCTAAGTAGTGGGAGAAGTAGAGTTGCAGAGATTGTGATATCCTTATGTGCACGGGGCGATTTTGCGAATATGTCTAGGAGGTCAAGCACCCTGTTTTTGAAATTTGTGATTGTTTCTTTTGCGTTTTTAGATTCTTGTTTTTTTGACTTTTTTGTAGTGTTATTGCGTTGCTTGAAGATCTTAACAAGGTGCTCGTCAAGCGCGAGCATAGCATCGTCGTCCATATCGCTATCGTCGCTATCATTAGCAGCCGCGTTAGCTGCAGAGAGAGCTTCTTCGAGGGCTGCTTCGAGTTTCGACGCTTCAGTCTCGTCTTCAGTCTCGTCTTCTTCAGAGTTGATATCAGAGTCGATATCCATCTCTTCCACATCAATAACTTCAACATCCGAGTCGAGTTCTGAATCCTCGGGGCCGGAATCACCCTCCATGTCTATATCACCTTCATCATCTTCAAATAACTCCTGCTGCCCACCTAGACTCTCCTTTGTCTCTAGAACGCCAAACGTAGCCTCTAGCCCACCAATCGTGATCTTGTCTACGAAGCTTGTAAATACCTGCTGCGCAAGTTTTCGTAGTAGTACGCTTGGCTTTGATAGGAAGCTTAGTAGGATCTCGACTAGGACTTGACTCGCGTCTATGTCTCTGTCTTTTTTGCTATGGCGTACGACTTTATCGTAGCAGATTTGTAGCTCGTCGAGGACACCTAGTGCGTCTGTTTCTCCGGCGTAGACTTGGAGTATGACAAGGGAGTAGAGGAGCTCGAAGGATGAGAGCTGTGAAGATTTTGTGGGGTTTTTATGGGGGGTTGATCTCTGTAGGATGTCAGTTATGCTGGGAGAAAGAGAGGACGGGGAGTTTTATAACCTTCTTCCTTATTCTTTCCAATGTCTTCATCGCCCCTTTTAGCGCCACCTCAATAACCTCATCTACCTCAATAGCAAGGCTATACGCAGAATCTCTCTGCAGTACCTCGATCTTCTTCACAGCCTTATAAGGCCATGTTTCACCCCCCTCTTCACCCTCCTTGATAGTAATCAGATACGACAAACAGCTCAACAACCGACTCCTAAACATCGCCTGACTGCTCGCTGTGATCTCAGGAACTAGTCTCTCCTTATCCACAATATCAAAATGTCCGAATGTGGCCAACATCTCCACAACCTCCTTCAGCCAACCATCCGACTTTACCGACCTCCCATTACGCACCACTGAGAGAATCTGGTCACACGCCCATTGACGCCGTACCTCAGCCGTCTTTATGTCCTCTGATA
Source organism: Verpa conica (assembly GCA_033030425.1). Taxonomy (NCBI): domain Eukaryota; kingdom Fungi; phylum Ascomycota; class Pezizomycetes; order Pezizales; family Morchellaceae; genus Verpa; species Verpa conica. Next base: position 1,313,095 of record JAUFSD010000004.1, read on the forward strand.
CTTCAGGAGTGAGTATGATACCCTTCAGCACCCCCATCACTTCTACGAGGCCGTCCTCGTCAGCGAGGCATAGGATCTTGTCGACATTTTTTGTCTTTGTGAGGTGGTCGAAGTTGGGGGTTCCGTTGTTTGTAGTGAGCTGGGTGATGATCACCGGGACGCTCCAGGGTGAGGTTTCGGCTTTGGTTAGGAGGGCGCGTGAGCACTTTGTGGCGACTTTGTGGAGATACCGGGTGGGGTCTGAGAGTTGGTTGATGAGGCTGCGCATGAAATTTTTGGTGAATATTGGGGATAGGGTGGTGGGGGTGGTGAGGTATGGGAGGGATTTTGTGAAGAGGAGGAAGCCGTGAAACTTGCGTTCGTCAGATGAGGAGGCGGAGAAGAGGGATTCTGAGGGGAATGATTGGGTTAGCATGTTTTTTTTTGGTGAGGTGGTATTAATTTGGGTACAAGATGTGTTTAGTAGTGGGATTAATAGAAAGGTGTAAACCAATCATTAGTCCTGGTTCCCTCATAATAGAAGGGCCAGGGTGGAGTTGGTGTAGTTGATCTTCCACATTGACCGAGTATACCTCCGGGCCATTGAGACAATCACTGGATGATCCCTTGAGAATGCCACAGTAATTGGTCCGGGAGTAGGTAAAAGGCCGTGGAGTAGACGAAAAAAAAATGAAGATATTGTAGATCATGCCCAAACTCACCATCAATAACAACCCTCCACAGTTCCGCCCACCCCGCAATCCCAACTCTATCCTTCAACCCACTCCAAACACCCTCCTCTGCAAAATAGATGTTGAGTATAAAATCCCATACAAAATGCAACTTTGGATTCCATGATCCTTTGGATGCATTACTCCCCTCCTGATCCCCCGCCTCCTTCAAGATCTTCCCCAGACTTGCCAGATTCGACGAATCCAACGGCGAATTATTGACCCAGACATCCTTCGGCGAGGGAACATCAGGGTGATGCGCCGCCAACACAAGCCACACTGCAACCCCCTCACTACTCTTCACCAGCCCGCTCTCCACCACCGCCTCATACGTTAACCTGGCCACTCTCGCCGCCACCTCCGCCGGCCATGATGCTACAGACGAGCATATAGTCCAAGCGCACGACTCCCTCAACCACGGTTTCTTCTTCGCAAGCTCAAACAGGAGCGTCAAGGCTTCAGCATACACCTCCAACGTATCCACCCCCGCCGTAGTAACACCAGCCTGAATGAGTGACTGCAGCCCAAACAAGCGACCTAGATGGTAATCCCTCTCCTCAGGCCCCGTAGCATGACCCTGCGGAACAGTATTATTCTTGACCGCAGTAAGAATCCCCACTAGTGTGATATCCCACTTCTGCGGGTTTCCCGAAGATTGGAGGTTGATTATGAACTACCCATCTCTCCTCTCACCTATGTTAGCCAATCCAATCCAATCCACCTACACACTCTTCACTCCTAGTAAGAAGAAAAGAAGGCCCCTCTCATACCTCTGTTAACACTACTGCGAAACCGGGTCTGGCGGAATTGCTACCTGATGCAAGACCCTTTGTGAGACGGCTTAGGGCATAGTCGACTTCTTTCTTGGTCTGTACGGTGCGTTCGCTGCTGAGGAGGGCGAGAAGCTCTGTGATAAGGGTTTGTGCGGTTTTTAGACGTATTGCTTCGTCGTTGGAGCCTAATGGCTTATAGAGGTGTAGTGACATTATTTTTTTAGAGGGGTTGTGATTTTTATTTTTATTCCCGTACTCTATATTTTTCTTCAGCGACGGGGGTGGGTTTTGTGCGCCAAGGGGGAAGTTTCTCTTCTTTTGATTGGTGCGGAAGAGCCTCCTACGTCAAAATAGAAGAAAAAACTCTCCCGCTGAAAATATCAACACAATTGCAATATCTCGATATCTCACTCTACGTACTCAATTCCTTCTGCGATACTTCTTCTGCGAGTATTTTTTGAATTCAATTACTTAGGAAACTGCGACAGCAGGCCAATACTACCACAAAGGAGAAGAGTCCTCCCTAACAAAAGAAACAGTATTTACAAGAAACAGTTCTCTCCTCCCACGGCAAATCATTCCAGCCATATTGTCACCTCTGCGCTTTCACTAAAGATCCTATAGTGAAAGCGCTTCTCGACTTGGCTTTAACATCTGCATACTTCCCCGACGCCTTTTGAGACGCAGTCCTACTCGGCTTATCCGGGCGGCGAGACTTTGACGAGCCCTCAACCACAGTCCTTGTTCTCCTTGGTTTAGCCGAAACCTCTACCGTCTCAAATACCTCTATACCCGGAGGCATTGACTGTCTATGCATAAACTGTGGTGATGACGGGGACGGTGGAGTCGGTGGTGGTGATGGCATTCTCGGGAAGAACGTCTGTGGGTCTATCTCAGCCATTACGAGACGGCCCTGGTACTTGACGACTTTATCCAACCTCGACTCTACAACCCCACATATCAGTTAGTCAAATGAACTCTCTCTCTCTCTCTCTCTCTCTCACTAGAAGGAACCCCACCATGTGAAAACGTAACAAGTAAAGAATACCACGGCCACCCCTCTCCCTCCTCAAAAAATAACCCATCCTGCAGATGCTCCCACGCACTCTTCACATCCCTGTCTAGCAGAAATGCAATCAGATCATACTTCTTATCTCTCGCATCCTGCGTATTAGAGCTCTGCAACTGCGCGTGTTTCTGGCGAAAAACACTCGTTTCCTTTACCGGCGGTATGAATAGTGTTCCATCGGTATCAAGCAGTCTACACAGCTCCACCTTGAGCTCGCAGTCGGTCGCTAGTAGGGGTGTATCAGATTCTGTGGTGCTCCCCGAGAAGAACTGCCCGGACTTTGAGCCTTTTCTTTCACGCCGGATGCGGTTCAGGTCGGCTGTTATAGCAGCGGAAATGGCGGCATATAGGCCACCAATGTCTCCTGGGATAACGCTAGAGTAGTCGACGCTGACATGACGGTTTCGCACACGGTTAGATTCACTGTAGCGGATTGTGGTTTTGGAGGGCGCGGCTTCTTCAATATCGACTGATACGACGGCGGCGGTGGGGTCAACATCAGACATGTTTGCTGGGGGATGAGAGAAGAGGCCGGAGATGAGGGAAGACATTTTTGAAGGGGGATGCGGCTGGGGTTTTAATTCTGTGGTTTGGGTTTGGGTTTACTTGAGAGGGTTGCTCTGGTTGGAGAACTTGTTGATCTCTGCGGTATTTGTGAAATGATGATATTAGGCATATTACACTTGCTGGCATACGGCGTTGTGTGAAGGGAAGGGGGGAAAAAGCACCCACCCCGCCACTAGAGCAATTAACAGCGAATAATAAGTATGCACGTACTCTACTGGGCCAAAGGATTGGTATCGATACATTTAACTCCCTTCCTTCGCCCGCGGAGCATCTGAAGGACTACAGATCAAAGATCATGAGGGAAGGGGATTGTCTTGTCTCATTTTCTTCCTTCCTGCTGTTCGAGAACGGGCTTCTTTTTGTTGGACCAACCAGCTAATCCCTGTACCTGCCAAGCATAATCGTCCAAATGCATTCGAAATCATACGCTAGTGCTGTTTGGGATTAATTGAACAACTCAAAGATGCGATGTGAGGGGGTTTCCATTCTAGAAAAGACACGCGCATGGAAAAGATTTGATGGAGATCTCGAGGGGAGTTGGATCGAGATTGAGGTGCTTTAGCGAGGATATGACAGAGATTCCACCGGAAGTAAGGAAGGAGGAAGGTGGAAGGAGGATGGAAAAATGGAAGCATGGAAGCATGGAAGAACAGCGCATACGGTGTACTCAGTGAGAGCATTACTTGATATAGAGGCCACTTGGAAATACTCTATGGAACCCTATATTCCCTACACTCCGTATTCCCTGTACTTGATACACCATAAACTGAACGCCGATCCACTCCATATCATTTTGATACAACCTCCATCATTCATCCCTTCATGCTCAAATTATATATGCCGTTTGAAAAACAAAAGAAAGAATGAAAAAAGATCCCTCCCCATAACCCAACAATGAAACAAGGACAAGACATACACTACGGGCTCTCCCTCCCCTTCGATTTTGCATACTCATTCTCCCTCTGTTCTCTCCTCCTCTCTTTCTCCTCCCCCTGCTTCCTCCAATGACTACCCTCCTCGTAATCCGCCGATATACCCAACGCATTCCGTAGCCTCTCACTCTCAGCTGCCATCCACACAAGTCAGCCAATCAACCCTACTCACAAGAAACCAAAAGAAAAACACCTACCAAGCTTCGCAGCCGCCAACTCATGAACCTGATGTGGCTTCAACCCCCTTGCATCTATCCTTGAACTTTTCATCTCCCCTAGTAGCTTTGTCCTCAACTCATCAACCTGTCTTTCAATCTCTTCTTCCTCCACTCTATACATCATTAGCCCACCCTCATTATCTATAAAAGAGGACAACATACTCGTCATCTTCGAGTTTGTCTCGAAGCTCAAAACATTTAACTTCAACTTCACGCTTCCGGTCGTGTTCAAGTATCTCTTTGTCGGGTTGTCGCTGCTTGTGAGCTTTGAAGGAGTCATAGTCTTTTGGGTAGGGTGCGATGTTGTCGCGTGGTTTGAGGTGGGAGAGGTTCCGTTGGACGTATCCGGAGGTCCCAGAACCGCGGGGGGTAGAGAGGCCGACGTTGGATGACATTGTGACTGTGGGGAGTTGGAGGAGTTTCTACTAGCTGAGGGTTTCTGAGAGCTTGTTCTTGTGGGAGGGTGTAGAGGGTTACCCGGTCGGGTTTGGACATGGGAACTCACTCGTCTTTTGCATTTAACTGTACTATAGTTACTCAATAGTGTATTTAAACCTCAGTTGGTTTATTGTCAATTCTTTCTGTAATAAGATATACATAACAAAGCTTTGGGCTTTTCATTACAGGCTACTCTAGGATCCAATAAGTTAATTAAGGAATAGTGAAAGATACCCACAAATTATACTATTGATTTGTCAAATCAATAACCTGTGACGACCTCTTCCTCTTCTTCCCCCCATCCACACTCCCCTCTCCCAATGACACCTGCATATCACGGTAACCTTCACCAGGCAACTGTGTAGCTGCATGATAATCCATTGCACTCGCAACTGCACGTGCACGACTCTGTAATCTTATTTTCCGCATCTCCTCTTCCTCATTCTCACTTATGATGACAGCCTCCTCTATCTCCCTCCCCCAACCCATCCCATACTCTCCAATCCTCATCAGGACTATCCGAGCGACCCCCCCAAAGATCTCCCCCCTAGTCTCCTCGTCCCCAACTGCGATAAACTCCCGCTCCATTGTCGCCCTCCGTTTATCCCATTGTTCTACAGCATCTATGGCCGACAGCGCTATCTTTGTGAACGTTATTGTCCCCATAACTACGTTTTTACTGCCACCGATTCGTGATAACAATGGGTTATTCCGGATTGAGAGGTTTTTTACTCCTTGTAGCTTATACTGTAGGTGTTCTCGTAGAGTGTGTACGAGGTTGAATGAAATCGTTTGTTGCCATGGGTCAGCAAGGAAGATATCTACCGCGTTACAATTAACGCAACACATTGGGAGTCCCAATTCGGCCATTGTTGGGATACTGAAATTTCCACCTGGCCGTGGCCGAGGTCCTAATGTCGGTAGGATCTTCTCTAGGAATGTCTTCTTGATGAAACTTGTGTATGGTTCTATTTTTACGGGAACCTTGTGCTTCCGTAGGATTTCGATAATCTTTCCAGTAATTGCCATGAGGACGTCTGGGTATTTCCCTTTCAGTATACCTGACTCAGCGTCTATGGGTTTGGGTAATGCTTGGATCTTCTGGATCATTTCGGCGGCAAGGTCTCCTCGGACAATCTCGACGACTTTGGAGAAGAGAGGTAGAGTTTGTGAGCTGATTGTGTAGCGGGTCCTATCTGGTGTATGGTGAAATCGAACCTCGTGGGCGTGAACAACTTCTGGGAGTGAATTACGGATCGATGTGGAGTTGGGGTAGTACTTCCAAGCTAGAATCCAGAAAGATGTCTTCGAGAAATCTCGTTGGAGATTTGGGAGAATGCTGTAAAGGAAAAGCGTAAGAATTTAATGTGAACTCTAAATAATATGGGTATGTATACCAATCATTAAACAAATCTGGCCCTAAAAGACCAAGTATCTCCCGAAAATTTTCTGGTTCAACATCTTTTGTGATCGAAATAGCGTTAATAAGCCCCTTTATGACGAACTTTAGGTCCTCGGGGCGTTCATGGAGGAGTTGCTTAGCTATGCGCAACTGGACCTCGATTCCGTCAGTGTTTGCAATACACCGCTGGACACTAAAAGTTAAAATTAACTCAACTCTCTTGTATCGTGATTTTTTCCAGGGATAACATACACATCCCGGACGCCTTCAGCCCCAAACACACTCGCTGATTCCTCAATTTTCAGTACGTCGGTCGACTTAGTTACTCCAATCATCTTCAGGAAAAGGTCCAATCGTTTCTCTTCGAGTGCAAATGCCATCAATTTGTTAGCGTACTCTAATTCTACCGTAGATAGCCTATTATACGATGGGCAAAGTTTTTCAATAATGCGCTCCCCAAATTCGAGCCGCCAACCTCCTTGGATCTCTCTTGGTGTCCACAAAGCACGGTCAAGAAAAGCAACGGCTTCGAAACCATCAGCCAGATGGCCGATAGAATCTATGTGGGTTTCTGTAGGCCAAATAATGATTGCCGTACGATGGTACCAGAAGGTAAGAGTCTCCACATCATCAACGTACCCATCATATTCTTTTGAATCAACATTAGTATCATCCCAGTAGTCGAATGGTAGACAGTCTTCTTTGTCAAAACTTGGTTTGAAATCTGTGGATAGGACCACTCCGTTTTTGCAATTGACAAAGGTATGGGCGCTCAGTGATTCTTGAAGAACCTCATTCATAACTAACTCCTCAGGATCAATCTCACTTCCATCACCGCCGTACCCCCATCTACCATATCTTCGACCCCCATAGTCCCAATGATCACCAGAATCAGTCTTCCCGGTTTTTTTATATTCTATCTGAGCTAAGTAGAATTCAAACCCATCCGCTTTCGCTAGATCTAGGAGTATTTTCCCGCGATGTTTATCGACTCCTGTCAAAGCTCCAATTCCTCGACTTTCTATAGCCTCTTTGGTATAATGCTGATCTAACACCCACGCTAAGACTAATGGGCTTTGCTCATTAGCGCAACTCCGGTCCCATGTGCTAAGCACCTGCCGAAGGTTTTGTATCTGTTTCATTGTGTCCGGTAAACGTGGTACAGCTGTGTATCCCTCATAAATCATGTTGTAAGAGAGGGCAAAAAAATATCCGGAGGTCACAGGTGAAATAGAGTACAAGACATCAGTATACCAGGCCGCATAGGATGTACTTGTGACAGATTTGGGTCCACCGAAATGGAACTGCCTTTGGTTTCCCTCGCGGGAGAACTGGAGAATACCACCGCTGTATGATGATGGCAGAATAATCATCAAAGTGCCAAATATCCCAGGAGATTTCTCGGTACTACCGGATATTAGTGAGATATATTGTAGGGTTTTATAGGCTACTCACTCTTTATTCTGAAGAAATTGGTTTTCTTTTTTGTATAATAATACCTTATAGAGTTCACACTTGACTGTATTTACTGCATTGGCGACTCCTAGATCATTTACAGCTTTTACTAGCACCTCCTTTTCGACCCAAGTCTGCCAAACAGGGTTTAGAAATTGAACCTGACTAGGCTGGAGCTCCCAGACGTCCTGGGAATTTGTGTCTATGGGGGGTTGTTCCCCATTACCAGATGAAGCTTGAGCTGCTGTTATAATGATGGCTGCTGCATCACGGCTGGAGAGTGGGAGGCCGACGATTCCGATATCTTGGATTGAAATTACTGGATTAGGGGCAGTCGAAGAATTACCGCAGGTTGTGAATGTACCGCTGTGCACGATGGCTTCGATGCATGTTTGGAGCTCTTGTGGGATTTCGGATGGGTCAATTTTCTCTCCGGTTCCTCTCTTCTCTTCCACGGGAATAACCTCATCTTCCTGTACTCCTCCTGTTGCCACACTTCCAAATTTCTGTTTCTTGGTTCTCTTGGTACTACGTTCACTCCCGCTTCCAAATTCTCTGCTTTCCGCTTTAGGTAGCTTTGTTACTTCGTTCCGGAGCTGCCTCCAAGCTTCATCCGCTGATTCGATGATACTGGTCTCGCAATCCGCACTGTCACTGTCACTGTCGCTGACTGTACCCTTGTTTTCTGAATCTATAGCTTCGGTGTTGGTGACTTCTGTATCTGGGATTTCGACATCTTCGACATCGGTGGTCCTATTCCTCGACTTCATAGCTCCAGCATTATCGGCTTCCGCAATTGGAGTTTTAGCACACTTGACCTCGGAACGCATCCCCTCATCCTTAGAATCTTTACAGTCGATTTTAGTATCCAATACAGCCGGATGTGGAGATGAGGGGTTTGACATTGCGAGGCAAGATAGAACTCCAGCTCGATATACGGACTGGATGTTAAAAAGGAGTGCGTTGGGCAGGACTGCGTCGAGTATGTACGGTAAATTAGATTTTAATAGGCTCTGCGGCTTGATAGCGTCACTTTGATGTCTTGATACCAATTCTGGAAGCAAAAAAGCAAGGAAGGGCGAGGTTGGTCTAGGATCATAATGCTGGTGAACCCGGTTCTTGGAACTTGACCACTACATGTATGTATATATGTACCAGCAATAAAAATTTCGTAGAATATCCTCAGTATCCACTTCGAATTGCAATTGAGTAAAAATATATGGAGTTTCATTACCCTGGCAGTGTTGCCTGCATCCAGTGCTATCATGGTCCTACTGCGGCTCTGTGAGGCGTGTTGAATGATGTTAGGGCAGGGGTATAAACCTATACTAAAGCTTATTTCGACATCTTCGTCGCATCGAGAGCACGCCACGTCCAAAGCGAGAATTAACAGCAGCAAACCAAAACCCAGCAATCATGGGTGGCAGTAATCTGGAAGTCTTCAAGGTATTTATAAGTTTAGTCTTATATGAGAAAAGAAAATGAACTAACTTTTTTTAAATCCCTGTCGCAGTTCGGAATGTATGGATGCCCTCTCACCCCCGCATAATACTGGGTTTTAACAGTGCGGGCGAATAGGTATATCATGTTCCCCATCGCAATTATGTACTACTTCGGTACAAACCTCGATAATCGCTTCTCTGTCCCTGATTTCTGGCCAAAGCCGAATGAAACGCATAAGATCCCATTTGACCGGGATGAACTCAGGGCGGAATTAGAGAGGCTGAGGACGAAGAGACTGAAGAAGAGGGCGAAGAGGATGGAAGTTCATGAGGTATCTACGGGTCATGAATCGTAGCCCACAGTACAGATGGGTGTAGGATGAGGGGTTTACTGAATTTCTCCTGTGAAGAAGGGTTGTGTTGGGTTTCTTTCAATGTAGATAATCATTGATATCAATGATGGGTTAAAGCGACCAAGACAAGCCTTACCGAAGAATTTGAGTGAGGTTTTTCCTATATTGTTTCTCATGGGAATGTTATTTCTCCTCTCTATCCTTTGTATACATGTAGTTACACTAGACCATAATGATCTGATTAAAATTTTGCTGCCTTCTTATAGATCAGGCCGCTATTTCCGAACCTGAGAACTAATAAGGGATCTGGTAGCTCCCCCTTGAAGACTCCAGACCCACCTATGGGCTCTGCTATCACTGAGAGACTTTACGTATGCTTTATGTACAACCTGTAGCCAAAAACTCCTTAAAATATAAAAACTCCATCAAAAAAATATACTATCAACAAAGAAAAGATTAATTGCCTGGTAACTCAGCCCTCATCTCGTACCCATCTAACTCCCTTACTGGTCGATGCGTTGGGAGTTCCATTACTTCACTCCCCCTTCTTAGCTCTAGCTTCATCCTCTCTTCATCTTGTTCACAAACTGGCGCTTCAACCTCTCCAGCTCGTTCTTTGCTTTTTGACCTCCGATATAATGCGTACGTAGCCCCCCCAACAAGCACTACAACCCCAACAATTATCCCAGCGATGGCGCCTGGTGAGAGACTTCTTTGTGAAGTTGATTCAGCACACCACCTTTCCCACCCTACGGGGTCGATCTCATGGCAGTAGAAGCAACTACATATGTGAGTATAAACTCGGCTCGGGGGTTGTATGGAATCTATACTCTAGCGCAGAACGAAGAAATCCACGAGTTTTGCAGAGGCACTGTCTTTGGTCGGATGTGTAGTATGAGGTGTTCATATAGACCGTTAAGTTGTCTATTGGCGAAAACGGGACAGCGCAGAGCACGAGTGTGTCGAAAGGGTCCTTGCACGAATTGTAACATGGATCAATCGGGGTTATGCTTATGTTTGTTAAGGTTCCATCTTGGGCGTAAGCGGATAAGAGGATAGTGAATGCGGCAAAGGCACAGAGAAGTTTGGGTAGGATCTTCATTATGGTTGTCGATGATGTTTTTCGACGGTGGTATCATCCCACTCTTAGGAAAGGAACCAACATTAAGATAATTTAAGGAAAGCGTAAGCTGGACTTGGGCAAACAGGAATTAAGCCTTGAGGCACACTCATCCATTTGCCAAGATCAGGGCTGAAAGAATCTGACTCGTGGTTTTGCAAAGTGCAGAATCTAGGCTAAGGAGACACAAAAGTGCAAATTCTTGCTCGGCACTTCTAGAAAGTAATATGATTACTGGCGTGAGCAGCCAATGTATAAGCCCAAAAGCACGCTGCTATCATCTCAGACTACCCCCAGGTGAGAATATGTCAATCCACAACCCATGATCAACTACTTTTCACTCTAAACCAAATTCCTAGTCCGCTTATAATAATAATGACACCTAGAAGCTTCTAGCCCATTTAGTGTTTCTTATTGATTTTGTGTCTGGCCATCACCATACAGACAAATGCTACATGGGTAGTTCCAATTGGCCAAGAACTGAGCCTTATTCGTTGGTGGCATTTAGACTGATATCCTATGGCCTAATATTTGTATAGACTTCACTAACATAGTCTGATTCATCCAGTTGATCTACAATTCATCCCTAGTAAGTATAATGGTCTCAATTTTGGGAATGAACAACGCTTACTGAGAAGCTTTGTCAATTGTTCCTCTGCCTTGCTTCCCTCCTCCAGCTCCACCATGGTATCTTCATTCGGGACCCATGCAATAACACTACTAACAACCTGCACCTCCGATAGCCGAGTCTTTAATTCTTCAGTCACGGCAAAAGCCCTGCCTGGATCAGTTGTGATCTCAACACCTTTTCCATCATCGTCCTCAATCTCTTCCACATCTTCAGTTCCATCTATATCTAAACTCACTTCGAGGATTGTATTAAAATCCGTTTTACCGGGTGAAATACGAATGATTCCTCTTTTTGTGAAGAGATATGATGTAGGTGTAGTGGTGGCATTGCATTTGGAGAAGATGCTTTTAGTCTCTTGAAGTGTGCGTAGCTTGTTGTCCGTAACGCATTCCCTACGGGAAATCAATAATTCTCAATCAATATCTTATAAAGTTAACCTATGTATTGGAGTATGTTGAGGTGAAACTTACACCACTAATGCCACTGAGCCAGGGCCTATCGCTTCCATAATGAGTGTTTCTAGGGCTACACCATCCGCAGAGATTCCTTGGCCACGGTTTACAGCACTTTGAATACGTTCTTTCGGCATTCCAGCTGTAGATGGGCCAGGCTCGTTAGTTTCTGCTGAGTCCCCAGTGAGACAGGCTAAAGAGTGAATAGAAATCTCACACCCTTCTTTGCAGCCGCGATCGCTGCGGTTAGGCGGAGGTTTCCATCAAGCCCACCAGCTATAAACGCGTGCTTCTGGTTAGCTTACGAGTAGTGACGACGTGTCAGTGGTGGGTGGTTACTTTTTGATGCAAAGCTGATCTCCTGAGAGATTTTTGAGAAGGCTGTGCCCCTTTTTGCATCATTTGCACCTTTGTCATGTCGGATCTTGCTCCATCTGTTATGGCCGGATTGTGAGAAGATAGATGTAGAGAACAAGCATGCGTAGGGACGAATGCGCGACTGTGATGTTTGCAGCAGCTTTGTACGCTTGAGGGACGAGCAGATAAGGGAAATAGACTGAGACCTCATTTCTAGGAAGTTTGTGTTCAGAATAGTGGGCCCATAGATTATTAGACAAATTATGACCCCTCCATAAGAGGCGCGGTTAAAGATCAAGCATTTATAAAAACCGCTTAACGCCAAGCCCGGCCCTGTGTCTCGGGACACGCTTCTGAGATCTCGAGGAACAAACCCCCCCCCTATGACAGGAAGCTACACATCCCATAACAACATCAATAATACCCTAAACAGCTCATCAGAGCCTCAAGATTCACTATGTCCGATGACACCTCCGCCCCGGTCGAGGCCGTTCAGCTCGACATAACGAAGCTACGTGCAATCTCAGAAGAGCCTCAGCAGCAGCTCTACGTCATGTCCTTCCTCAATAACCTTGAGAAGCTAGTGGATCGCCTTGATGAAGATGGGGCTTCTGCGTATCAACTCTATGTCAAGAAAGAGTTATTTAAGATCATTACGTTAGCTGCACCAGGACCTACTAGGCTTGTGAGGAACCAGGCGGGACGTTGCTTTGTTGGGATCTTTGAGAAGGGTGATCGGAAACTGCTATTTGACACTATCAATGAATTATTGGGGATCATAAATACAGGCAAGTCAGATAAAGACTTGAAGATTAGGCAGTGAGTGATTTAATTATATGCTTTCCGGGAAGTTTGAAACGACTATCTGGGACTGACCGGGGGTGTCAATTTGGGTGGATAGTGCGGCCGTGCATTGCATTGGAGAGGTTTATAGAGCGGCAGGTGATAGTGTATAGACCCCCAATTCTTTACATAGGGTACAAAAACACTGATATGGTGGAGCTTTAGGCCATGTCATTAGCTACCATGACCTGCACTACTTTGATTAGACTTCTCAAAGGTGCCCAAAATGTTTGTTCTAGTCTTACTAAGGATTTATTTAATATTACAAGTTAAACTAATGGCTACTAGCACTGCGGGTTGAGAAGTTCGATATTTAGAGCTCTAGGGAAAATCACCAGGATGATCGGAGGCATGGCGGATGAGCCTACAGCTCGGGAAGTGTGGAAACAGGCGAGAAATGCCGCCACCAGTGAAAAAGCAGCTGTATCCCAAGCCAGTGCACTACAGGTATAAAGGACATAGAATATGATGACTATAGAAGTGGTCCAAATACTGATTTAAGCCTAAATAGTGTCTCGAGGAATTGTTACAAGCAACCCAATTCTTCAGTAGCCACCAGGAATTCGAAAAGCTTCAAAGCTCAGTCATGAAGGCATTTGACTCCTCTTCGGCACCAGTACGGAAAGCCGCTGCATCTTGCTTAGCAGCAGCTCTTGTACAGGCTTATTCTACCGAACCACCTGAACTAAAGATGGCGAAGAAATCAAAAAAATCAAAAAGACAGTCAATGGCGATCAATGATGAAGACGGAATTGGCATGGAAAGGCCCTCATCTCCAGGTCCAACTGGGAAGAAAACTGTTGTCCGGATGACATTAACATTAGATGAAATACTTAGACAGCTTTCCATGCATTACGTAAAGTCGTCTACCTCTGCCAAGGTCCGAGCTGGTATCGCACAGTGCTACTCAGAAGTCTTCACTAGACTAGGATCAGTCGTTGTAGAGAACAACTATGGTTCTATAGTTACCCATTTACTCACCGAGGTCCTCTCGAACCCTGGAATAACTATAAACAGATTTCGTCTTCTCACCACACGGAAATATGTAAGGATACTACTGGAGGATGTAATAGGTCACAGTCTTCTTGGAGAAACTGGGCAGTTGAACGCAGTCAAGACACTTGTCAACGATACAATCAAGAATTATCCTCAAGTTATCAAAGACAAACCCGAACCTAGCAAATTTGCGCTGACTGGAGCCTTACACGCACTGGCATCACTCATCAAGTCGTTGGGAGCTGCTGTAACGAGTACTCAAGATGCAACCCGAGATGGCCTGCTCCAGGTCTTACAACATCCGAGTTACACTGTTCAGGTAGCTACCAGTTGGTGCTTACGGGCGTTTGTCATTGCAGCGCCTGCACAGCTTCTACCAATCATAACCATATGCATGAATAATGTAAATCGTGAACTCACACAGATGACTGCCAGGCGACCTACAACGACAGAAGCTCTCCGAAAGTGCATAGGATATGCTAATGGCCTTGCAGCAGCTATCAGCACAGCTCCTCTACAACCATTGTATGCCTCGGTTGATGTTACTTCACGGATATTGACGCTTGCAACATCGCTACTGAAATCCAGCGGAGACTATGATCTCCGAATATCTAGCACTCAGATTCAAGTAGCCTGGATCTTGATTGGTGGACTCATGGCTCTTGGGCCAAACTTTGTCAAAATACATCTATCACAATTACTTCTCCTCTGGAAGAGCGCACTTCCAAAACCTCTGGCAAAGGACTCAAATATGGATCGGTCATTGTTAGAATTATCATTCCTCGCACATGTTCGAGAGTGCGCTCTTGGCTCAATCCTTTCATTCCTCGAATTTAACTCTAGACTTCTCACTACCGATGTCTCAAAACGTATTGCGGCAATGCTCCAAAATTCAACCTTATTTCTTAATACCCTCCCTACAAAAAAATCTACAGATGATGTCTCCCAGCGCCTTTCACCTTCACTACAACTACTCGATTTTGATCTTATGGTCCGTCGGCGAGTCCTACAATGTTACGTACAGCTCGTAAAGCTTTCTCACGGCGAGTCCCTGCAAGCAAACCTACTCACAATTGCAGTAAGTTTATTCGCGGATCCGGATAAGTACACGCCGTCGTCCCTGAGCACAGCAATTGCCTCTAGTGCTGGGGCATTTGAGTCATTATGGGATATTGGCGATAATTATGCATATGGAGTGTGTGGGTTTGTAAATGGGTTTGATGTGGGCGCATTCGCATTTGAGGCACAAGGTAGTAGACCGACGATTGCGCATTGGATGACTAGGGAAAGCCCAGAGGCGAGAATAAACGAAACGGTTAGTCATTTCATCCTCTACATAGCTTGATTTTTTCCAGGACTTGTGTAGTTGATTTTCCATATAAATAAAGCTGTATACACCTGTCATTGGATCCATTGAGCATGACTCTGTTTCTCTATATATCACGAACAATTCTTACGACATGGATGAACCTAATCCAGCCCCGCCAGCTACAGCTGTGGTAACTTCGGCAATTGACCTATTCACTATCCTACTTCCAACACAGCCACCGAAAGTCCAAGAAAGTATCCTAGAGCAAATTGCTACTTTCTTAGCGTCAAACAACCTCCAGCGCGACCCTGGGAGGAAAGCTGCAATGACGGTGAATGTTGCTATTGCATTGTTGGGGACTTTGAAGGCTACCATTGGCGACAGCCTACCTTCAGCAAGTTTAGGCACACCTAGTGTTCTAAAAATCATACAAGAGCTTTTACAGGTGTGTAAATTGAATCCATTAGAGGTGCATTTATAATAGATTGATTCTAGGGCTTTGTCATTCATCCGGATCCATTTGTAAGGAATGTCGCGTACGAGTCGCTGGGCCGCCTTTGCAGCATTGGGGGTAACTCTTTCACTGGCAACATGATACAATGGTTGGTCGATACAATTGTCAGCAATCGGGAACCGAACGCCCGGGCTGGTTGTGCTGTGGCCTTGGGGTGCATCCACTCCTACGTTGGAGGCATGGCAGCAGGATTCCACCTTAAAACGATTATCGGGATATTGATGTCCCTAAGCAATGATCCTCACCCTACTGTGCATTTTTGGGCGCTAGATGGATTGGCCAGGACAATTGACTCTGCTGGCCTTACATTTTCGGGATATGTCACTAGCACTTTAGGGATGCTTTCCCAACTTTATGTGGCAGAAACCCATAATGATGAAGTTGCAACTGTTGCCACGTCAAATTTAGAGCTAGAACTACCGACTATGAGCATCATCGTTAGATGTATCGATTCTTTAATTGGCGTTCTTGGTCCAGATTTGCAAGATATGACAAAGGCCCGAGAACTCATCTTGACCATGGTCGGGCAGTTTTTGAAGGAGCCCGACTATACTGCACAGTTGGAGGCCTTGAGATGTCTGGAACATTTATCTCTTTTTGCAGCAAGTCATGTAGACATGGGGGGCTATGTTAAGCGACTACAGAAAGAATTGGGGTCACCTTATAGGGAGCTTAGAGATGTTGCTGTGGATGGCCTTTACCAACTTATGAAAAGCGATGCAGAAAGAATTATTGATGCTGCGAATCCAGGACTAGAAGAGCAGTTGTGGATCGCTTTAGATGCAAACCCTGATCATGAAGGAATCAGGAACATTGTTAGAAATTGGTTAAACCAGACAGGTATCGACGATGCAGGCAAGTGGGTGGATAAATGCCAAATGGTCATGACGAAAACTGTAGAGCGCCGGGACGGAAAACAGCAGGATGAAAAACCAGCTTTATCAGTATCAACAGACTTACATGATGAAGAAGTTGCATCCTTTGCTGTTGCCGGGGGCGCATCAGGTGAAAAAGAAGGCTCACAACCTAGTGGACAAGAACCTTTGAGGTGGCAAGTTAGAACTTTTGCAATCAATTGTCTTCGTGAGCTGCTAGCGATGGCAGCCAAAGAGATGCAAGCGGACTCAGAGCATCCAGTTGAAGATAGGTTAGTGGTGAAAATTGCCGACATCATCAGAATGGCATTTTCAGCAAGTACGGCGAACGTGGTGCAGTTAAGGTTGGGGGGTTTAAAGATTGTCGATCAGGTTCTAAAAATGTTTGGCCACACACCGGATCCCGACTTTCCTGAAGCGACACTACTAGAGCAGTATCAAGCACAGATTGGGTCTGCACTCACCCCAGCATTCGCAACTGATTCTAGCCCGGAACTGGCGAGTGAGGCGGTGAATGTCTGTGCGGGGTTCATCGCAACTGGAATTGTGAAGGATGTTGATCGGATGGGGAGGATATTGAGACTTCTAACTTCGGCTTTGGAGAACTTCTCGAGTGAGTAATCTAAGAAAGGTTTTTGCCAAGAATTAGGACCCAGACTGACCCTCCTAGATGAATCTGAGATTGCCTCTATTGGCGACTTGAAAGGGCTCAGTTCAAATGCTCAGGTTATGGTTAAGATGTCCGTTCTTAGAGGTTGGGCTGAATTGCAGGTTGCCAGTAAAGAACAGGCATATCTCGTTGATGTCGTGAAACCCCATATTGCAACCTTGGCACCTTTATGGCTATCCTCACTGAGGGAGTTTGCGAGACTGAGGTTTGAACCCGATATTTCGACCAACTCGACAGGACCAACGTCTCTGGGAGGCTCTATCGATACAATTTATTCAGCTCTGAACCGAGAAACCCTATTGCGAGTACGTTACTACCCCCACCGCCGAGTTAGCAGGATTTTAACGCTAATCTTAATTGAATTTTAGTTCTACCAAGAGTCTTGGTTGAAACTGGTTGACGCGATTGCCAGCTTAATTGAACAAGATAGTCAATTCGTTTTTGATGCATTAGATGGCAAAGCTTCTTCTACTGGCGAAATTAATGGAAACGACGTTGGCCACGATATCAACTACCGTGATGAGCCAGTGGCATTTTTCTTTGTTCTATTCGGTATTGCCTTCGAAGCACTCGTCGGCCGGCCAGGGGGGCCTGACAGTCTAGCAACTAAAGAACAGACACTTGAGATCTTATTGGCGCTGAAAAAGATCTTACATCCATCAGTCTGTGGACATGCAATCTATCAGGGCGTCATCTTCTCAGAGGCAATGGACCTGCTTGACCGGTTAGTCCTTACTGAAGGGCTAGCTGTGCAGTCGGCAATTGTCGATATCGCGAGGAGCTTATGTGTCGCACATCCAACAGCAAGATCGAGCTCGGCGTCAGGGCCACAGGGGGAAAATTTGACAGAAGACATCGATCAGCTATTCGAACTGACAAGGCTTATTGTACTAGTCTTAGCAGGTTTACTGCCCAACTTGGTGGACTCAAAGACGATGGTTCGACATCAGCTCTCGGAGGAAGCAGTAAATCTTGTGAAAATCTCTCTTGACGCTTTAGTGGATGCTGCAGAAGTCTTCCCTGCAGTTATTAGGATGGATCTTTACGCGTCCATTCTTCATATTTTTACGAGTATGTCTTTCCTTTCTGCTCTCGAATAAGCATTAGCTAATTATTCCTTAAGCTATTTTCGGCACCGGTGTTTGTCAGTCAGAGGTCGTCCCCCGTTCATTACCGATATTTAAACGATTCATCCACATTATTACAAAATCCGGTGGTGGTAATGATAGCGATCTTGTCGTCATGCAGGTTCGAAGTTGCTTAAATACTATCTTAAGAGTTTTAGACAACGCAAAGTATATATCAGACCATTTGAGATAAGCAGTATCATTACTAATCTCTTAAACAGGGTAAGAGGCGAGGTTGCACTTTCTTGCATCAAGAATTGCTTGATGGCGTCGACAATAGTCATCACTGGTGGGGTGAACGTACTGCCTCCGAACGACGACCTAGTACCAAGACTTTGTGATGATATCTTAGAAGCATTGTCGGACTCTTCCGTAAGTTCTAGCCCCATGAAGCTTCAAAAATATTCTTTGTAATTTATTCTAATTATTCCAGTCTACAAAAATGGCGGTTCAGTGCTGTCGTTCGATATTGATGATTACCCCTAAGAGCGCGTGTGACCAGGAGATCGTCCGTTACATGATACCTCGCCTAATAACCTTCGCCACGACCACCGACAAGGACCCAGAGAACGTGAAAGGACTTGTTTGCCATATCTTGACATCATTCGTATCCACTCTCTTCGGCGACCAAGTCCAGATATCCATGGCAATTTTCATACCTACTCTTCTTTCTCGAGCAGCTTCAACCCCGGAATCATACCATGAAACAGCAACCAGACTTCTAGAACTAGTTGCGATCAACCAACTAGCTTTCAAGAACGTTGTAGCGAATTTAAACCCCTCACAACGCGCCTTCATGGAGGAAATTCTACGGTCAAACGCAAGGATGTCAGAGGGTGCAGTGAGACAAGAATCAAATGCCCCGGCCATTGCGCTGAAGATGAACTTTGGGGCATGATCAAGGATAATACCATATTTTTGAATTAAGTGTATTGTACATATTTATAGACAGCGCATCGGATAGCTCTAGGTACTGTTTAGAATTTTTCGGACTTCAGGTTAAGTGTTTCTCGGATTTTTAAATTAAATTGAACGCTGGTTATTACCTAACTAAATATAATATGCAAAGTATGTGTAATTAGAGACTATAATGAGTTTATTTATCTAGGCTAAATAAAATATCAGTAGCTTCGCCTCACATTACTGGTAATTATTTATATGTACTAATTAAATAAAAGTAATTTGTTATAGATGCTTCCTAATAACGATAGCTGATGGGCGGTTTCATATATGAGTCACGTGTATCTCTATTTGCTATGTTTGAGGATCCAGGCAAGGCATCCCATGAGGGTTTAGAGTTTTCTCTTTTGGAGCATATATCGATAGATCTCTATCTCTTTAGGCAATCGATTCAGCACCTTTTACTTCATGATTTATACCGCAACTACCGAGTGATGTTTGATGAGTAATTGTTTAATAATCTTTCTACTATTATGGCTTTTCATCTGGAAGGATGACCGAGTGGTTAAGGTGTGTGACTCAAGTGTTCCAACTTTCTTGCTTATAAAGCGAGGTTTCTCATGGGCTTAGCCCGCGGGGGTTCGAATCCCCCTCCTTTCATGATCATTTTTTAGGCACCATTTTACATACTACCGATCTAGGTTTAGTAAGTAACCTAGGAAAGGCAGAATATTAAAATATAGCCAACAATCACTTCACATTAAGATAGGATAGGGTCATAATTTTCCATTATTATGACTACCACTTACAGCTCCCGGTAGAATTATTGTGGAAATGTGGCGCGCAAGATAATTCGTCTTCTACGTTTTTGACGACGGTTTGGACAATATTATTAGCTAGAAGCCCCTACTCGATAATCCCTGTTTCTAGAATAATTCTACCAGAGGCTGTACTAGGGGGTGGGGGAAAGTCTGGCGATCGAGTAGTGTAGCTGTGGCTAGTACTTTGATATAGACCCGGGCTATTTACATGAATTAATATCCTCTCTCTAGGATAAAGTCTATCTACTGCCCTTAAGGCCCCTTCCCCGGCATATTGAGCTTCTAGTCTCGTGTAAAAGAGGGGCCTGGAAGGTAGTCGAGGTGATATCTCTAGGCTAGCCACTACACCGCCCGATCGCCAGACTTTCCCCCACCCCTAGTACAGTGTTCTGTGTCAACACAAGTGGCACTTTATGTAATGAAAACTAGATATAGGATAAATATGGTAAGTTGGATGCTTAAAACATTAGGATGGAAGAATACATAGTTCTAAGGCTAGTGCAAGGATAAAATAATACCTTTTAGCACTAAAATAATCTCATTCATCTAGTAGAGCTAGTGGATTTAGCTCTCCCGCGCCCCTCGAAATTACCAAGCATCGTTGGTGCAGGGGTAGCATAGTTGCCTTCCAAGCAACTGGGAGGGGTTCGAGTCCCCTACGATGCATTTGTGTTTTTTTTTTTAGTATATAGTTTCTCCTTTTTTAGTTATATCCAAGTATCACAGTGTAGGGGAGGTCGTTACTAGACTATTTCTCTCTTAGAGTTAGAGAAATTATATTCCTATGATTTCTTTATTAGGCTAGTATTGTGGCTGCCAAACGGAGTCGACGGTGGCTATTGGGATTTTTAATCATCCCGTGTGGGTAAACTGAGAAAATATTGTGCGCTTTTATTGGGATAAACGTGGTTCGACGAGCGATAGTTTGTGACCTTTTTACCTAGTGGGTTAGATCTGGTGTTATTGCGTTACGATATCGCCCGGTCCATAGTCAATACCTACAGATTAACAATAATCTAATAAATGTAAAGAATTATATTATTACAATAGTGCACAACGAGACCCACTTAAACCTTAGGAGTCCCCTGTAATCTGTTATGATAATCGGACCACTAATTAATAGAAGGGCTGGACAAGCAACATGGCAGAAATTATCTTGAGTAAAATAAATATTGTATACAAGAAACACGCCTACTATATTGCCTAAACCCTGATTGATTAGAGGTCAGATTTAAATAGGATCTTTTTGGCCCAGGTTACCTACCACTGTTATTCACTTCTGACCTGCGAAGGGTGCTTTTAAAATAAGTTCTTTGAAAGTATGATTTATACGGTCCCTGTAATACTAATTTTCCGCGAGTGATAGTTTCTGAGTTGAATTACTCATGTCTATTAATGGGATCGCAGCACCATGTGGGATTAAAGTTACTATAGGACTTCATAGTTCATTTCCTTTTATTTCTCCAGACGGTCTTAGCCGTCATAAATAATATAATTTATCAAAACTCACATTAACCCCCCTTTTCTCTGATTTCAAAACAATAAATACTCATTTATCCAGATTCTTTAACCAAAAAATAACTCAAGTCCCTCTAACCTTTATCCTCTCCTCGTTTGCAGCCTCTAATCCAACCTCTTCCCAACGGTAAGGCTCGAGATACATATAACGGATATGCTCCATTTCAAGATAATTTACGGCTTCCATCATGCGGCGAGCTACGTGAGATATTATTGCCGATACTAGACCAGTTAGTCTATACCTCCTAATTCCGTTCTATCCCTCCAAACAATCACTAAGAGGTCTACATACTCAATGGCATTAATCCAAATAGGCCCCCGTCGCTAGTCCAGTATGCATTACTCATCTTCAACCCCCACGTATCCATCCCCGGTGGAAAAATAGTCGCAAGGGTAGCTATTACAGTTGCGAGATACAGATTCCAATAAATCGCCTTCATCTTCCATTTCGCTGGGGTCACTATTTCAAGCCGGTCGGTGCGGACCACAGGAATCCCAGCTGCCGAGATGATGAGTGAGACGAGACACAAGAATTCCATTGTGTCAAACCAGCGAATATAGATACGGACCACAATGTATGGCATTGGTATAATCATTAAAATTGCGAACGCTCTCGCATAGAGCTCGTTCCTATAGATGTCTCCTTCCTGGATTTTCCGAACATACTTTTCCTGGTCTATCCGCTTGTTAGTCTTTTATCTCCCCTCCCTCTCTACAGATGAGCGGGAGTAGTAAACCTTCATTATCCATATACAAGACATCGCTTGTGTAATCCTCCCTGTCTCTATCATGGATGATTCTAAACTTCGACATAATACAGTTCTTTCTGAAAGAGAATAGATACTTTAATTCGAGTGCTTTGAGATGACATGAATCGATTAGTGGGGCGAATCTGCTGAGATACCAGGGAATCGTGAACCCGATTACTACATCTTCAGGATCGGGCTCCCAGTAGATAAGAGGTTTGGGGGGATTATCAAGATACAAGGGTTCTTTCTGGGCGGACATGATAGTTATCTGTGGCAATAGCGAAATGGAGTTGAAGATTCTATGGTATCACCAATTCTCCATGAAATAATTGCTGAGAGTCTTGATGCCTTCTTATAATAAAGAAACAAAGAAAACATCACGAACAAAGGGTTATTGTCCTCCACATCATAAAATCTGACTCGTTCCCTTGGCAGCCCCCAAGCTTTCTGCGGCTCTGCGCTGCAGGCCAAAAAAGTTACCGGTCCCTCTAATCCAACCTCCAACTCACACTCCCCCCGCGTTCGAGATGAACTCACTCTTGCATGCTCGCAGGCTATTCCATCGGCCTGATTTGACATTGCTGAAGACGCGAGGCTCCATATTTCGAGGATTGGCTTCTGTTTCCACAGATTTAAGGTACGCGGGGTCTTTTATCTCCCCCACCCCCGGAGACACGGGACTTACGAGATATAGTACAGCTAGGGAATTCGACGTCGTCGTTATCGGCGGAGGTCATGCAGGATCTGAAGCATGTGCTGCTGCTGCTAGATGTAAGAATTATGCCCTCACTTACCAGGCCATTCGCTTACCCTCATAGCCGGCGCACGAACCGCCCTCGTAACCCAAAAAGTCAATACGATTGGTACCTGTTCTTGTAATCCCTCGTTTGGCGGAATTGGAAAGGGTATCATGATCAGAGAAGTCGATGCTCTCGACGGCGTCTGTGGACGTATCACAGATAAAGCGGGAATCCAATTCAGAGTACTCAACCGGAGTAAAGGTCCAGCTGTTTGGGGTCCCCGGGCCCAGATAGACAGAGTACTGTATAAGAAGTATATGCAAGAGGAGCTCAGTTCCTACCCTAATCTTGAGATTGTCCAAGGGAGTGTTGCGGATGTGGTGGTTGATCAGGCACCAGATGGACTACACCTTGATGAAGAAGGACATTACGGGAAGATTCAGGGCATTAAGCTCGAATCTGGGGAAATTATAAAGACAAAAAATGTAGTAATTACTACTGGCACTTTCCTCGGTGGAGAGATCCATATAGGAATGGACGTATTCCCCTCCGGACGTATGGGGGAAGCCGCCACCTTCGGTTTATCTGCATCCCTCAAATCAGCCGGTTTCAAAATGGGACGTCTAAAAACAGGCACGCCCCCCCGTCTCGATGGACGTACTATAGACTATACAAATCTACTTCCTCAACGCGGTGATGATCCGCCAATGCCTTTCAGCTACCTCAACAAGCGCGTACAAATCGAAGACCAAAACCTCTGCCACTCTACCAACACTGTGCCAGCTACCCACGACATCCTCCGCCAGCACCTCCATGAATCGATCCACATCCGCGAGACAATAAAAGGCCCACGATATTGTCCCTCACTTGAATCGAAAATAATAAGATTCTCCCATAAAGAAAACCACATCATCTGGCTAGAGCCAGAAGGAATAACAGACCACGTAGTCTACCCCAATGGTATCTCCATGACTGTTCCTGCGGCAGTCCAAGAACGTCTCCTCAAGACAATTCCCGGGCTCGAGTCAGTAGTCATGCTGCAACCTGGATATGGTGTGGAGTATGATTATGTCGACCCACGGCATCTCCGCGCGACACTTGAGACAAAGCCGATAAAGGGTTTATTCCTCGCTGGCCAAATCAACGGAACGACTGGATATGAGGAAGCTGCATCCCAAGGTGTCGTCGCAGGTATCAATGCTGGTTTGTCAGCGCTAGGGAAGCCTCAGATGGTGATTAGTAGAAGCGATGCCTACATCGGCGTCATGATCGATGACCTTATAACGAAGGGTGTTAGTGAGCCCTATAGAATGTTCACCTCACGCAGCGAGTTCAGGATGTCCGCACGGGCAGACAATGCCGATGTGCGACTCACACCCATGGGTCGCGCTCACGGTGTTGTAGGGGATAAACGGTGGTCCCATTTTGAAGGCGAGACAAATATGATGTCGGAGCTGCGCAAAAAACTCAAGACTACCGTCTTCGGCTCTTATGAGTGGGCTCGGCGTGGACTAGGTGTTAACAAGGACAGTGAAAAGCGGAGTGCATTCCAACTCCTTCGATTGGTAGGCGTAGATATGTCGAAGCTTGTTGAAGTTGGCATATTAGAGAAAGATCAATGGCCGGAAAATATCGTCCGTCGAGTCGAGATTGAGGGTGTTTACGAGCCATATGTGGTGCGACAGGCAAGCGCCGTTAAGATGTTCATGAGAGATGAGGCACTACGCTTACCGCAAGATCTGGATTATTCTCAGTAAGACTCTCGTCACCCACAAAATTCTCTTCCCTCCTGACGATTGTATGTGACAGGGTCTTTGGGTTATCAACTGAAGAGCGAATTCTCCTCAATGAGGTCAGACCAGAGAGTATTGGTCAAGCCAGACGTATAGAAGGAGTACGCCCGCATTTTCCTTCCTCAGTTCTTGTTCTAAGAACTAATAGCCATCACTAGATTACGCCAACGGGTTGTATCCGCCTCCTCCAGTATGTCGAAAAGAAGAAACGCCTCGAAGCAAAAGCGATAGTAACAAAAACTGAGAAAGCGAGGAGAAGTACACTAGGCGTTGAAAAACTAGAGAAATTACCATAAGTACATAAAGAACTATAAAAACTGTATATGTATTGCTAACTTCTCTTTTCTTTATTTCTTCCCTCTTTGTGTAGAAAAGCTATAGGGCTGGAACTAGTATATCTAGAACTTTTATTATTTTAGCGAGGGCGTTCGATAAGGAATTTTACATAGATTATAACACTTGAGGATAATGCATAGAAAGTTGTTATTGTTATCATGCACAGTCCTAGATGACCCGGCATATACTCCCAGCAATTCGATCAAGTGATATTATATGTAAAACATGACTAACCCACCACCAACCCCAAAAGGGGAAAAAGGAATTACCTGGAATTGAACTCCATAGCAATACCTCGTTTCGATCGAGGGGCCTCCGGGTTATGAGCCCGGCGCGCTTCCGCTGCGCCATATTGCTGTGGAAGCTGGTTATAGCTTTCTACCCAAAATTCTCGCATATCAGTGACATAAATATTACAATTTAACCAATAGAATTTTGAGACATCGTGATCCCTAGTCATCTGGTCCTAAAACATGAACCACTGATTCAGCCGAGTGATACCACATGACCAGTTAGAATGATATCACTACGAGGGCAAGAGCCCCAACCAAATAGCCACTAATCCCAATAAAGACTTCTAAGACACCCACACTATTTTTCCAAAAGCTTTCGTAGAAAGACCACGTTTTATAATTGTATACAACTACTAATACCCCAAATAGGAAAGAGGAATTATAAAGTGAACAAATGAGCACAGATACTACATTTATGCCAAGGAATGGGGGGAATATACAAATGTTTCTTTTATTTTTCCTGTTTCCCCCCACGCCCGAACCCCCCCCCCCATTTTTGCTGACTCACAAGAAACCAATGACAGAAAGTAAGAATAGTATAAGTCACCCTGTTCCAGATTTCCCCTTCCCAAAAAATACGATAAAAGCTAAAAAAATCAACAACGCACAATGCGCAAGTAAATAGTTGACAATATGAAATCATATACACCAGACAAGAGTGATACAAAAAATAAAACACAAGAAATAGGAGTAATAATAGTATCGTTGTAAGAAATATAACAGCTGTAGTAAGGGCTCTGAACATAATGGTAAGAATCATCCTTGTAGTAATCACTTACCAAAAAAAAAAAAAAAAAAGCCTATAGAAAGTACCACAGTTGTTTTCTGGTCAACATAAGCTCACCAAATCACCCTGCCCTCTTTCAAGAAAACTCAAAAAAAAAAACATAAACATAAACAATGAGAAAAATGCCGATATAAAGAATCAACGGAACCAAAACCCCGTGACAAGATCTTATACCAAAACCCAAGCCGATAGCCATATAAAAAGCAAGTAAAACCCCAATTTGAAAACATCCGTAAAGCTATTTTTCCCCGCACTCCGCGTGAATGCCGCTACATTTTTATGGTGTTTGAAAGTACAAGAAGCGAAGAGGGAGGCTGGGATAAAAGAAAAGGGAAGGGGTATTTTAAACACATGATTATAAAAATGCTTTCATTTCGCATCCAAAAGGAAATAAAAATTTACTAAAGAAGACTGGCCTTCAAATAATTAGCCAAAATAAGGTTAAAACGCATACATCAAAAAAATTCCTAGCACCAATCTCTACTCATCTTTAGGGCGCAATGTTGAACTCTGGCTTGGTCTCCTCGGTGGGTTTTTCGACTACGGGACCCTCACCAACAGTGCTAGTATTCGTGGAAGGTGCTGTAGAGGATTCTGGAGACTGTGGATCTGTAGTCAACAGTGGCGGGGTAGCAACAGCTGAGCCAGGTGGTGGTGAAGCAGTTTGTGATGGTGTGGAAGAATTATAGATCAATTTTTCAATCTTCGGCCTGTCAGATACGTTTTATATGATTGAGTATGAAGACTTATTACATACCGCATTGATTTGTTTTCCATACGTGAATTTCTTCAAAGCCTGAAGTTGAGGTTTGATTTGCTCTACCAGAGTCTCACGGTCTTGGCCTGAGAGTAAGGTCAAAAGTTTCTCTTCACATTTAATATTAGTATATATTCATTATTGAGGGTATTGCACTTCACATACGAATCACGTAGTTGCCGTATTGATCCCTCATCAAGATCTGCAGGGGAGAATTGCCATCTGGTCGGGCTGTACAAACAACCTTGACAATCTCACGCTTCTGATCGGGTGATCCAAATGCTATGCTCTTCTCAACAACATTCGAAGCAAATTTGTGCCTGGTTTCACCCTAGTTAGCCCCTCTTCCAGTCTGAAACCTCAATAGAGATCGAAGAGCATACTTAGAAAACTGTAGCAGTTGCGAGGTCACTAAATTAACAATCTTAGCCCTGTCCTCAGGCTTTCCATGTTCAATAACATGCTGCGTTACATAGTTCCCATACTGGTCCTGGACAAGTGCGTAGGTACAGACATGGAGTTCTTGTAGGAGGGATGCCTGTGCAGTTTCATCACAATGCTCAAGCATTCTCTGAATAACACGGCAGCCGTAAGGATGCGTGGCAAGAGTATGGACTTGGCCGTGGAAAGCCTTGATGATAAATTGTATGTGTTCAGCTGGAACTCTCTCAATAGCCTTTTGGACTACGTGGTTTCCGTTCTGGTCCTTGACACACTTCAGAACATGGCCATCAAGTTCCTTGACTAGCGTTGCTTGCTGCTCAGTTAAAATGTGCTCAAGCGCCTGTGGTCTATGTGTCAGCCCGTAACCCCTACCGGAATAGAATTCTGGTCTACCTTTTGAACAACACGACAACCATACATCTGCAAAGATAAGGTCAAAACATGACCCTCCATTTGCTTCGCCAAGATGCTCTTTTGTAATTGATTCCCATGCTCGAAAAACTTTTGGATGACATAGTTCCCGAAAACATCAGTCATCAACTGTAGGGAGTTCGGTCTAATCTCGGCAAAGACGATATCCTTCTCGTCGCTATTTGCTGTTTCAAGCTTCTGCTGTATGAATCTAGAGCCATGTTGGTCGCCACTGAATTCAACAACATGATTGTAGATATCCTGTCCGTGTCAGTAAAACAAAAAATACTAATACAATGAATTATTAAGATGTGGTTTACCTTAAGCTCATAACGCTTATTGGATTTCGAATTTGAGCGGAATTCCTCTAACAGCACACTTCTCAAACTTCCAATATCCTCTTGTCTCCGGGCTGCTGGATGAGTAGGTGCAACTAAAGGGCTGATGGGTGAACCAGGGTAGTTGGGCATGTGCATTCGCAAATTCTGGTAACCATAATCGTACGCTCCAGGACCGGGGAATTGCTGAGTACGATAAAGCTGGTCACGCATCATAATTTGGCCTTGGTTTAGATGGGGACTCTGTTGTTGCTGCTGTTGTTGGGTGACTAACAGTCTTTGTCTTAATTTCTCGTGGTTCGGACCCAACTGTCCTGAGGATGGTGTGCGTGCAGGAGCACCACGAGAAGAAGAGCGAAAATCTCCTGGTGGAGGTGGGGTACTTCCATTAGGATAGTACGGGCTAGCTAAACCTCTCCTTTGAAAATCACTACTTTGATCGCCAGGAGACATCGTACCAACTCTCTCATAGGGCCGAGATCGGAACTCATTATAACCATCAGTGTACCCTGCATCTCCAACATACTGCTCGCCATTAAACCCATCTTGCGTACGGTAGTTAGCATCTTCTTGACCCCATAAAGAGGAGTTTTGGGGTGTTGGTTGGACAACTTGACGCTGCTGATATGGATACTCGGCGAATGAAGGTTGTGAGGGGTAGTTCAAGTTCCCTGGGTTGTTTTGGGTTTGGTTAAAAACTCCGAATGGCAGACGACGCCTGTCCGGAAATTGTTCATTCTCATCTTCGATTCCAACCTGTCGAAGTTGTGCAAGAATTTCCGCTTGGCGAGTCTCTCGAGTCAAGTCAGTATACCTACCCTGTGTCCCAGCCGGATAAGTACCGACGCTAGGGTGGTTAGGACCATGGGACGCTGGGTGAGAAGTCGGAACATGAGTGTAAGCCCCATACCCAGCGCCATCTTGCGGTGTTTGATTTGGGTTATATGTTGGTGGTGTGGAGTTTGCCCTTTGTTGAGGCGGAAGACTTTCACTACGACTAGCTGATGATACACTAGTCCCCAGAATCTCGGGTCCAGCCGGGCCAACACCACGTGGGTTTGATACAACACGTCCTCGATTTATGTGGTTAGGATCTTCATCCTCAATAGCGCCAAGCACAGAGCCTATATGCCTTCTATCACCAAAACCTTGACCCATTTCCAACCCACGCCCCCGGCCTCCACCTTGAAAATCAAGAGTCTCTCCAAAGCTAGCCGCAGATGCAGGGTCCAGATAAGATTTATTATTTGGAGATTGACTCATAGATGGGCCCTGACCAACAGCTGTTTGGCGGGGAATGGCATAGTACGGTGACGAGGTACGTGGAGTTTCAGAGCTAGTCTGAGGTGATTCGTACTGCTGATTACGGTGACGAGCTGGTGAACGAGAATGATCTTGGCTAATAACCACACCTGAAATAGCCGGTGAAGTAGACTCGCCCCATCCTGCTGCAGTAGGCTTGGTATTCCACGCGTCATGTTCGCCGGACCCTGCTAAAAGTGAAGAAGAACCTTGTTTACCCTCCAACGAACCTATTTTAATAGGAAATGATTTTTATCAGTTATCAACTCCCCAATCTTACTCGAGAGATTCTATAGAGATGGAATAAAATATTTTTTTAAAAAAAAGCTCACCTCTCCGTTCGCTATTGCTGTTGCCTCCAAACCCACTACCGATAGTCGTACTACCGATAGCGGAGGAACCCCAGATACCCCATCCCCCACCACTTCCCCCAAGACTCTGACCAGAGTTCTGTGAAGAATTCTCGTCATGAGTCCCAGGTGATCTCCCGAAATCCCCAAATCGTGTGTTTCGTACCTACACAATCACAAAATATCAGCTCTGTAGCTTAAGAAACTACAGTCAACACCCATTAATCACAAGAACACGTACGTTATTTGATGGTACTGCTCGAGCAGCAGCTGCAGCTTGATGATCTGTCATATTCGCTGCTATAGATGATGCGCGTATGTACGGGAATGGCTATGTAGTGTTGATGAAGAAGTCCGTAGAAGTAGCGATGGATAGATATTTATCCAGAAAATACAAAAAATGTAACTTTTGATTTCTGTACAGGCAGTTTCTTTAGATTTACAGGTCGTAAAAGGTAGCGTTAGATGTTATAATAGCTATAGGGTAAACTTGGGGAGCTAGAATGTCAGCCCTACGAAGCTTCCCGAAGAGAGCAGGCTCGAGAGAACGATTGGAAGACGTTGATTGAGCTTGCTGGTTCCTACGCACCTCTCTTGTAAAGTTCTACCGATAACGGGAACGGGAGCTGAAGTAGTCGTTTGCTAATAACAATCTGAAAAAAGAAATAATAAAAAGATGTACAATCGAATGTAGAAGGTGCCGGAGCGGAGAAAGAAGGGAGGTGGCGGCGGAAAGGTTGAACGTCAGGTCCTGGGAGACGTTGTGGGGGGATATGGTAGGTGTATTATCTTCAAAGGTGGGAGAGAGAAGGAAGGGAAGGAGTGAGCGTAAGCCAGGCCTTAGAAAAGCGTGGTATCCTGCCCTCCGCTTGGATTGATTAGCAACAGCAAGTTGTAGTCATGCGGCGGCGGAGGGGCTGATGCAAGGGGATGACGATGGCCGCCGGGAGCAGAGAGAAGGTTTGAAGGTTTGACTGTAGGGATGTGGGATGACGAGGGTGAGGGGAAGAAGGTTGAGGATGGAGATGAGAAGCAGTAAGAGACTGTGCCAGATTGAGAGCTATGAACGGATGATGCTCAGAGCAAGAAAGGGACGAGAGAGAGAGAGAGAGAGAACAGTGGGTGATGTTGTTCGGAACAAAAATATTGCCAGCAACAGTTTTTTTTTTTTTTTTTTCTATTTTATTACTGTGTTTTTTACGACCTTGAGCGAAAACCCTTGAAGCCCCTCTGTGTGGGTTACACTCGGTGTTGGTTTCAGAGTCAAGTATGTAAGGCTGCTCGCTGCTGTTGCCGTCGATGGTCTGGCCTTGCTCTCTATGCTCTATGGCATATGGTCTTTTTCTTGTGCCTGTCTGCCCTCTAGCTCCTCCCTCTATCTCTTGTGCTTCCTGAGTCTATGTCTGTCGTCCCTCCTCAGGATATCTTGCTGCCGCTGCGTTCGCTTGCTTTCTTGACGTTACAGTGTCTCTTGTTTCTTGGCTGTCTCGCACACTTACTTAAGGCGGTCGCGTCCCGTCCGTGCTGCTGCTGCTGCCTCTGCTGCCACTACGTTCTGACCTCCGACTTGACACCAAGAGAGCGACCGACGGGAAGGAAAGTTTGCGGGACTTTTTGGAAGCGGAAGGGCCCACGCACGAAAAGAGTGAGAGGCGGAGGGAAAAAAGGAAAGGGCAGATCTATTAGTCTTCCAATTGCTGGGCGTTGCTCGCCGTGAGTAAGAGTGCGGGGGGATAGTGGGTGTGGGACTAGGTAGGTAGCTGAGCACTGGGCACAGCTACGATGTATGTGTTAGGCAGTGCTGGGATGATGATGAGATGGGGATGGATGGGGCGAAGCGAGAGCCTAGGCTGGATGGCTGGATGGCTGATGGATGGCCTGGTTGAGAGATATAACCTCATAACCTCATAACCATAACCTCAGGCCCTCCAATTGAGTCGTTCTGATACATCCCAAGGGGCCCTGTGAAGACTACATGTACCAAAGAAATGAATAGTGGGTAACAAGAACATCGACAATTTCTATGCCCAACAGCCTCATAAGGCGGAGGATCCACTGTGATCGGGCTGATATCGAGCATTGCAAAACAGGCGACAGATGAAGCTGATGTGTCTTGCAACACTCTCAACGACTACTGTCAACCATAGAGAGTTGCAAAGGGCGACGCTAACGACGCGGCTCCCCCATACCCGATTTCAACCAACAAGCCATAAAACAGCTATCGAAGTATCAACCATAAATATCAGGGTAAAGTGTGCTCAATCAATCGATCGCCCTGTATTCATTCTTCAACTACCTTTCATAAGCCCCTAATATGCCAATATGACAATATGCCTTCCCCCCTGATCGATATACTCTACTGTCACTCTAGCAGATTCCGCGCCAAGACAACAAGTACAGTACATGCCCCCGTATCTTGTTTGCCCCAGCACAAAACGAGGACCTGAGGGGAGAAAAAGGGAAACTCTGATCTATTATCGCAGCATTGAACGAGAAGGCGGCTGATGAAGGGTTATGCGCTGTGCCTTCGCTACGTGTCAAGTGGTGTGGAGGTATGACTCCCCGCCCCAACACTCAATGAAAGCATCTTTCTTCAACCTCCCTCAATCAATTGCATGCCTCTGCCGTTGCATGACGCTTTCCCTTTCCCGTATCCTATTCTCAATCAAAACAACAGAATAGAAAAGGAACGAGAAACGAGAAACGAGAAACAAATATTTGCTCGTTGCCCGTTCCACACATCAAAAAAGAGCTGAAAGTAACGGAGCTAATCTCGCATGACGCCAGTAGTAAGAAACTTGCTCCTATAGCAACGAACGTCTTTCAAGCCCTTGACTTACCAGGGTCTGGCTGCTGTCAATCAACTGCTTCTCATTTCTCGTCTTTACCCACTCACATAGAGTACTAGCTGGTACGTGCAGTGGGGTGCGCAAGCCATGAAGCCATGGAGCCATGAAAGAACGAAGGACATTAATTTCGAAGAAGATCGGGGTGCGACGGTACGGCTGAAGATCTGGAGTCTAAGAAACGATGTGGCCCCACCTTCCCGCTTCCTAAAACCCCTGGAGGTCGAACAGAAGCTGTCCGATTGAGCGGACGGTTCCGCAGTGGACGTCACACCAGCCGAGATAACCTTTTCGTTGGGGAGGTCTGTGCGCGGGAATAGTAGCCGGCAGGATAGACACTACGCGTGAAACCTCTCAGCGGACCCTTCAGAAGGCTTTCATTCCTGTATGTTACCAAGATATCATTTCCTACCCACCCTCTTAAGTAGGTGCCGCGGAACGCGTAGTGCAAAGATTACACTTAGGTAGAAGGAGAGAGGCTCAAAGTATATATATATAAATACACCTGTACATATAAAAATTATGCTGCGGGGCAGTGGAAGCGTATCTAGGTTCAACAGCTATGTTCTATTCTGATTTGCCTAGAGACCCGAAGAAATGGGCATTGGAAAAGGATTATGCATGAAGGGGCTAGCCGAAGCACCAATCTTAGGAAGTTGGCACGCGAGAGAGAATTACCACCAGGGGGGTTTTTTTTTTATTGCTGCGAGAAGAAGCAGCTACGCCAGCTACCGGTGCTATACACATGGGAACGCAGTAAATAATAATAATAAGCAATGATATGCCGTCCGTTTAAACGCCACTGAGTCAGCTGTGCCCTGAGATGTAACGGTAATCAAGATACGAGTACCATGCCTCCCTAGAAATTCTTTATAAACCCTATGTAAAGTGCACTCATCCCATATGTGCGCAGAAGAGCCTCAAAAAAAAAGTGAGGCCTAGATGTTGGAGGAGGGGGGGGAATAGTTATAAATCTCCCATTATCCACAGCCTCATATGCACACACCCCGGAAAACCTACCCCAAGCGTAACAAAAAAAAAGGAAATAAAAAGCTAAATGGTAGACTTAATTTTCTAAAAGCAGCGGAAGACCTTATCAACAAACAACTATGTTGCCTGTTGTCTAATGGTGGTCTCAGTTAAGACTTGGATTAGAGACCCATGACTGAAGTAGTGTATCTCAGGGCGTCACCTAAACTCAACCGATTCTACTGGAAAAATCAACAACAACTACAGGACGGGTAAATTAGGGTATTTTTTTATTCCAAATCTAGTAAACCGAACTGTCTACTTAGACTTGTTTCCTCTACTAATTTCATAGCCATATATTCAACCCTAGGAACATATATCTAAACCCGCATCGATTTCCCTTGCATATGTGAACGATGATCCTCGATCTCCCGCACATGCCTCTGAGCCGAGAAGCCGCTCTAACCAGTATCAGAACATACTATTCCACTTTAGATTCCCCGGTCATATTTTTTTATAGAAAGGTTAAAAAACGATTGGCTTAGGCGTGGGGGATAACAGGATCGCATGATAGTGTTTGGTGTGAGTGACGGCTCATGAACGAAAAAATAAAAATGAAACCCACGATATAATTTATGCTGGTGTTTATCAAAACCCAGCACGGCAGTTTTTTGTTGACGAATGTGACTATCCAGGCTTGCATTCCAAGCTCTTATGCTTCCTGGCGTCAAGTGGTCAGCTCCTGGTTTTGCCACACCCTTTTATCTGACCTCGTATACTCTTGCTTAAGAGGGGTAGATCCCAACGTGATCTCTCACAGCCCAGTACCTTGACTACCACTTGCCTTGTCCGTGAATATCTACTCTCCTCCTCATATCTCACTTTTCCCATGGGAAAAATCAGGTCTAGCTGGGCGCAGGAACGCCCAAGGGAGTTCATATGCACATGTTCCCTGAAGAAACCCAGAACTGAATGAATTAAATTACTGTATGATATGATACCCTCTCTGGACAGATACCCACGTGGCCTCTCTTCTTTCCGTGGTTCTGCGAGCGAATAGTAAACTCCTACAGTGGTCGAATTTCTAATTCGTAGGATGACGAATACGCGCGGGTTCGCGCATTGGAGGGTGGTATAAGGTAGAGTAGTAAGGCGGCCTCTCGGTCCTCACGGTAACCCAAAGGGTACAGAATTGCCATACCCAGACCCCGCCTGAGACATACAAGACAAGGCAAACAACCCCGCAGGAGAAGGAAGAGAAACAATTCGACCGTCCCGTCTGTCCACCTACTCGGCCCGTATGTGAGTATTGCGTACGTGATGAATATGCATGGGCCCAGGCAACAGTGAGCGAATATGGATGCAGTTCATCTGGTGAGAGGCACTATGTAATTAATGATGGCGAAGACACCACAGCCAGTAGCAAATGTATCATGCGTCATCATTCTTAGTGCTTCGTTCTCCTTTCATTTGGTGTAGCCAGGCCATTCCTCCCCCCTTTACCCCCCTCATACCCTCATTACGCCGGTCTTCAATTTGTTGAGTATATTTTCTCTTGATATCACCATTGATCTATCTTGCATGGAGCCATTCTCGATAAGAATCGAGGAGTTCCACGAGAATCGGTACCTTCTGGTTGAAGAGCTGACGGCCGCTAGCCGACCAACCTGGTTGCATCCGTCTATTTGTATGACAATATTTCAAAAAGCGTAACTCTTGGGAGCCCTTAGAGTTTGTCCATGGTTATTCAGGAACCAGGTACGTTCTTTGACAAAGACAACGCCATCATGGTCACCTGCTGCTTCTCGGATTTGATAAAATTGGTTGAGTACTGAGATATATTTGCCGAAAACAGGTGGCTTTAAGCAACCTCGCCGGTCTTTCGGGAACCCGGCGGGTGTCAAATCTTTTTTGACAGCCTGATTTCGCGGGTGACTGAAGGGATTTAGTGTATGTTGCGAACCGACGCTATTAGACTTTTTTTCCGTCGTCTGATGTTTGTTTCTCTCGCCATCCGATGTTTTTTGTTCGCACTTCTAATTTTGTTATTGATAGCCTTAGTTTTCGACGGGAGGCATATTGCCCTTTTCGCACACACTCAAAAGGTTCTATTTAGGCTTTGCCCTTGAAATGTGCTTTGCACTTGCCTGAGGGATTCGGGACTGAGAGTAATCAGCTATTGCATCCTTCAGGGGAGTAAGTGAGTAATAGTTGTGGCTTCGCGTTGCTGGGGGACTGATATGCTGCGGATGTGAGGGCAAGAGTGGCACATAACTATTCATCTTGTGTCTTTAGGCCGGGACGAGGTTTCCTTGACGGCGGCAAACATGTCAGCACCCCACAGTTAAGTCGTCTATGTACCGAGCTTTGCCTGATGTTCAATTGCAGCGGCAAATTTTTTTCTATATTTAGGAGTCAGTCTCTTGTCCTTCCTGCTACCCTCAATCAAGTTATCCATCTGGGCATATTCCTTCTTTCTCTCCCCACGATTTCCTTTCACCTCCCTTTCCCATGCAAGAATCCCATACTGATTCTGGTTCTGCAGCTGTAGATGGATGAGGTGCATCTCAATGATCTCACCTCGAACCTGTATTCGCAAAGTTGTCAAGGTGACAGCTCGGTTGGGGTAGCCCTCTTACTGGCTGTTTGGCCGACATGGATAATTGGAGCTGGCCCAAAGAAGAGTAGTGAGACCGTGGGGGAAGGCAGCCGAGACGGACTGTTGCCTAAAGACGTTAGATGACGGTTGAAAGTGGAAGTTGGCGTTCGCTTGGGCAATCTGTTGCTACCAAACAAAGCACAAAGGCCCATGTATGTGTGAAATTACACGCCCGTGATGGTTTGCCTATGCCCCTTTCTCGATATGAGAAGAATTGACACCAAACGGTCTTCCTTCTTCTCTCTCCTCCCCCTTCCCTCTTTTTTCCCTCTTTTCTTTCTTTTCACCACCCCTACTACCCGCTATCTCGAACTCTCTCTCTCGTCATTCTTTTCGGTAGCAATTTTAATTGTCCGGCTTCACTCCTTTGCTGGCCCGCGAATTGCCTTCTCTCTCTCTCTCTCTCTCTCTCTCTCTCTCAGTACTGTCTTTGTCTCGTTCCTTTTTCTCCCGCCCTTGCATCCCTAGTTTGCGTTGTTGTTAGTCCCGATACGTTAGTAATATGTACGTGCCTGACAATTCCTCCATGATTCGTTCGCTTTTCCTATCCTACGTGCATTCCTTGCTTGGGTTACGTGCCTGGTTTCTTATCCCTTTGATCGCTGCCACCTCTATCCAATTTTAGAGTATCAGTGTCTATCATCTGTGGTATGATGGCATGAATCATGATTACAACACCATCTTCCACCATACACACCCCACTTGCGTGCCGTTTCCGTACCCCACTGCGTTCTGATATGTCCTGGTTTCATTTCTAAACTTCATGGCGCAACTCTCCTCCGTCTTCGCTGTCAATTGTCACTAACATCACAGATTTCCAGCAGCATAATTCGTTACGATCTTTACCCAGCTAGCAGTCGGTTCATTCGTTACTTCCGATTTGTTGGATATTTGGTACTACACACTCGTTCCCGGAAACATCCAAAATAGGAAATCTCAGCAGCAACTGTAAACCTAATATAATACGATGCCTGCCATGTCCTTCATCAACCGTCGCAGCGACTCCGACTCTGACTCTAACTACGAATCCAACAGCACAATGTCTTCGCTCCTCATTTCGCTCGTTATTCTAATTTCCCTCACTTTAGTCCTTAGCGGCTCGCTTTTCGTCCTTCAACGTATTCGCAAGCAGCGCAAGGCAGCCGGTACCTTACCCACATATGAATCTTCCAACAGAAATCAGCGTGGTCTCAGGATCTCCACTCGCAACTCTGGTTATATGTATTCTGAGAAGGAGCAACTTCTCGACAGCTCGTCTCCCATGCCATTAACTCCCGAAAGCGTTCCTGAGATCAGAATTACGTTTCCTGAGGAAGAAGACAAAGAAACTGGACGCAGAGTCTCAAAGGTCATGGTTGTTGAGCTTGGCGAAGCTGGTGTTAAATTTGTTCACCCTTTAAAGGAGGAGGATCTTCCCCCATATCAACAAGGGTCGGGGGATCGATTCGCATCTGTTGATCTCGAGAGGATCGGAGGGTTGAAGGAAAAGGATACCCCAAGGTCTCCATAATGGATCACTTTGAAAGAGAAGCGATGGCATGTCAATTCTCTGACGACTTTTTTTTTTTTTTCTCGAATGAACCTCTTTCATGCTTGATTTGCCCCCAGCCCAGGCTGTAGAAGAAACATACAGAGCCTATTCACTCTTCTTACTCTGGCTGTATTTGTGTTCTGCTGGAAGGCATTTTGAGTTTTTTTTCTTGTTATGAAAGGTAATTTTTTTTGGTCTAAGGTTGGGGTTCGGCTTGTTTGTTTCATATATGGGAAGGGAAAAGGTAGACGATCGGTGTTGGGCGAGCGGTGTATCTCACGACAGAAACATTACGGGAGAGTAACGACGAACGGACCCTCACCGGTTGACTGTTCGTGAGGAAACGACATCACAAGTACCTGAAGGGTTTACGAACGACAACGCTACAATTCTGGCATCTATCTTATCTAAGAACCACCACATTTTACCTACTCCATCCTGCCCTAATCTGCCACATTTATTTTATGTTCAACCTGTTTAACGTGTAATAGCCCTTTTTATCCCCCTGTTCGATTCTCTGTAAATACATGACCCTAATGTTTCCCCTCTTTCACTTCTACTATACCCTATTCACATTATTCTATTTCTTCTTCCTATTCTAGACCTCCACGGCCTGAATTGTACATTCTGGGGACCTATTTTTGTGGATATCGCTTTCTTGATAATTCTTGTCATATTCATTTTTCTCGACGCCCTTGGCGGGTGCTGTGGTTAGTTTGTATGGTTGAGTGTTTGTATTTGTTGGTGGGCGAGGCTGAGAGAAGGAGCCGAGAAATTCAGATGCTGTCCGTTCGTTCGTTCGTCCGTTGATCTGTTTGACAATGTGACCTGGCATCCAAGGAGTTGTAGAAACGTGTACCTTATACTCCTGGGGTTTTACTCGGATTTCGTTTTATGACTTTGGATTGTAAATATGTATGGTCTAGGCCACGCGCAGAGCTAGTGCGGTGAATTTTAGAAAACAGACCAGGCATTGAAACAACGCCACCACCTAGTTCTGACACTGTGGGGACAATCAACCCTAAGCTGAAAATAGCCTAGACACGTTTGGTTCGAGGTTCGAGCTGAGGGACGCTGTTGGTGCTTGTTAAGTTTCAAAAAAATTTCTTTTTAGCTGATCGGCAGCATTCAACTACTGATTTTGGGGAGAGGAAGGGAAGGTAATTGTTGGCGTAATGTTTTAAAAGCGAGTGATTGACTATGAATATGAATATGAACTTGACAGGGTTGACTATAGGTATTTCTTTTTTTCCGGAGGCTTTCCAGGGGTATAAGATGTCTCGGGCATGGGAGATTTTCGTCTGCAGTGTAGCAGTGTTAGTTATGCTCTACTCGAAACAGGCATATAGTACTCGGAAGTGTAGGTGAGTATTTTCACCCTCCATATCCAATAAACTTCCCTATCCGAGACTTGCATTTTCGGGTACTTAATGCCTGCTGCAGGTAACTGCAAATTCTTTCTGAGCTGAGGTGGCCTTGTCTTATTTAGGAACTGCACTTTAGTGTAGACCAGTTCACCGGGCCCAATATGCATGACAAATTCAAGACGTAGACTACCCTTCTTCTAGTGGATAAGTTTCTGGAGGAGGGAGGAAGCAACTGTGCTAGGGTTTAAACCGTGGTACGTTAGTCTTTTGAGGGCTTTCCTGCAGTCCCGGAGGTGGGTATTTAAATATAACCCGGGGGTTGTGAGCTGGTTAGTTCAGATCTTTCGGACTTTCGGACAAAGGGATGTGTCTGTCTTTCATACATAAGTGATCACTCGGAGTTACCAATCAGGGAATCGCGTTATTGTAAAATTTTATGAGAGGGTTAGGCTGTTTTGAAATAAAACTATAGGCCTCTTGAAGGTTTGGGTATAGTGACGAGATATGCTGTACTTTACTATTCGGGGCTCTAGTTTTTTATATGTATCTCTTACTTTGAGGGGCTGGGGCCGACTCCTTTAGGAGTGAAGGTATCGTATCCTATAATTGCTTAATACAGCCAAAAGGAGTAATACATAAGATATAGAACCAACTCATATTCTCAATAAAGTTGCCAGCTATGTCGCCCTGTTAGTATCGATATCATGGGGGGCCCTTAATGCATCGAATTTTACTCTATTATAGGATTTTACTGCGGTTTTTTTTTAAAGAGACAGAGACAGGCTATAAAATCTTAGAGCCATTCACGTCGAATACTACCTCTCCATACCCAATGGTTCCTCCTCGACACAAAATCTCATTATATATCGTAGGAGTTTGGAACTAGAGGTGGTAATTAGTGTGAAGGATCCAGGTATATTGTATCCCTTAGTTCTTGTATTATATTCTTCATATCATGTAGCATATTCTCGTTCTCCTATGTTTCCTTCTGCTTCTGTGTCTTATTATCAATATTCTGTACCTGATTCTCTATGTATTTCACCTGCTTCATCATTCCCTCAATTAATTGTCTCAGCCTCAGCAAGCTGACCCTGGGTACAAGTCTTTTTATACTTTTCTGGGTATTTGGATGCTCTAGTCGGGTTTTGAGTTGGCGGAGATAAGCTAACTAGTACTAGATCACGTACTAAATGGCTTAATTTGGTGAGCCTTGTTTTCTTTCTTTCTTAGGGTGCTTGAGGTCGTCGAAAGATAGATAAGTGATTAAGACTGATAAAATATTTAGATGAGAAGCCTGACTATACGCTCTAACTCCTTATCCTTAGAATCGTCTAGCTTCATCTCTTGTATCCCCTGTTCAACGTTGAATCGGTAATACCGCTATTCCTCTTAGAGAGCTCTCGCTAGTCCTTTACAAACGATTTGGTGGCCTTCTGTGTATGGGTGGATATTTTGACAGACTCAATTAGCACACTTTGGAGTCTATTTTGAAGTTCCCCAACTTTAACCCATTCCGTACCGGTGCTGACGAGACAAGAGATCTGGACTCCAGGCAAGATTCGGTCCGCTTCATTCACCAGCTCCCGAACCGGATTATTAAGCAGCATTGCGCCATCAATAAAAACACTTCTTGAGCTTTTGAATTTGACTGGTTTAAAGAACAAAGGAGCTGTAGAGGTTGCCCTTGTAGCTTCCCAAAGCTCGTACTCGTGGTCTTCCTAGTCTCTGGGATAGCTCTGAAGTAGTTCGTACTCCGCATTAGCGGCCATAATCGCATATATAAAGCTATGAATGAATAATTAATTCTGAGTTCCACTAAACCAGGCCGATAAGAGGAGTACGTTTTATATCTGGGTTCTGGGCTGGGTGCCACCTAGAAGCGGCTCATTTTTGCACTTCTTCTGAATTATATTATTGATAACTAGTTGTTCTAGGATCTTCGAGTCAAACTGTTCAGGCTCTCTAGGGGCATTCTAGATCTTTCTGATACCCCCTCCCCTTTTTTCTTCCCGAGAACACCTTTTGCTAGCTCAATATACGCTTCAATTATACATTCTGTAATACCCATACCAAGCCTAAAGGCAAGGTACTTTATTAGTATCGGGTTATGTTTTCCGCTGGAGGATGACTTACCTTCCTAAAATGATGGCGATCGATCTAAAATATTTAGGATATTGTTTTTGTATAAACGGGTTTAGGGTTAAACGTACCCTTCTATAGAAGTTCCACCAATAAGGTCAAAGTAGTCGTAAGGCCGGCCGGGGCTCATCTAAATCCTACTCTCGTTTGATTCGATGAATAATGCGGTAGAGAATGAGTAAGCTCGTTAATTCTTTTACTCCCCCACTATCTACCATTATTAGCCTGAATATTGCTGGAGAATAGGGCGTGGCATTTTTTTTACCTAAAGATAGAAGACGCCGGGGGGGGGGCTATTTCACTCATACTGGTGTTAAGTGCGTTTATGAAAATGCATCTTCTTTTGAGCAAAAGAGATGAGAGATCCGGTAGTGAAGAGTTGTTTGAAGAGGTTGAGATATGTTAACAAGGCTGAAAAAATGCTATAAACTACTGTGGGCTCATGCTTCGATAATGCAGTAGACTTTTGTTATAATTATAACAATACACTTAGGACCAATATTTCATATTCTTATAGGCTACTTATTATTATAGCGCATCCATATAACCTACCCTAAACCTACTATGGTACTGGTGTACCTATTCTTATAACAGAAGTATACTGTACTTAGCATTCGGCTAAAGGCTGTGTAAGGCGATTTTACCGCCGAGTCTATTAAGCTGGGCATGATGCAGCCCTAATTATGGATTTATGTAATCTGGTATCACCAGTATGGGAATAGCTAAAATTTCAATTATTTTTGGTTTCGTTTGGATTAGTATGCTAGGTGAACTTAGCGTATAACGTCTGTATGGGCTCTATAAGCTGTCATTCGTACTAATCCGACCTTATAAAAATGGTATTAGCCTGTATAAAATAAAGGCTATATGTATTATCTTAATATTTCGTGTTCGGTCTTAATATTCCAGCTCCCTCCCCGTTACGACCTAAGCTGTTATGGGGTAGAGTCTAAATCTCTAAAAATAGGCCCCTTTTAACTCTACGACATAGATA
Organism: Verpa conica; assembly: GCA_033030425.1. Taxonomy (NCBI): domain Eukaryota; kingdom Fungi; phylum Ascomycota; class Pezizomycetes; order Pezizales; family Morchellaceae; genus Verpa; species Verpa conica. The sequence goes on from JAUFSD010000004.1 coordinate 1,355,392, forward strand.
TAATAACGAAACCTCATCTCCTAATAATTAAACATTTTGCCAAAAAGAGCTAATCTAGACTAGTTTGAGATGATACAATTACGTATATTTTAGTACAAATCTGCCACAATAACATCCCTCCCAGTACATTCCCGTATAACGCACATAGACCTAAGCCACAAATTAAAGCTCGAATATAACCCCATTTTACTACTCCACTGTTCCAAATCACCTATTATATCATATAATACCCAGTTACAACCAGCGCTACACAATAATGCACAATCCCGCTCCCATTCCAGATTTACCGATAGAGAAAAGAAAAGAGAAAAATACCCAGTCCCATTGCTCCCTATCAGAAAAACAAAAGTAAAAAACCATGAATAAGGAAAGAATAGATAAAATTACAAGAACGAGTAGTTATATAAAATATAAATAAAAATATGAAAAAAGGGGAATAAAGTCCTATCCTGGCTCCTATCCAATCCAATCCGGTACGCATACACCCTATCCAGACCCGCTAAACTTTTGGTTTTAGAAGTAACAAGTAAAAGAATGAACAAGCAGAAGACCAACCCGAAATGAAAACAGAAGAGAAAGAAGCGAAGAAATGAAAGGAGAAAATCATGAACAGTCGACGATAGACCACAAAGAATTGCCAGAAGCTGGTAGAATAAAACACATGAAAGATTAATTAGTAAAGTGAAGACATGCATGACCATGACAAAATAAAAAAGCAAAAAAAAACCGCCGGCAATTAACGAAATAACTTTTTTGAAAAGAAAAAACAAACGCTTTTTGAAGAAAGTGTCTCAAACGACACTTTACGTAAACCTACTAAAGTCCAAACTCGTCAAAAGACCCTCTGTCTCTAGATCTCTCTCCACATCAGCTCCGTTCATCTGTACTGAGTTCCTGTAACTATGATCTGACAAGCTCGTCTGTGCGCTCATCGTCGAAACTCTTCTAGAGCCCGGCATCGTTGGCGGACTAGTCGTTCCTCCCGCACCACCACCTCCAGTCACTCCCAAACCTCCACTATTCCCACCATTGCTTAGGCCACCTGAAGTAGTAATCCTCTCCCGTAGTCGAGTGATACTCTGCAGTCGATGTCTCCAGTTTGAAATATGTTCCCCGCCACCTTCATTGTACACATGTGAGTAGACACTCGCGCTCAGCGCTAAATTTCTGACAAAAGACGGTAGTGACAGGTCTGAGACAATTTTTGTTTCCTGTGCTGGACTGATATCGGAGAACCCTTCCTTCCGGCAGACCTGAACTCTATAGAACACTCTATCCTGCAACCCCTTCTTCGTCAGGCGCGAGGAAATGAACCCCCTCCTAGCCTCTGGTGTGATGACAATGCTGACAAAGTTGAATTGAGAAGGGATCGTTCCAAATCGCCAAGGAAGACCGGAGTTATTGAAGACAATGTTAACGAAATCATTACCGATGTGGCGTTTCTTCATTGTACACTGCTCATCATCTGCAGATGTTGGCATCATACTCGTGACGTGGAATACCATTTCTGTGATTCGATCGCTCCAGACGTACGCAAACTGGCCATCTAAATCGTTCTCGCGATCTAGGCCTCCGGTATTTCGATCTGTACCCTTCAACCTGATCAAGTCACCGAGGCCATCAACAAAATCTGTATAGTCTGGTGATCCCATTTGATTTGAAAGGATAGCCTTTTCCTCTGTCTGACCAGGGCCGGCATAAACCACACCAATCTTGTGAAAATCGACAACCGGTATCCTATCAAAAACGTCTAATGCCCTAGAGGTCTTATCATCATCAGGAAGTAGTACTGGCCTGGTCGCCTCCGTCGTCCCCAACCCCCCAGCCAACTGTAATAACACATGGCTAGGTAGAACTCTATCCTGTTGTTGTTTCGTTTCCAGGGGGTTGATCCCATTTGGCGAACTTGGCCTTTCATCTAGAATATTGACCCACTTTGATTGCAAGGTACTTTGTAGTTCACTTGACTCTGGTTTTACACTGTAGTAGCTTGTACCAGACTACTCACAATCAGCATAAAAATTATCCAATAAAATAAAATAAAATAAAATAAAGAAAATGAAAGAAATAAAGGAAATAAACTTACAGGTCTCCTAACAACTAGCCTTGCCACCCCAGTCCCAGTCGCCATATGCACACTAAGAATACTCCCACCAACCAACCAATTCTTCGTGACCACTCCTGCATCCTTGCCAATTTTCCTTGGAGGTTTCAAATCATGATCGCTAAATGTGAACCTCTGCAACATGTCGATACACGCTTGGCTCTGCTCATCTACGGTATTACTCTGATCATGTAGTACCAAACCCCTGGTGATCCAAGAAACGTACTTCGGACGCTCACTCAACCTCAACGACAAGAACCACGTCGTCAATACATTGTAAGCAAGCGTGAGGACGTATTGCGGAAGACTCGGTTCAGTCTGCTCGGTCTGGGATTGTATCGCCTGAAGAAAACTCGCGTCAGAAATTTCGCGAGAACCTAAACGGCCAGGGTAGCTTGCCCGTGATGGTGCTGAGGCAGTCGTTTCTTTAGTGTGTTGGATGTAACGGAAAGCGATGCCAAAGATATTGCGGAAGTCAGGTTCCGTGAAGTTACTATACAGGGTCGGTAGCTTCGCCAATGCTAGTAAAAACTCTAGGATATGCACACTGACTGCAGAAGAGGTAATGATCTGTGAGAGTTTCGTTAAGATGCCTGGTAAGAACTTGCTCGTTAAACCAGGTAACTCATAGCAACATATCGACAATGCATGAATACAAGGCTTCGCTGTCCTTTGCCATTTGTATAACCCCAGCTGAAAAGCTTTAATAATCCCTTCAGTCTCATTCTTAGAAAAGTGCTGCTTATAGCCGATCAAAGTCGTGAGTATATTGATGAGAGCCACGGCAATATCGGCCTTCTTAACATCCTCAGGAAGATCTGTGTTGGGTATTTTATCTGTATGTAGTTGGTGGCAGATATAACTCCTTAGCATGTTAATATGCGCTCCACAATTCCTGAACGCCGTCTTGTTGGCAAGCTGAGAGCTCAAGTGGACGAGAACATAGCTGTAGATCTCCCAGTCACATCCTTTCTGCATAATAGGAATTACTTGCTCTATCCACAGAGCCATTCTGACGCAAGTCTTCGGATCCAATGATGGTCCTTGTAGCGACGGCCCTGCTGGTGTCTGGTGATCCTCCGGCGGATTATAAAAAGTACAGAGAATCGGACTAGCCTCGTATGTCGGTTTCTCGGGGAGTGGCTTCGCCTCAGGATATGCCCATATCGGTGGTTTCCGTTTGACGCGGTCCACCATCGGTCGGCTCTGGTTCCTAAACAAGAACGACTGTTGTGATACCGAACTACTTCTATTTGACCTTGAAGATGATGACGAGTCCTCGCTGGGTCCCGAAGAAATTGGTGCTTCATCTGGTAGTGTCGTGATTCTATGAAGCACCGCTGCTAGATGATCGGACTCTGTCGTTTCAACCACGAACATGGCATTCTCCGAGTCCGCCCTGAGCCGGAATAGTAGCTTCATAGCCGTCAATCGCGCATGCGTATCTACGTTTTTGGATGCTACGATCTTAATAATTTCTTCGTACGTCCGGGCAGCCTTTATAGCGTCGATATTCATATTCCTGATAAATATTCTTACCAACCCCCGAGTGACGATGGTGGCCGGAGAAATGTGGTGGCCGTGGTACGAAGTAACTACTCCAAGTCTAGGCTGACTCAAAGGTCTCTGGGCTGCTGGTTTGCTTTCATCATCCTGTTCCAGCTCTTTCAAAGATTCCTCAAGTCTAACATAGCTCATCAGTAAGTCGAGACACATATTGAAAAGGCCAAGATTACTATCCCCCGCGACGTCTACTGCTAGCTTAACCAATGCTTCTAAAACCTTCAAATCTTCCTCATTCTGAAAATCGTCAAAAATCGACATGACCAATGATCGTAAAATGTCTTCATTACACATCTCTCTGATAGTCTCGTAAACATCCTTAATCAAAGATAGGACGCTAATTCGCATTGCTGTTGGCCTTGTCCGATTTTTAAAGAATATATCAAGCAAGCGCTCACAGTTTGCTAGCCACTCAGAGGACGATGGGTAACAAAGATGCTCTGTAGCATAGTGATTGATGACGTGCTCTGCTGCTGAGTCTGGTAGGTGTCCATGCACACGAACGAAGAAATCGACAACTTCGTCTGTTTGTTCAAACTCGGGATTACGGCACGCCATCTCCAGCTGATTTATGACCTGTAGGATAGCCTGCGCTATGGCATTGCTCAATCCACCTTGTTCGTTTTTCTGTGGGCGTGGCAAACCATCACCCACCCCTGGGCGAGTATCCAAGAGTGTTCCATCCGCTCGCTCACCCGTCCTACGTGAACAGGCCACCAAAATATCCAATGGCACGGCCCACTCATCGAAGGAGATTTGCGAAACGACGTCTTTGCTCGCGAGGATAGCACTGATGGCCCTGCATATTTCTAATTCTAAACGTGGGCTGTCTGCAGCAAGAGCGGACTGGAACCCTGACATGACGATAGGAAATTGCACTGGAGGCAAGCCATCTTGCTCATCTGCTATTAAGAGTTTCTCCAAGAACCAGACGGCACCCTTAAGAGTGTTTGTATTTGCATTCGCAGAGCTCGAGGTAGGATGTTTCGCGGGAGTTTCAAGGATTTCCAGCAGGACCAGGACAGAGTTGTGAGCCATGTAACTCTTGCAGAGGTTACTAACGGCACTCCAAGTGGCATCGGCAAGCTCTCGCAGGGTGGCATAAGCACCACACAATACCTCTATACAAGACTTGAGCGCAGCACGGGGTACGTAGCCATATGTGATGAGAGCTTCAATGACACAAATGGAACATTCGATGTCCTTCTTCTGGGTTGTCCTTCTGCAAATGGAGAGGACGTCCAAGAGCAGTTGGTTTATTTCACGCTCCTCAAAAGATTTAAAGTTGAATTTGATGACTTGAGTGGTGAATTGGAACAACTCCCTCAGACAGAATTCCGCACCAGACATGTTTTCCGGGTTACCCCCATCCCGCTTGCGGATTTGACGCTCCAGAGTAGCTTCCCTGAACCAATTCTTCAACCATTTGGACAATAGAGAAACTAGCTCTCTATGAAACGTAGACACATCCCTCCCCCCGTTGGTGAGCGCGATCATCGCCTGTAGCTGGTGGAAAAAGTCATCCATGCAAACGTGAAACGCGATTGTGTGGTAGATCTTGAGCCGGTCTAGTGATGAAGGCTCGTGCTGTTGGATACATGCCGAGAGAAGTTTAAAAGCGGCCTGGCGAACCTCCGGGGGATTGTCCGCGTCCAGTAAGTCCTGCGCGTTCGACCAAATTTCCGTCACAGTTGAAACCGGGTAATCCGCAATTATCGTCCTTAACGCCTCTGCCGCCGCCACACGATCATTCAGGGGATTGCTAGCCCTTAGCCTGTCCACCAGGACCTGGCCGCTAGTGACAGCATCCTCCCCAAAATATTCCCCATACAGGCTCGAGCGGTGGCCATTACTTGTTATCGGTGCTGCTGGCGACGGAGGGATGGAGAAACCAGTGCGGTTTAGACGTCCGCCGAAACTCCGAAATACATTTGCAATACTGGACGATGTCTTGTTTGGGTCTTGTAGCTGTGGCGGGTCAACGTTACTTTGAGAAGATGAAGGCATTTAAGTAGCTATACGAGACACACGATAAGAGTCAGCAGGGAATGCTGTTGACATGGACGAGGTCAAAAGTTTTCAGAGGAAAGGCTCTAATTGGTGTCATCCAGGGACGAAAGCTGATTGGAGCGGAGAGAAAAAAGGTGTAGTGACAACGGCCAACCAGGTCACCTGACGGTTACGCGGGAAGACTAGAAATGATAAGGAACCAATGATAGTATGGTAACGAACCTGTCGCCCAAAACACTCGGGTGAGCGAGTCCTGCGCCGAACGAAGCGCGGAAGGATGAGAACACCACTCGCGGGATAGAGCAGAGGGTATTTGCGCAGAGGTGGAGGCAATCTGAAAGCTGGCGAGGGTGGATGATAATGGAAGGGTGAAGTCGGTCATATAAACAGCATGGAGGGAGGGGGGTTACTAAGGGCGAAGAGAGGGAAAGGGTGTGGAGGGGTGAGGAGGAGGAGGAGTAGGAGGAGGGGTGAAGTCAGAATAGCCAACCAGTCCTGGTGATACTACGGTAGCCCGACAAGAATGAGATATATATATTTTTATAATTTTTTTGACTAGACTATGCGCAGGGCGTACAATCAGGCGAGAGTTAGTAGGTGTTCAAGTTGGGTTTTGAAGAAGCACCTGCTGTTGCCGCTGGCTGAAGTTTTGTCTGTGGGATGGAGGAGTTTGCGAAACGGGAGATGGAAGGGTAGACAAGCAGGGACCACTAAGGTGCAGAAACACCGTGTAGACTGGGGGGGGGATGGCTGAAGGGTTTTTGTAGCTGGCTCGAGAGAGCGTGTGGAGGGGGGTGGAAAGGATTTTTTTCCTGTTTACTTTTTCCCCTTTTTATTTCTTTCTTTTCTTTCTTTTCTTTCTTTTATGAATGGATGAATGGGAGAGGGAGAAGGAGAAGAGAGGGTGGATGACCAAGGAGGAATACGCTGTGAACAGTTGTGGTGATTGCGGTGGAACAGTGGGAAGTTGCGGAATCCAATGTAAGAGACAAAAAAATGATGGCCAAAATCAAGCAGCGGCTTTAGCCACTCTACTTAGTGCGCCACCACCGCAGGCACGAGGACGGGGCAGCACTTGGCAGGTGAGGTTGGGCGTGGGCGTGGGGTCGGTCAATCGTCACTGCTTCTGGGTGATGACGATGGGTATATCTAGGTATTAAGGACTACAATTTGTGTCGGCTGAGCGTCCCCCGGCGTGCCCCATCTTACGCCCAGCAAGGTTGTTGCCAGACAAAGGCATGTCTACCATCCCGACCCCGCCAAGCAGACCAGACCGGCGGGGCTCCCTCTCGTGTGTCCCGCTAGAGTAGTGGCCGGTTGTCTTAGCTGCATCATTTGTTTTCCTTCACGTCCTCCCATCCTTTTCCCGACACCCTCTCGTAGTTAGAGATAGCACTGCTCCCATTGCCTGTTCCCCCCATTTTTCATTGCCCCATTGCATTGCACTACCCCTACCCTCCAAGGTTCTCGATACGGATACCTGCTAGCTGCTAGCTCCCTAGCAAACAAGAGTCTCACCCCCGATTGATCACTATACCCCCACTACTACATTGCTCTCAGTACTTTACATCCCCACAACCACGACCTGGCAAACGATCAAGACCACGACTACCACTGCTGCCACCACCAATACCACTCCTGGCCATGGCAACCAATATTCAATCTATTGCCCAGCTGCTGGACACCTCGCTGATCCCTCATCAGAATAAGCAAGGTAGCCACCACCCCCGAATTATTTAATTTTAATTTTAATTTTGTTTTTCCTGTACTTCTATCTTCCTGTATCTCCTGCGTTTTGTGTACTACACTCTCTCCGCGTGATCTGAATTGCGCGGGGAGGGAGGGCTGTTTGCTATCACTTGAGCCTCAGTCTTAGATATTTTTATTTGTTTTTTTATAAATTTGTTTTTTATTATTATGTTCTAGGGGCTATCAAATTACACATCCGATAGGAACTGATCTTTGGCATTTACAACAGCTGAGCAATCTCTAAGAGCATCCGAAAATGCCGAAGGGTTCCCATTGCTATTGCTGCAGATCGTGGCGTCCGACACATTCGGCCTAAACACCCGCTTGGCAGCTGCCCTGTATTTCAAGAATCTGATTGGGAGGAACTGGACCGTGAGTTCCTCCGAAGGCCTCGTCGAATCAAATAGTGGTGCTGATAGGATCTTTATCCCTAGGATGAGGAAGGACGTTATAAAATGGCTACGGGCGATGTTGGCGCCGTAAAACAAGAAATTGTGGGGCTCATGATTACTGCTCCACCAACCCTCCAGGTGCAGCTTGGGGAAGCCATTAGTATTATTGCGGAGAGTGATTTCTGGCAGCGATGGGACACTCTAATTGATGTGCATACCCTCTGTATCCCATGCTTTTGTGTATAGCTCCGTGACTAATATAGGGTTTTTTTTTTGCAGGACCTCGTTTCCCGTCTCACCCCCGATAATCCGCAAATCAACAATGGTGTCCTTCAAGTTGCACACGCAATCTTCAAACGCTGGAGGCCGCTTTTCCGTTCCGATAGTTTGTTCGAGGAGATCAACCATGTCCTTGGGAAATTTACAGAGCCTCTGCTTAAACTCTTTGCGGTGCGCTTGCATTTATTCTGATTGCCTATCTGCACCATCGACTGACTCGTGCATATAGTCTACTGATGCACTCATTACTCAAAATGAGAGCAATAAACCTGCTCTTCAAGGCCTCTACCAAACTCTCAACCTCATTGTTAAGATCTCTTTCGATCTCAACTGCCAAGACTTGGCCCCCGTTTTTGAGGAAAATCTTGCTACTATCATGGGGTTATTTCATAAATATCTTACATACTCGAGCGAGCTACTTGTAACAGATGATGATGATGAGGCTGGGCCACTAGAAAGGGTTAAGGCTGGGATTTGCGAGTTGTTGCAATTGTTTACACATAAATATGAAGATGTGTTTGAAGAGATGCTCCAGGGGTTTGTAAATTCAACCTGGGAGTTATTGACAAATCTCGGGCCACAGCCGAAATATGATATTGTGAGTGTTCTGCTAGTTAAAAATTTATCTTTGGTGTCGAGAAAGTGGTGGTGTACTGACATACGAATTACGGATAGTTGGTTAGCAAAGCTTTGCACTTCCTAACTTCTGTTGCGGGATCAAGTAAACATGCACAGAATTTCAGCGCGACAGAAGTTTTAGAGCAGGTGGTGGAAAAGATTATTCTTCCTAACATGGCCCTGAGAACTTCGGATGAAGAACTATTCGAAGACGACCCAATTGAATTTATCCGACGAGATCTTGAGGGCTCTGATAGTGATACCCGCCGAAGAGCAGCCACTGACTTCCTCCGCCAACTTCTTGAGCAGTTTGACCAAAGTGTCACTCAAGTTGTCTGGAAATACATTACCCACTACCTCCAAGACTACAGCAAATCTCCCAAGGAGAACTGGAGATCAAAAGACACTGCTCTGTACCTTTTCTCTTCTATCGCCGCCAAGGGTTCAACAGAACGCAAGGGTGTGGTTCATACTAACCTTCTCGTTGACGTCGTCGAATTCTTCCAAAGCAACGTTGCAGCAGATCTTGTTGCTCCATTCGAAGAGGTAGAACCAATTCTCAAGGTTGATGCGATCAAGTACTTGTACACCTTCCGGAGTCAGTTGACAAAAGAGCAACTTTCAGATGCATTCCCACTCCTGGCAAAACACCTTGCGTCTCCGAACTATGTCGTTCATACATACACTGCCATTACTGTAGAAAGGCTCCTTGCGATGACAGCTGATGGGCAACCAGTATTCCAACCAGAGGATCTGAAGCCGTATTCGAAGGATCTCCTGCAGCATCTTTTCAGGCTAATAGAGGCAGGAACAACCCCAGAGAAGATTCAAGAGAATGAATTTTTGATGCGCTGCGTAATGAGGTGTTTGATTGTGACGAAGGATGTCACAGGTCCAGTTGTGGAGTTTGTCCTAGGGGAGTTGATTAAGATCACTGCGGAGATTGCGAAGAACCCAAGTAATCCCAGATTTATCCATTACCACTTTGAGAGCTTGGGTGCTATCATCAGGTAAGCCGACTCTTTTGATGCTTAGAATTTAGAGAAGGCATTGTCTTACAACGTACAGATTTGTCGCTCCTCTACAGCCGGAGAGTCTCGAGAGTGCCCTTCATGACCCCTTCATGAGCATTCTGGGCCTAGATGTCACAGAATTCATCCCCTATGTCTTCCAACTCCTCGCCCTTCTTCTCGAAAGTAACCCTTCTGCGCCACTTCCCCAACGCTACAAGGACCTCATCACTCCCCTCCTCACCCCCGCCCTCTGGGAGTCTCGTGGAAACGTGCCCGCTCTCGTTCGGCTCCTCCAAGCTATCATGGCTCGAGGATCAGATCACTTTGTCCAGAATAATCAGGTCTCCCCCATTTTAGGAATCTTCCAAAAGCTCGTCTCATCAAAGTTGACTGAAGTACACGCGTTTGAGCTACTTGAAGCTTGCTTCATATACTTCCCACTTTCTTCATTACAGTCATTCTTAAAGGATATCTTTATTATCCTCCTCACGCGTCTCAATGGCTCTAAAACCGAAGCTCTCTCACAGAAGTTTGTAAGGCTATTCTACTTCCTCGCCTCCCGCGGCAAGGAAGGCTGCGGCCCCGATTTTGTCGTAAAGGCAATCGACGTAGTGCAGCCAGGTATCTTTGGACAGCTGTATCAAGCCGTTGTTATACCGGATACACAGAAGCTCCAGAGACCTGTTGACCGGAAAATTGCTGTTATTGGTCTGACAAGATTCGTAGCATTTAGCGACGAGCTTGCAAATCGGTATCACAAGTCATGGCCAAGCAGTGTTATGGCGCTCTTGAAGCTGCTTGAGATGCCGCCAATGCCGAGTCAAGAGGGTGATAATGCGGCGGAGCTTGTGGATGCAGATATTGATGATTTGAGCTTTGGGAGTACTTATACCAGGTTGAACACTTGCAAGAAGAGGGTTGTAGATTTGTTCCCGGAGGTTTCAGGAGATTTGAAGAAATGGTGTGGAGCTAGAATTCGAGAGGGGAGCACAGCTAATGGCGGAAGGGTACGCTCAGTCCATTCTTTCCCTCTATCTATTCTACAGAATACTAACGTTTCTATATGCTACTACAGGTGGAAGAATGGATTAAAGCAGAATTACCCGATGAGGCTAAGGGTATGCTGCGGAACTATATGCAGTAGACAAAAGTTGGGCTGTTTGTCATGAACTATAAAGATATCACTATTGATCTCGGAATGAGTACTATGGAGGTGGATGATACTTATAAAAAATTAAAATTAAACCTATTTACCTTTTTTATTATATGGATAAGAAAAACTGGAGTATGGATAAAGAAATAAATTTTTCCCGAAAGCGTGTCAACCATCTTAGCTTCACCAACCTCAATTAATTTCTTGCCATTTTTAGTAGAATTGGCTTTCGGAGGGGTTCATACCTGTAATTGCTGCTGACTAGTAAGAGTTGACCGTGATTAAGATTCCTTCTAAAATCACACGCACACAAACACAACATGGGCTTAAGTACTCAGGTGCTTACTAATGGTTTGGTGCAAGAATAACCGTAAGATCCACTTACTACATACATGATCCCTTGACCAGTTCTCATCATTGCTATAGCTGTTTGTTTTTTTATTATAGAACTACCTATGTTATCGGTTTATTATTAGTATCATAATTTTTAAATTATTAGTAAACACCTGAGCGACCTTCCCTAAGGCTCATCAAGGCAACTTCCATTACCTTAAAAGTTGCACCACCCCTCAGTGGTAACCCTCACCCCCACCCCCAGGTCTACCAACCACCAATCTATCTACTTATCCGTGTGTTCACCTACCCTTCCATCCCCACCATCGAAGAGCTTTCTACAGATGAAAATGAGTAAGCTAACCCAGGAAATTTTTTCCAGGGAAAACAAGTCAAGGCGCACACCTCAGACAGCCAATAACAGCATAAATAGATTAAAATATGGCGTGGCTAGTCGTAAGTCTACTTATATACCATAGGTCAAATATATTTGTAGCCTACTAGGGAGTGTACAGCCCATTGTGAGCTAGGCAAAGTCCCTTGCCCCGCGGTATGTACTTCAAAGATCTCCCAGTAAGCACCGGTCGGGTATAGAGCTGCTTACTAAATATAACTAAACAGGCTAGATCTTAGAGCTACTCTCGTAAAGAAATTTTCGAGCTCGACTACTGTCGGGTGTACTTGGCTAAATATATTTTGTGATACCCTACATTCAACTAAGGTCCATCTCCTAAAGGGCGCCTAAGCTGGGGCTACTAGGCTACTAGGCTACTGGCCCATTATAAATTTTAGAAGAATAGGAACGGTCTTATAACCTGCAGACTCGGACGCTGGAATAGTAGTTTCAAGGGTATGTTAGTACGAATAACAACATCTGGGTCCTCCTTGGGGGATTTTTTTACCTGTGGGGATAGTCATGAGTATAGGGTTTCGGATGCTTATACCAGGGTATTAAGACTAGAAGGAAGGAAAGAATAGAATTGTGATAGGTCAAGACGGTTTTAATTCGTAAGCGTTATCAAAAAACTAGGGGTCGTAGGTAGTACACCGATATCCATGATATAAATAGGAACCATAAGACTACGATGCCCTAATCGTAAATGTTTATGATAAAGTACTAGAAATGACGATTGGACTATATAAGAAATTGTGTGAACCAACATTTGTCGGTGAGAATTATCACCTTGTGAAAACAGACACCTATTTGTATATATTGAGAAACCGATCTTTCCTATTGTAAACTGCATCCCCTTTCAACCTCCACCTAAAATAGTACTATTATGGTACTTACTCGCTCCCTCATGCCATTAGTCTAAGTTAGTTACAGAATATACTATTAAACATCAGTATTTTTGGGCCATGAAGTAAAATCGCTCGGGAAAGCTATTAATACACGGCTGAATATTTACTATTAACAAATACTATAAGTAAAAGCTATACTAATACTGAAAGACTTGTTGGGATAATAGCTATAAGTATATTTAGGACCTATAGCTTCTCGTAGAGGAATAGAGTTACATATATCTAGGGAGCTCTAATAAATAGATTTTTAGGCAAATAGGTGTACGATAAATTACCGTGCCCATACACTATATACATGTATAGTGGTACTTGGCACTTGCTACATTTATTTTATAGTAGAATAGTTATACCAAAAAAGAGCGGTAACCGGCAATATATATTTGTTTCCCACTGGTTACATGTGTAATCGAGTGGTATGGTAATTATTAGTCGAATTTCAGAGGTTGTAACAGTGTAGGTAATAATTAGTAATAATTACAACGCCACCCTTTCATGTAGTAGTAGAATTATCTAATATCAATACCCAACTTAGAATAGTCTTTATATAAACTTCTTGTATAGATGATGGTGGGGGCTGCTAGTAAAGGCAGGAAGGCAGATGTAACTTACAGCGAGTGATACTCTATGCCCGTCGGGTTCTAAATGCTTGGCGCCCCAGAGCCTCCCACTGGCAGCGTCATCCTCCCCCACACCCCCACCACACCCCGTAAAACACAATGCTGCCCTCACCCCTCCGGCTCACATTCCTATACCCGCCGCTACGACATCTGTACCCACGGGCAACCCCCACTGTAGTAAGAAGATACAGACACGGCACAGCAGTTGAACCAATCCCAAGTGACACCACCGCTGTAGTAAAGGAGGAAGCCCGCACTACTACCGAAGATGTTACTAGAGTAGTGGAAAAGGAGAAGGGTGAGGAGAAAGAAAAAAACCCACCCCCATCTCCACCTTCTCCACCACCTCCATCACCTCCATCACCTCCACCTCCGCCGCCTCCACCTCCAGTGTCACCACTGGCCCCCGGTGAGTGGGTGCACCATTTCGATACCTATAGTCTCGCAAAAAGCCTACAGAGCTCTGGCTTCAAGGGTGGACAGAGCGTGACAATAATGAAAGGTATTCGTGGATTGTTGGCTGAGAACCTTGAGGTTGCGAAGGAGAATCTAGTTAGTAAAAGTAATGTTGAGAATGTATATTGTCTACCTCCTCCCCTCAAACAAGAGATCATTTAGCTGAATAATTATAGGAATCTTACCTGTTCCATGCAGCATGCAGCGAACTTAGGAACGAGATACAGTATACACGAAAGACACAGATTGATAATCTCCGAGCTGATGGAGCGGCGATACAGCAGGACTATGATTTGTTGAATCAGAGGTTTTTAGAGGATATGATGAGTCTAAAGGATGAGTTAAATGGACTTTTTAACGACCGGAAGATGGTCACGAGGGCTGAGCAAAGGGCAATGGAGAATAAGGCTTGTTTTATCTATATTTGTGGGTATTTGAGACCGTGCTAATGGTTTGTAGATACAAGAGTTAAATTATAAAATTACTGTGTTGATTAATTCGGATTTGAGGAGCGAGATTGAGAAATTGAGGTGGACTACTACGAGAAGAGGACTTATTGCGATTGCAGCCCTTGCTAGTGGGTTTTCCTCCTTATTATTTGGCCTTTGTGATGGTAAGCTGACGGGTGTAGTTTTTGTTGTCACATCGATACGCTTGAGCAAGGGTAAAAATGATAAAAAAGGTAAGAAGAGTAAAGGTGATGAAGGGGCGAAGGATGATACCCATGACTTTGAGAGTAGGCTACCAGCTGAAGGATTGGCCGAAGGTCTTGTAAACTCGGGTGCGAGCTTTGTTTCACTAGGTTAAAAGTACTTAGGTTTAGATATGTAGAATTGCGGTAAAAGAGCTAAGAATTCTTTAAAGGGGTACTGACCATCATCAAGAGACCCTAAGACCTGTTATCTTCAGCTTCCTTGGCTGTAAAATCAGGGATCTGCCTGACGTGATACCCCTCCACTACATCCCAGTCCAAGAAAAACTATGGCTAGAAAATAGGTGGATAATATACAAAATGCTAAATTACCTTTTACCTTATGTATTTCTGCCATTTTTTTTATTTATTTGTGGATTGGTGTTTAAAGTAAGCCTCGATATAAGGTTCTCTTGCCATATAGATGAGCGGTTTGCGGTGTCAGCAATAAATATCCTGCTTGCCCAAGAATGCCGCTGGCCAGCGAAAAACGGTAAACAGAAATCAAATATCTTCTACTGAATCTTAATTCTCGCTGCTCTAAGTTCCAATATTCACCCTAAGAGACTGTAAAGTATAAATTTTTCCCAGAAGCCTACATTAAATATCCACCGACCCCGTTTGTCCAGGGTTGTCTTTGTTGATAAATAGACATCACTAGCCATAAGTATCAAAATAGATCTTACCCAAAGACTTTGTCAGAGGTAAATAGACTAATAACATGTGGTTGAACATAACCTTCTGCTGTAATATGATTCACTAAGTACAAATCTCTGGCTTACCACTTTCGTCCGATGTCTTTTCAGTATCTAGATACCAGTCTATTACTTGACTATAATGTGTTCGATAGTTCTTTTGATTGTATCATTTTCGAGAGGGTTTAGAGAATCTTAAGATTCTTTTTCGAATCTACAGAATGTATGAATTCACACTTAGCTGATATGTGACTAGTTTTCGAGATTTAGAATTAGCAACAGATACAAATAAGACCATGACAGGAGTCCATATAGCTTACAATATCATATAGCTTGGGTGGCTCGGATTAAGGAAGAAATCTTGTTTCCTTATCTCTCCTTAGTTCAACTCTTATGGCCCTGATTTTTTAGGTAGAGTTTCCCCACTCCTATACGGCTACTACGTATCACCGTATAGAAAGCTATAGATATGAGCTATGCACGAGGCTAACTTGCACGTATGTCTCAAAACCACCCCTAAATAAGTGGGATATGTGCTTTCTGTTTTGCGGGATGTCAGGGCTTCTAGCGTCCATAGAGATTAAGGGTTGGCTAAATACTTTGCGGTTTATATGCAACGCATAGAACCTGGATATAGTACCCAGTTCTCTTAGGGGAACTTGTGCGTGCATGTTACGCTATGAGATACAAGATGGGTCTAGAGATTACTAATTAGTAGAGTTTAAGAGAGAATATATGCAGATGGGATGAGAGCACTTGTCGGTAATGCATGTGTGTGATATAACGAGTTCTTGATGCTGGTGCTACTCGTCGGTTAGCGGTAGTAATGGCAATAGTCGGTAGAGCATGTATAATACCTCTCATTTTGGATTACTGATGTTGGTAGGGGGGGGCGTGAGAGCAATAGTCAGTGATGTTGGGTCGCGGGAGACAAAGTAAAGTGAAAGTCAATCGGTGTTGCCAAGATATTTTTTTAAAAAAGGACACTTTATGTTAATTTTAAAGACAAATAGAATACTCTTGTTTATTCGTATAAATTATTTTACTTGTAGATCAATCAAATGCTGTTAGATGGAGAGAAACCCAAGTATCAATGATCACGGCCCGCATTCCACATACGCCACACGCAGCCACACAGTAATCATCAACCGCCACACATTGTGCCTCGGCTGCTCGGTACCATACTTTACCCGTGGCATTGTGAAGCTTCCCCGGATTCTATCAAAAAACCCCGACGCTTTACCGGTGGATTGGCTACTTAGTCTTCCCCACAATCCTCCGTTCCCGCTTTCCCTCTCCCATAGCTAGAAGTCCACCGGAGAACTTAGAACGTCAGGCTGAACTGAAAAAGATAACGAGTATACTATACGCATCACATCGCCAGCCATGTCTGAACCGATTCTCCTCGAAGTCAAGAAGGTGGTCTCCCGCCCATAGCACAAAAGTAACAACAGCTAATACAATACCGCTGCGTAGAATGTCGCGCTCATAACCCTTAACCAACCCAAGAAACTAAATGCCCTATCAGGACTTCACTACTATAATCTTGCTCAAATGCTCCGGAAGATCGCAGATATGCCAGAGGTCACTGTAACAGTGCTCACCGGAACGGGAAGATACTTTTCAGCGTATGACTACCCGCATTGATGTGCTGAAAGCCAATTGACAATTTATACAGCGGTGCCGACGTCTCCTCAAGTAGAGGGGGTCCTACAGATGACGAAGACGAAAGGAAGTTCTGGCTCCGACAATGTAACTTACTCCCCCGTGAACCCTTCTTCCTCCCCTCACACCACCACATTAACACTGCTGACCCCCTTGCAACGTGTAGTCGCGGCAAACAACATCGAGGTTACAAAAGCCTTTTACGAGCACCCCAAGATCCTCGTCGGCGCGCTCAACGGCCCTGCAGTGGGTCTCTCTGCTGCACTTCTTGGAGCTTGCGATTTCATCTAGTACCTCTCCCCCTCTATAAAACTGGTAACAAACTCACTAACAAACCACAGTGCAACCGAAAAAACCTTCATCCTAACCCCATTCACGTCCCTCGGCCTCGTTGCCGAGGGCGGAAGCAGCTACATGTTTGTGCGGCGCCTCGGATTCGCAAAAGCCAGCGAAGCACTAATCTTATCCAAACGCATCACCGCACCGGAGCTAGTGGAGTGTGGGTTTATAAACAAAGTTTTCCCTGTAGAGGGTTTTAAGGAACGGGTATTGGAGTTTGTAGATGACGTGATGGGTGATCACTTGAACCATGGGAGTATGTTGGGTGTGAAGAAGCTCATGAGGCAGGCGTTCCAGGATGATATTGAGAAGACTGGTATAAGGGAGGCGTTTTTCGGGCTAGAGAGGTTTATTAACGGATATCCGCAAAGGGAGTTTGTGAGTTTTGAATTTCGAGTTTCCCTAGAGTTATGTTTTGCTAACTTGGATATAGGCTCGTATTGCGTCTGGAGAGAAGAAACATAAGTTGTAGATGTATTTAGTGCTTATACTTGTAGGATATGCGTCTATGTTTTTATTCAGTATTGTAGTATTAGATTCTCTTTGCTACCCGGAGCCTCCGAAAAAATCGATATTTGATGCCCTTTGAAACTATCAATCTGACAGGTGGCGAAAAGACTCTCGATGAGTTTACTCAGATAAAGCTAGTGACTAAGAACTATATGTCTATATATACCAGTGTTAAAAAAAATCATTAGTTACAAAATTTATATCTAATAGAATAACTCTAGTGAAAATTACTATAATCTAAGGGTGCATGAAGCTGGGTTATAATCAATTAACCATATAAGCTGGGGATTTATTTATGGTTAATTCATTCATTCATTCAGCCTGGAAATTTAAATCCGAGTGATTTTGAGTGCTTGAAAAGGCCGGCTCGTGGAATGCTCCGTCGGATAAAGAATATCGAGTGATATATCATGAATATAAAATTACGAAAGATGAATGAATGAAGTAATAATAAATTATAAAATATTTTCAAATTAGCACATGGCCCATAGAGTGGAAATTGGTGTCGAGATTATGAGATAAATTCCTACATTATTGAATAATATGACAGGTCTCCTTAGGTGAATGTATTACATGTAGTTGTAAAGAAACCATATAACTTAACATAACCTACTAGAACCTAGTCCTATTTCTAGGAATTTTTTCTACCATTAAGTTCTATTCTGAATATATGTTCCATCTCAAGATTCCATACTCTGCGGTATTCCCCTAAACTATAGTAATTATAATTACGTAGTGCTATCTCATCTTCATATAAAACTCTTACGTTTTTTTTAAAAAAAAACACCGCTATAAAACCGCCCCTTAAATTTCCTACCATACTAACCTAGTTCTCTCTTCGCTTCTCAAAATAAACACCCCCTTCAATCTTCTAATCCCAAATCCCATAATTTTCCCCCTTCAAAGTAAAGGCCCCCTCCAGTCTGTATACGAGCTGCAACTAATTAACCGGCCCATGACCCTAAAAGATCAAAACACCTCAACTAACATGCCCCACAGTTTCAAAGTGGGCCCACTCGTAAGCTAACCCCACCTCACCTCGCTACGAGGTCTTAGCTGCAGCTTAAAAAAGAAATGTTAAACAAAAGATAGAAGGGACATTTTAACTCCCCGGAGGCGGATAGAGAGGCAAATGTTGACGTGAGAGGTAAGCCGAGTAATCCAAGGAATGGGGAAGCATATGTACATCTAGTAGGCAGCTACCAACCAGGGGGGTTATCTTACTGCTATCTAGTTACTGCTCACTCGTATCGATGCTTCAACGCAAGGAAATTTCAAAAAGTGGTATAGTACAGTACTAAAGCAGGATGTGAGGGTTCTACCGCAGATCCGGAGCCAAGACTAGATGACTGCGCCCCATTACGCGGCGATCGGAAATAGATGTCCACTCGTAACTCCGCTACTGGCCCACACACAAAGCAAATTCAGATGGAAGGGCCCCCGCTTCATTGTGATATATCTTGGTGTACAGTTGCACCTCGCTATAAGAAACGCCAAAAACTCAGCCGATTTCGTTTCTTATAGCAAGTTTTCCAAAGATATCCCTTATAGCAAGGGTAAATTTGGTGTAGAAAAATCAGAATTGATCTGGAAAAAGTTTCTTACAGCAAGATTTTTCTTATAACAAGGTTTCTTATAGCGAGGTGTGACTGTATACGCAAACCGGATGCTACGCAGGAGCCGGAAAGGTTAGTATTATGTTCAATGGAGATGTCCGCGATTCATGCAGCTATGGATAATGGTCACGAGTAAAACATAAGATACCTCTGCGGTATTTTGTAGATGCTGGATATAGGGGTGATTAGAGAGGTATAGTTTGATGCACCCTCGGGGGGAGCTATCAGAAAAAAGTGGATCTGTTGATACAGAACGAAGCTAGGGGGTGAGGGACTGGAGGAGTAACTTTCTAATTGAGAGAAATGACTGGGGGTTAAAATGTCAAGACTTTAATATGTTTTTAACCTTCCAGGGCTTTGATGTGTCGTGCTTACTTATTCTTTCATAAATATATCTGACTTAAATTCAGCATCTCATGCCTCATTAACACCGCATACTTGATTTCTAATAAGTATCTCTTCTGTATCTTTGGTAGACCATCTACGAAGGTTTTAGACAACGGAAATGACCATAATAACAGCAGGGGTTTGATTAAATTATGAATTACAAGTCTGAGTCTCCTTTGAGGCTTCGTTGTGTGTCATAGCTCTCTGTTTATGGTTGCATCATGAATTTTGGTAGAGCTACAACTTGTAGTGTTGCCACAATTTCAGTCTGAGCTACGAGTTAATGGACACCTTAGTTATATTGACAATAAACGAAGTAGGCCCTTAGCACTGGCCTGATGGTAACATATTGGGCACTATTCACTTAATGTTTCATCTATACTTAATTCAAAAAGAGCTGAAAATAATGTATTTCTACCTGTTTCAAACACTCCTGCTATACATATTATATCTGTGATACCCTCGTACACACAAGGTTATGAAATCTACAGCTTTCTTACTACTCAAACATAAGAAACGAAGCAGTCAAGGAATAAACCCAAAAATTCTATCGTAGTAATCACCAAGGGCAAAATATCACTAATTGTTGGTCCGAGTAATACAGAATGTTATTTAACAAGACGCTATTTACAAATACCATCCTAAACAGCTACAACCCCTAGGAAATATGTTCAAGTTGAGTGATGCGATTATACCTCCAGCTGGCTATCATCAGCTGGGGCTAAAGCTCTCAAGTCACAAACCCTATGTTTCACCATGATCTACTCCAGAGTAAGATTCCTAAACTATCTGAATCACATTTGATGATTCGGTTCTAGTAGGGTCTAATCTAGTTCCTTCGAACTAGTCACCCTAGGCTATGCTCTTTTTTACACTCAGAGAGTTCTCCCAGTGGTAGAAACTAGCAAATAACTTAAGTAACGCCGAAAACAGGTGATATGTTCCAATGAAGCATAAAAATGCTGGATAATGCGGAATTTGTTGTCAACTCGTTTAAAACTTGGCCACCCAATAAGACCACATCTACCATAGATGTTACATTATTCATATGCAACAAAAAGAACCTGGGAGCAAATCAATCAACTAAATTCTGATTAATGATACACAATATGTGAACCAGCGCACGTTAATCATACCGGCTATAAGTGATATCGAGGGGGTGAATCACCCGCTGTAATGTAAACTGCGCCTTCTTGGTCACTAATGTTGTACCAGGTGATACACTTGCAACTAGGGATGCACCCCGATCTACGTAGAGGAAATGATTTGTTTTCGTGATACTGTGCGGCAAGGGATCTGACGTTTGGTTGTTTCACAAGCAATTGTGTTACCCTACCCTCGGGAGTGATTACCGAACAAAGCACGAGAGCTGTGGGTCCTTCGGATTCCGGGAAAGGAAAGGGGAAAAAAAAGGGTCCGGAGCTCTTTTCTTAACCTCCTTTGTCTAGCAATCGTCGACCACTCCCCAGAGAACCCCTCTCGTTTTTCCCTATCTCAAGTTCACTTGTTGGTTCCTCAAAACAAGCTTCTCGCATTCCTTATCAGCGTTGTGTACTTCAGTCGGCGGCCCCTTTACCGTTCCCAACCTCAACCCCGAGTCGCGCTTTGTTTAGAACCCAAGACAAAAGCGTTATAATACAAATAATGGCTTCATCGCTTATCAAACTCCTCCAGCGCAAGCGGTATCAGTACGAAGTCACATTCTCGCTGTACATGCTTACGCCTACAGAGAAGATCATCTTTAGTACGCGTCTCCCCCCTCATATACAAATAAACAGTTCTCTCTGAGAAATAGGGGATCACTATTGCATATATGTTTATCCGCCACAATCATATTGTACTAACAATTTCACTCCTACTAGATTCATTTCTCTTCATTTTCCTCTCGATGCTTATTCTTGCCGCGTCACTTTACCTTCCCCACCACGTCCACACTATCGCCTCCAGGGCTTGGTTCTACTATGCTGGGGACGAGGACATGCTCTCCGCGCCGATGCAACACGGCACAGTACATCCAGAGCTATGACGGACTACCCTGAGCGGCTAGGGGTTAAAATGATGTTTTATCGGCTCAGTGGTATTCCCAATGGAAGATAGGAAGGAGTCAAGTATATGTGGAGCAGCTTAATGGGTCGATTTTTTGATGCATAAATAATTGATGGACGGCAAGTAGTGATGGAGGCTAAACATACGCATTTTTTTCTTTATTTATATTATATTATGGATTGTGGTACTTTGGTATTGGTTTGTCTTAGCGGGAGAGGTGGAGGTTGTACTAGATTTTTCCTTTTTTTCCCATTCTGTCATGTTCTTTAGGTGGTCCCTTTTAATCCTGGTAATCACGGTATGCGTGCGGTTTATGGCAAATATCTATTTGCGGTATGACCGAGGACCCGAGCATTCAAACCATCGAAATAAATTACCGATTCCTAGGCCATGGCTAGATCGACGACCCGTCGTTGGAATGATAAGCGAAGCCGGTTGAGCACATGAGGCTCGGGGACGGGCGCCTGTACTCACGAGAGGAGTCAGAGGATTTCAGAACATGGCGTTTATTTTTTTCTTTTCGTGGAACCTTGTGACATCTCGGCAAGACCGAGCGAGAGGCCAAGGCCTGTATCCATAGGGCATTATATCACAGAAACTCTTAGCGGTGCAGACTTGTGTTACAGAATGAATGGTTGATGTGCTCCTGGAGGTGGTGAATCGGGATTTGCCTTGTGAGTACAAGAAAGTACATCCACACTGTGCCTCCAGACTATCAAAAGTTGTACCACTACATTCTCCCCTCTTACCGGATTTTCAAGCCGCATCATCGTACAAGAAGCACAATATACGTACACATTATTGCATTCGGAATAGCTTAATCAAGAAATACGAAGCGATGGTGCACTGCTACCTACCTACCTGCTGATGATTGTATCAAGGATATCATCGTGCTGTGCATGAAGTCCGATATCCCGATCAATCCTCCCCGACCTAGACTATTAAGTACAGCAACTCGAAAATCTGCCCATGATATTTTCAAACCCCCGTTCTGCGTGAATAAGCCAATCTGTCAGTATCGATCCAAGGGGGGTGAGTGGAGGTTCATCACTACCGAAGCTAATAGATTCAACGATTTCTGTGTTACGGGTCCTGAATGACGAGCCTTGACATTCGCTTGTGCATTCTCCATTCCACGTAAACATTCGGCAGAAAGCTGGGCTAACACTGCAGAATGTGAAAGTGAAAAGAGTGTCATAAGAGACTCCTCGCGTGCATCTGCAGCTTTGTTGAGTGACGATATAACATTCCTGTGTTTCAAATTAGTTTCATTCTTCAGGGACGTGGTAAAATTCACGCG
The DNA here is from genome assembly GCA_033030425.1 of Verpa conica. Classification (NCBI taxonomy): domain Eukaryota; kingdom Fungi; phylum Ascomycota; class Pezizomycetes; order Pezizales; family Morchellaceae; genus Verpa; species Verpa conica. The sequence continues at coordinate 1,378,230 of JAUFSD010000004.1, forward strand.
AAGGCAAAAATAAACCAAGCTACTAGGCTCTCGCTAGAAAAAAATAATATATGGTGCGGAAGAGTGATCAAAAGTTTCTTACTCGGGAAGGGTGCATCCATGTGCATTCTGGTCTTGTTTAGATTCTGGTCCGCCCGATTTGAACGCACGATTCCTCCAGACAAGATTACAGATATCCATCAAAAACCCATTAAAGTGGTTTACATATTGCCGAGGGTATTCATCAGGCCCATTACCTGACTGGGCCTTTTTAAGGGTAAGCTCGAATGCACGCTTATACCTACACACAAATATTAGCGGATCCATTTCCGGGAATGGCCGAGAAGCAAGCTTCAGTTGGGGTAGATCTACTGACTTGGATAAGATCCCGGATATTCTAGAAAGCATCATGACATCCCCAGCGAACAAAAATATATATACCAATTGGTCAGGTGGTAGTACAATCCGAAACAATCCGTTTTGCCATGGCAGCGAAGATGCACACTCATAAAAACAGAGGATCGCATTAGGTATCAATGATGAGCTAGGGAAAGCCTATGTTATAGGTTAGCAACTTATACATTACCTTCTGAGCAATTACTGCTTACCACTTGTCCTGACAAACATATTTGACCAACATGGGACATGTACTTCCGTAAAGCTAATCCCTCTTCTTCGAGCTCCTCTCTATTTCTATACGTAACCCCCCATTGGTAGAGTAGTTCTGTATAGAAATTAATCAAGGAAGCAGTCGAAACGTCTGAGGTATTCAATCTTCGATCGGTCGGCTTGAAAAATGTTACATATAATTCTATAATAGTGTTAATCAGGCCAGTATACGATGTAAGCGCAGGTTTGATGCATACCTCCAAACTCCCGAAGGGGAAGGAAACACAGTAGTCCTAAAATAAATTTCTTATGACCTTTTCCATCCCAAATCTGTAAATATTGTTGTAGAAACCCTTCGACCGCTGGCAACAATTGCTAGGCAGTAACTATGTTAGTCTTGACTTATCATTGGGTATTGCTGGAAATTATACTTTTGTGGAACGTGTGTACTCAAGGATTTTTGATAGGAGTTGTCCTATTCGATCGGCACTCCCAAGAGCAGATGTTTGGGATGATCGAAGCTCGTCTGACAAGCAAGCTACGAGCCAATTATTGATTCGTGAGGTTGCCGCATCTGCCCGAGTCAAATTTGCTTGTGCCTTTCTAATTTCATTAAACGGGCGCTGCCTACCTGAAGGTTTCAAAAGTAGTAGTTTGCATAGAAGCGGATCCTCTAATGCCGCTACTAGCTGATTCGGAAGCTCCAGCTTATCCAGCTTGTTCACAAAATCATCCACATCCTCCACCTCTTCCAAGGTAACCGAAGCCTTGGCAGCAAATCAGTCATCACGACTCTATAAATCACTAAAACCTGAAATACTCACCTCGGTGGCGTGAAATGTGTGTACTTCCGGAAGGGCTAAATGATTAGTTTTTTGCCGTTTTGTGCCTTGTCCGCCTACTTTTCTAACTATCCTAAACAAAGATGCTTCCGATAGGCCAGAATAATCCACTGCGTTTGACTCCTGAATCAAAAGTAGTTTTTGCATCCATTCAGGATTCGGATGCTGATCACAAGATATAAACTCAGTTAGTAAAGGTTAGCAAAAACCAGGCGGCAACATTAAAGTTCAGAGGATGAGGCTGAACCCCACGTGACTCACCGAGAACAACCCAAGTTTCGTGGGGGCGATGTCACCCACTATCACATCCGGGTAATAGTCTTTGAATATCTGGAGGAGACCATTAAGAGGCTGCTCATTCCCCAGGTTCCGCTTAAATTCTAGCCTATTGTAGGTAAGTGATAGCCTAAACGCCGAAGATACCGCGGGCATGTTATATCCGAAGGCGCAGTGACACTTACAAAGCTTGGATACGGAAAGGCTTCACGTGTTTCCTTCTTGTTAAAAGAGAAAGTAGATGGCATAAATGGCTCCTAAAATAAAGACATTAGAGCACTCCTAAAATTGTGTCTTGCACTGAATACCTCAAAGTGATCATGTCTAACAGGCTGAATAAAACGCCATACAGCTGCGAAAGCATAGTATAGCCTTCAAGTATGTCGTACACCATGACTAGCCAGCGAAGCAAAAGAGCCTTCGGGAGTCAGCCTTTCGCTCGCCTCGAATGGAGTACATTGATCGGCCGTACCTGCGTTGCCAGAGATGGCTTACTTTGTCCTTGCCCAAAACACCCAACTACTTTGACCACAATAGCTTCCGATACCTTCCTCCGCGGAAACAAGATCTTGACAATACCAACAATAGTTGATTGGTCAAGGTAGCAAGGAGTTGCAGTTAAGACGCTGATAAGAGCCACCAAGGTATCATTGGCTAAACCACGAACTGACGCGTGCTGAGAAAGTTTGTCGATCGCGTCTGCGATTTCACTTTTAGAAAGGGAGTTACGAGCTGAGGCAGCTATACAGAATCAGTATTCTACACTATATAATCTGAACAAAAACTCCACAAACCTTCCCGTAGCTGGCTAACCAGATCTTCAGCATCATCCTCGTATACTGAGCCGAATTCTAGGAGATGCTTAAGTGGTCAGCTAGTGACTCTAGGATTCAGATCAATCGGGAGACGCGTACCATGGCTTGTAGCTGCTGAAGGCATTGAGTAAATCTTGTGGGCTAGCTTATTCCCCTCCTGATAACGGGGAAACTACGGATCTGAAATCTAGTGGGGTAATCACAGGCGGGGAAGTCGGACAACAAAACTGGGTGAATGTGTCGTTGGTGTTGGCTTTGACGCGATGCCCGCTTAGATACGATTCCCGTTTGGAGTTAGACACTTACCCCAACTCCGCATTTTGTATTGTCTCGCATCGATACAGTCGTCACTGTCGACATCTGAAACATAAGTGACTCGCCTTTGCGCCAGATATAACCGCGTGGCATGCGCTGGTACCACCTTGCCCCCTGCATTGTAACAATGGGAATCTCAAGATCTCCACAAGTACAATACCTGTTTATTCAACCGACAACCGTTTAGTGTTATATAGCTATTAAACCGGTGTGTTGGGCCCTTACACTCCCCCTAAATGTCGAGGGCCTCAACCGGATGTAAGTACTCACCAGAATCTAGTAGTCACAGTGTAAGGGATAAGAGGCCGGCTGCATATCTAACCAGGAGCAGATCCCCTCTGGATTTACTAAACACTATTAATATACTCTCGGCCCTATCATTTTGAAGCAGAGCTCAAAGCTTTTCTCCTGCAGCGGCTTCCTAATATCCAAACGGAGATGACCTATACTTCAATATAGGAATTACTGCAGTTGTGCGCACAACCGGGTGATTCTATTCACAGCTAACGACAATTACAACGTTACACGGCGGAATCTGTCCCGAGTTGATGAGTGGCCACCAGGGTATTAGCGAGCATTCAGCCCAAACATATGCGGCTTTTATCATATCATATCACAACATGCTCAGCTTCAACTTGGATGGAAGGTTGCCTCAGTGCCTGGGTGCACGCTGTCCTCCAAGCCAGCTTTTGTGAAAGCCTGGTTTTCTTATTCTGTTTTGCGTTGGGTTTGCACCCGAGTCATCGGACAAACATTTTCGTGACACCAGGCCCGCTTGACTTGCCCCATTCCAGAGCAGTTTAGTAACGTCGCAACCAGAAATCTCAGAGTATTTGCGGGTGAGACGAAACACGAGAGCGGGAATTCCAAGGAAGTGTTGTACAGGCGTAAAAGCACCCGCTTTTTTTTTTAATTTACCAAGAATGAGGTAAGCCTTATGGAACATTTAACTGCCAATGTCGGCTTAGCACGGTGCATAGCAATGTTCTGGCATGCGTGTTTACGCGACACCCAGAGCCTTGGGATCAATAAAGGGAAACCATAGAGAACCTCCTTCTGCAACGGCGATCGTCTGTGTACTTAGTGGAGCAGAAAATGACGAGAGATGCCCAGAGCCCAATCTAGATACATCGACCGACAGCTTCATTGTTCATGAGTAACTTATCTATTGCTCAATACCCCCAACACCCCTCTTTTACAGAATGCTGGCCCTTCTCCTAGGCTTCTCCTTACTCGGTGCCCCCATCCTAAAAATCACTGAACCAGTCAAGTCGGGAACGCGGCTGCTGGAGAATGAGAAGGCGACCTTGTTGCACAGCATCATATCAAGAAGGCAGTGACCATCCGTAACACAACGTGAGCACGGGGGTGTGACACAGAACAAGAAAGGGTACGGCCTGCACCACAATCTACAGTAATGGATAAACTGAGAGCTTAAGAGTGGCTATGCAGCCGTTAGGAACAAAAACCCAAAAATTATTGGTCGTATCCATCGAAAGAACCCCCATACGGGTGTTTAAAGCCCGAGAACTTCCCATTGTACACGCGTTCACCATTCTTGTGTTACCTCGCACAAATCAGTAATACCTACTATTGCTGTTGTACTGCTAGTACTTCATCAACTCGTCCCCCCTCCCACTTTCCCTTCTCCATCCCCTTCCACCCTCCGTCTACGTTCTTTGGTGCTGTTTCGATTTCTTGTTGGAGGGCTGGTTCTTGTTCTTTCTGGCCTTTCCTCCCCTTCCTTGTTGCGGGGGTTTATCCGACCTCCACCGTTTGGTTGTTTCTGGTTGTTGCGTTCTCGGTTGCCGTGCACCCGTGGTAAGTGCGTAACAGCCTCATTCTAGGCTTTATCTGAGCCTCACTCGCCTTTCGCCTACAGCGTTCGACCTTCGCACGCAACTCAGGTTATTCCCAACGGTCCTCCATATAGAGCCTCCTTTCTACTCCTCTTACATTACATCTTCTTCTCATCGAGCTATATATTTCTCCGGGCTGGTTCAGTCTTAACTATTTTATTCATCCGCTAGACTAAAGTTCGAAATCTTCCTGGTTATACAACACGGTTCTCGGGCGGCGCATAAAGTTGGCTAGAAGCACCTCTAGCAAGAGTAATCACGCAATCTGTAAACGGACTCAAGTAATCGACAGTATTCACACCTTGTAGCAAGTCAAGAAAAGACATCCTACCAATATAATGACGACAGTTAGCACTCCTTCGAACACTACCGACAATAAATCCAGAATTGAGCTAATTTCTGGCCAGACGAACGGTGAATATACGCAGCCTCGTAGAAGTCCCTCCGAGCCCATTACACAGCGCGACGATGAAGCACTACGGTAGGTTTGAGATTCGCTAGTTCAATAGGTTTCGGGTGATAGCTAAATCCAAGAAATATCACCGTAGACTTGTTGGTCAAATGATTATGGTGGGATTTGATGGACTTAGTGTTACCCCAGAGATCCGAATGATGATAGAAAAGTACTATGTGGGAAATATAATTTTGACACGAAGAAATATTCAAGGTATGTTTCCACCTCCATCAAAAATATTTTTTATTTGACCCGATTTTGACGGTATGTAGATGGCGTTCAATTAGCAAGCCTGACACAAGAGCTGCAGAATATCGCACAATCGGTAGGATTTCAAAGGCCTCTCATCATTGGAATTGATCAGGAGAATGGGATGGTATGTAGATCCTTCATATTACCCAGACTAAAGACCTCGCTTGTCACTGTAGTACAAGAGTTGTACTAATGTGACACAGATCAGTCGATTAGGTGATGGGATACGGGCCACACATTTCCCAGGTTCTATGACTCTTGGAGCAACGCGATCACCAAGCCAAGCTTTTGACATCGCGAAGGCAACTGCCAAAGAGCTAGTTGCTGTCGGGATCAACTGGAACTTTGCTCCTGTCTTAGATGTCATTAGTGAAGAGAATGCTGCAACTATTGGGGTTAGGGCTTTTGGAGATGACCCTCAACTAGTAGGCCGTTATGGAGTTGCATTTGCCGAAGGCCTTAGGGCTGGGGGGATTGGCCACTGTGTGAAACATTTTCCAGGTACAGGAAGAACAAACAAGGATGGCAGTCAAAGTTCAACATTCAACTTCAAAGCACGAGATGAATTGGAAATGTCAGAACTGGTTCCATTTCGGAGGGCAGTTTCAGCAGGGCTAGACAGTGTAATGCTAACCTCTTCTGTTTGGGAAGGGAGCGAACAGAGTGATGGTGGCGTAGCAGACGCTAAACATATCATCCACGACGTATTACGAAGACAATTAGGATACGATGGACTTACAATATGTGATATTACTAACATGCCAGCTTTCACCAAGCAATCTAACATTGGAGAAGCAGCAGTTATGGCAGTTAGGGTAGGGTGTGACATGTTGCAGATTTTGGAGAAACCGGAGACGCAAAGACAGGCAATTGAGGCTATATACGATGCCATTAGTGATGGGAATATCATTAGAAGTGAGATTTATCGATCTTCAGGGAGGGTCCTCCAGTTGAAGGAGCACTACTTGAATTGGCGAACAGCTCTAGCTACCCCAGATTCAAATCGCCTACCGTCCTTGATGCAGGAACATCAACTTCTTGCACGAAAAGCTTACGAAAATTCAACGACCGTGGTTCGAGATGAAAAGAACCTTATCCCATTATCTGCACGCATAAGAATTACAGAAAATATTCTACTCCTTACACCAGTCGTGAGACCTCTTCACCAAAGAGCACCTGAAGACCCCTCAATAGATCCGTTCGAGTGTTTTGGCAGGGCACTTGCTCGGAAACACCCAAAAATTAGGCATGCTCCCTATACTGTGCATGGTATCACATCAACCCACGTTGCCCTTATCAAAAGAGCTTCCGCAGTCATATTTGTTACTGCAAATGCAAACAGACCAAATACGAGTTATCAGTTAGAAACTGCTGGCGCGGTCCATCGTCTTTGTCTTAACAAGCCTTTAGTAACCCTTGCTGCCTGTGATCCTTATGACCTTCTGACCGATAGAACATGTAAGAAGAACTTTAAGTCTAAAATCTACTATTACTGATCATGTGTAGTTGGAACGTACATATGTACATATGAATACTCGCAAACAGCTTTAGAAACAGCAGCCGCAGTAATATTTGGTGAACGCCACGCACCAGGTGTTCTTCCTATTAGTATACCTGGCACGCCTGCTCTCCGGCAACAACGTCAGTGGTTCGTTGAGGTATGGGAGAAGAGAAGAGACCTTTTTGCCTCAGCGGACTTATGGCGAGATTGCTTAGGGCGAAAATGGCCGTTGGACGCAAGCACGCTCAGTGCTCTGCTAGACCGTCCCGGACAATCGAAACATTTTGTCGTACGACACACCATGACAAAAGAACTATTGGGACTCGCTGTGACGTACACTATTCAGTCGGGGAGGGATGAATTGATTGGGAGTTTGGCTTTGCTTATTGTTCGGCCTACACATAGGTATGTAGTTACTTACCATTTTGGGCTTGGAAAAAAGAAATTTAATTTCCTTGAGCTAATCATATATATACAGAAACCTGGGTATTGGAAGATCTCTGCACGATGTTGCGCTTCGACATCTATCAAAACAGCCAGGGATATCGTCATTGCAGCTTGGAAGCATATTTCCTCGCCTGTTCCCTGGTCTGCCTGTCGACTTGTCTGATGAAGACCTGTCTTGGTTTTCACACCAGGGCTGGAAATTAGAAGACAAGTTTATCTACGATCTTGTGATGCAGATTGATAACTGGACAGTTCCTGAGGGTATCATTGGTCCTCTGCAAGAAAAGGGCGTTTCCTTTGGCTGCTGTAACGCAAACCAATTTGATGCACTACTCGACTTTGAAGAGAAGAACTTCAGCACGTACACTGGGTGGGTGGAGAAATACCACTCACTAAAGGCGACGGACGATATTGCAGACGCTATGATCGCATACACAAGTGAAGGGATTGTCGGGGCAGCGTTTATTTTCAGCCCTGTAGGGAATAACCAGATGTCGAAAGATGTACCTTGGCCGAAGGTAATAGGAGAGAGAGTTGGAGGGCTTGCTTGCTTGGGTGTTGGACGTAAGTCTTCATGAAAAGTCTCTATGTGAGCTTGAGCTAATACTAGATTTGATTCTCTATAGCGGAATATAGAGGACAAGGCGTTGGAGTAGCATTGATCTGCGCAGCAATTCTGGAGTTAAAAAATAGGGGTATGCGTGGCTGTTTTGTAGACTGGGTTGACCTTAAAGGAACCTATCAAGAGCTTGGTATGCTTGAAGTATATCCTTAAATTCTCGTATTTCACCTTACTAATATCCATTTCTCTATTAGGGTTCACTCAGTGGGGGAAGTATAGAGAGATTTGGCGGAATGTTGTATGATTTCTAGGTTAATTTTTTTGTTTTATTCTTTGCTTTTTAGTGGAGTATGCATGGGACTGGGCTTAAAAGGGAGAGAAGAAAAGGATCACGGAACTGGCGCACTTGATGGAATATGTACACACGAAAGTGTACATGAACTCGTTCTTTGGTTAAAAGCGGCGTTTTTGTGGGAAATGAGGGCTTTCGGGTTTCTTGGGTTTTATTTCGGGTTTTTTATACTTGGTCTTTCCAGGATTTTTTTTGTATTGTACATTCTCTGCCCCTGGGAATACTGTAAATTGTGTATTAGGTTTGGGTTCCTATCTAGGGAATTGGTACTATAGACAACTTAGTATCTTTGTAGATATATGTATTTTGACATTCAGATATGTTCCTTATCATATCTGATACTTCCTAGTTCTTTACTTTGAAAAACCAATTACATGTAGCTTGTGGAGAGAAGATTCTAAGCCCAGCTAAGTACATGTCTTTTGCTAGTAACTTTTCTATAGCAGTAAAATTACTTACAACAGATCACAGTATATCACTCGCTACTCAGTAAACGATAGAATCTAAGTTATATGTGGATAGCACTATATCTCCTAGTTATTCTTTAGCTAGTAGTTCCCTACAATCAAACATTTATCAAACCAATCTTACTCAAAGCCCTCTATAGCAGGAGTTCGAAGCCAACAGAATATAATTAGAGTAGCAAATATAGCCTACAACTATTTCATACTTAAATTAGTGCTTTTGAGTCTCCATTTTTTTCCAGATGTATGAATTCTAGTATACGACCCGCCTTGTTCATTTTACCAATTACTAGTGTGGTTGTATTAGTAACAAATCTGCAGGCCCAACGGAGGAAGTAGGAAGAGAAAGGGAAAGAAAGAAAGAAAGAAAAAAGTAACATCACACAAGTCTTGGTTACTGCAGCTGACCCCTCACCCTTCCGCAGCCTCCTCCCCAATCAGTTATTATTGTTATTCTGCCAACTCACTCAGTGATTCATTATTGCAGGAAGAATGATGATGTTGCTGCGAGCGTCTTACTGCAGCAGGCCTGTGCTTTACCGCGCAACCCAACGCGTCTTCCCAGCGCGAGTGGGAACCTTACCAACATCCACCTCCAACAACCTACTAGCCATCAACGCCCGGCAGCTATACAACCGCCCACATAGGCATAAAGACATGTCGAGCTCTCCCTATGTCGTACCTGACTCTGATGAGTCTAGCGATGATGATCCTATGCTTGCCCTTGCAATCAAGTTGTCGCTGCAGCAAAGTGGCGGAGAGTCGAACGGGGGGTCATCATCGGTTAAGAGGTTACATGGGAAAAGGAAGGCGGATTTGATTGTGATTTCGGATACAGAGGAGGATGATAAGTCGAGTAGGAAGGTGGCGAGGGGGAGTAGGGAGGGAACTACGACTACGCCTACAGGAGGGTGGAAGAAGAATGAGGGTGCTGGGAGCTCTAAGAGTGGGGGTGGGATATCATCGATGGGATTTGATAGAGCGCAGATGGAGCATGAAAGGTTGGAAAGACTGGGAAAGACGATGCCATCATTTCATGGGGCGGGGGTTCAGCAAAAGGGCGCTAGGGATGAGGGGACCCTCAAACAGACTACATTCTCCAGACAAATAGTTCGCAGGGTTGGAGGACCTGAAGTCAAAGATAGCGGAAGGAAATGGGAAGGAATAGCAGTGGCCGATTCCCGGGCAGAGGAAACCAGTAAACCTATGTACTTCCCTAATGGTACCGTTAAAAAAACCTGGATCTACGGTGTCCCACGGGATGGGAGCGAAATCACAATTGAAGAGGTCCTTGGGAAAGATACTCTCTATGGAGCTGTTTTATCCGCCTATCAATGGAATCACGAATGGGTATGGTCCAAGATCCCCAATGGAAAGTTGCAGAGGTTCGTTCTTGTCATGCAAGCCAAAACGGATGATGATAAAGAACTTATTTTGAGCGTACTTGGTGGACTACCGAAAACGACTATTGTGTTCCCACCTATGGAGACTGGCGTGAACTGTATGCATAGTAAGCTTATGGTACTATTCCACCGACGACGGGAAACGGGGGAGGAGTGGTTGAGGATTGCGGTGCCAAGTGCAAACTTGACGGATTATGATTGGGGGGAGGGAGGGACCATGGAGAATGTCTGCCTTCCGTTCTTCCATGCTTTACGAACTGTTTTTTCTTTCTCTTTTCTAACACGAAGCATAGACAGTGTTTTTGATTGATCTTCCGAAACTCTCCACTCCTAGGGATTTAGATACGCAATTTGCCACTTCGCTCTACAGCTTCTGCAAGGCTAAAGGGATCCCCAGTGACGTTCTCGAGAGACTCAATAATTACGACTATTCAGCAACTAGGGGTATGGCCTTTGTACACTCAATAGGCGGAGCTCATTACGAGGAAGAAATTTGGAAGAATACTGGTTACCCGGGCCTAGGCACTGCTATAAAAAACCTTGGATACAATTCTGGAAAAGATCTCGAGGTTGACTTTGTGACTTCTTCCCTTGGCGCTACTAAGTATGATTTTGTTATAAATATGTATAATGCGGCTATGGGCTTTGACGGTACCGGCGATCTCGCGCGAAGGCCACCCCCAAAACCTGCTCCGAGCAAAAAGAAACTCAAACAAAAGAAGTCAGAGCAGATCCCAGCCAAAATGGAAAATCCCGTAGTAGAGGCAGCGTCAGACACGGAAAGCGATATTGGCATCGAGTGTGATGAGGAAACATCCTGGGAGCGGGTAAAAGAGAGGTTTCGAGTCTACTTTCCAAGCAGGGATACGGTCATCAATAGTAAAGGTGGATTACATGGGGCGGGGACAATTTGTTTTCAGAAAGAAATGTGGGAACAGGAGGGGTATTCAAAGGATATTTTGAGAGACTGTGTGAGCACTAGAACGGGGATTTTGATGCACAATAAAATGCTGTTTGCTAGGCCGGCGAAGCAGCTAGATACTCCTGTGGGGAAGGTAGATGCGTGGGCTTATATCGGGTCTGCAAATCTCAGCGAAAGTGCTTGGTAACAACCCCCTCCACTTATTAATTTATACAGACATGGCTAGTAAGTTAATTGAAGTAGGGGTAAACTGGTGATGTGTGCCGGCAAGAAAAAGCCCAAGATCAAGTGCAAGAACTGGGAGTGTGGTGTTATTGTCCCTATTATTTCCGAACCCAAAAGTGGGCAAGAGCTATCCGGAAAAGCACCGGAAAAGCCAGGGAGAACGAAGCCATTGGGGATGGAAGTTTTTGGGGATGTTGTTCCGGTACCGATGCATACGCCTGGAGAGAACATTCATCCAAACAAGAAGCCATGGTTTCATCATGAGATTGCGATGTTGGCGTCCCAAGTTACAAAGATGAGGAAAAAAGAGGAGAAGGAGTGGTGGAAAAAGGGTACTAAGAATTGGTGAACAGGGTGTGTACCCACTCTCAAGGCCGGTTAATGGCTGGGTGTTTTGCCTGTTCTTTAGTTTCTTGTTCTTATTCCCCTCTCTAATTCGGTTGGGAACGGATAACATGTTTGTGGGCGTTTATGAGTGCTTAAAATGGACGGTGGGTAGATACACATGACTTTTATTTTGGCGAGATAGTTGATAGAGTCCTGAATGAAGAATATACATATGGTGCGAAGACTACTTTGCAGTTAGGTAGCACTGAGCTCCCTGCCCAGGTCTAAACCGCACGTCGCTAGCTAAGCAATTTCATCGGTTTATGCCTTTCTATCAATTCATGGGAGCTGTGAGTTCAAGTGCAGAGTGGCCAATACATTTCCGGTGAACTTTGATCGGACTTGAAAAGAAATTACACCACTTGTCTAACCATGATGTATTCCCCTATAATGGTACCTAGTGTTTTGATTTTCACTTTGTTTTTTTGCTTCTCACTATTGTTAAATTTTGTAAGTAACCAGGGGGGATTCTGAATGACTAGAACATTGAAGGCTGAGTCACTGAGTATAATGGCCTAAAGCATCCTCTACCTATAATGCTAATATTAAGGCATACAATATACCACATAAGTATTCGAGGCATTGACAGAGCACAAGCCTAGATCAGAGCTGTAAAAATTTTCCTCCCATGCCCTTATTCCATAATAGACAAGTCCCAGCTCAGAACTATTTGTTTAGAGTAACAGACTAATGTAACAACCCTCTTTCTCGGCATTTCCCGTGCGGCTCCTAAAAGCTTGTTTCCTCTTGGCATTCCACAACGTCATATCCCAAGAGACAACCCCGAGTCTTTACACCACAGCTTGTAAAAAAGGACAGCCCACAGCAATGGACCACTTTCAAACAGAAAGTAACACTGAAGTCATAACCTCTCCGATATCCGTAAACTCACAACCTTCGGCACTTCCCCGCACTTACCTCCCTGCGTCATGTGAGCCCCCATCTGCGACGAAACCACCACATCAAGTTATATGGCTCGTAAGACTCCTCCCTTAAGTTGCTCTTATGGCCCTCTACTCTTGATTAATATGAGGGGGGGGTGGGGTGAGAAGGTCTTTGGCGCAACTGGTCACCTTGGTCGCTCCATCTGTCGTGTTGCGCTTAAGCGTGGCGATTTAGTGACGGCTGTCGGGAATAAGAATGTACCGGCGGAGGAAATGAGTATGTCGGGGTGGCACAAGAACTGTCAGGGGTTGGTTTGTGATGTGAGGATTGCAGAGACAGTAAAGGAGGTGTTTGAAAAGTGTTTGGGGTACTGGGGGAAGGTAGATAGGGTTGTTAAGTATGTCTACTACTGCGTGGAACATTCATAGGGGTGTCAACGATTGACGGGCATACTTGGAGTTTAGTTGCACAGGATATGGTATGTTCCCTTGTTTTGAAGCACTAGGCGAGCATAGTACAGGTTGTTGAGTAGGGTGAGTAGGCATAATCGGTGCCTGCGAAGACCAAGATGAACACGAAATCCGTGCGCAGTTCACCACAAATACCATCGGTACAATCAACATAATCCAAGCCACCATCCCATACTTCCGCAGCATTGCCTCTGGTCGTTACCTCCTCTTTTCATCTACAGCTGGAACTCAAGGTATTCCTGGCCTGGGCCCCTACTGCGCAACTAAATGGGCACTCGAGGGTCTTGCGGAAAGTTTAATGTATGAAGTTGAGCCGTTGGGGGTGAAAGTAACGATTGTGGTGCCCGGGATGAGTAGAAGGGATGAGCCGGACGAGGCGCTTCATGGGCCCGCACCAATGTGGGGTCACTTTTTGTTGAAACCACCAGCAGACGCTTATAGAGCTACTAATAGCCCTGCCCAACATGCGACGAGGATGATTGATTGGTTGAAGTATAGGGAGCCGACTAGTGCGGTTAGGTGCGCGGAGATTGTGTGGGAGGTGAGTACAACGTTTTTCACTTGGTTCAAGTTACATGTGTCGTAAGAATCTTGCTTGTGTTTTACCATAGTAGAAGGACAGCAAGTCTAAGTAACTATATAGTGGGATGGTTGAATGGGTGGGCGGGGGCTATAAACCTCGTAGCAGCCAACTCGGACCCACTAGCCTCCAGTTATACTTAATATATAAATATCTAGAAGGTCTTAACTAAATGCTTACCCCCCTCTTTTATAATAAACAGCTAGCCCACTGTACGCACCCACCCCTCCGTCTCTTTGTAGGTAGCCATGCCGTCGAGGCGATTAGAGACCGCTTACGTTCTACAATAGAGGAGGTCTGTATCGCAGTTTGATCTACAGTTTCCCCATTTTTCGCTAATATTTAATAGATTGAGGACTGGAAACATTTAAATTTTGTTAGTAAGAGTGAAGATGGAGATGGGAACGCTAATGGGACGGACCTGTAGAATTTATGAGATGGTAGGGTAGTTTATATTCCAAAGGTAGTCGGATATTTCTTATTATATTGTTTTTATGTAACTTATTCGAGCGGGGGAGATACATCACTAAATTCTCCTTTCCTTTACTAGTGAATGAATGAATTAATCATAGGTACATGTAGTTCCACTTACTAGTAACCACCTAGGTGAAACATTTTTAGTAGCTTACCAGTACTTATCCTTTTCTCTAGTGATGCTGAACCCCAAAGTTAGTGCCTTTGTTCATCGGTCAATTTTAGCGGTCAGAATATTCCACCAGGCAAAGGGATAACTTGAAGAAGTCTAATATATTCATAGCAAATCACTCGATAAAATAATACCCCCAACACTCCTGTCCCGTAAGCCAGAGTGTTTACCGCACCCCACTCTCCAAGATTATTAACGAAAAATATATAGACTATAAAGCAATCCAGTACTTAGGGTACTAGCCTAGTATATTACTCAGACGGTATAAGACTTCAGTATCACTCCCCCCAGCCATAGTCTCACCAGAGAATAAGCTCGTAAACTAGTAATACAAGCCCACTGGTCCAAAAAAACCACACACAAACCAGTCAATCCAAGGGTTGGTAGTGTGGTAGTGCGGTAATCCCACACATGACTCATACAGGTTCCAACCTGCCGGACACAACCCCGAATACGAGACCAGATTAGTGACAAGGATACATAACAAACTAACTCCCTAACCTAACCCACCCACCACTCATAATATGCAAGATAGAATTTTGACAATATCACGGTAATATTTTCCTTTCCTTTTTTGTATAGTCAGGACTAACTACCTTTGTACTAGACTAAAGCCATCGCAGGATCAAGTCCACGGATACCAAGGCGGGGCGATGCCGTTGAGGGGGCATTTCCAGGTGGTATAAACCACCCCCGCCATTCAAGTCCCTGGTTTCCAAGGGCCATCTGTTTATATGATATCTTTGAGTGGCTTGTAATAGCATTTCATCTTCCTGATAATAAGTGTGCTAGACTAGTTTGTGGTTGAGTGATTCAAAATCACTCGAATTCGCTCGAGATTCTCCTACAGAATAGATTAGAATAGCTAGGTTAGAGCCTTAATTGGCTTAAATAAAAAGTTAGCTTAATGAGCTCCCGAGGTTACCAAAGTAGAATGTATGACTTGAATTATCCATACTCCACTCCTAGTCATGAAACGTATAAGCTTATTTTGTGTTATACCCTTAGGGGTTAAGATTTCCCAAAGAGAGTTACACCATTGGGTGTCATTCTAATCTTGACCACTAGGACCTGACCCAAACCATCACAAAAGATGTTACATAGCTCACCCAGTAACAATTATCTCAAACCATTAGATTACGACCTAGAGTGATGACCATCTGAATATAAGACCCTTTCTTATAGGTCCCACAATAACGGTTTATCATACCTACGTCGATCAATCAAGCAAGGCTAGATTTACCTATAATACACTCTCTTATAATATCCAAGATTATAAGAAAAAAAATGTTTGTCTACCGCCTATCACTACAATATGCAAATTCCAGCCAAAAAAAACCAGATACCCTTTTATATATGCTACCAGAACATGCACCCTAGAGACCATACAAAGAAATTTGCCTTGCTAATTGACACCAAGAATATAACACATCCAAAACAATAAAACGCCGGGGTGAACGTATATGTCCATAAAACTACAGACTACACCAATAAAATAATTCTAGGTACAGGGCTCTTCCTACCAACTGAGCCCTATTCTTCACTTTTAAAATAAAATAAACCTTAACTCGACCTTGATCTTGGCCAGAAAACCTCTAGTAATATATTTAGATTGATTTGAGGGTGTCAAATAAGGAACCCTTGATACACCACTCTAAATCTCAGGGCTCGAAGGAGGGCTTGTTGTCTGGGAACGAGGGGACTCAGAGTCCGAATCCGATGAAGAATCCGATATTGCTGCTGGCGAACAGCCTGTATTTATCGTGAATACAGGTGGCATAAAGTCCCAAAGCATCACAGTTTTATCATCAGATACACTGACGAAAAAACACGGATCCACCTAAATCAAAAAAATTTCAGCATGTTATAATTTAAAAAATTTAGTAGAAGGATTGTAGGTGCTTACAGCTAGAGAATTGACATCTCCCCGGTGTTCAAAAGGCTCGCAGATAGGAGTACCATCTTCTTTGAACAGTCGAACGGTCTAATAAGTGCATTAGAAACTAAAAGCACTGACTTCATATGCGCTATACTAGAAAGGACACATACATAATCAAAAGATCCCGTAAGAAATACCCCGTCCATAGCGCCTAGGCATCTCACAGACGATTCGTGGGCTCTTTCTACCAATAAATCCGATCTGGGTGTCCAAATCATACTTGAATTAAAGTTTCCAACACTATAAACCGAGAAATCTGGCCATGCCACTAAAAGATCACCCCCATCACGTGATGGGTGCAGGAGGCAAAGTTGCTCAGGTGGTAAATCTAATGTAGCGGCAGAGAATGATTTTATAGTTATCTCCCGCTCACCGTATTCCCATAAATCCCTTTTATTACTGCGGTCCATCTTCCGTGAAATTGGTGTCACCTGGGAGACCAGATTAGATGAAGTGAAGAGAAATGGTTTTCGGTAGTGCATGGAAAGGTTTTTTTGCCGAAAAGGGCCGTTGTTCGGTATTTGGATATTAAGGAGTAGCTGGGGGCAGTATTCTGCTTTAGAAGGGTTCTCTGGGGAAAGGGTGTCGGTCTTTGGGGCGCCTATGTCCCAAAATGAAATCTCGCCACTATGGCACCCCACAATACATGTCGTACCTTCTAAGAGTATGCTGATGACAGGTGAGGGAACCGGGAAACTTGCGACTAACGAAAAGGCTCGATCTTCGACAGGGCCATCTCCGGTATCTCTACGAGCAATATGCACCATCATGTGCTGCATTTCGCTCCGGTATTAGTATATTTTCTTGAATACTAACCCCCAAAAGACACCGGGAAATTTGGTTTAGTACCCATGTTCCAACAACCAAGTGATCGCCTGCTAATGCCATAGCAGACGCTGCAGGACGTGGATTCGGGACGTTTTGATTGCCGTCATCTTCCAAAAGGAAGCTACTGACCACTTTCTCTGTTTGGGCGTTCCAAAATACTACCTTCCCAGAGAGATCCCCACTTACAACCAGATTATAAACCGGATCGATCAAAGCTGAAAGAACCACATCTACATGCTCCAAGGAAACATTTAGATTGACCTTTCGCCACGGTATTCCACTTTTCCATTGTTTCAAAAGATAGAGATCTCGGAGAGCCAAATCGCGGAGTGATGGCGAATCCGAAAAATATGAAGATGCTGACAGCCGCGGAAACCTTCGAAGCAGCTCTTGAGCTATATTTGCCTTTGGAGGTATTGGGTCCCGTCCGTGCGTAATATTATTATACTTTTTTAGGAGGTGGGAAATGTATAAGGAGTCGTCAATGAGTGTGTGAGAACGCCATGTACGACTGACCGCGGAACATGTGAAAATATCTTTAATATCGAGCAGTGAAAGGATGAGTCTTGAAAGTTCGAGAGGAAGCTCTGAAATGAAATCCCTGGTCCACTGTCTTCCTTCGAAGGTTGCCATAATTGCTGTACTTGGTCTGGAGAACTTGGATTGACTTCCTAATACTTAAAAAAAATTAGGATGGTGTGGGTAGCGATTCGGTCTAGGGGTGTTTTTGCATCAAGAGATCTGGAGATCAGCCCCCAGTTTGCTCACTGGGCAGTGTAAGTATGCAAAAAAAAGAGAGTTTTTGTTGGCTTTACGGAAATTTTGCTCCATCAACGAGAATAAGAGGGGCAGTTAAGAAAGAATGACAGCTTACATGTGGTTGATCAAATGAGGGGGCGATGCTCATAATGATATATGAGTAGAGTATAAATAAGACTACCTGAATTCCGTTCTAAGGGCATATGCAGGACAAAGCTTTCTGCTTTAATCCTCTCGGCAAATCACTGCCAACAGCCGATTGGCGGCAGCCAAACCCAGATAGGATTTGACCTGCAGGGGTACTATGCGTTCCTGTGTACTCTGTCCTGGGGTAAATAGCACAGTGTGATAACGTCTACAAGACAAGCCGAAACCTCAAACAGGCGATGGAGAAACTAGCAGAAGTGAGTGAGAAACAGGGGGTATGGGCCTGGTTGTATAGTTCGGTGTAACTGATGCGCAGATTCGGAAAGACATCGTACGAGTATGATGCTCGTGGAATATCTTTATGAGATGGGGAGGTGGCATCATATCCTCCGCATCTTTATCTTCATTTCGAGGTCTTTCCAGGGTGTTTTTTCCTTCGATCTGTCAAACAAAGCTACAAACACCCACCGGAGCCCTCTCTTTTCTCCGAAGGTGAACTTAGCCGAATCAGGTCAGAGCCTGTACTTCCATTTGATGAATAAACAGGGTGTACGTACCTCTGTAACACACATACACGATGCGATCGCTAAGGGGACCCGATAATAATCTTTCCCCAACCCTCTAAACCCTTGGTATGGTATACATATACTTTTTGTGTCCGAATTGTACGACGTCGAGAACAAAGCGCGCGACAGCCTTCTGGCTACAGCGGATAATATGTACAGCATTTCCAGCTAACTTTAAGCATACGGGTAGTTGCAGGGTCTGTGTGAACGCGGCGGATAAACGCGATAAAGGCCTGCCATCTCATAAATTGAAGACCCTATATATAGTCGGCTACTTCAGTTCATCGCATTGAGAGTATCTGTACGTACAACGATACCGGAGTCGCCCTTCCTCGAGCGAGAGTCTGGAGCCCGGGCTGTACTACAGACGTTGAAGGCTTACTCGGTTCCTATGGCAAATCACGTTGCTGTCTCTAAGACATATGGCGGGGGTTTGCCTAACCCCGCATTCCGAATGCCGAACGGCAAAGTTCCTTTAAGATATACCCTATCAGAACTCAAACCTGTCATCCTAGGCTCCAAGATGCATTTTATGCACATGAGAGAACTAAATTGTCCGCCAAATTACCTAACCATAGCACATAGTGGCAGCGCCATACCCATGTTGGTTGCTACATAGTTACTAACAGGTCCTGTGCGCAGTTTTTTAGATTATTGGTCCTTTCACGAGAACCATATGTAAAAAAGTGAAGCCTTAATTTTACAAAAACTTCGTGTCATCAGGTCGCTTCATCCTTCCTTATTTCGAGGCTCCTACGGGTTGTTCCTTTGGTGAGACAACCCAGGGTTCGGGGTGCCGAACGGCATTTGCAAAAGGTTGTCTGGCAACATTCCACTGTGGATCAGGATTACTATCGATATCGCATAAAGACTCGTGGATTTTAGTAGTTCTGTCTAATCACTAAACTAGAACCTATAGACTTAGTCTATAGTGCCACAGATGTGGTTTTCACCTATGTGGCTTGCACGCAAATTGTCTTAAACAGCGTGCCTCCTCGCAGCATAATAACAGTGTGTTCAAACAAAACCGACATGCCGCTTGGTCTAGAACTACATCATATTACATGATAAGATAGGTGACATTTTGTTTAGTATTACGGGCATATTTCTTCTGTGGTACAAACAGTAATATAATCAGTGCCATATTTAAAGTTCTGACGCGGTAAAAATTTTGATGCTACTCTAGTCAGCAGGTACAATCTACGAAATCGAGCTCCTACAGTGAGCGAAAAACGCTTTTTGCAGATAAAAAATCGAGGGATCTTATGTGACAAGTCAAATAGCCAAAGTCACACCCACACGTAGATAACTCTTAGGACTGCCTCCCAGAGCTATTCGTATGCTTGGATACTATTGTACATATATTACTGATCACCTCCCTAAGTCTTCCTCTCATAAGCAACAAACTCGATAAAAGCCAGGCCGTCACCGCTAAAGATACTTGGGTTAGCCCTGTAATACCAGTAAAAAATTAGTAGTCAAACCTACTAGCACAATGGTACCGATTCTTCATCTCCTAATAATATTTTTAGGCCCGGAACAGAGTCAATAAAGCATGAATCGGGTTCCTTGCATATCTCTTCCTCATTTTTGGAGGCCGCAAAGTCTTATAATTTATCCCTGCATGGATGCAAGGGGGAAAAATGCAAATTTCTGTGATGCGCGGTACGATAGATTAGGGCGGCAGCCGACCAGAGCGATTCCAGAAGGCGTTCTCTTTGAGATGCAAGTTCAACCGCTTTCTATAACCCCTTGAATACTGACAGATGATGGCAAGAGAAATGAGGGGAGGTATATCCAGTGTTCTCTTATGAAACAGGCGATATGGATATTTAGGTTTACCTACACATATCCCTAGCCAAAATTATATAACCATTCACATACCAGGAGCGATAGTAGATACATTCAAGTAACGCAGGGGCTGGTCGGCGAAAAGCGAGAATACAAGCCCTTTTAACCGGCCTCACCAACACCGACTTCCAATGAACCCTTATAACGTATCGTAGAAGCAGAATTGCCTAAACCATAACCGCACGGGCCTCATAACTAAGAGAAGATCCTTGCCAGATTCCTGGTTTAATACGTACCTTTATGTGAATAACGCTAGGAAGAGATTGAAAAAAATATAATAGAGGCACTCGCTAACATAATGGGGCCTAGAACATTGATAGAACAGCCGATTCAATAACTTAAAAATTATAGTAGGGTAGATTGATAGTCAAGTGTTCCTCGATAGCCAGCGAAACATAACTAGTCACACCTCGCTATAAGAAACCTTTTCCAGGCCAATCCGGATTTTTCCACACCAAATCTACTCTTGCTATAAGGGATATCTTTAGAAAACTTGTTATAAGAAACGAAATCCGCTGAATACTTGGCGTTTCTTATATCGAGGTGCAACTGTATAATACTAAAAGCAACGCCGCTTCGTTTATATTCAAATGAACTACGCTATCTAAAATTAAAAAGATGATGTTTGACCAATCAAGCTGATAGGAATATCAAAATTAGCTAGGCCCTCCTATGAGCCTCCTAGATATTACAATAAAATTGGGCACCCATATCCCATCCGAGCTTAGAGCTTTGGCGCGAGGGCAATAAACTACGTAGGTAACCCCAAAGTACCAATAGAATACCCCAACTTCCATACTTCCTCTTTCTTTTGAAGCATGGATACGCCAGAAATTTCAATATCAACTAGAGCCCTATAGTTAGATATTACTAAGATCCTTATATATAGGCCCAAACCCCAAGACTATTCGCGGTTGGACTGATGAGCTAAACCCACCCCAATAGCAGACAGCGCAGACGCAAAAAAGCGGTCAAGGTCGCAAAATTCAACAGTCTTAGTCACTACAGGTCCTATAAAAGACTTGACCTAAATAGTTACTAAGTCCCTAGCTTCTATTTGACATGATTTATAGCGGTTTATATTCCGCGGAGATCTCGTATTCGGTTTATGGAAGCGGCGGAATTTCTTCCGATACTCAAATAGGTAGGTACGACGGTGATGTTAGTTATCACCAGAATAAGGTTGTGGGTTGCAACGTAAAAAACCCCGGCTCATATTAATTATGTATAGTATGGTTAGATTAATCTGGTTTTAGGATCGATCCACATACTTCTACATTACCGTTTTTGCCCAGCCTTAGGGGTCTTAATGAGCTGGCAGTTGAGTAAACGTAGCAAAGTTTACCCTAGGTGACAGCTCTAAATAATTATAGCTCACAGATTTCCAAACCAGTAACCGAGAACATTATCCTATTACCACACCAATGTAGAACATCCAGCGAGTTTATCGGTTTTGCCACTTGCGAGTCAACTCCCGTAATTAACCAAGCAAATGTATCCAGTTGTGACCTTCCATGGCGAGTCCACACAGATTGATGAAACGGGCGACAGCCCACTATGTAGTGACAAGTGAGATAGCGCTAAGGCTTTCGACTAAAACCAAATATATGACTCGGTTTAATATGCAACATATATAAGTAATCGTCTATATAACTCGTTTTAATTCTGCCACGAGTACCCTAACGATAAAAACATCAAGGCTAGAACAAAGGGCCTAGCCTTATTCCCTAAATTCTAGCAAAAAATCGATGTGTGACAAACATAAGCTATAAGGCTACAGCGGATTTTAGAACCCCAGTCATCTTATGGTCAGTCCTGACCAACCATAATTCAGTGATAGCAGCAGTGAACCCTAACTGGCCAAACTTATCCAGGATCTTTGATATCTACCGTGATATTCCCTGTAGTCATCACCCTTAGAGCTACACAGCCTTAGTGTGATATTACAGAAGGTTGCAGAACCAGGTGGCGGATTAGGAGATCTAGTAATTCGATAACAGATACGAGTAGAAAACCGGGTGATACACCCTGTGTCTCGGAAAAATATTCCTCCATTGCAGATATTACATAACTGCGCCTCACGGGAGTAACGGTTTCGCTTCTCTCGGCAACCGCGAGAAGGTTCCTCGGCTATTTGTTTGCGTCATTTCCAACTCACCGGAATACCGTATAAACTCGATAAATTGGCTATGCGGGCGTCAACGCCACCTATGTTTAATAGTGTTCTCTAAACTTCCTCTAAACCCATCAAAGCTAGCTCATGATAATAATCCTTACGATCAGATAGCAAGTTTGCATTTGATAGGAAGTGGCAGCGACGCCCGCATAGCCAATTAATCGAGTTTATACGGTACCTCCACCAACCTCTTGTGCCTTGAGGGACAACGTATTGCAGGTAAACCGGGTAGTGCACTTTAGTATGGTCCGTGACTCTCCAGCACTCTATTAGTTATTTCTTTTCTTCGCTTCAGGTATGCGATGCTACATGTAGGTATCGAGGCAACACAGAAAGACATTAGAAAACAGAACGTCTACTCGTGATCTAAAGGCTTCTAGTGGTGTAACAAGATGCATGCAGAGCATTCTAAGCAGGGAAATATCGGATGTGTGTAGCCGTCTCCCTACTCGAGGCTGAGTGAAGAGAAAAGCAACATTGAGACATGATCTCTTAAAGTTCCTTCTGTTTCTCCCTGTGCTCTCGTTAGTTATTGATATTATTTCTTTTTTATTTCCCGTTTTTTTTTTTTTGCTTATTTGACATGGCCCCACGATTGGCAGTGCCAATCGCGCGCGATCATGGACGTGGAGTTATCCACCAGTTCTAGTAAAGAACATACCGCATAATTTGTTTTTTTGCCTTCCCTCAGTTGTGCATGATGGAAATCGTAAGGAACTGAGTGGGAACTCCAGTTTTGTCAGGGTGTGGTTGACTGTGGCTGGTAATGGAGCACTTGCCGGCAGAGGGTGTGTGCACCCGCTGAAAAATAAAGCCTGGTCGTGTGGTCGGGCTACAACCGAGCCTCTGCACCCAACACGATAGGCTTTACTAATCACCAGGCAGTATATCCCCCAGAGGCTCATCTCAAAGATGGATCGCAGGCAAGGATGACGATATAGATAAAGGATTACCCCGAGCCCTACAGTATCACGCGCGCCTTGTCATAACTTTAAGGTGAGCTCCTTTACTCATAACCCCCCAACCTGTAAATTTCCAGAGCTCTAATCATGGCAGTAATCTGTAAGCTGAGTCTGAAGTGATGGCCATCGATCATTTGCTCAAGTCCTTACTCCCGTAATCGACAACGGAAAAAGGCTTTCACAGCTCTGAATCGGGGTTTATGATTCGTCTGATATAGCTTAAAATTACAGATGCAGGTAAAGGAACCTTATCTGGCCTAATGTGATAGGAATTTTGAAGTGAAGGCGATATCGCTATGCTACATGTATTTTACAGTGACCGTATGGTCTGTGTACATACGTAATCTGGGCGTACCTAGCGAAACCCTCCCCAGTATCATCTTAAAGTAAACTCTAGGCTATTCCCACCTAACCCTAAAAATATAGATAACAAGACCTAAACACATTATAACCTCATAAATCGCTACTAGATATTTACCTTACCTATAGCATATTGCATTGGGTACCTCTTGTTGTATAAAGAGACGTCTATTTTAGAGACTTCGGAGTTATTATTATTAGGAGAGCATGTATACTAATGACTAGGGCTCATTGGTGCGATGACAAGCTCTGTCTGACGGTAGAGCCGTTATGTACCCCTCGAGAGCTATAGGATCACTTGAGATGATAGACTGTTTGCCTAGATACCCATATCGCTTTTTCTAGGCGCTAGTCTAACGAAACGAACTAACAGGCGGCGGGGGGTAGGGGATAACTGTAAGAAATAGCTAATATAGATAAGAACGAGATTATCTTCTCATAGTTCGAGATTAGCTATACTAACGGACTAGGTCTTTTTAAGAATAGTAGTGCCATGTTCTACGGGTACGAGCCATTAGGGTTGATAGTAGAGGCGCTTGTAGAGCCATCGAAAACTTAATCACAAGACCTCAAAGAGACGATGTATACGGTGGTAGCTGTAGTAAATACTAAGGCTATCATTAAGAATACGTTTTGGGAAAGAAATCGTAAATCCTTGTCGATCAGTAGGGCTAGTATCCTTAGCCGACTTTAATAAGGGCAAGAATTTGTATTAAAGGCTTTTTAAAGGGATGTTTTCCAGAAGGCCTACATTTCACAAGGGTTCTCATAGGTAGCTGTTGTTATAGGCCATAATAGAAATCTAGGATATTCTCTTTAGGGCACATATTAGGGCGCTTCCTCCCGATACTCAACAGGAAAGTTAGGTCGAGTGACACCCCATGAGTTGTCATGTGAGGAGGTGGTCCCCACTTAAAGGCAGCTAGTACAACTAGAGGAGGACTATTGCAAGGATTTCTAGCACAAGAGCCAGAGCCTTGTATTATCACTGGGGTTGAACGCCGTACACCTGCATCACAAAACTGGTGGCGGGTAAGCAATTATTATTCTTATCCTTGCGCCCCAAAGCTTCCCATGACTGCCCTATCATGCTATTCTCTCGGGGCTGCCGGCCAACCGAAGAATTTCACTTGAGTTTCCTTGTAGAGCTTGTATGTAGAGGCTGGTGCTTTTGCAAGGGGCATGTGCACCAATAGATGAAAGTGGCTGGTGCCGGCAAGGCCTTTGGACATAAGAGCCGAACTGGTAGGGAATTTAAGCTCCTAGTCCTAGCCCTAGCCCGATATAGAGTGCGCTGGCGGGAGATGGAGAGAAACTCTGGCGCTGGGCTGGGCTGGGGTTTAAGCAAGGTTTGGTGAGCATTAGCCACACACACCTTCGAAAAAGGCTGTTGACGTTTCCCGCATCGAAGGCGCGGCCGCTGCCAAAGTTGTTGCACCGGGCTCGCAGTGTGCACCTAACCCTTAGTGTTCATGCAGCTCCCCACCCACTGCTCCCACACCCGCAGCTTCTTCCGGGTCGTTGCGAAAACCATTTTAGCGGGCCACAAAGCGGCAGCCCTGTCCATGGGTCTTTGCTCGTGTGAAGATAGGCTTCCTTCCTGTCTCAACAACGACACCCCATCCGCCGTCTGCTGTTCGATCGTCTCTCGCGTACTTGGGGTAGCCGCTACCACATTCTACACCTCTAGCACATCCTTACCCTCGTCTTCCTCTCGCACTTTCTCTCACCCTCTTCCTCTTTCCCTCCTCCTCTCACTTCCTCCCTCCCTTCCTCTGCTCTACACTACAGTACGCAAGAAAATTACATCGCTTCCTCGCGTTTGTACTAACGCTCGCGTTCATCCTTGACCCCTCTCCCTCATTGAGACTAAAACAACCAAGGCAGCCATCAAGACACTACTACCACAACCCACAACCACAACCATTACAATCCCCTAATCGCGTATCCATCCCATCATCATCATCATCATTCATCTATTATTGTCGTCAGCTTTTTTATCCCCCATCACCTTGACCACCCCCATCATCACCCATTCATAGCTCCATCATCATCATCCCCCCTCCATCGTTGCTCTCATTATCCTCAATAGGCCCCTGAAAGTGGGTTTCGCAATTTTTGTTTTCATCTGCTACAACATCCTTGTCCAACCCGACGTTGTCGCGCCCGGCTGTGCGCAACCTAGTCACTAGCATTGGTGGTAGTTGAAAAAAATAAAAAAGCAAAGCGTGTTCACTGGCCGTCCCTACATACCCAGCAACCACTGTTCCTGCGGCTGTATCCGTCGCGATCATCACCCACAGCAAATATCGTCAATATTCTATAGTCTTGCTTCGTGTCGCTGAATGAGTACGATGTACAACTCACACCGTGGAATGGGACCTGCTCCGAACAGCCGCTTGACTGAGCTGCTGGATCAGGTCCGGGCAGAGTTTGACCAGCAACAGGCTAGATCTGGCGAGTATGAGCATAAAAGTATGTCCAACTCATCTATTCGTCTTTATTATTTTAAGGATTAGTCAATGCCCTGCCGGTGAATGAGCTAGCTCGCGCCGGATTTACGATGTTTGTTTCGCTGACATTAAAATAGTTAATGCCCAAACTCAGGAAATGGATCTAGTAAGGCAGACCGTTTTTCAGCTTGAAGCCGCCCATTCCTCTATGAAACAGAAGTATGTTTCTTTATTTATATAATTGTTACCCACTAGGGCTCGTCGTGCTGTCTGTCTTTTCTTTGAAGCTTTACATGAAATCAAAAATCTGATATTCCGTTTTTTCCCCCTTAGGTATGAAGAGGAAATTACCCGACTTAATCGGGAGTTGGAAGCACGCGGAGGGCCTCACGCTCCACAGCACGGTGCCCAAAATGCCGGTCCATCTCAGCCTCCCCCCCCAGCTATTGGACATGGACCTAGAGATTTATTTGGGACAATCATGGCAGGTGGAGGTCCAAATGGTCCACCACTAGCACCACCACAGCAAGATCCCCAACAGCAACAGCAACAGCATCACCCCCAAATACCCCCTCCACCCCCAACGGCTATCCCGCAAGGACCCTCAAACCAACCACCACAGCAGCCGCAGGCACAACAAGCATACCAACCACCTAGTGGGTTTGTAAATGGCAAGTTTTCAGTTTACAACCCACTACTATTGGCTGATGATATAGTTGATCAGTCATCGGTAGTTTCTTGTTTCTTAATTGACTAATGGTCTGGGGCTAACTGGGTCTATTACAACATTACAGGATATGGCGGTGGTACCCCACAACCAGTTGCATCCCCTGGCCCTGGCAAAGGGGGGAGGGGAGGAAGGGCCGGTCCAGTCGGCGGCGGCCCAGGTACACCGCAACAAAATATACAGACATACCCCGAGCGTGGGTCGCCCCGAATTACCCGTCCAAGATCTCCACAGCCATTGAACACAGCACAAATGAATGGTAATAACCTTTCAGAGCTGGATCCAGAACGTGTCCCTGCAAGTCAGAAAAAAGAGGGTGCAGATTGGTTTGCTCTCTTTAATCCTAAGGTTCCTCGTCTATTAGACGTCGACCTTGTGCATACTCTTGAACACAACAGTGTTGTTTGCTGTGTGAGGTTCAGTCAGGACGGGAAATATGTTGCCACAGGCTGTAATCGTAGTGCGCAGATTTTTGATGTAAAGACCGGAACAAAGGTTTCACATCTACAAGATGAGACTGTGGACAGGGATGGTGACTTGTACATTCGAAGTGTCTGCTTTAGTCCTGATGGAAGGTATCTGGCTACTGGTGCTGAGGATAAGCAAATCCGAGTAAGTCTTGACCCAGACACTTCCCCGGCCTCCCATTCGCGCATGGCGCTGAGCAGGCGTTAACTTACAAACCTTTTTTTGTCTTGTAGGTATGGGATATTCAAAGTCGTGTAATCAAGCACACTTTCCACGGACACGAGCAGGATATTTACTCGCTCGATTTTGCCAGGAATGGAAGGCATATTGCCTCGGGAAGTGGTGATCGCACCGTTCGTGTTTGGGATATTGAAACTGGTCAGAATGTCCTTACACTGAGTATCGAGGATGGAGTTACCACTGTTGCTATATCTCCTGATGGTCGCTATGTCGCCGCTGGATCACTTGACAAGAGTGTGCGTGTGTGGGATGCCCAGACAGGTTATCTTGTTGAAAGACTTGAGGGTGCAGAGGGCCATAAGGACAGCGTGTATAGTGTCGCATTTGCGCCAAACGGAAGAGATCTAGTCTCCGGAAGTTTGGATAAAACAATCAAGATGTGGGAATTATCGGCGGCAAGAGGTTTAATGCCGGGTAGCGGTACAAATCGCGGGAAATGCGTCAAGACTTTCGAGGGACACAAGGTAGGTCCCAAGATTCCCCACGCGGGGCTCCCACTGTCAGATTTTTCTTATGACTGTCGGCCCATTTGAAAGTCGGCCAAAAGAGCACGGTCAGCTGATGTGTAATGGTATAGGACTTTGTACTCAGTGTCGCATTAACGCCCGATGGAAACTGGGTGCTCAGTGGCTCAAAAGACCGTGGAGTGCAATTCTGGGACCCCCGAACTGCGAATGCGCAGCTTATGCTTCAGGGTCACAAAAACTCCGGTAAGTTCCCCCCTCCAATTATACCCTAACCGATCCCCCGCCTCTAGTCACCCTTTAAATCTTTGTTTCGAGACTTGAGACAGGATTGGCGGGTGGTTCCGGGTTCTTTGATTCTAGTTTTATTTTCAATGGAGCTTGCGGCTGATGAGTTTCTGTTTGTCATCGTAATAGTTATCTCTGTTGCTCCGAGTCCTTCAGGGGGGCTCTTTGCAACTGGGAGCGGTGATATGAGAGCGAGAATTTGGAGGTCAGTACCTTTTGGTGTTTACATCTCCCCACAATTTCCTTACTTTTTTCGCCTCTGGGCCCTGATCGGATTATTTTATTTTTGTCTTGTTATTTCTTATTTTTTAAATTTCTTTTTTCGCCCTATTTTACCCCACAAAACGGGGGGATGGGATCCCTGGTTTTGCGCCCCCACGCAAGGTTTCCCACGTACCCATTTTGGTGTGGCATGAAAAATTTTCTTCTAGACAACTTTACTGACGTGGGTGGTTGCTGCAGTTACGAACCCTATCACCATACTCCTCTATGATAGTAAAGGGCAAATTTTAGAGTATCGGTCTGTGTGTGAAGTCAAATCAACTTTTCCGAGAAGAAAAAGTGCTTTGGGGAAAAAAACGGTTGAGGGTTACCACACTTGTTTACTTTTTACCGTTTTATATTCATCATGTTCGTTTTTTATCTTATTGTTTGTTTGGAAGCTTCCATTTTTCTTCCAGTTTAGTCGCCAAACTTGGGCAAATCATTTTGTATTTTTGCTTTTCTTTAAGCTTTTCCTTTTTCCCCCCCTCTTGATGTGTGGCGGATGCGGGGCATTGCGGGAAGGATGTCGATGAGGCAATCTTTTTCCCACAATGGCGGGAATTATGGGATGAACCCGCAACATGCAAGCCACTAGACCAAATTCTCGATATGTTAATGAACGGCTTGAGGAGACACTATTCTTGGAATTTATTACATCCTACGAGTATTTACATTTTTTGATATTGCCGGCCAACCTTGCTATTTTATTTTCTTCTGCCCTATTCAGTGGACTTGGTTTTTATGTCTCCATTGTCTACACTATTTCCTTTTTATCAATTATTTGGGTGGAAAACTAGCTGAGTTAAAAAAAAATGCGAGACGTGTTCTTTTCATACATTTAGTGGGGGACTTTTGAAAAAGACGAGATTTGTCAATACCTTTGAGATATTACTCTTGTCTAACTCTCTTACATGAGAATTCCTAGAGACTGCTTGTGACTAACCCATGTGCCGGAGTGGGCTTTTTTATGGACACTCGCTTGGAACCGCCCGAGCATCGCCAAATTTGGGGGGGGGGGGGGTTATGGTGATGGTGGGGAAACTTGAAGGAGCGCCCAACGGTGCTCCTCCGCAGTCTCTGTTTTTTTGTTTTTTTTTGAGAAGGTGCGTTGTTGGGTTGGGGTTACACTGAGAATCTTTCTCGCGACTCTGGCGCGCCCTTTTATTTCCCAGTCTATCCGTGTGTGTCGTGTATGTGTATGTGTATGTGTATGTGTAGAGTAGGTGGTTATTCCAATGTTAACTAACCCCCTAACTACATGTAGCCGACGTACATACATTACAGCTGGGGTACATGTACGTACATAATCAAAGAGGTTATTTTTTTTCATTTTTTCCCCCCTTCCCTCCAAAGAAGTGCGAATCCTGTGGCATGCATACCGCATTGCAGTGAACGGCCGGAGAAAGATATTACTGGTCCCGATGCTGCGACCCGTGTCCGCGGTCGCGAGTTAAGGAGCCTGGTCAACCACCCATGCAGACAACTTTATGTGTATTGAATAAGCGGCGCGAACTTGGAAGGGGGGAGGGAAGGAAAAGCTGCGTGGTTTAGGTGTGTGAGCGAGTGTGGGTGTGTGGGTGTGGTTTTTCATGTACGTGGTTGAGGTTGCTTTATCTCATCTCGATGCGTAATAATGTTGTGGAGCAGGAACACAAGGGGGAAACCAGACCCAGAGATATTCAATCTCAACGTCCAT
Organism: Verpa conica; assembly: GCA_033030425.1. Taxonomy (NCBI): domain Eukaryota; kingdom Fungi; phylum Ascomycota; class Pezizomycetes; order Pezizales; family Morchellaceae; genus Verpa; species Verpa conica. The sequence goes on from JAUFSD010000004.1 coordinate 1,408,663, forward strand.
AATGTTACTTTTTTGTGTGTATGGTACGCGGGTGAAGCTGCCCACCCTCTAAAAATGGACGGCACTCTGACTACCGAGGGCATACGGCAGAAAGGAATGATAATGGGAGATGGGGGGGAGTGAAAGAGTAAGAAAAAAAAACCGAGACACCCATTGCCTGATAATCCTGTTCCTGACCTGTGCTGCTCCGTGCGTTGTGTCCCAACAAGGACCATTTCCCTATCGCGTGCATCTCGTGGTAAAGCCGCGGACAAGTCAGTCAGTCAGTCATGATGTGGATATGTGAGTGTAGTGTACTCAGTGCTGACGCCAGAGAGCTACAACAGGGAAGTCTCTACCAAGCACTCTAGATTTATTTCCTGTGTTGTCGTGTGTGGCACGGTGTTCCATCGTCATGGACTTAGATAATGAGGATTCGCATTGACCCCAGTAACACGTCCAACAAGGTCGTTGTCGGTACTGCTACCCCGGTCGACAATACATGGCTTACCCAGAGCAGGTACCAGTAAATCTAAGGGAGTGAAGGATGCGAGCGAGGCCCGGCGCAGATCTATGGCAATTGTTGGATATGTGTGCGCATCTCATCCTCTCGCTTGGTGTGCAGTGTCGCGCAGACCTTGACCCCCTGGCTCGCTCCGCCGTCCCATTCGGGCCCAACCATGCACCACCAACAGCCAACAATAGCAAGAAAGAAGGTGGGCAGGTCACTGTCCATTAATTGTCCCCATCCAACGATACTAGCTAAGTAAGAGACACTTCTCCCCCCCCTGCCTAACTGCCCCAGGCGCCCCCAGTGCCCGCTGCTGTTCATTCAGCTTCTCCGCACAGCGCACGCACACACACGCGTAAGAGCGGTAGAAACAGTACGAACAGTGGGGGGGGGAGTTGTGAACGAGCGAGAGAGACAGATGGCAGATGAGAGGGGGGAACGACGAGGAGTAGTAGGAAGAGTCCGTGCAATCAACAAAAGCGACAACCCTCTTTGCTAACCAATTCATATGTAGTAGTCGTCTTAGAATCATATCTAGCCCAGAATATGTGCTGGTATACATTCCGTGAGAGGAAATAAAGTATCGCGTGTTTGACCACGATTCAACCTACCAATGATGGGCCTTGCCGTGGGCCACTGGATGTGCCCGGACAGCCCCGTTTTTTTTTTTTGCTGTCCCATAGATTACGAATTACGACTCTGCGGGCACGGACACCTCATTCGCGCCCTAGCAGATCCCAACGGAGGGGCTGAAGGGAGTGCACGAAGCCTGGATTGGCGATACTGGACGGGAGGTCGGGAGGGAGAATGCACCCGGGAAGGGAAGGGAAAGGGACGGGGTTTCTGGGTAATGAGAGGAAGGCCGTCACCGTGAGAGTTGACGGGCAAGGAGATTGATAGAAGACGGACGGAAGAGTCTTGCCCCCTCTCTCCCGCCTGTCTGGATACATCCCCGTTGGACTCTCACCCTCTTTCCCTCATTCTTACCACCCTGGGCAGTGTTCCCTTACTGAAGTGCGGTGATTCCCTAACCCCCTCCTCCCCCCCATCCCCACCCCCGATCCCCCCCACCTTCTGCCGAATACCCCAAATGGCGGTTTCAAGGTTGAAAAAAGGGTAGAGGATCCGTCAAACATTAAATCTGATTCCCCATGTACCCTATTGAACCATTACCTCCACATCCATACCACCACACACCCGGTCAACCCCCCCTCCCCTTCCTGCCTGACCTCAACACAGGATTATACATCATCCCGCAATTATTCGATCGAAGATTCGCCGACCTGCGATGCATGCAGCAGCGGTAGTAACTTCTTTTGATATTCCTTTTTCTTGTTTTGACCAGGGATCTCCCACGCCGCGCTCGAGTCGTCACCTGGTCTCTACTCTTACCCCCCCCCCCAGGTCACAACCCACACACCCCCTCTCGAGAACCCGCATTTGCCTTGCATGTATAGACACCCTCCTAGTAGGCCAACGCCGCGCGGGTGACAGAGTCTCAAAAAAAACCGAATAGTAGAAAGTTTTTTTTTACTCTTCAAGTCTCTCTCGTGGGGGAAAAAAGGTTGTTATAAGGTGTTGGGCATCAGCTCGCCCACCACTACCAGCAGCAAGGCGCAGCTCCACCTAGTCAATCCCATTGAAAGCAAGCCCGACGGTCCGAGACGCCTAGCCCCGGCCTCCTGGATACAGATCATAACCCGGCAAAGGTTTCCCATAGTCTCACCTTTTTTTAAATCCTCAAAAACCCCTAGCTAGGCACGCCTCTCGCAGTCACAGGTTACAACCGCAATTCTGGCAGCAGCAGTAGCATCAAACCCAGCTCGTGTCTGGCATCGTGACAAGACGCATCGGTTCGGTGGTCCTGTACCTGGGGCAATGGACATCTCTGGCCTGGTATTCCGTACAAACGAACATTCAGCCTCGACTTCTGCGTCGTCACGAGGAATCATGGCTCCTCACATACCCTTAAACACGCAACCGTTTGTCCAGGACCAGATGGGAAACTTTGACGCGTATCCAGGGCAATTTGGTTTCGATACATCCCAAGTTCCTCACTATCCAGGTGTGAATGTTGTAGGACACCCCCAAAATGGGTTTCAACAATCATATGCCCCTCACCATCAAGCGCATCCTCATCATCCTCATCACCAACCTCATCCTCATCCTCATGCAAACCAGCATCATCAGCACCCGCAACCTCATCCACAACCTCACCACCAGCATCCGCAGCATAATCCTCATGCTCATGCCCACCACCAGGGTATTCAGCAACCTACACCAACAATCATTTCACAGCGTGCTCCCCAGCAGCAGCAGCAACAGCAGCAACAGCAGCAACAGCAACAACAGCAGCAACAGCAGCAACAGCAGCAACAGCAGCAGCAGCAGCAACATCAACAACAGCAGCAGCAGCAACAGCAGCAAATTTCCCAGGATAACAGAAGTTTAAATGGTCAGCGAAGAGCGACTCTAACTAGACCAACATTGCAGAACCCGTCAGTTCCGACTCAGAAGCAAGCAGCAAGATCTTTAAGTTTCCCTTATCCACAATCTTCACCACCACGTGGAAGTCCAGGGACAACTAAGGTTGCAAACCCTAATAATGAGGTGGATTTTCAAACAGACGTGGATACTTTGATGAAAGCTATTCAGTCAAAACATCCCGTGACATTAAAGTCTGAGCCAAACTCACCATCTCCAGGGTATCCTTCCCAGCAGCTAAAGGCTTCACCTGTTACCCCCATACATCCAGGTGGATTCCAGCAAAGGTCGCCTTATGGCAACCCTTATGTGCAGAATGGATATCCCAATCATCAGCTAGGCAGTAATATGCAGGGCTCAGGACTCGGTGTCAATAAGCTATTGGCGGAAACAGAGGAGGCCCAAAGAGTAGGAAAGGAAGAAAAGAAGGGGTCGCAGAAGGCAAAGAAGAGATATGAATGCGATGTGCCAGGATGTAACAAGAGTTTTTTCCAAAAGACGCATCTCGATATTCATTCTCGAGCCCATACTGGGGACAAACCATTTGTTGGTCCTCCCATTCTCCCCTTCCCTCCGATCTTACGAAAAATAGTCTTGCTTTGCTTTCTCCTATTGTTCGTAGTGCTGATAGTTTCCAATAGCATTGCAGTGAGCCTGGTTGTGGCCAGCGATTCTCTCAGTTGGGTAATCTCAAGGTCCGTTTTTTCTTTTTTCCCCCTAGTGCATCCCCGTTTTGCCTATCCACACAACTCCATGCGGCTATCAACATAAAGCTTATCTTATCTTTTTTTTTCAGACGCATGAACGTAGACACACTGGCGAAAAACCATACTCCTGTGATTACTGCGGCAAACGTTTTGCTCAAAGAGGCAATGTTCGTGCTCACAAGATCGTACACGACGGTGCCAAACCATTTACTTGTCGGCTGGATAACTGCGAAAAACAATTTACCCAACTAGGGAATCTTAAGGTAGGCTCGCTCCCAGCCTCCCCGATCATTTTAATTTAGACTTTCTTTTAGAATCCGATATTCTTCAATCCCTTGATTCATATTAACTCGATCGGGTTTTTCTTTTAAACAGTCGCACCAGAACAAGTTTCACGCGGTAACACTACGCACGTTGACGGAGAAATTCGCGCTCAGTCGGGATCCGGAAGAGATGTCACCTGCTGATAGAGAGCTCTTTGAATACTTTGCAGAACTCTATAAAAACTCGAACCGTGGTATTAAGGGCCGCGGTAAGGATCGGAAAATTACAGGTACTAAGAAGACTCGCTTGAACGAGGGTGAGGTTGGAGGAAATGAGCACCAAAACGGAGGACGTCATCACCAGGCGGGTGCAGGGAGTGATATGCATAGCTTGGGATCGCCAAACGGTTCCTGCGGTAGTAATTCGAACCCTGAAGGATTTGATTTCGCTGGAGGGCATATGGACGAAGACGATGAGAGTTCTGCGGATTCTTCTTCGTATGAACAACAGCAGCTGCCGCCTATGAGACCTGGGGGTAATGTTGGTATGGTGCCTATGGGAGGCTATCCTGAGGATGCGATGGCGCTACACACAGATATGGCAAAGTACAGTTTGGATCGCAAGTTCCAGCTGTGATATTTTTTTCCATCTTTATAGCGGTTATTTGATTTGTTTTTCTTTATTTTCTGGGGTTGTATTGGCGTCGCTCTGTAATATTGATTGCATCATATCTCTTATTGGATCTACCTGCGCGACATTGTTTGGTGTTTCCTTTTTTTGTTTCCTTACGGTCAGCTTTACCCCTTACCTATTCCCTTAGTTTCCTGTTATTTTCTTTTTGGTCCCCGTTGTCTGGCTCGGATCCGGGGTAAAATCTTTTTAGGCAAAAAAGAAAAAAGGCGTTGGCCCATGGCTCAATGATTTACAGAATCTTGCATTTATTTTTTATTTTTTTTATTTTATTTTATTTTTCTAAAAATTTCTTATTTTTTTTTTCGCGTGTGAGTGCGCATGTTGGGGGCGATTTATTTTCTTTTCCCTTTTCAAATGGGGGAAATACCGGAGCGCCGGTACTTGGGTACTGGTTCGCTTGTTGGTTCGGACGGGGGAGTTTCCGCTGAGCTTGATTTTTACTCGATTTGATTTGATTTGATTTTTCCACTTTTGGCAATTAGCTTGGGGGTGTGGGTGCCTTGGAATGTGTATGGGCGGGGAAGAAGTGCGCTTTCCCTGTTGCTGATCTTCCCTGCTTCTTGATAACGTTTCCCCCTCGGCATCCCTCACTCGGGTTCATTGATTGGGTCGTGGGGGTAACGTGTGGGAGTCATGCGCAGCGGAGCGGGCAGAGAGGCTCGCCGCACCCGCGCTATCACATATCTGTATTTCTAAATCTGCCGCTACTCAGTTTTCTTTGCTTTTCCCTTGGCTGTTGATGAGGTCATTGGTACATTGGTATTCCTTTTATGTTTTGCTTTATTTTTGTTTCCAGATCTTATCTTTATTCTACACAGCACGTGGGGCGCGAATGGTGGGGTTTAGCATTTCTTTTGGGGGTCCGCGGCGGCAGCGGGGGGGGGGGGGGCGAAAGGGGCGTTTACTACCATTTACTCATTTCTCTTTCTTGCAAAAAGTTGAGCTCGTATCTTAGGAACCGTACCTTAATATCTTGGTACATGTAGTTACACACAAGACGTAATACTACTGGAAGAAAAACGACAATTTTGAGCTGGAGAGAGACAGTAGTCACGGGGTCACCAAAACCACAAGTATGAAGAGGGAAAATGTGATCCCAAGCCTGCGGGTACTGGGGCCATGTTCTTACAAGTACCTGAGTTGCTTCGAGACCACGCAGCCTTACACCCGTTTTGGGCGTTCCGTTCATGTACTCCACCCCAAGATACATACATTGATGTACAAGTATCTATCTCTATTTGATCACGATTCTGCATCGGCTCTCATCTCACTTTTCTACTCCCCTCCCCTCTTTCATTCTCTCTCTCAGCAACGCACGGTAACCTCCACATATGCATCACGTGGATATACCTACATAATAACAACTTCGAACAACGCTGGGAACGGACAAAGAGCGGGAATAGCGATGGGAGAAAAAAAATGCAATTCCAACAAGGACCGCGCGGGCGGCCATGTAGGACCATAACCACACACACACATATAACTCAACACATATGGGGGAGGGGGTGGGAAAGGGGTGGGAAAGGGGTAGGAGGGGGGGGGAGTAGTGGTGTCTCCTGTTACTGTTACGTTTTGAGGCTCCGAGCTCCTGGTCGAAGGGTCCTGAAATTTTTCCGTCCCTGGTGAAATTTTCATTTCGACCGTTCCGGTGGGATTTTAAAGAAGTACCGTGCGGGCGTAAATGTTGTGCTGTTACTGACGCAGTATTGAACCGTGGGATATGGCAGTGGTTGTTGTCTGTGATGTGGGATGGCGGGAGGATTCGAAATCTAGTAAAGAATCTACGTCGCGGCGATCCATGATCATGAAACCAAGAGGGGAGAAGAAAACACAAAAGAAAAACGTAATGGATCGGATCGGAACATTGGGGATCCTTCGGCCTTGAAATAGATTGTAACAGTACTCTGGAGTACTGGTACGTGAGATTTACCCGCACCACCTTGTTTTATTTTTCTTGTGTCCTAATGCACTAGGCTGGGCTGCTTCGTCTCCACGAGGCCGGAGGCATGAACAAGCATAACAAGAGGTTTCGTTTCGCCGCCTATGGTAACTAACGACACATATTGGGTCTTACAGGAGGTTCCAAGATTCAAGAATATTTTACACGAGAGATGAATAATCCGGCCCCCAAACTTTCCAGCTCCCTCAACTAAACCCCCCCGTCAGGAGATCTTCAACATCCTAGTCGCAAGTGTGGTGACACGTCTGCGGTCGCCATAAACTCATCCATGTCGCTTTTAATTTTTTCTCGGTCTTCCCCAGCAATCCGCCCAGAAAACGCAACGCAGCCCTGGCCGAGGTTTCCGCGCCCATACGTCTATGTCTCATTGTAGTGTGTGTGACAGTGTGAGGTGTGTGTGTCTCGACTCGCCTCACTGGAGGTAATACCGGGTATTCTCGTACACGAGGAAGGTGATGCAAGTGGACGGTAAGACCCGTGCCAGGTTTGGCGCCAACCTATTATACGTTTCCAAGACCCGTGAAGGAATTGGAAAATTCCCGGGTCACCAATTGTCAGCGAAAAACTGTTTTAGCCTTCATTAGGACTTGACCCAAATCTTCTATCTCCTGTCTCTAAGCTTAAGGGAATTTGCTTTTTTAATTCGCTTGTTGGATGGACCCTGCTTGTTGCCTGTCCGTTTATGTCTGCGGGTTTCTTTCCTTCCTTTTTCTTGTGGAGCGACACCCTCCGCTTCTTGAAACAAGCGATTATGGTTGGAAATTGGCGGCGGGCTATTCGCTCGCCCGTTCGGCATGTCTTCCGAAGAGACGATGATAGAATGGGGCAAGATAGAACCTGTGAAACGGGGAGAGAGGGGGAAATCGAAGCTCACCCTTTGTAGAAACCGCCAACACCCTCATTTCTCCATATCTTTATCACGGCGTCCCGAGCGGACGAGTACACGGCATCGGCGTCATAAGTCTGCATCCGCGTCTGCACGACACGGTACGGATACGTGATTGATCCGGCCATAATCTTTGACGCAGCAGAAAGTGTAAGAAAGTCGAAATTACTCAGTCCCTTTTTCGTGCTTCCTCCTGATACCGGAGCTCCTCCTCCGCTGCCAATAGACCCGGGTGGGTCAATGTTCTCTCTAGCGTGTTTCCGCCAGATCTTCAGCCTTTCGTAAAACATGAACTGCAGCGCTCCATGCGTAACGCCGAAAAGAGCCGGGACCAATCCCCGGAACAGGCCCCTCGTCCCTTCGTCCCGGAATATGATGCGAAGCCCGTTGGTCATGGACGAATAGGCCCCCGGAGATGACCGACCCGTGGAGAGCATACGAGTCTTGATGACCCAGAGTGGGTTTGATAGTACAGCGGTGAGGACCCCCGCGGCCCCGGAGGAAAGTAGGTAGTCAAGGGAATCCAGCCCTTCATCTCGAGGCCTCCCGCGATAGCCGGCCATGATATTTTTGAACTCGCCGTAACTATGTGATTTGTTGTGTCACAACATATTAATTAGGAAATAGACCTCTGCATTAAAAAAAACTTTTCAATGAAAGCAACAGTAATATTCTTATACATATTTATTACGTATAGACAACTCTCTTTAGGGGTATGGAGGACACAGTCAGGAGAAGTAGACGTACAGCATGAAATACATACTCCAGCTCGCCATGTTCCCTACCAGGTTTGGCGACAGGCCTCTATAGAGAGCCCCCCGCCCCTCATTCATGGCCACATCACGGGCAATTTTCCAAGAGGCTCCGAGCCGTGGTGCCTTATAGTCCCTGTTCACTGTTGACCTTGGGAATTGTCATCTCAGCGTCCTGGTTCGCTCGCCGTTGGCCGGGAGTGGGGGGGGAATGAAGGACTTTGGGGGAAGGGACCTTGCAGCCGGACCTTGATGAGATCCAGAGGGTGCGCGACAAGCGTCGAAAGTAGGCCTGCGGTCAGGCCGGAAATGGTCTCCACCAGAACGGGGGGGATCCCATTCTGGGGTGCGGTCATGAAGAGTTGTTGGGTCGCGTGGTGCTTTTGTCTACCTGTCTCTTTCCCTCAGTGCACGTGGCGATAGGTGGTCAAGTGAGGTTTGAGACGAGAGGATAATGCGACGGAGGAGAAGTTTTCCTAGGAAGGATGTTGGAATAAGGTGCAAGGTGTGATGCGAAGGGGATTGCGGGGTGGGAGGGTTTTCGTCGGAAATTTTTTTTTTCCCGGAATGATGTGTTCTGGCATGGGAGCCGCAAAGTGACATCACCGCCTAGCGGAATGCATCTTGCCTTACCAGTAAAACCCATAAAGATGCGATAAAAAAGCAATTGGGAAGGGAGATGGATGCTTTATTTTTATTTTTTACCGAGTGCTTGCTTTTCTTGCAGGAAGAAGTGTCTTTAATTTTCTATAAAAGCCTGAAAAAAAGAAAGCATCATTGATGTGCAATAACGCCTACTCTATCCCTAATCATCCATTCGGAACTCAGCACGTAACCAATGTACATCTCCTTCTACGCCAATGGTGATATCAAGCTATGCAATGGCCCGATTAGTTGTAATTCATATATTAAGGGAACAAGATAGAGTAATTATTACCGGATCAATGAAGGTCTCGGGGTGCTGCATGTATATCCTGCGTTAAAGAGTAAAGTCAGAAAGTGATTCCTCTACCACGAAACTAGTTCCGTTGGTATGTAATGGTGTGTAATATAAAGGATTGGATGGTAGAAGATATACCGATGTAAAGGACGAGAGGGAGATATCCACTATTGCCGTTGTGTAAGCATAAATTTAGAATCCTATATAGCCGTAAAATTTGCTTGTCTGCGGAAGAGGAAGGACTGACTAGTGGATGGCCACACGGGAGATTTCGAGGACTTTGGAGATACGCTCCTGTTGATTTACTTCATCAGCCGAGGAACTGTCATGAGACGGACAGAGGATGCAGGGAGATACGGAAAGGCACTCGTCTTATGGGAGATATGCGATACCTTAGATTCTTCAGAGAGCTGCATGATGCTTGGGATCAGTCGATTGAGACGCTGCTTGTTCACTTGATTGCTATCCATTGTCTGTCAGCAGGACGAAAAGTAGGTGAAACCCTCTGAATAGTTCAAGGGGGGGCGGATGAAATTGAGATAGTGGGGTGGTGAAGGAGGGGCAACTGACGGGGGTAGGAGATCGCGTATCTTGAATTTTTCCGAGGTCGTGATGGTGTCGTGATGGTGATGATGTCGCTAAAGTAAAAAAGCCCCGAGAAAAAAAAGCTTGGCTAGACACCCGTGGCGATAACGATAAGGATTGAGGTGACTAAGGGTGTTTCGCCAAGCTATCTGCCGTTTGGGGCTCTGCGGGATGGAAGCCAGCAACACCACACTGACGACGTCAGATGGAGACTACTTGTGACCATCACCAACTTCCTCTCTCCGTAGATTATTGTCCTGTAAGAGAGATGTCTCAAGGTATTTTTTAAATCTCTTCTTTTCGCTCAATTACCGTATGGCAATAGCTGCTGACACCCGGGAAGGGCAGATACAGCTTCCCCTCAAGGAATATCTTGCAATAACAACCAAGCAATGCTCAAAGTGAGGCGTCCTCCCTATTCGTTTGAACACCTGTTCAATAGAAATCCAGCTAACTCTTTCTTACAGTTGGTCATTCACCCAAGGCCTCCTACTCGGACAGATCTCCGTTATCTTCATAATAGGATGCTTTATCAAGTTTTTCATATTCGGTGAAACTCCGGATTCTCCCTCCCACTCCAAGTATTCATCAGCGTACTCTCCAAAACGCTCCCGAAGGTCCTCAAATCTTCGCAAGAAACGGTCCTCAGTCCTCCGCAATCCACCACCACAAACAACTGCCACTATTCTCTCAAAGACATATTACAACGTACATTCTCACCAACCAGAATCCCTTGATTGGTTTAATGTCCTTCTTGCTCAAACATTCGCCCAATTCCGTGAAGACGCACGGACAGACGACGCAATTCTGAAATCTCTAGATAAGATTCTCAATGGGCCTCAAAAGCCAGATTTCTTAGACTCAATACGTGTGACAGAAGTATCCCTAGGTGAAGATTTTCCTATCTTCTCTAACTGCAGGATTACTCCTAGTGAAGAAGAGCCTGGGAAACTTCAGGCAAAAATGGATGTAGACCTTAGTGATCTTATTACTCTGGGTGTCGAAACTAAACTTCTCCTGAATTGGCCTAAGCCTATGGTCGCTGTACTCCCGGTAGCACTCGCGGTATCCATAGTCCGGTTCTCGGGAACACTATCGATTTCTTTCGTCCCATCTCCTGAGAACTCTACAGGAAGCACTACTTTAGCGTTCAGTTTTCTTGATGACTATCGGCTTGAGATCTCCGTACGGAGTCTTGTGGGTTCGAGATCGAGGTTACAGGATGTTCCGAAGATTGCTCAACTGGTTGAGAGTAGGTTGCATAGCTGGATAGATGAGAGGTGTGTTGAGCCGAAGTTCCAACAGATTGTATTGCCATCTTTGTGGCCTAGAAAACGGACAACGAGAGAACAGGGGAGGGCCGGTGATGTGGGCGAAGAAAGTAGCAATGGTGGGGCTGAAGGGATTAGGCGAAGGCCAACGTCGTCGGTGGATCTCTGAGATGTTAATTTGTATTAGTGTATTTCCAAGCTCTCATAGCAGTAGCATATAGAATGATTGCACGATTTATGTCAAACATATAAACGATGATAATTTTGAAGACTGTTTCAGCATACGTGGTCAAAAATGAGGGGAGGAGTTTTTGTCAAACCAAACAGCTTTAAATTGTCACACAAAAAATCACTCGTTCAGACGCCGCTGTACTAGTTTAATGACTACCATACTACCGTCGGAACCCTTTAGTACTGCGGTTGGGCATACATAAAAGTTGCGTTCTCTACTTTTACAGCGAAAGGGAAAGAAATGTAAAACCAGAATAGTTATCACTCCCAAACACAAGTAAATCGTTTTAAATTTCCTCCAATATTTCCCCTTACTCTTACCTGCGTCCATCGACATAAGAAATATTACAAGAGACGTAAATGCATTACCACCATCACCGCAGCATAAACACTACTATCCTAAAACTACACTGGCCTCTTCAACTAGGGTTTTTTTCGGGGGGGGGGATGTTTTACAAAGTATCCATAATTTCTTCGTCTTTAACTGTCTCTGCGGGCATCTGCTCTTCCTCCGGAACACCAAACTTCCTATTGAAAGCTCTAAGCCACCCCTTTGCCCACCACTGCATCCACGCTTTACTCTCCACATCAATGCCATCCATCTCCTCCGAGCTCTCGGTCATTGCGGTAAGTGCCTCTGTGACAACCTTGAGTATAACCCCTTGCTCATCCTCTGCATTCTTGAGCGTCTCGTCGTACACTGCTAGCTGCTCCTCCGTGAACCCACTTCCACTGCCTAACATTGCCGGTCTCGCAGCAGCGATTTGTCGGACGCGGTTATTCACCTTATTGATAGTGGTACTAACCATCTCCCATGCATGCGTATGGCTGAGTGCATTATTCCCGGCATCGTGCAGAACCCACTCTACAACAGAGAGAGGGGTGACAATAGAGTAATTCAGCAGCTTATCAACGACGTTGGCACCGATACCTGGTTGGTCCTCCCAGTAGGATAAGACAGAACCGACGATTTGTCGACGAGCGTCCGGGGATTCAAGGCCAATTGCGACGAGCTTTTCTTTGCAGCGTTCAATGCAAGAGAGGACGTGAGAGAGAGATTTGGCACCGACGTGGCAGATGGCGGTTACGTAGGCATCGCGAGCTGCAGAGTCAGGGTCTGCAACGCCACTTTCAGCAGCAAGGGTGCGGATGCGGGCAAGGATTTCGTCAACTTCTTCGGTTTCTTTACGGTCTGCTACAGCGTGCATCACCTCTTTGGCTTCGGTGGCGAAAGGTTCCTCTGCCGGGCTGTCAGTATTACTGTAAAGTCTAGAGCTAGGAGTGGGGAATGCATACCAGGAGAGTCGTATTTGAAGTTTGGTTGTTCCTTCTCCTTAGCTTCCGAGATGAGCTCCTTGTATGGGTCTGGGATGGTTCCCTTGATTCGTGTTGCAAAAGAAAGTCGGATTTCCTTCTCTAGAGCACCTAGGATAAACGCTTTCTTGGGGTGAACGTCTGGAAGAGTGAGATTCTCGTTCCATTCAGCCCATTTCCATGTAAACCCAAAATTACTTAGGTGGTGCGAAAACCAGTCGATAAACCGGTAAATCAGCTCCGTATCCATAGACTCTAGATTCCTGTGCATAAAACGAATGGCCCTTCCCAGTGAAGGAGCTACAGCTGCTGGCGCAAGTTTGCATAGTTCTGTGAGAATCGCATGGTAGTATACCAGTTTGTGATTTGGGGTGGGGAGCTTGAAAAGCTGGCTGAAAATCGCGTCTACAGCTACGTCTTCTGGTTTCCATGAAGAACCGGTTTCGCCAGCAGTTTCGTTGACTCTATCAAATGGAGTTGCTCTCTTAATGAATGCTTTAGGAGAAAAGAAGCAGTCGATCTCGATGAGGAAACGAGAGACAGAAAGGCGGTTGCAATCAAGAATGTCAATAGTATCTACAATGTTGTCGCGGAAGATTGTTGACGCAAGGTCCAGTGGAGTCGGGACCGTCTTGAGAGTAATTAGACATGAAACTCAAATATAAGGTGGTTATACTGCTTACCTCAACCTTTGGATCTGCGAAGACCGAGAGATATACATCCGGCAGAATTGCAGCTGTATCGATGGGGAAGTCTTCTGGAAGAACTATTTCTGGCAAAGCATGCTTTGTAGCCTCCTTGAGTACTCCCTCGAACGTTTCCCATGGCCGAGGTAGGCAGCCTAAGCCTGTATGTTCACCGCCTGGTACTCCTTTGAGATGAGTTTCTATATTCATTTGAAGCATCCGCACCATCTATCGGGTTAGATCCTGTAATCATTGATACCCTCCGGGAAGGTCCTTACATGAGTCCCCTTTGCTCGCTCGTCGTACGGTGCCGCATCCCCAGTAAACGGGTTTAGCAGCGACTGCATTTTATGCTTAACCTCACTGAGCGGGCGGGTTTTCTCCAGAAGTTTGTTGGTCTCTTCGATATCTTCTTTTGACGAAGCCAGAATATAAGGAACTGCAAACAGAGCGGACTTTGTGAGCTCGAGCGCCAATCCCACTTCGTCCTCTGCCAGTACAGCCGTAGCCTTATCGACAACGCTGTGTAGCAGTGGGAATACACCCTCTCCCTCTAACATGCCATGAACACATCCCAAGAATCGTAATGTCAGTTTCAATTTTGTGAATTGCCCTTCTACGAGGAATTGCTGAACAGCCTTTGCAGCTTCCTCGACGATAAACTTTCCAGCCTCTGGGTTCTGCGAATTGGCGACAAGGGCCACCGCGGCGACAAAGGGGACTTTGAAAGGTTGTTCGATGACCCTAGAGAACGCGTTAGGACTTTATAATTTCCGAAGAGGGGGGATAAGAAATGGGGTACCAACAGCGCGAGTAGAGTGCTCAAGAACCCATTCCTAATTTCCTCATTGTCAAAATTGGACGTAAAAGTACTCGCGATGTTTTTGACAACGTCACTGATACGGGCCAATGGCTATTTTACGTGTTACATTAGATTCATATTTTAATTTGTTATTCCTCCTACCCTCTCGCCGGGGGTCTAGGGGGGACATACAGATTCCGCGATGGTAGTGAGCTCCCTTCGCAGCTTCGAGAACAGATCTTCTCGCTCATAGCGCGGCTGGCGCCGGTGCTCTCCCTGCTGATCGTCATCGTCTTCAAAGACCTGTCAATAAAACACAAATAATACCTCGGAGCCGCTCAGGGACGAACCTCTGTACCGCTTTCTTGGAGGACCTCTTCCACCGCGTCTGCCCTCACCACCTCCACCACCTCCTCCACCACGACCTTCACCTCCTCCACGATAGTAATCGCCCATGTCTGGTTTTATATCTGATTCTTTATCTCGGGAAATTGTATTGTTGGCTCTCCTAGAGAAAAGAGTAAAAATTCGCCTGTGATGATTATTCTGCTGTGCGGTTTCTCCTTCGCTGTGTCGAGAGGCGTTTTTGACGGGGAACCGCGTTTCCACGGTATTCGCGCATTTCTTGGCGCTGTGGGGCTGAGTCAGCTAGGCTGGGTTTTTTTACGGGTCCCTGCAATGGGCTGGCTGCCCCTCTACCAACACTTCCCAGCTGTATCGGTACAAGGAGAGACTCAGGTTATCATGGGGGAGTCAACAGTGGAGACTATACCAGTCACAGTTGAATTCAGGTGCGACTATTTGCTCCTTGGTAGAGTGGGTAGTAAACTAAACATTTCATATTTGCAGCGGTGGGCTTGAGCTACTGTTCTCAAAGCAGAAAACGCACAAATTCCAGATTCCTGCCAATGATCCCTCTGGAAATCCTGCAAACATAGGGTTTCTTGTAGGGTGGCTATGCGATAACTTGATGAAGGATAAACGAAAAGATATGTTTGTTATAGATGGTACTGTGTAAGTTTTGTTTATTATAACACCTTTACTCGTCATCCTTATTGAACTGACCTGTTGTGCCGTCATTCTCTAGTCGAAATGGGATCCTGGTTCTGATAAATGATGCCGACTGGGAACTAGAAGGTGAGGATGAGTATGTGCTGGAGAAAAATGACATTATTTTCTTTGTCTCAACTCTACATGGAGGGTAGGAGCAGTCGACCTGATCCCTATTGAATTATTGTTGATTCTGGTGTTCTTAATGCCATTTTTATTTTTATTTCTTTGTGCGTGAAAAAGCGAGTTACAGGGATACAGTAGATAGGAGTTGAATGGTTTTTACTTCTTTTAGGACGAGAGTGGTAATAGGAGTAAAAGACAAGATAGGTGAGTTTTTGAGAAACCAAATCAGGATACTGAGCCTACCCACAATCACAGGGCGTCACTCGCTATAGAGTTAATTAACTGTTCGCGGTTACGAGTGATATATCATGATTTAACACCATGCCCCCTATAGACCGCTCAACCTCTTGAAACATCATTACGAACCCACCCATGTATCCCCACAAGATTACCGATAGATAATTAACAAAAAAGTAACTACCCCCGCAAAACAGCCTTAGGAAACCCAAGTAACCGGATACGCCCACAAGCAAAAGTATAGTAGAAAAGCGAGCTGTCCCTTTAGCTGATATTAAGAATCTTCTTTATTCTCTTCAAAAGAAAAGACACGGTATACCCACATCGAAAGGTAAGTGTCGGCGAAAGAGGTTATAACCCATGTTGAAGGAAGCCTGAAAAGATAAAACGCCACCCCTCCCCACACTAGCGCCAATCACCAGCGCCGATATTTTCTTCAAGTTTAAGCCCTTGCAATCCAATAAAAGTTCAGCTTCCTATAAAAAAAAAAGAGCCCCCTTTCCCAGCCCCAAAAATCAGGAAAAAGGTCATTCAATATTCACCCAAAATCACTCGCTCCCCTATGCTGCTCCTCTCTATTTTGATGTCTCGTCAGATTTGCGACGACTGCATTCCGGGTCTCTTCGTTCATGTGCCGTTGTCTCATTGCATCAAACTCGTTGCCTTTCCGTGCTAGACAATCTATACTCCCGTTCATTAGCCTTTCACTATAATTCCTAGCTCGTGATAAGTGAGGTAGACTTACCAGCATACATCTCCCCTCCCATTAATGTCCAAAGCCCATCTCTCCCCTTCATTGCGTTCTGCAACGCTGCCTTTGCACTCTTCTCCGCCTGCTCACTCACTACCCCTGCAAAGAACCTATGACACATAAAGTTCAACACAATAAAAGTCATCTGCTGATTTGTACATTGTGTCGCTAACTGCAACGCTACACTCAAATAGTTTTTCGTTTTAACAAGCTCTCCCTTTTCTGTTGCCTTGACACTTGTATACGCCGCTTTCAATAGCAGATTCTTACTAGCCGTACAGTATTTCTCTATGCTCGAGAGGAGAGACTCGGCTTTACGAGGGTCGTGGGAGCGCAAGATGAGGATAGAGTTCAATTTGCTGATTATTCCAAGCTCGGCATCGAGTGGGTGAGAGTTAAAAATAGATTCATAGCACGATAGCGCAAGAGGAAGGTTGTTTGTGCCTTGGTAGATAGTCGCCTGTAGATACAAGATCAGCATTTCTAGAGTGGGGGGTTGCGTAGGTAGTGCGGAGAACGCTTCGCGAAGGGCATTGAAGCCTTGTATAGCCCCATCCCATTCAGTGCGAATACACAGGAGAAAAGTATGATAGAGCTGTATATAGCATCTCAGAGTCTGTCGCCACACACTCTTATCCGTTGCACCAACAAGACTAGATGTTCCAGCAGGTGAAGCAGAGAGCAGACGGTTTAAACTCCGGAGTCCTTCCTGTAAAAATTTCTCCGATTTGCCGGCTTCATCAACGTTTTTTTGGAATTTACAGAGACCGGAGATGAAGTATCCCATGATGAACACGTCGTCCTTGGTCAACCATTTGAAACGTAGAATTTCGATAGGACGGCCGTGACGGGATGGGTTGACTGGTACTTCAAATTCCCCGGACTCAGACCAGAGGGACCAGCGATCCTTGTTATCGAGCATTTGATGGAGGACCTTCATTTTTGCTTCGCTCTCCGCGTTGCGACCGAGCATCAGAGAGCAGATTATATCCATTATCTGCCGTAGCACTCCCAGCTGCGCGAGGCTCTGATCGTCACTTGTCTGGATACTATTCGCTTTTCCGAGTGCCCTCTGCGCGGCTTCAACGCCGTCAGTGCCGGTGAGGATGCTAATCATAGCTTCCATAAGGTTCGCCAAGGTAAACACGCCAAGGTCACGGCGCCCATGTGCGATATTAGAGATCTTTTGGAGAGTTGTTATTGCAGAAGCAATGTCGTGAATCGGTGAAGCTTCCATGAGCACGCTACACCGGAGGAAGCGGAAGGAGTAGGTATGGTGGGGCATGTCGAGAGTTTCGGACTCGGCGATGCAGGTATTTAGCATTTTGAGGGAAGCTTTGGGGGTAGTGCGGAGCATGATACGGGCGAGGAGATGCTGCATGCTGTGTTTTAGGTCCATGAGGCTGTTCTAGATATGGGGGATTAGAATTAGTGGGTTCCGGGTGAGAGTAGGGGGAGATAGTACTCTTTGAGCTAGCATTATCTATATATTCAACAATTGAAGTCAGTTTAAGTCAGGTACGTAGGCCTAAATGGGGTTTAAGCACGTACACCCTTATTCAAAGCCCCTTCTGCCTCATCTCCATTCTCGGTTTCTTCGTGTAAAACACCCGCGTACCGTAGCCGCACCATAGCTTCCATCCTTGGCTGAAGCCGACAATGTAACGCCGACTCTAGACACCGTAGTCCTGTGGCAATTAACCTGTAGTACTCCTTTTCATCGGCACCCTTCGACACCGCAGCGCGATAGCCATTTGCGTGTGCAGCCTCGAGATACGATTCCGCGAGTGATATGAGGAGCAGATGGGGTTCACCGGTGCTACTGGACGGTGTAGTTGGTGTTCCTGGGGTCATTGACCCTGAGTGAGCACTTGGATGGGAGGGCCATCTATTGACTGATTGGGGGATTGAGATTTCGAAGTTTGAATATCCGTTTGTTGGCTGGCCTCCCACTCCTGGACCCCCCCCGCCGGCCCATGGTTGTCTTCCAGCTGGTGCACCTCCGCTGTTGTGGGTCGGTGTTGATGGAGGATAGCTGCCTGTATTGTAGGCACCTCCACCGCCGCCATATGCAGGACCTCCGCCTCCAGGGAACCATCCGCCGCCGTTTGGAGTTGTCATGACCGGATCATAAGACACTGTTTGTTCACTTTGTTTGTTATAGGAGGTTGTTGAGGGGGCGGATGAGTCCCGTAGAGCCTGTTCCGGGGGGTTGCGGATGACTAACACGCGGTTGGCTGCTGGGCTGGGTTGGGCCGAGGCAGAGTGGAAGAGCCTCAATATATCATATGTCTGTTTCCCTTGGGCATTCTATATATTCCCCCTTTCTTTATCTTTGGAAAGAAGTAATAGATTTTTATTCTGCTCTGCTCTACTCTACTCTGCTCTGCTCTGCTCTCACAATGCCCTTTGGACTACCCTCACAGCCCTCTTTCTACCACGCCACAAAAACGATATCTCTCAAGACCCTTACAACTACAACTTCCCTTGCTACCTTTGCAGCTCCCTCCGTTTCCACCTTCTATGCAAATCCCCTCCTCTTCAACGGGCATCTTCAGACCTGCTACACAGCTCTCAAAGGCTCTGACCCCTACCACATCTATTATGCCCGTAGACACATCATAAACCCCAATGACGGGGGACACTTCGCAGTCGACTTTGTTGTCGGCAAGTTCACTTCTCCCCCTGTAGAGGACCTTCCGGAGAGGACAAGACATATGAGTGAGGAGGAAGTACACCTCTTAGGAAGCGACGATAAACGACCAATGCTAGTCGCGCTACATGGACTCAGTGGTGGGAGTCACGAGGTTTATTTAAGAGCTGTGTTGGCGTCACTGATCAAGGAGAATGAATGGACAGCATGTGTGGTGAATGCGAGGGGGTGTGCGATGAGTAGGATCACAACGAAGCAATTGTTTAATGCAAGGTTCACCGAAGACCTTAGAGAGACCGTAGGTTATTTGAAGAAGATTTATCCGAATAGACCATTATTTGTCGTGGGCTTTTCGCTGGGGGCTAATATTTTGACTAATGTTGGTGGTTTGATCATTTCCCGGAGTGATACTGTATACAGCTAACAGCCATCCCCCATCGGCAGTACTTGGCGGAGGAAGGGGATAAATGCGTTTTTAAAGCCGCAGTAGTTTGCTCCAACCCGTGGAACTTAGAGGTATGCTGTAAAGCTCTCCACCGGACATATATGGGCGGACTGTACTCAAGAACAATGGGAGGGTCAGTAATCCCACATCTACCCTTCATAGCAAAAGCCAATCCATCTGACAATACTTAGAAATCTAAAAGCACTATTCGAACAGTAAGTCATCTCCAATTATTTTTCCTGGCATTCCCACATAAACCTAACCCTACTATCACCCCAAGACATGTCGAAGACCTCCACCTCTCCCCCTCCACAATCGCTGCTGTGCGTGCCGGTGTGTACCTAGACGACTTCGATCGTTCACTCACCTCCAAGGTCTTCGGATATCCGACAGTCGGCGCTTACTACCGTGACGCGTCCTCGATCGACAACCTTTTGAAGGTCCGTGTGCCAACATTCATTGTCCACGCAAAAGATGATCCGATTGCGGTTGACGAAGCAGCCCCGTACGAAGAAGTAAAAGCGAACCCATGGTGCTTTATGACGGCGACCGGGACAGGGGGTCATTTGAGCTGGTTTGAGGTGGGAGGGGGGCGGTGGTTTGCTAGGGTGGTGAGTTGAAATTACTTTGCTTTTCCCCCTTCTCCTATTTTAGTATTTTTGTGGTGAATACTATCTGGGTATATTTCAAGAGGGTTAAAAAAAAGTCCATTGAGCTGTCTTTTTAAGCTTTCGTAGTGGTAGTTATTGACCTAATCTTCTTTAGATTGTCTCGTTCTTACATAGATTCGCGCGCGAGGTGGAGGGGGTTGTTGAGGAAGCTGAAGTGGTAGAGTTGGAATAGCTCTAGGAAGAGGAGTTAATGCGTGAATATGGTAGACCTTAGGTATATATATAGACCCTCTATTAACCGCTGATGTTAATAAATATAGATTTAGATGTAGGATATTAGTCGGTTTGAGTACCTATAGATACCATATCGCATGTATATAGACCTGGTGGTTCTCTTTTGATTAATTTAAGCATATAGCGTAATATGTAGCGCAAAATAATATAAAGCTCCTTGAGGCAATAATCAAAGCGGTGGAGTTTTCATACGCAAATAACTAACCTTCGGTGTTCACCGCTAGCTAGCCAAAGGAAGCATTAGAATATTAATCTGCCTGAATCTGAGGTGTAGATAAAGATACCTAACGCCTTTCTTTTTGATTGTTCTCCCACAGTTCCTTTCGCACAGAAAGCCATTAAACATATGATACAGTAGAGTATACCCGCAATTTTACAATGAAAGAGGAAGAATGAAAATGAAAATGAAAGAAAAATTCCACTTTTTAAGCGAAAGAAACCTTCTTGGAAGAACTTGACTTCTTGAAAGATTTCCCTGGTGGGGTGTCCTCGCCGCCATCGTCATTTTTCCGCTTGCGCTTGTTGCGGATTGCGTCTTTTGCAGTTTCCATTTTAGACTTCCTTTGCTCGTGGCGGGCTTCCTCTTCCTTCCTGCGGGCTTCGCGGATAACCTCGAGTTTTCGCTGTAGAAAGGAATTAGATTAATACTACGTAGAACATATAAGGCGAAAGATAAAGGGGGAGGGGGTGTGAATACCGAGCGCTCTAGCTTAGATTGAATTTGACCGTCTTTAGAATCATTGACTCTAGAGAGAATCGACATCATCTTATCCTAAAAATGTTCCCAAGCACCATTAGCCACAACCCTACCCTTCCTCCTCTCAATTCTGCTCCCCCAACCATCTATACCTTATCCTCGACAAAAACCTTCCCCTTCTTCTTCCCCTTCGGCTTTACTACGCCAGCAGGCGTAATCATATTCAATTTCGGCAGCTCCTTCTCTAACTTCGCTAGGTCTGCCTCTCGTCTCTTTTTTGGGTCCTTCTTCTTATTCTTACTCCCCACCGCTACACCCGTAGTTGTATGCGTCTTTGGCACAAATTTTCTCTTCTGCTTTGGTGCCGGCGTCGACAAGTCTGGTTTCTTGCCAGCGCCTGGTTTCTTAGAGAACCCGGGTTTTTTGGACGAAGTTTTTGAATTACTACCGGCAGGTTTGGAGGCGCCACGTGTGGGTGCCATTGCGTGTGTATGTGTGCGCTTGGTGTCGTGGAAGGTGAGCCGGCCGGTGGAGAGAGAGCTTTGAAGAAAAGTTTCTGTGAGGCTTAAAAGTTTCTTGTGTTACGATTGGTGGGGAGGGTTACCCGGCGTGGAGCGCTCATCAGGCGTCACTCGTGCTTGACAAGGGTCTAAGAGGATGCGGAAATTTCCCCTCGTATGACGGGTCAAGTAGCTGCAATATATTTAAAGGTACTTTTAGTTATAGATCAAGTAGTTATATAAAGTCCCCTAATCTAACAAGTGGTTGGCAAACGTCGAGGGCAGTTGTTTGTCGAAGTCTCGATTTTGCTCTTTCCAGAACTTGCTCTCTGGTTGCTAGGCTACTATCTGCACTAGACTGTGTTTCGAGCCCTACGGGTTCTGGGAAGGTGCTGAGTAGAGCTTCTGCGGTAGTCTA
The DNA here is from genome assembly GCA_033030425.1 of Verpa conica. Classification (NCBI taxonomy): domain Eukaryota; kingdom Fungi; phylum Ascomycota; class Pezizomycetes; order Pezizales; family Morchellaceae; genus Verpa; species Verpa conica. Next base: position 1,430,510 of record JAUFSD010000004.1, read on the forward strand.
ATGAGTCATAAACCTGAATAAGCTCGAGTACAGAAAACACTAAAGTGACTCTCACAGCAACATGGCGCAGCGGAAGCGCGCCGGGCTCATAACCCGGAGGTCCCTCGATCGAAACGAGGTGTTGCTATTATGTTCAAATCTCGGCTCAAGCTGAGTATTTTATTTTATTTTATTTTATTCTTCTTATTTCCGCTATATAGTAGCCCCACTCAACTTAAAACTTTATGTATATCTCGATTCTCTACCGTGATTTTTATCACTTCTCATCCTAATGAGGCAGATATCGCCCCCCAAACAAAATTTTTTTATACCGAGTGGCTATTGTAGTATCTAGTTCGTCTTCATGATAAACTTCAGTTAAATTTCTATTTCTATTCATATTATTATTGTAGTTTCCGGCTAGATAACTTGTTACGGAAAACTCGTTGACGCCCGATAAGCTATAGCCTATTTTACCCTCTATCCCCTTTAGGTTGATTGCCTACGCTAGTATGTTCTTGGATCCGCTATCCACCCAGTTAACAAATGCAACATAGATCATACCTAACATAAAGTTATTATTGCGCACCAGAAACTAGACTCCGAATAAACCCGCATAGTGTTTGAAATGTAAACCCTAGAATGCATTACCTTCTTAGGTGTGAGTGCTACCTATATGTAGAGGGAATAGGTGATAAGGATGATGTTATTTGAGTATTGTGGACAAAGATAACCGACACCCTAAACTGATGAGTACAACGGTCGTTACAACAAAGGCTCTTGAGTAGGCAACGAATGTAATGAATAGACAGCCTAGGTACCAGCTAGAGTACCCTGAGTACTCGAGGGCTTCTAAAAAGCCTCTAGAATTGTGGTTCTAGTTAGAGAGTGGTATAGTAACATTATATAAACGTTACTTGTACTTATAGGTTATGAGTGTCGGTTATTTTTATCTCCGACAATACTATAATAGCTTGGACAATCAACGAATAATCTTTGAGATTCTACAAGCGATTTCGAGCTGTGGTGCCATTTTAGTAAATTATATTAAGAGTTGAATTCCCGGAGAAATAAAAGTACTAGTGTAATTCGCGGCCGTTCCCGAAATAAATCTCAACGGTGGCTTTTTTCCATTTCACCCTCGCACTCTAGCTTTTCTAGGGCTACATTTAGCTATGTCTTCTACCACCCTTAATCCAACTGCACTTCATCACGAGATATTTCTATTGGTGTTTAGCTTATCTATATAGGTGTCTTTGTTGGTATCGCCACCCATAATGTAGTCGTTACGGAATTCGATCTAGAGGTCCTTCATCTCTAAGTAAACCCGAGGAAATCTCTTTGGAGGATTTTCCGTTAATGGCAGTATGATTTCTACTAGCTTGTCACCTAAACTAACATACTCTTGAGACCGGGTATAATGGTATTGAGTTGCGGGTAAAAAAAACCACGTATAAAGTCCACCCCACTACTTGGTACCGGCGCCTTACCCGTTCCACCCAAGCCAGTAGAACCCCCTCCCATGCCTGTTGCGGTTGATTTTAGCTAAGACTTTGAGTGTGTCTATCAGTAAAACAGCGCAAAGCGGCCCAAAAATAACCTAGTATAGCCAACAATACAGCCTTTATAGAAACCCAGCGCTGATCTATATGGATACATGATAAAGAATGGTATATCATTAATTCAGCTAGCTGTTTCCTGAGTGGAAATTATTAGTTAATGTATCCTTTTTTCTTTCTGAATTATCTCATCCAGAATTTATCTACAATCCCTTCATCAGTCTGTAAATGACAACGCTGAAGTTGAAGTCAATAAACACATGACCAATAAATACAGAATATGTAAACCCCCGAACCAACTGGAAATCCAAAATGCAGTCTCGGTCTTAGAAGACTCTAAGTTTGCAGTACGACCGCCACGTACACCTCCGGGGGGTCGCGGCACACAATCGCCGGCTATTCTTGGGTTTTAGCCGTCAGCATTCGGACTGTCTCCAATTTTCTCGCTTCGAGAGGGGAGGAGGGGTGCACTGAGACATTATATTATAGCGGTATTATAGTCCGCAAAGGTGAGGTTTGAGAGGTGATTCGTCTTGTGAGTAAACCTCTGTCTCGTCCTGCATCGAACAGTCTCGATGTAAGTAACAGCATATGCATCATGGAGTATACCAGTAGTGAGCTTTGGGGCTTATTGACCGAGAGACCCGTCTTATCCAAGGAACATATAATATTTCCCTCCTCATCTCCTCCACAACTTTACCGCATTAATCCCGCAAAGCTTCATATAATCATATATTGTCACTCGTCTCTATTAGTAGGTTCACTTCTAATAAGTAAAAGTAACTACGCAATAAATGAACCATTAGATTCTCCCACAAACCGCCAATAAGAGTTGATTCTGGCGGATTACCATTCATCGATCTGGTCACCAGGGGGTTACTCAAAGCTTCTCATTTGGCCTATACTTACATATACTCTTGAATACATAGATATGTCAGGCATGGCTGCATCTCGGGCTGTTGATTCACTTTTAAAGCCACACGACACTTCATCTAGTACAGGGATATAGTAGCGTGATAACCCTTTTTAACTAGCTTCTTTGGGGGGGAGGGGTTGTTTTTACCCTCCGCCCCGCTTGTATGGTGCGGGTAGATGTGTCAAGGTCTTATTTTACTACCGGTTGCGTAGTACACTAAAATCCAGAAACTCGTTTTTTTATTAATTGTGGATTTGTATTATTCACGAAAGTTATTTCTTGATTACTAGCCCATAAATCCCCTCAATTGCTGCTTCCAAGAGGTTTATCGACATATTTATAACTCAATACGCTTCCCAATCGCTTACATAATTTTCTTTGCCAACGACAAAGGATGAATTCAGGCTGTGACTAGTGGGGACTCTAAATCCTAGGGGATACCAGCTAGCACCGCACATAAATCTAGACCTATATCCCTAGAGCATATTTTATAGTCATCTGAGACGCGGAAAGGTGTGTATTAGTGTGTTGAGGACGTGTTTTTGTATTTACTTAGGACTCTAATTTTACTCGCCGATAGGAACAATTGAAGTGTCTCAGGGTCTAAAACGCCGAACAGTAGCCAATGTCTCAAAACAGGAACCATGACATAGGAACTTGCTTATTCTAGCAGATACTTACCTCAGTCAGGCAAAAGCCACTCGAGAAGCTTTATATATACCTATAGAAATAAGGTTGATTGCTTGGATGACAGGCCGTGGTAACTAATTGCCAGGATTTGAACTAATATATGACGAGTGACCCTGCATGACTAATACGCAAATATCTGACAGCTCAGTCACCCCCAAAAACCAAGGACATTGAAGCTTAAGTAGTTAGCTTCATGTACCTTGTGGAACCACGATAAGATGCGATTTCATATCCAAGCATGGGTAGGATTTGGAAGAATCGTGGGAGCAGGGATATCCCTTCAACAATTCTCCGTCCTTAACCAATGGTCTTGCCGCCGTGGCTTGAAAGGCCAAGGAATTTGTGGGAAAGATGAGCGATGGCGATGTAGTAGGACTTTATCACAAGGATCGTGACGTGAATTTCCACAAAGTGAAGGCTCTTTTCCTTAATGTTTTTTTTGGTATCGCGCAGTTGACTTAAATCAAGTGCCGGGCATGTATATTGCGCCTATAAAGCCCCCCCCCCTGCTACTGGTCCCCAGAAAGTATCAGCGGCAGTTGCCCCATGTAATGCAGAGAAGATCGTTCGATTTTCCTGGTATTCCATGCACAACGTGGTCTCTAAACCTCCCCTGCTTGGTTCTACTATCCCTTTTCCGGCCCGTCGTAGGACTCCACGTGATTGTAGACATTCATATTTAATCACTCGAGAGCTGAGCTGATTACAATATCAGTAAAATTCCAATATAATCTGTTTTAGGACATCTAGGATAAGCTTTAATGGGCTGAGTGGGGGCGAGGCCTTAAGTGGAACAAGAAAGCACCGAACACGTTTAAATCATCTAGAAATTGTGTTCCAAAGAGTGGAGGCCTCCCCTTACTTTAAACCCTTGCTGAAATTAAGGATTTAGCGTGAGAGTCGGGAGTGATGAACTGTGTGGCTGGATACTTGAATAATACGTGGTTGGCTGCGTAGGTGATTACCTCTAGGAATGTGGGCTAGAATTTCTTTCCCACAATGAGACGTCGCTTGGGGTTGCTGAAGAAAGTCATACTACAAAGTCCAAATCCCAGAAGGGATATGATTCCCACGCTATTTCCCAATTATTGATATGTTATGGTATCTAGCCACTCGCTATGAGCCGCTGCCTGCGCCTCGAATGATGCGAACAGTTGATGTTGTGCTTCATTGCAGGGTCAATAGTATGAATACTCATCATATAATAAGTTACATTAGTATTAGAACTCAGAAGTAATTGGATGGCAGGGTCTGATCCTTCTCATTTGGTAATTAAAATGCAGTCCAGCTAAAAAAACACTATTCCTCAGCTTGTCTAGCTTCTTGGTACGACCAATTGCCCGGTGACTTGCCCGTATTCCAGCCATTACACATGCACATTTCCTCAAGCTCGATCGAAGAGACGCTGGTGTTTCGTTTTCCATGCGCTGTGTTTCAGACGTCTGTAGGTGTGTATGTACATTGTACTCCTACTCGTACGGGTTATCACACTACCGAGATCCCTAATCGATGCCCCCCGGATAAGCTGTATGTAAGCAAGAGATCGACAGTGGTCAATACGTAAAACCGCATGCTGGCTGCAGTTGTACCTTGAGTATTGTTTCAAGGGACCTTCGCGGTCGAGATATTTGGGATTTCGACCTCCCTAACTCTCTGGCTACATATACTTATCAGTATCACCATATCCCGTCCAAGTTTGCCTGAGGTATCATTATGTCATTGGAAGCGGATGGGGGTCCGAACATAATCGAACATTCCATCAGCTCCAGATTGTCGATCTCCGCTGCTGGTGCGACATTTAGCTAGAAGATCGACTGGTTGGATACGTATGATTGTCGATTCGAAACACTTGAGTAACCTTGAAGTTTGCTGCAGCAGAGAAAAGCGGGCTTCAAGTGGAGATCACAAGTGTGGTGTAGAATCAGGGACCGGAAAATAGCTGAGAAACGGATATGTAGAAGGAGGTAAAGCTGCGAGGGGAGGGTGCCTGTAACGTAGTTATATGCCCGGTGAAACAATTTTTTTCGCTAGCACAGCCCACTTTTAAAATAAATGAGCAATTTATGGTTTGCGTTCTTTTCCAGACAGAGAGATACAAGAGAAAGGAACAACGTTAGAATACAGGGAAAAGAAGCGTAGAATAGAACAGAGCGAAATATAATTCAGGCGGAATACCCATACACCCATAAAAATAAAAAATAGAAGACATTTAATACCCCTCTCCAACGTTACTCTGTTACCCGTTTCATTCAAAGGTGCCTGACTTGATACATCAGACGAAAGCTGGCCTTTGATGCTTAACAGCGATCCACGCCCTCGATCGAGTGCGACAGAGCCCTAACCTCTCTGCAATGCTTTCTTCAAGCAATAACCAGGACCTTTTTTTTGAGCCAAAGAAAGAAAAAAACAATGAAAATGAAGACGCCATTTTTAGGTTTTTTTTTTTTCGTTTGGCGAACACGTGGGTAATCCATGACCTTGCTCTTTCGCCTAGAAACCCTATCCCAACACCAAGACAATCCACCTTTTATGCATCCGCTCCCCAGCCCAGAAAAAATAAAATCCGAACTGGTAGTTAAAACATCAGGTGGTTTATAAAGCCAAAGGGCTCGCTTGAGAAGAGAAGAGAAACCGTGTACAAAAGAAGACGAAAAGAAAAAAGGTAGCCGTCACCACACCACCCAAAGACCCCAACCATGCAAATACAACCTTGCATACCCTACCCCTTAGCCCACAGCAACCATGTAACGGGAAAAAAAGATGCCACCCAATTTCCGATGTGCCGTATCGTATCGTAAACCACCCTTTGTGCTGTCGCATCTGGCGTCGTGATGCCTTTTTGAAAAAAAAAAAAAACTAAGTGAATGGAAATATTTGAACCTGGAAGAAGAAAATGTTCTCAATCCAGTTTCGCCATCATCTCTTCTTTAGACATCGGGACCAAGTTGTGGATGTCGATGCCACGCGCTAACAATGCCGGACGAGCATGATGCGGTACCAGCCGCTCGTTAAGCTCAGGCGAGATAGAGAGCTCTATAAATTCATCAGCGTTTTCAACTTGGTATAATCTACGGGGGGGGGGGGAAGTAATACATACCATGTTTAGAGAAGTCAAAAAGACGAGGCAAATCCCTCACCCCACCACTGCCACGAGAATCTGGCAGCTTAGTGCTTGGGTCACGCAATTCATCAAAAAATGGATGACACATCGCCTCGATTGCTGAAAGACGTTGTGTGGGTGTATATTCTAGCAATCTTGAGATAAGATCTATGGCTTCGGCGGAAGCTTTGCGGAATACCTAAAGCAATCCGTTAATATCTGCACTTGTTATCACAGGAGACACCATCACATACCTTCGAGAAAGGGTGAGGCTTGATCTGTGGAAACTTATGTTCCATATAATTTGGGTTCATTGTTCTGATTTGCTCCCGTGTAGGGGTTCCAAGAACCTTAATAATTTCAACCAGCTGGTCTATTCCAGACTCTCCAGGGAAAAGAGGTTGCCCCAGCATCAGTTCCGCCATCACACAACCCGTCGACCATACGTCTAAGTCTTCATGTTAGAAATAGTATTAAACCAACATAAAAAGGATAACCATACCAATTTTGGGAGTATAGTTCGTAGCACCGAATATCAATTCAGGAGCACGATAGTACCGCGAGCAAATGTACGAGACATTTGGTTCGTTCTCGACCAAGATCTTCGCACTACCGAAGTCGCACAGTTTCAAGACACCTGAAGCAGGATCAAGCAAGAGATTTTGTGGTTTGATGTCTCGATGACAGATTCCTTGCGAATGGATATACGCGAGTGATCGGAAAAGCTGATAAATGTAAAGCTTGACTTCCAGTATTGGCATGGTCGTCTTCATCTTGTTGAAATACCTAGATGCCCGGTATACAGTCTCGGGAACGAACTCCAAGACGAGATTAAGGTAGACTTCGTCTTTCTAAATAGAAATAAGTCACCGTCTGTAATTTTAAAAGGCAGTATTATAAACAGTACTCACCCGTTCGCCATTCGAATAATAAAAGGCTTTAAGTTCAACGATATTAGGGTGTCGTACGATACGCATTATCTGTAACTCACGGTTCTATAATACGATACGTGTTAGAGAAATCAATGTGTAATAGGTTTGCTTCACCGGGACACCAACCTTGAACCTTTTGTCCTGTAGGACACGTTTGATGGCGGCATCATCCCCATTAGGAGATAACTTCGTTTGAAACACTACACCAAAAGAACCATTCCCTACGATCTTGCACTGTGTGTATTGCATCTCCCTCGTTTCTCCAGTCAAGCCATCCTGCACCTTTTCTCGGATAACCTCTATATGTAATAAGTTAGTAAAATGGCCGTATAATATAAGATCTTGTTGACTTGCCTCCCATCCGCAGACCAGAGAAGGCAGCGGGTCTGTTTTGCGACATGATAACAATCCACTAGCTGCAGATACTATCGTAAAAAGGGAGAAAGCCTAAGATAAACGTCGAATGATTTGGTAATTGAAGCAGCGGCCGCGTTGGTGGAGAATAATTATGTCGAAGGAAACAGACAAGGCTAAGCAGCCAGCGAACACCAGTAGAGCCACGAAAGAAATACGCTTAACGAAGACGCAAACCAAACAGCGGTCCAGCAAATCCCAACCGAGTCGACGAGCAACGAACACTCCAACGACCAGCAGTCCCAACCTCACGAGCTTTGTAGAAGAGAAAGTAACTTCACCAAGTCTAGGTACGATTGAAACAGGGGATGGAACGAGATAAACGTGATGCTGAAGTTCAAAAACTGACGTTGATGATTTGCACAGACACGAATGCTGAGTGGCGCAAAGAACGTGCTGGCTGGCTGGGTGGGTTTGTTAGCGGGCTGGGTTAACGATAGATGATGAGGATGCTAATGAGGGAGAAGACCCTGAAATGTAAGGGAGACTGGGCTCGAGGATGGAAAGATGATCAAGGAGAGGACATACAGATTGCCGGGGCAGAGATAGAAGGTTACGCAGCACGTCCAAGTAGAGATGAGCAAGTGAAGTGACTTCGGTTAACAGCAGCGACGACAGGGACGTGGAAGCGAAAGGGATGGATTATTTTTGATGATGGTTGTGATGATGGACCTGTTGTAATGAGTTTTGTCGTGGTGGTGGTGGGGTGAAGAGGAGGATGTTTGGCGGGGTTGACAGAAGGGGATTGGGTTGGGAAGAAAGAGGGAAGAGAACGATGAGAGAGAGAAGGAGAGTAAGAGGTAGCGACGACAGTGATGAATTGACGATAATGGATGAAGAAGGAGAGCAAGAGAAGAAGGAAGAGAAGGAGGGGGGGTTGGCAGGTGGATCAGGGCTCTGCGAGTGTGAGAGGAGAAAAGGCGGGTGGATTTTGGAGGAGTTTTAGTGTCGGATAGAGTTTGGGCTTCTTGAGCGCCGGATGTGGTTGCGATGTATTGGTGGGCCAGCAGAGAGGGGTCAACAGCGTTGCTTGCTTGCTTCTTGTTGCGGAGAGTGGGGACTTGGACTCGACTGCAAGGGTTTACAGAGGAAGCTTCCGGGGAGTTGAATCTCACGACAGTTGAACAGCAAAAACTACGAGCACAAAAGCTTCTTAAGGGTAATAGGTACACGGAAGTAGATAAAGGAAAGAAATTATGAAGAGAGAAGAGAGAGAATGGGCACTAGGAGGCAAATTGAGGCTGTCTGATAATGGATTGGGCAGTGGTCCAAATGATCTGATTGATTCGTCTAGCCTACTGACTGCCGTTCAGTCAAGCAACGAGGCAAATGGATCCAAAAACAGGCAAAGCAAAAAAGAATGGCAGTGACCGAGGGCCCAGGATATCTATTCAGAGATCGCTGTTCTACCGATACAAGCATGGGCTTGCTCCCAATCCATATGCGTCAAGAGATATCTCTGTAAGTCAGAGCGACGAGATCATACAACCCGAACAGGCTCAAACGTTTCCTTGTAACCAATCACGAGGATGCGGCCCCCAGCCAGTCGCTGGGGAGTTGGGAAATTTCTTCAAATGGACGACCATTCAAATAATCTTCTGACGCTGTTTTGGGGGGGACACGATCCACGGAGACAAAGTTGGATGTGCACTCGTGGAGTGTCACGCGCCCGTTTTAGCGTCCCATCCATCAAGATTCTATCTAGAATCGAACAACGCCTTCGCCTCCTCTTTTAGAGTACATTATTTATCACCCAGCCTCAATGCCGTCATCAAATCACAAGATGCTATGATGTTCACGACCATACAGGCGCAGAAGAGGAGCTTCTGTTCCTCTTTGATAGACATTTAAGAGCTGGCACTAGAGCAGAGTAAGAGGTGTAATATTGAACGTCTCAAAAGCACCTCCCTCCGGACTTCTAATCTACCCTGCGACATGAAAATAGGATACACGCATTCCTTGCCTGCACCAGCCCGTCTTTAACTGCAAAACAATTATCCCCCATCCTTGAAAGAGATTTACACAAATCTCACATCTCGAATTCACACGTCTACCACCCTGCGTCCACGCGGATTTACATGCTCAACGGTTCGTTCGTAGTACATTTATCGTGCTCCACGAGTGGTTCCGGGGAAAGGAAAGCAAAAAAGCATACAATATTTGCCATCACCTTCTTTTCGTCGGTATGTCGATCCACCATGAGACGTCCCAGAGCCATGATGTTACAGACATCTAAATCTCGTTCCCGGCCGTGTGGCTGTTCCTTCATGCCGGGTCACCCTCCCTCGTGCACTCTGTCTCTGTTGTCCGCCTGTCAGCTTCCTCAACGCTTGGCCGTTTTCAGGGGTCTCTGATGTTCAAGGATGACGACACACAGGACCACATAGGACGGGGATTAAACTAACGCCAGACCCCGCACGGGACCAACCAGGACCACGCTAGCTTTATCCCAACCGCGCGAGAAAGCGCAAAAGTCGTCACGCTGCCCCCCCATGGCCAACCGACCAACTCCGAGTGGCAGCAGCGGCAGTAAAAATTGGCTCTTTTTCAACGGCCTGATAACTGATTCGGCTTGAAGCGCAAGTTCGATTCTCGTCGAAATAGGTATTGTTAGCACCAGTCTCTCTCTCAATGCATGCCGACCTATCTCTCTAGGTCTGCATACTTCATGTACTTACCATCACCAAACGTTAAGTCATACGCCCACCCACAGGCGTAGTGCGATCACTCAAATGCATCCTAAGGTAACAAGATTCTGAGAAAATCTCCAAGTGTAACTTCAATAAATAGCCGATACGATATGAAGCAGAAAAACTAATGACTGGTTATTTTTTTGCTCTACCTTCAGCAGTAGTCGAAAGGTGCCTTTTAAATGATAAATAACATCCAGAGCCGGTTGTGGTTCCGAGTATCATTTCTATACGGGGCCAATCACAGGTAATCCTGCACATGTTCATCTCATATCGAGGTAAATCGTCCACACAGTTCTCCCGGTTATTGCTTCGTTGCGTCTGGGTTGCGTACCCTTGATCGTCGCCAACCAACCAAGCTCTACCCGCCAATTGGTGCCTGTAAATTCCAGCTGCACGTCAACCCAATACATAGCTGAGAGCCCCGCACAGGTGATGTCTCATAAGGTATGTTATAGGCAGTCTCACTGGCAATAAAGGAAACAAATCCTCTTTTATTTTGCCCGTTTGTTTATAAATGTATGATGTTGCAGATCCGCTGCCAAAAGATCCATTGGTACCCAGAAAGCTACAATTACAAAACGCTCCGTTTACAGCACACGAAGAAGGAAAGAAGGGGGAAAAAGAAACACTTATCGGAAAAATGTACCTTGATCCTAGGAAGCCCAACACCTCATCAGTGCAGCGGTGATCAACCCCTCGTCGCTTAACTGATAACTCGTAGGGCCCTTCACCTCGCTAATCGCGGTTCCTTCCCGAAGGCGCACAATTTAAAGTCGGTGCGCACAGAGGGGGTACAAGAAAGTACCAGGGACCTCTTCCCCATACCCGTGGACCACATGATTGCTTTTTTCTCTCTCTGGCCTGCCAAGTCATGTACGGTGCACGAGGAGGAGGGGCAGCAACGTATCATATTCTTGTCTCTTTAAACTGCTGCTAACTTCTCTAGCACCTGCTTTCTCTCTATTACATATGTACAAAACCCACTGACCGCCATGACCGGTCGTCCGACATCAGTAAAAGGAGCTAATCTACCGATCCGGTCCGACCGGATCATCTACTTATCTGTCTATCTATCCTCCAGCAAAAAGAAACAGAAAGAAACATACCCCGCCGACCGACGCACACAAAAAACGCACACCGCAAAGAAATCTCGCAGGACGGGCATAGGGTATGCGCCGCGCAGCCAACTGTCTCTCAAAAGAGCACCCGCAAAACTCAGCAGACCTCCTCACTACAATTAGAACAAAGTAAGGGGGCACCACATGCCTACGTGCAAAGGAAAAAGAGGGAGAAAGAGAAATAAAGAAGGAGAGGAAAGAGAAGAGGGGATAATGATACGTATAAGTGCATAAAAGGAGGACTAACTGTCTAGCGACTTTCTTTTGTGGAAAAGCCAAACGAACCCCACAAGTATAGGGTAGGGCAGTACGTTGGTACGTTGGTCGTCAGTAGGCAAGGATTGCATAACTGTGTCCTGCATGAACCGCCTCCTCTTGCCAATGGTAATTTTCCCGGTGCAGATTGCGAAGGGTGATCAGAGTGATCACCTGCTCACCTGTCTCGCCGGGGCCCCAAAAAATAATCCCAGGGGGTCGCTGCCGCTCCATCTTGATCCCGTAACAAGCCCCATTTGTACATAATGCAAGGCTACCGGAATATCCTTCCTGAGTGCCAACCAAGCAAAATGAAAAGAAAAAAAAAACGAAAAACCAAAACGAAGCTGTACTTAAGTTTGCCCTAAGATTATACGATTTTCAAGATCCGGGATGGTTTTCGGTGCTGGATTGAATATTGATGCCGAAAAAGGTAAACACAGCAATTATCTGGATCCACAGCTTCGGAACAGAACGTGACCCTTCCTTCTGAATCAGAGCACTCTCTGGGGTGACGTTATTTTTATTTTTATTTTTATCGACGGACTTACTCACCAACCCAAGACACAACACCGAAATTTTTTTACCACGAGGCAACACGAAAGGAAAAATACACAACCGTATATACATGCACACAATCGTCCCTTCGCTGCGCCAAAAACTCACGCTGCAGGCACGTACATAGACACAAGAAAGAAAGAAGAAAAATTGAGCGCGACTCTTTAATGTTTTACGCACGTGTCGGCCCAAACAGGAAACTTCAGCATCTATGACGTGCAAAATTCTACCACCATGGACATTGAGAAAGAGAGGAATGAGTGAGCGGAAAAAGTTTAAGGCGTAAATAAATAGTACAGAAAAATATATGGGCATCACGTCCCAATTTTTAGCCGTGCGCACAAAAGAACCCATTATTAGGAAGCGAGAAGTAGCTATGTGAGGGTGTCGTGACTTTTTTCGGTATTGTAAGTGACTAAAAAGGTACTGAGGGAGTCGATGGCCCGGCACCGGTTGCAGCTGCCTGTTCCTGCAATTCCTGCAAACCCTCGGAAGTAGCCTCAATGGATACTGAAAATCCAAGTTTCGCCTGGTTCTGCAGGGGTTCGAAACCGAGTTAGCTTCCGTACCCACCGTCATGGTAACTGGTCCAAGCGTCTGTAAAATCACTTGACCTTCAAAACGAAGGCCCGGTGGAATGAGGGCTGAGAAACCCCTGTGTACCCCAATCGCCACATCAAACATACATGAGAGGGGACCGCTCGTGATAAAGGAAAGAGTGACGCGAAAGGAAACTCCAAGAAGACAAGAGACAAAAGGGAGATTGCATATTGCAATGACCAAATATGCCACTAAAGAGATTTCTGCGCAGAGGGAGTCCCTTGTATGGCAAGAGCAGGTGATCTTCAACCAAAATAGAAGAGAGATAAGACATCGAGTCCCTGGTAGAACGATGACAACGTTGGATCCGATCAAGTCCAGCGCATGCAGGAAAGTAATCGGGACAAGGGAGATAATGTGTTCATAACCCGCTAGGATCAAAAAGGGGCGTGAGGGTAAGCAGGGCAAGAGGGGATGGCGGCTGTAGCCTTGGAACCAAAGAGACCTATCGAACATACCTTAAAGTGATCCACATCACCCACGAAAGTCAATGATACTGTCGGCGCGATTCTCTTTTCAAGCATGCAACAGAGCCTCCCGGAGGTGTCAACTTGCGCCCTGAACGTCGACATCCGAAACTCATATTTAGCGCCGACTGTTGTAACCCCTTCCTTCCTCATTCCGCCGCCCATCATCCCACCTCCACCTCCTCGGGCCATTCCCCCAGCAAAAGTAAGTTGACAATCTACACCAGCTTCAACTCGTTCTGCAATCCTACGCCAATACGTGGCTTGGAGCGCCCCTTGAGCCTGTAATTGTGCGGAGGCAACCCAATCCTTTGTAGCGTACCGTGCAACATATGAGAGGGCAGTTTCGGGACCTACAGACCCAGCCTGACGTTGCCAAACCGATTCGAGACCAAGGGAGAGATTCGGGGTGACGGATTGGAGGTAAGAACCAATAAAAATTCCGGTAAGGGTTCCTTCAAGGACGGAAGGGTTAAAAGACTTGATACCTGCCGAGAAGTCGGCACCGGTATACTCCGTATCCATCGTGAAGACCGATTGGCTAGATAGGGCAGGAGGAGAAAGTTGGACATTAATTTTTGAAACTAGAGCTGGGGTCCAGCGGTAATTGGCACGTCCAGATAATTGTCCCTCGTTATCAATATTGGCTTGAAGGAAAGTCTAAATTTAACAATATTATATTAGTAGAAGTACCTTGTCATTGGGAAGGTTTTGTAGGATATGCACGGCTCTTGTTCACATAGAGTTTCTGATGGAGGGGGACAAAAACAAGCAGATCCCATCTCTACTAATTATTTCACACTGTAGGGCCATCATATGGTGTTTTGATGGATGCACCTCCCATCCCATGTTCCCATAATTGATGGTGACAATTCAGAGGCAGGTCACGAGTAGCGGGAGAAACAACTAACCTTACTGTTCCCAAAGAGCGCAGCGAAGGTGTACGGTGGGATTCCCTGGGCACCCATGGCAAACGCATGCGATGTCTGAAATATTGGGTCCATGCTGAAACTCTTGGAGAGGTCGGCACGCATGCCCGAAAAAAGAAAGTTGTTCAAGAACACATCCTTTAGAACCTCACGTGAAATGTTCTCAATAGTTCCTGGGTTGGTTAAACCGAGGGTTGCTCTCCGCTCGTGAAAATTCTCTGATAATGTAGAGATTGCGTGTGCGATGGGATTCTCGGTCACAAAAGAAGGAAGGATAGTTTTATCCATTGTGATTGACATTGCAGCGGGGTGTCTGAGGGAAAAATTGCGGGGTTGAGCAGGAGGAGTGAATTTGTTCCTCAAATATTAGTACACCGAGGCCGATTGATTCCAAGGGATTGGTCGATAAAGAGGTTAAGAAGCCGTCGGGGGGGAGGACTCTTCAGATGGGGGTTGGTGCAGGAGTTGTTGACAGGTCGGGCCGTACGTCGACGTAACTTTTTGCGACTCTTTTTTTTTTTTCTTGTTCGTGCGGCGGTTGCCTCGACGAATTTGACCTTTTGCAATGCTATAGTGTGCGGGAGATCCGAGCAGTCCTGGGCACGGAGGGGTAGTTACTGCTGACGTCGTTGGGTTGTCCAACGTCGTCCACACAAACTCTGGACACATGGGAAATTACGTAACAAGAGCCTCAGTGGGGCCGTATTTCGATATTCGGCTCGGGTGCGCGGGGGAGTGTAAACTTCGGCAGCAGCAGCCAGAGATAGATAACCTGGGATAGCAAACATTGATGCCCCCCTCATAGACGCCACTAGATAATGATTTAAGATAGCTACTGGGATATATACATAGCTACTATGTTTCCCCCTCGTTCCCTTTTTCCTCCCAAAGTTCGTCTCGAGGGGTGGTTCTGTCGGTTTTCACATACCTTTTCTCCTTCTGTCCTCCTTGGTTTTTCACGCCTACTTCAGCTTCAGCTTTTCTTTTTAGAAAAGCGCCGTGGCTGTTCTCTGGTATTCGCAGTTTGGGTGCACAAAGTTCCAACACCTCGCTTCACCACCGTCATCCCGTTTATCGCTATCTTCCTCACCCATCTCGCAACCCCTCCCCCCCCCGCCGCGTGTTGGATCTTGACACCATCATTCGCTCACTAAACTAACAACTATGGCAACTGCAACTATCTCCTATCTTTCGTATTGCTCCCCTTTCTTTTCGTATCCTCCCCCTCACCCTGTGGGTTTGCAATGTTTCTATATTCCTCCGTAGTCTTCTTTGTCCTTTGTATCATTACCATTACCACTATCTGTCAAAAAAACTCTTTGCCGAATCATGACTCTAACTGTAGACTGGTTTGATTTTGCCTCTGATTACGACTATAGTCCCAATGATGGAGCCGAAGGCTCCTACCTGCGTCGCAGATCTAATGTCGACGTCGATGCGATCCACAGTATTCCGCTCGATAGCGAGATGGCCCCAGCTCAGCTGTATTCCACAGAATCTGGGAGGCTTTTTCACTCCGGAAAGATTGCGATCGTAACCGTTGGCTTGCCGGCTAGAGGAAAAACGTGCGTTCTTATCTCTCTCAATCTATCGAGGGCAGGCGTACAATTGGGAGGGAACGACGTGTGAAGTTGACGATCGGAGTTCTTTCCAGTCATGTCTCTGTGGCTCTTTCTAGATATCTACGATGGTAAGTCTGATGGTTGATTCTTGGAACTTTGTGATTTTAAGGTATGCGTGCTTAAGGGTGTGCATTGCAGGTTGGGTGTGAAGACCCGTGCATTCCATCTTGGTGATTATCGTCGTGCGCACATGGGCCCAGGAACTGATGTCCCACATGACTACTTCTTTATTGATGGTGAGGCTACACATGCGGAATCCCTGACTATTTCTTAATGCCTATTCGCTGGGGTATGCCGACCGCACGTAGGTCACTGTTGGGTGTCGTCACTTCTTGATATCTGCAAATTTTCGATGCAGAGTGCGATGTCACCCTCCTAACTTGCCTTAACTGCCGATTATAAAATTAGATTAATACCTCAGTATACTAACAGCTATTTCACTTTAGCATCACCCACTGCACTCAAGCTGCGTCAAACTATCCTTCAAAAGTGCAGGCTTGACTTATACCACTTCTTGGATAATGAGAGCGGCCAGGTAGCGATCTACGATGCGGTTAACCCTACCTCACTGGGGCGCAAGCAGCTCGCGAAAGAATTCTTGAAACATGATATCCAGGTACGCGGGTTTTGTCTTGACATATCGCTATATTACATCTCGTATTAACAGATTTGTGTTACAAAGACTATTTTTATTGAATCCTACGTCGACGATCCGAAAATTATCGAAGAAAATGTTCGAAGTGTCAAGATATCTTCACCTGATGTCAGTATATATTTTTTCGTTATGGGCAAGGGAGGAAATGATACTTACTAGTAATAGTACCAAGGCTGGGACCAAAAAGATGCTGTCAATGATTACATAGCTCGAATGAACGCAAAAATTCCCCATTTCGAGACGATGGGGGAGCGGGAGCTGAACTATATTAAGGTATGTGGTCTTGGCATACCTACAGATGACCAGCGTTTAATATCGAGTGATATCAGATGATCAATGCTGGGCAGCGCATAGTCGTCAATAATTGCCGTTTTGGTTACCTCCCAAATAGAATTGTCTTCTACTTGATGAACCTTCACATCAAGTCTCGCCAGACATACTTTGCTCGTGCAGGAATCTCCTCGCAGGATGATTCATACAAAGCTGATAGCGACCTTTGTGAGGAAGGTGTCGGCTACGCTAAGCGTCTTGGAGAGGCTTTGCTGGAAAACCGTAATAAGGAGAGAGATGCATTTATTGCTAATGGTGGGAGTCAGGAGGAGCTTAAGCCACTCACAGTTTGGACTAGCACTAGACGCAGGACAGTTGCAACTGCAACGTACCTGCAGGAGAACGGATTCAAGGTTAAGCAGAGGCCACAAATGAGTCAACTTAACCCAGGGGATGTGGAAAGAATGACTGAACGGCAAATCAGGCAGAAATATCCCGATGAGTGGGAGAAGCATCAGATGGATCCTTACCACCATAGGTTCCCTAGAGGCGAGGCATGGCTTATACGCTACACTTTTGGTCGAGTTCTTGTACAGCACTAACTCTTCTAAACTTCTAGAGCTATCATGATCTTGCCGTTCGTATGGAACCTATTATTCTCGAGCTAGAAAGAGAGAAGAATGATCTCTTGATTATTGCTCACGAAAGTGTGTTGAGGGTTTTGTACGGTTATCTGATGGCCTGTTCTACCTCCGACATCCCCGCTTTGAGATTCCCGAGAAATGAGATTGTTGAGGTAGGTCATAATATATTTGTTTTCTATGAGAAAAGGTGCTGACATAATGAGTCAGATCATCCCTGAGAGCTATAACAACAGGTCCAAGAGGATCCCAGTTCCACACACTAATGTCAAGGGGGTCTACGTCCCTTAGGTTTGTTGATTACTATTTCTCTCTTAAAGAGTGGAGCGTGATTCCTATGATATACATGCCAAGTCAACGCTCGTAAGGGTTTTGTGGGTGAACGGGGAATATAAATACAGGTGTTTCACTAGTTTGTTTGCTTTTGATCGTTGGTTCAATTTGGTATCCTTGTACGGAGTGGGAGTTCGCGGCATGGATTTGTGGCATGGAGTTTTACCCGTATCTGTTTAAGTAGACGCTGATGACAAATAAATCAAATCTTGTGGGCTCTTCTTGAAGGGTGAATAGTGCCCCCTCCTGTAGACAGGGTATAGTGCACCTAGTGAATTTGCGATAAACTTTGTACGACTCTTGATTCTTCAGGAGTTGGAGCTGGATGATAACCAACCACATTTCGACGGTTATATAAGGAAAATCCGGTACTGCAGCGGTGCTACAGATCTAAAGTACTGATCTGATGGGTGAGACGGCTAGATAGTCGTTGCATCCGCAGAGCATTGATGAAACAAAACAGCATGTCTCCCTCCTTAAATAAAATGCTTGACTACATAAGTAACTCGCACTAGCTAATAAACGAGCCTATGCATTACATACGAAATTTCTTGCTCTATATGTAGCCTAAAAGTAGACCCTTATCACGTTGCTGGCTGCGAGAAAGGCCTTATGTACAGACCCTATCATAATCAGTTAACAAGTTGATAGGCTGCATTTATATCTGAGGACCGAGTTTTTGTCCGGAGTATTTCTACGTTACCGCACAGTTCACTACTTAGCTTAATTCCATTATATTGGATCCGATTCAGGGTTTTTCCCTCAGTATATCTGCAGATTGGTGCCTGCACGGCCCGGAGCTGACACGACAGTCGTCAAATCTTGATCTCCCACTCTCTGCATGAGTGATACTCATAGTAATATATCTAGTACCTTGTGTTTTTTTCTTCTCCTTGTGCAATCATACACAAATGCCGCTTCCCCTCCCCTCCAGCACGCGCTCTATGGACACCTACCATCGGGACCGATATTACATAAACTACCACATGTCACAGCTTTTTTATTATTATTTTGATTCTGCATGCCTCCCGGGAAATTGGCACGGGAACGGCTGTAGTGCATAGAGTATCTGTCAGAAGAAGGAAGAAAAAAAGTCATGAATCAGGAAGAAAAGAAGGAAAAAAAAAGGCAGGAGCCCGTGAGCATTTGTTGGAGACCAATCTATTGGGTCTTCACCCCCCCCCCCTTACCCAAATATATTCTACAACGTTTTTTTTTCTTTCTTTCTTTCCCCTCCTGCCAGATCGCACTATATACCACGTTCTTGTGCCGCTGGTAGGTAGAGGTGCCCGCTTTGACCGCGCACGCACCCACGCACCCACCACCTACAACCCACGGGCCGCTACTCGGGTTAAGCGGGGTATTATTAGGTTCGGATATGTCTTGGAGAGGGATTAAGTTGCAGGTAAATAATAAAATACTCGAAGGCTCTAGAGAGATAATCGGTGACATACCTAAAATTGAAATGTGATGATGGGAGGGGGGTACATTGCAGTTATGGGGTGATTACGGAAGACAACAGCCTAATCGCCACATGATAAATATATCATTGACGGGTAAACGGCGCCTAAAGGGGTCTCGTCCTAGGTATCAATTATAGTGAGACCATAATCTACAATTGGGTTTCATTTGACTTTGAGGATAATTATAAGCGAAGGTTTCTATTGTCCTAGTGACTTTAATGGAATGGAATAGAGGGACAAATGAGGAAACCGAATTATTAACTTCTTGTTTGTGAGCTCAGCGCGCTTTTACCGCGCAATGTTGCTATCCTAGTAAGTACATAGGCTCTCGGTCTGACACGGCCTGTAGATGTACTAGTACACTTGGGAGAAAACCGGTCTGAAAATACATGTACTCCTTGGCTAGAAAAATCTCTTGATTTAGAGTCACGGGGTTGGTGTTGACTTCAATATTATTAGTTAACCCCTTATTAAATTTGAACGCAGAAGCCGCAGACCTTTTCAGAGATGCATAAGTTCAGCCAATCCGAACTCCCCACAATTTTGGGGGGACCAGCTCACACCAAGAAACCTCATTAACCGAGAATGATCATGACTCTCTATGGTCTACGGTCTACTGGATATCTCGCATAACAAGTCTGATGCGGGGCTCGCCATACTACATTGCTTTCTTACCGTACTAGATCGGCATCAACAAGTCTCATCTACTGGGACAAAAAAAATATTCTAACGACAACACCCATTACTGTACCGCCATGATCAGAACCAGGATCCTAATAGTTCTACGGGTAGAAAAGGAGTACCCAAGTAAAGGGGATTAGTTTTTTTTTCTTACCCACCACGATTACACTTTCTGTCTTATCTGAGTTGGCCATTGGTGCACCTGGTAGAAGGATAACCAACGGTATGCGCCAAGGGAGCCAAAGTCACTGGAGTACTTTTATGCATGCATGCATACGACAGTTTTCTGTTATGCTAGTTTGAAATACGGCTATAACCGGCGAGTAGAGTATTGTGCTTCTGTTTTAGCCACTTTGCAAAGGCCGGTCCAGTCTCTAGAGTCACATTACAATACTACGCTCTTCAACTTGTGAAAGTCATGAGGGAAGCCTTGATTCGTTTACGTAGATGTAGATCTCTAGTATTGCGTCATTCCTTACCACGAATTATGAGTCTTTTACATGGTAGGTGCTGTGCCGCGTGGCTAAGAGATGACGTATATTTTCAACGCGTGACTTCGTTGAATTAGAAGTGTAGTCAGACCTAACCCTAAATGATATAGCAAGACGCTTTTTCTCATAACGTGCATATGTAGGAGTTGCCTTGTAGCCACCGAGTGATAACTTGTGAAGCAAAGTCACTCTAGTCAGGTGATGTGTTTAATAGTGATTATAGCCTAGATATAATGGGATATAATGTTTGGGATGAGTTAGGGACTGATTTTTATTGTAGATATAGGTTTAGAAAAAGGGGGTTAACGTTACTATGATAACACGACCTCTAGGTTTCTAGATGAAATCGCGTTATTGACATATCAAAGCTTCCTATTGCTTGAGGGCTCGTGATTTATTGAGCCTGAATAAATAAATGAATGAATTAATCATAAATACATGGAGCCTCTCGGACAAGTTATTCATCTATTGAACATTTTAAGAGATATTTACACTGTCTCGAGAGTTTAAAAAAGTAGATTACTTAGATTTTCTCCCTTCGAGACAAAACTAGCTATAAGTATTATATTTCTAATTACCATGATAATATTATCGATAGAGGAGCCACGGACGCGGCTAAAGCATGTCTCAAAAGAGCACATATGCATTCAGGGACAAAGAGGCAAGAACCTTCTGTGGATCATAGTATATCACTCAAAATAACCTACTCACATCCGCCCAACCATCAGACCTGGAGTAATTAAATTAACATAACCCCAGCCCCTATTCTATTCCCTAAACTAAGCCAAACAGATTATAGGCCTACCAGTTATATATGGCTATACTCTGTAACGACTTCCGGAACTCACTTGCTGGCAAGTTATAGCCAGAGTAGCAAATGGGGTAAGTTTTTATACAATCCAAATCATTACTAATGGCTTGAGCCTATCATAACCATATTTGGGTTCGCTAGGTGAAGCCTGTATATAAGGAGGTTATCTAGTTTGAATCAATGAATTAACAAGTACATCGAGGTTATCCAGTTGTCTTCAGAAACCATAAAGTATCTAGTAGATATTGTGACCAATACTAACTCGGTAAACAGGGGCCTGATAGCTTTATTGGAATTGAGGACCGATTATACGCGTGCCTTACGAATCTATACTTAATACAACCCCCCCCCCTCTACTTGAACCTTCAAACTCCCCTCTCACATCTCACATCTCCCCTCTCCCCTTCCACCCCAAACCGCGCTAGTCAAAGGACACATCCTGAGAAACTTCCATTGTTAGAGTTCATCATTCTTGGTAATATTTCCTGGAAAATTCATCAATAGGATAAGTAACTATAACGCAGACGCAAAGCCAACTCAAAATAAACCCCTGGCAATCTCAGCTTCATAGAATCTCCAAAAAGAGTCCCCTACCCATCAAGCCCTCCGTTGTCGGTAGCCAAATATGGTGCTAAAAGTCGTACAGGTACATTTCATACCCCATCCGCTGAAGCTGTTATCAATTTCTATAATTCCTATAAATTTATCTAGAGTCGTCAAAAAGCTTCGTGCATTTAGAAATGATAAGGGAGAGGAATCTACAAGTGACCACCAAGGCTTATATCCATGAAAAATCACTCGCCTAGCGAACCACGACCCATGATGCGACTTACACTTAGGGGGTTAAAGGTCTCGTAATTTACGGGACACCTACGTAGCCTTTCTAGAGAAATAGTCGAGGCATCTTCAATTACTACCCGGGAAAATCGTAAGCTTGATATATATATAAAAAAGCCACCCTTTCTTACACGATTAAAGCGTACATATAAACCACGCCCATATACTCGTATGAACAAGCCTTACACCAAACAGGGGAATACAACAATGAACAAAGACAGGAATTGCATATATATCCACCTAAAGAGGAGAGAGAAAAAAAATCCAGACCCAGTAAACAAAAAAAAGGGCAGTTCAAACGGGGAGAAGATACAAGAGGAGAAAAAAAACATTTAATTTACAGACCATTTCACCAAAATAAAATAAAAACTACTCTTCGGGGAAACAAAAAAAAGCAACCTAACCCCACCTTCCCAAGAGAAAGAAAAAGGAGAGAAATAACCCTTCTAGGGGGCACGAATGAAGAATAAACCAATTCTATTCTAACCAAGACCTCCCCAAGCACCCCTAATCCTCCGAGCCAACTGTAAATCCTTCTGCATAATTGTCACTCTCTTTGCATGAATGGCGAGTAAGTTTGTATCCTCAAACAAATGTACAAGATATGCCTCCGCAGCTTCCTGTAATGCCTGTATAGCTGTGCTCTGCCAACGTAGAGCATCACCACCTGTGCCAGCGATACCACCGAGACCTGCGAGATGCGCTGCGTTTGTGTAGTCTTGAGCAACCTCACGGACCTAGAGTGTACATGTTAGTACTAAAAAGAAAGAAGGGAACTAATAGTGGGGCAGGGACAGGGGGAGGGGATGTATACCAGTCGTGCAAAAGGAAGCTTCCGAAGTAGTAAGTCCGTGGTCCTCTGGTACTGTCTAATCTCACGGAGAGCACGTGTTCCAGGGCGCCAACGGCGCCCGGCTCCTCCTCTCATAGGAACGGGATCACCAGCATGAACTGTTGGAACCCTCGTTAGTGTACTGGGCCGGCAATGGTACGGCGGGGTAACAAAGAAAAAAAAAGGTGAACATACCTGAAGCCGAAGCGCCGATAGCACTAGATCGCCGTCTACTAGCACTGGCTGCAGCAGTTCTTACCTTTACTGTCTTTGGTGTACTTGCACTGCTTTGTGCCCCGGTGGATTTGCGGGTTTTGACGATCGTTTTCCGGAGCTTTGCTTGTGCTTGTCCTTTTGGAGCCATGATTGGAAAAGATTTCTGCGATGCGCTGTGGGAGCGGGGGACGTGCGATTGAGCAGTAGCTAAAATTCCAAATGATTTGGCTACTGGCTACGTGGGTGGTGGAGGAGGAGGGGTGTTAGGAGTATAAGGTAGTTGTGCGACAGCGGCGGAGAGGTTGGGTGGAGGGCTACTGGAGATAAACACGGGTAGGGAGGAGGAGGTTGGGAAAAGGCGTTGTTGTGTCGCGTCGTCTCATGGCTGCGTTGCTGCCAAGGATTTCACGCGTTGCCGGGAACGGGCAGCTGGGGCGTTTTGTGTGCTCCGGAAACAGCCAGGACAAAGAGTTTGGATTGATGTGTTTGATGTTGAGTCTTTGAAGTGCATCTAGGCTTGTATATATCTTTCATCTATCTTGTAGGCGCTTGTCCAACTGCGGGGGAGGTGGAGGTGGAGGTGTGATATGTAGATATGTAATGGTTCTCAGTGTTGAGGTGTTGATGCCGCCAAACGGTCATCTTAAAGATAGTCAGTCAGTCGTCTACAGCTGTTTCAATCAACGCCCTGAGGGGTCGAGGTCGAGACTGATAACTTGACCCTCTTTTGACCCCCTCACCCACCAACGCCCACGAGAATGACAGCAATTACTAAATCTCCATCATCCAGTCTCTGCATACTCTACTCTACTATATAATATACCACATGTGTATGTATCTCGCTGTTGCACTCCTGTGCCTTACATAGCTAGACGTCATCGCCTGCAGGGCCTAGAGCTGGGCTTACCTAACACCCCCCAAAGCTGTACCCCTTTCAGCCGCCATGGGCAACCAAGAGGCCAAATGTCATTCTACGACCTGCGAGGCCTACATCATCGCAGCATCCTCTCCACCCCTCACAGCCCATACAATCCCGACATCGACAAGAAGCTTTTCCGCCGAGGAGAAAAGAAAGTACAATCACCCCCCCCCCCCTACTGGCATCCCTACATATTTCCCGATACCGTTATTGTCTTTCCCTTCATCGGCCGCAGGCGCTCGAACCACTCCCAACTTTAAACTGGTAGCTCGGAACCTATATCTCCTACTCCTTGCGCCGATCTCACTCAGTTACTCGCCTCCCTCTCCTTCGCCCCCCACCTACCTATAATACAATTCAAGCATGGCGGAACTGAATATGCTCGAGCAATGGTACTATGAAGTACCTGTTGTAACGCGGGTATGGACTACAGCTGCCGTCATCACCTCCATACTCGTCCAGTGTCAGATCGTCACGCCATACCAGCTATTCTACAGCTCCGTGACAGTATGGGGGAAGCGACAGGTTAGTCTTCTACTCTCTGCGAATATGCATTATATGCCTAGACGTATCGGCTAAGATGGTCTA
Source organism: Verpa conica (assembly GCA_033030425.1). Taxonomy (NCBI): domain Eukaryota; kingdom Fungi; phylum Ascomycota; class Pezizomycetes; order Pezizales; family Morchellaceae; genus Verpa; species Verpa conica. The sequence goes on from JAUFSD010000004.1 coordinate 1,455,079, forward strand.
ACTTAATGTTTTAATCTAGTACTGGCGACTAATAACAACGTTCCTCTACTTTGGCCCTCTAAGCCTTGATTTTATGTTTCATATATTTTTCATGTCCCGCTATTCTCGAAACTTAGAGGAGTCCTCGTTCCGCGGCCGAACCGCTGATTTTGCGTGGTTGATTCTCTACTCTTCAGTCTCGCTTCTTGTATGCCTACCCCCTACAACTCATTCCGTTTGGCCAATGATTTAAACTAACTTTTCCTTTAGATCCTAACTCCTATAGCCTCAATGCCTTTCCTAGGCTCCCCCCTCTCCTTCAGCCTTGTCTATATCTGGGCACGGCGCAACCCCTCCGTGCGACTCTCCTTCCTAGGTCTGTTCGTGTTTACGGCGCCGTACCTACCGTGGGTACTACTAGGCTTCTCGCTACTACTACACAACACGTTGCCTAAGGATGATCTTCTCGGGATTGTGGTTGGACATATATACTACTTCTTTGAGGACATCTACCCACGGATTCGGAACGGTTCAAGGCCACTAAAGAGCCCAGAGTTCTGGACAAGAATGTTTGCCGGGAGAGGGGTGGCAGCTTAAGTGGGGGATTTTGGAATTTTTGTGCGGCATGACGTAACATGGTATATCATAGGTTCATCGAATTCAGATGCAGGGAAGAAGAGTGAGAAGGAAAGGAAGAAAAAAGAAAGGTAGAAGCCAAAAGCTTCTAGGCTTTTTTGTATTAGTATCTTTTTTGTTTCTTTTCCTGCGTTCTTTTTTTATTTCCCCTCAACCTTAGGTTTTTCTTTTTATTTTATTTTATTTTTATTTTTAAACGTTGGCTCCAATTGGCGTTTGGCACGAGCTTTTTTTATTTTTACTTTTACTTTCTTTTCCCCCCACACCCCTCTCTCTTTCCATTCCATCTACGGGACTAGTGGGGATCTCGTAGTGGCTGTTTAAGTACGAAATAGGATGATTAGGTGGCACCGATGGGAGGGGAAAAAAAGTGAAACTCGGCTTTGGGTAGGCCGATTGGCGATGGGACGGAATAGGTATACCTCTCGGAGGGTTCCCAGTCGATGATGGAAGCCCAGTGTGCGCAAGACGAGGCGGTAGAAACACTGGAACCGATTGGCTATGGAATAAAGTACATATTCTATGACTGGAAAGAGTAGTCATATTAACGCATTGGGCAAAGGTGCACAACATATCAAACGATAGTATGTACTATGTGTATATTTTTGATTAATTACATGCTCTATATACCACTATACTCTACTGAGTAGAGCAAGGCGGAATAATATAATGACTTGTTTCCTCTTCTCGCATTGCGCTATCGTTGTCTATACTTTGCAGAGCCGGAGGAGTATTTCAACGTGGCTTCCAGTTAATCGTCCTGCATATTATTCAAACCTATATGCTTATTGTCCACATTGATCTCTAGAATGCAATATGCCTCGGCCTCCTAGCGTTATGGGGCTGTAGTATCAATTAGTAAACTGAGGTTCTTCTTAACCCCTTGTCCGTCAGTGAATGGGTAATGTGAGCCTTGGTACAAGTCCAGCTCAGAGAAAGCGTGTGTTTTCAATTAATATGAAGTCCCAGAAAATGGCTGTATAGACTTACATCTCCTCCGTCGTAGTCAATCTTATAGAATAGGGCACCATTAGCTGTTGTGCCAGATTAGCCATAACCAATGACTACAAAGCCACCAAACCAAGCCTCACAAACCCAACCGGCTTTCCCGAGAGAGCCTCAACCTGACGTTTGAGATTGAGCCTGATTTAAAACCCCCTATATCTCATTTCACATCCGCACAATAAGTCCCTTTGCTTTTTTTTGACTGGTCAAGTTGTTTGGTAATATTGCTAGGATTGGAACACTGTGGCCTAAAACCGCTAGCCATTGATGATATTGATCTGATCAGCTGCTATGGGAACCGGTTATACACTTGTCAAGAGTGTCAGAGTGATGATAGCCTTTCCTTGACAGGATCGGTATCCTTAGCCCCCATATTTATTTTTTTCAAAAAGGGATAGTTAGCCTAGCTAGATACTAACACAGAAGCTAACGGATCCAAGCCGATCTAAACAGGTTCGCTGGTTCCAACCGATAGCAATGCATCGGCTGGTAGTGAAATCGATAGTTTCCTTGATGAAACCTGTTGTGAGAACCAAGGTGTGAAAATGTGAAATTAAACTGCAATAGGCTTCCAGTAAGACGCTCTCTAAAAAGGCTGAAGTTGATCGTGACTGTCAAGTATCAAACCGATCAAGCTGACCTCACTCATATGGCCTACGTCACACCCCTAACCCTAAAAATGTGGCTTTCCAATCACTTACAAATTACACATCACCGCTCTTGAAGTCTTATCATTCAGGTCATGCCACGAACGATCCAAGTATGGACAGGCGAGACAAGATTGATTTCACATGGACAGCCCCAAAAAATCGAGACCAGGTAGGAACAACTGAGGCATGCGCTGATTGGGGGAGGTGGGATCTCCGTGATAGCCCTGCGGTAGATGGAAAAAGAAAAGAGGGGAAACGCCCAATCAACCGATATGCATGCCGAACTAGCGAGTAAGGAGCAATGGAATAATCATACATACCGAGAGAAAATACCGATAGAATCGCAATCGGGCCATGCATTAATGGGTGTGGTATATGTGCATCCTATGTTCCCCGCAGTAGAGAAGCGGTGTCTCGGACCGAGGAGGGACTTGTGGTAATAGCTACCTGGATATTTAATTCCTTTTTCTTTGCTTTCATGACCAGGTCGCCCAGTGTCGGCGTACTGGTGTCTTCACGATACCATTTGTTCTGCACTGTCTTTCAGACCATTACCCATCGTCATTCAATGTTCCCTGTAGTATAGAAGAACATAAATGAACGAGAAGGATATATACCGCATTTCAATTGTTAACCCGCTACACCTCCCACACAAAGGAAATACAAACCAAGAGTTACTCCATCACCAATTATTACATCTCCTGTCATCAACTGAGCTGTTGTTTCCTGCGAAACATTTGTTTTTCGTCTCTTATCCGATAGAGCCTGGGCGGCCCGGCGATGATAAGTGGATATCTGCTTCTGGTTCCGCCCCCGACTGCAGTGGTGGCGGTGATAGTGGAGGAGCTTGCGGTGGTAATGAAGGCAGGACAGGCTGTGCGAACAGCTGTGACATGCCCGAACCCATCAGGATATCGTCATTTAAACATGAAAAGTCGAGATTTGACAGGTCCACGTCATCAAAAACTAAGTCGGTGGTCGACAAATCCACCTCATCCAACCAGTCGGGATCCCATGTAATTCCATTCTCAGCGCCTAGCGCTACACCAGACGCAGCAACACCCGCATCAACGCTATGAGCCCCCTCAGTCCCCTGCATTCCCAAGTCGTCCGCCCTACTTACATCTCCCAAATCGATTGGTTCGCCAAACGTCGTAGAATCATCCTGTAGATTAGGGTCGTATACCAGCTTTTCTAGGCCAAAAACAGGTGCACCAGCGTACTTGGAATTTTCCGCAATCTCACATGGTACTTCCTCTGCAGGAGCGGGCAGGGCGGGGAGGTCCCAGCACGACACATCCCATATCGGTGTAGACCCCGAAGTCTCTTCAGTCGGTGTCGCAAGAGATGTACAGTCGGGGGACACCGAGTGAGGCCGCATTTGCGAATCTAAACGGGGTTCCGATGAATTACCATTCTTACCAGTAGAAGCAGGAATAGTTTGTGCTGGATCATCGTAAGAACTAATTGAAGTATGAGAAGTTTGGGGCGTACCCACCGTTGAAACCGAGGGCGACGGAGAAGGAAGCTGATGATGGTTCTGCTGAGGATTTTCCGAAGTGATCCTTAGGGTTTCCGGGGACGGATGGTGGTCATCGTTAAATAATGGGGGTGATGGCGGAACGGTTGACACTCTATTAAGTTTTCGTTTCTTGGTGAAATAAGTATATCCTTCGGGCTTGATGGGCTGTTGGCAGATGATGCCTAGTTCTGTGCAGCGGCCGCAAGGACGGATATCTCCACATCGTTTTTTTTGCTTGTTGCAGCTCACTAAAAGGAAGGAGGACGGCTTTTTTTTAGCTGAGTACTTTAATCAAGATGAGGCATTTAAAAAAAACATGGGAAACTGAACGAAGCTTACCACAGGCGATATTACGATGTTTCTTCTTCTTCTTTGCAGCTTCAGCCACTGCTGGTGCAGTAGCAAGAGGAGGAGTTGAGGTAGAGTGGGCACGAGTGGGAAGCTGAAGTACTCGTGAAGGGAGGCTTGGAGCAGCAGCGGGCTTCCAGCCGGCTGTTTGAGTAGTGGAGGTCAAGAAGCCCGCCATTGCCAAGATTATAGATGAAGTGATAGAAGCGGGTTCACTAAACGCTGATGGCCGTCATCATAGGAGGATGCGGGGGAGAAGTTGGTAGTTCATGGAGTAAAAAGATGTAAAAGTAAAAGCCCAGCAGCCAGCATCAAAAATGGCTGGAACACCCGTTGTCTGACCATAGGGTCTACCTGCCCCGTGGGGCGCTAGCCTCGCCAGTACCACCGAATCATTCACCCCTCCCGATATTGCAATATTATGAAGAGAAGGCTCGAGTTCTCATTGTAAAAGCAATAAGAAACATCCTCCCGTAGTATTGTACTGTGCATTATGCAATTTTCAAACTTCATTCTATTGGTATCGATTAATCTAGGCTCTGCCTCTGCTGGGTGCTATTGGAACCTCGCTCCGCCACCTCTCAGCAGCAAATTCTTCCTGGAAATCTCTGCCTAGGCGATGCAAAGAAAGAAGGCTCAACACTCAAAATCGATTTACTCTCTCCAGCCATATGCAGCAGAAGAAGCTGGGGCGATGCTTGGACATTGTTTCAATTCTCCCTTTCCTTTCCGGAGATGCTGAGACAGCGGTGCAACAGCACAAAAATAGATTATCTAGAGAGGAGTTTAGAAAATGTAGAGAGTTTCATCAGAAAGTCTTGAAAAGTGGGCATCTCATAGAAACAGAACTTAGGGTTTCATATCATACCAAGTAGAGCACCGCTAAACAAAATTCCGATGGGCGCGATAGGCAGCTATTCACATCTTGGACGCCATGGAAGGCTTCAGGCAGCAGATTGCCACTGTCCCACTGGCCGCAAAACAACAACAAGCAGGCATCTCGGCCAATGAGAATAAATAGCAACCCTCCAAACCGACCCAGGACCAAACAAGTCCGCTTCCGGCGGGCAACATGGACGCCCCTCTGGTCTCAGAGAGCTCTGTGGCAATCTCTGGACTCGCCTTGGCTAGCAGGCGAAAGAGTGACTTGCGTCCTCAAGGATTCGCGCCATCCTGGGCCAGCATGCACCACGTTGCTCCCGGTGGGCCTATTGCCAGCCTTTCGCACTCTTCCTTGGTCTCCCCCCTTCCTCACTTCTTTCTCTTCTCAAGTCTTTTTCTCAAAACTCGCTTGTTCCCCCGGTTCCTATCTCACTCTTCCTCTTCCCCCCCTTCATACACGATATCAACCTGCCTTCTCCCCCTACTCTGTCCGCTTCCCCTCATTTTCTCATATCTTGAGAATGACCATTATCCCCTCCACTTTTCTTCTGCCAATACATTATCGTCTTTATCCGTCAGTTTCGTAACTAGTTCTCGTTGACTCAAAACTCTTGTGGCTTCAGCATTCGCCTATATTACTCTATCGCGCATATACCAACAACTACCTTTTTTTTTCAAGAATAAATACTTTTCTTTAGTGCCCCGGCGTCTTCTGTTTGTTCAGGCTTCGCTGTATTTTACTCTTCTTTCGGCCTTTTGTTTCTCCATTCGATTGATCGATTGGATTTCATTTATTGGCGGCATATTTCTTTCGCCTACAACTCATGATGACTAGCATCACTGGATCACCTTCCCCTAAGCCCCGAACTGGGCGCAATAACCATCGCCAAACGAAAAGCAGTTCCTTCATCGCGGCTCCAAACCAGTTTAACCCTAAACACCATGCTCAGCAGTCTCACAATAATCAGCTCCCCCTTAACACTACCCACATTCCTGCAGCAACTAACTACCGCGGCTCAAATCGCTCGACTGTCATGACACCACCCACAACACCGAAGGCTCAACATTTCCCAAATACGAACACTGACGCTTCTGGAAAGAAAAAGAAAAACAAGAAGCAGGACAAGTCAAAGCAAGAAAAGACAAAGCCCAAGAACGTCACAACTAAGGTACAGGCAGGATTTCCCTCGGGGCCTATTCCAGCTGATCTTGAGTCACCTCCAATGTCGTCGGATGAGTTTCCAAGTGGCCAGATTACACCACCTAAGATGTCTTCTACCCCCCCATCAAAAGCATATGCAGGTCCTACTTTCCACCACTCGCCGGCACCATCTGCACTACCCATGCCAAAGTTCTTCTCCAAGTCAGTCCCTGGCACCCCTGCTGGGACTAGCTTACAAAGTATGATCGAAAGTGACGTGAGTGATACTACCAGTAGTGTCACTGCGCCGGCTTCAGTAGGGCAGGAGCAGTCCCAGCTTGAGTTGCTTTTCAAGGCAGCGAGGGCAGAAAACATGGGAATGAAGCGTCAGGGTTCAGGTTCTACCACTTCCAGTGATGCAGCGACCGACTCATTTTCTGGAATCTTTGGGTATGTTAGAAACGCTATGCCACTATATGAAAGATACCTGGGACTTACTCGTATTATGAATCATCAGTACCAATACGGACCCAGAGTCTCCTATCCGTAGTAATCGTAGGGTCACTCGTAATATTCCACACGAATCGTTGTTTTTCTCTATGGATGAGTTCGATAAGCCTTTGTCGCCTTTGTCGCCCACCTTCAAAGAACGTATTAGTCAGTCTCGTTCTGTTACTGCTCCATCGAAAATGCCGACACAGTCAAGCCTAGAGGAAGAAAAACGCAAGGAGACAGCTAATGCTCTAAAGCAATATCTTCTTTCGCCCCAATCCCCAGCAAGGAAGGCATCAGTCTCTTCCCCGTCGCCTGCATCACGAACCCAGAACCGGCCTTCCCCTCAATTCAAGGCTGGCCCACCTTTGAGCCTTAATCGAGGCGCTTATCAGCCACAGTCCCCTCGTTCACCGGCTGGCACTGGATACTTCCCTATCTTCCCATCGTCTCCGGCGCCTTTCCCCTTCGAACAACAAGTACCATATACTGCACAAATGCATACTGCTACTCCCCCCAGAAGGCCATCTACTTTTAGGCCTTCTCACCAGGCCCACTTCAGCCCTGTCGATAACATTTCTACATACATGACTCCCCAACAATTCTCTGGGGTGCCTTTGTACCATAACAACCACAATTCGATTCTCGCAAGCAAGCTTGAAGCTGTTACTGGACCAGTCATTCAGCAGAGCGTGACTGATCTGGAAAATGATTTGAGGAGAGTTTTGATGATCTGATTTCTCGGATTTGGTTTTTTTTTTTCCTTTGGTTTCTGGGTTTTTTTTGGAGAACGGGTTGGTTTCTTGGTTTTCCTTGGTTCCTATCTGCTTTTCTACTCGGGACATTGGCGGGGTGTGGGTGGATGTATAGCTTCGGGATTTTTGTGGGTTTAATCTCTTTTAACTGGTTAGGTGTTTATTTGTTTTACTATGGCGGTTAGGAACTTTGTTTTGGTAGGGACTAGGTCCTGCAGATCTTTTTGTATTCGGTTTTTTTTTTTTTTTTTTACATCATACCCTTCCTTTCATTCCCTTTATGAGTTTGGCGATCTGTTTGTGTTTCGGCAGGTGCTCTTTGCATTTGGGTTCGGGTATCGATTCTTGCGTTGGTTTTTTGTTTTTGTTTTTGTTTGGGGTCTTTTTCTCTCGGGGTCTGTTCGGTCTTGTTTGGGAAACGTCTTTCACGTTCTATGGTTCTTTTTTGGGGGATGGTGGGCCTCATCGGATTTTATGCTTCTCTTGCGCATCTTTACGGATATGTTTGGGGAAATGGTGCTCGGATTGGGTTGATCTTTTTTTTTCTGTTCTGCCATATGCCTTGGCATGGAGAAGGTATTTTATTTCTTGCGAATACCTTTCTTCATTAATGGTAGGCTTTTCTTTTCTTCGATATTTTGGCTTCGAAAACCCCCTCTAAAAAACTCCTTCACTATCGGTATTTATTGATATTTCTGATTCCTGTCTTTCCGTTTGGAGGACAAGAGTCTTTTTCTGACACATAGCTTCTTGTTATATCCCCCTACATCCTGTTGTTTTATATACTTCTGTAACCTATATCTTAGGTTTTTCTTTGGTTCTAAGCTGTTCATAAACTGTCGTTTCATTTTTCTTCTATACTCTTGCGGGATGGTTTGTTTGGACCAACGCATTGGCACGTCGACTGATCAATTTTTTCTTATGTAAATGGAGACCCTTTTCAACCAAGGGTTGGTAGGGTGGTGGATGGTGATGAGGTGACGAGGTGGTGGTGATGGGATAGGCGATTGGCAAGGGGCCGAGTGAATGGTAGAGGCTTGGGGATGCTTGTGGGGGGAGGTGATCTAGGAGTGTGATTATGATAATACACTGCCTATAGAAATACCGGGTGGAGATCTTAGAGAGGATGTTTATACTTTGCGGTGTATACACTTTTTGACTTCTCTACCTAAATTTACTTTAGAAATCTACGTTAGCTATCATTTTTGTCTTTTACATTATTATTATTATTATTATCGTTTTTTCCCTATTACGGCCATATTCTTATGATGTTTTCTTTCATCTACATATACTATGCGGGAGTATTAAGAACTCTATCACTTTTTGTAGTATTGGGACGGCTAACGGGTCGCTGGGTGACCTGGCGTAGATATATTTTCTTTGGTTTGAAACCAGTTTTTTTTCCCAGCCCCTTTTTTCTTTGGTTTTGTATTCTACATCATTATCCTTACAAAATCCACTTCTTCCGGAAATAGTCTTAGCAGTGTCTATAATGTTAATGGTAATCAATAATTTAAATTAATAGACAGTCGTAATGATGTACAAAGGTTACTTGTTTCAATCTCGCACTTCGTTTCGGACAATTTCCTGGGTGTTCCCTGATAAGTCAAAAGGTCGCCTCTTTACCTCATATCGGGACTTCACGGGATGTTGGGGGGAGTCTCTTTCGCTTGGTACTCTATTATACTAATCCCGGCCCCCTCTCGGTTTACGATAAAGACTCGACAATTAGTTACATCATGTGTACTCTTTTTATCCCCCCCGCGAACGATAAGGCCTCGGTGCTATAATTTCCTTGTTTGCCCCGGTTGTTCAGGCAACCGTAGGCTGTACAATCCATGGTCATGTCAAACCCAGCTTGCTAAGTAAGGCATCCCATTCAAATTAACGGGAAGGAAGGAGGGACAAAAAAATTAAGTGGGGTTCTTGTTACCTTAAACGCCTGAATCGGGGATGGGGGGGGAATCTCCTAGCTGGTCACCGGGAAAGGGATGGGGGGGGGTAATCGAAACATGATGAACTAGGCTGGACTGGTTTGAGGAAGGGGTAGACAATGATTGCTGGTGCCATTTTTTTTTTTTTTGTTTTGGTTGTCCTTTTGGAAGGAGGTCCCGTGGTGTGTGATTTTATCCCGACATCCCCGCGGCCGTATATAGCGTAGGATTTTCGCATTTTTTTTGTAAATCCACGGTTAAAATCATGAGTTTTAAATCGGTCTTTAAAAAGTTAGAGTTTAACGACTATATATCTATAATTTGAAGCCCAATTCTCTATTTATCTCAACTATACTGCTCCCCCAGTACGCAGTTATTATAAGTAGCTGTAGTCGCACTTCTTGATTCATTGGTAACCATTAGTCAGCCTAGCTTATGGGGGGGGACTATCATGGGTCTCATGACTATATCTAACAGCACTATCCTAGGTTGACATTTGAGTAGAATATGCTATGTTACGTGTACGTTGTCCACTAGGTTCCTGCGGGTCACGGAGTTGTTTTATCTTACTACTAATGGCTTGGCGTAACTAGAGGTGTGATCACTTTCAGCTAATTGCTTCGCAAGTCACCACCTGGTAAGACTTTGATGACTGACTATTAAACATACTTATTTTATATATAGTTGCTATCTCCTGTGTAACCAAGGGCGCTTCTTAGATAAAATTGGTATAGGTTATCTACAAAAAATTATAAGTCAGTCGATCACCCGGTATTTAGATCATGGAGTGTCACTCGTAAAACTCATAGTAGACTTTACAGTGAGTAAATGAATGAATTAATCATAAATACATTAGACTTTTCAATAAAATAGAGAAGGCAGGGGGAAGCTGTAGGACTTGCTCCAGAGAGTGTTCGTATGGCCTCTATGTATACGTATTCTACTTGTACCAGCACTATACCTATTCGATACCCATGACACAACGGGCTCTAGGACGCGTACGCACACTCATAAATTACTGCCTGAGTTAATGGGGTGACTGCTTGGAACTACCAAATAGTCAGTAGGGTCTGAGAGCCTAAATTCCTATGCCACACCTCAAGACTAGGAACTATGACCGCATAGCAGAAGTATTGAATATCTATAACTTATTTCAGAGATAGATTCCGGTCAAATTCTTTGCACCAGCGAGTTATTAGGTGTGTTCAATCATCTCACTACCAATATAAAACTTAAAAATATTCAAATATATTCCTCTATAGTTTCGCAAGGTAGTCTATTAAGAAACAGAGTTCCCTGATACTTTTTTTTCTGTCAGTAAGTAATTTTAGTAGTGCCCGTACTATTAGTCACTACCCCATTAGTTTTATACCTCTAGGATAGGTTGATTACTAGGTGGATTTTTTTGCCGCAACATACATTCGAAGTTTAAATAGATGTTATAAAGTAGACGTAATGTGAGGAGAAGTTGATTGAGAGATTGACATTATATCTTAGGGAGGGTTAAGCTATTCATTATGCCGCTATCACAACAACCCCATATGGTAATCTCTCCTAGAAGTGTTTGTCATAAAAATAGTCTTTAAGCATAATTAAGTAAATTATATTTCTAAGAAAAAATAAGTGTTGTATATCATCGCGTTGTGTATCTAGCTTCTATGTTATACAAACTTGTAATTCTAGTAGGCTAATTAGTGGTACGAGGCTAATGACATCCCAAATATCTTAATATTACAAATATTTTAGAGCCTCTTGAAATACCTTATTTCTCCATGCATTTATGGCTAATTCATCCATAGAGCGTCTTGGATAGATTTAAATACATTATATCCATAAAAGTAATTCATAGCGCTAATCTCTCAAACATAGCAGATACCCAGGGCCAAATTATCTTTAGACCAATCTGAGTATATAGATTCTTATCCCGAGGCTATAAAACCACAGCTTTTGCCCCTATAATACCACAAAATACCAACTAGCAGCTAAATATTAAGTAGGAATTTATGTTTTTCTACAATATGTGAATGCAAATAAGGCTGTTACCCGGACATATAAAATGTTCTATAATACATAAAGCTGATAGCTTTGAATTGCCCCTCATACTACTATCGGCCTGAATAGAACCGTTACTCTGGAGGTTGGGGGGAAATACGTTAAATTATGTTATATTTCACCCTAACACTCGGCAGGCTCCTTATCGTGCTGTCATGTCCAATATTTAGGGGCCAGAGACTACCTTGCTGGATTATATTACCACGAGAGAGGTAGAGCCCTTCGATAGAGAGACACTGACTTGTAATTAGGGAAGACATCTTGGTAGACTCAAAACTCGAGTATCTAATCTTTGTTATTGGTAATAGCTACTCTAATTACGCTTGGGCTATCCCTAGCTATAAAAATGATCTGCTACGAACAAAGTCAAAAACAAACGACAAAGTAATTGGGGGGAAAAAAGTAGTTTAGAATTACTAGGGGAGAGGGGGTACTGTAATTAGCGGTGCTTCTGGGTAGGTAATTCTAGAAGTGAGACTTTTGGTAAGATTCGGAGTACAACATCTTGGTGCCAGCACCTGAAATTACCCTCACTCCAGAGGTTAGGGAACAGAATACCCTGTTAGTTAGCCACACTAACAGTTCGATAAAATGGTTATGATGTGTACTTCAGATAGTCTAGAGGGGGCAAGGAGGAAATCCTTCAATTACCTTAGAGTGTCATAGTTAATAATATAATATAGAAAACCTGTTCTCCCATAAACCGCCAACTGCCAACGAATCACCCGGTATTAGGCAATTACTAAAGGTATTCAACACTATGGGATTAATCAAGTAGCTTGGCACGAAGGAAAGTACAAAGAAATGTGCGAGAGGTGGGGTGTATAAGGTGTCCTACGCGAGGAGAGATCTTTTGTTTGTACGAGTTTATATGTTTTGGGGTATTTATACAGTACGAACAAGAGGAGGTTGTTTATCTGTAGTAGTTAATCTACTATTACTCTCTCCATCCTACTCCTCCATTCCAGCCTCACGTCGTCTTCCTAGTCCTATGTAGTTGTGCTCGGTAGTACTACCCTTGAACAAAGCTACGGCCAAGTTGTGACACCAAGGTGAAGGTGCATTAAAAAATTAATTCAATCTATGGTATCTTATCGATATCTATTGCAAAATCCGCAAAGGCAATTGCCGCTAAGACAGAACTATAGTGCCAAGTATGCCCATCCCCATCCATGCCAACAACACATTATACAAGCCGACATTTCAAAATGATGAACGGGCTAGTACTTTCTATATTCATTAATATCACCAGTATTATAAGCCCCCCCCCATGCTTCCCGCCCTCCCAAAACTACGTTAACCGCAAGAGTCTATATAGCCCCCCACAGCTTGCGCAAGGACCACCCGTTTTGGATTGAGGGCCTACGTTCTTTTGCTAGGACCTCCCCACCGACAACCCTGCCAAATTCCGTCCAATCCTAGCGGCGGTCAAATACCAACCAAGCGAAAACCGGAAATGTCGGTATAAAATGATCCTCATTTCCCAGGGCCTTTAGAGTGTAGTAATCTCGGGTATAGTACTTTTCTTCATGAAATCTCTTACAAGAAATAGTTTATATGATATATAAGTAACTGAATAGGGTCGGTATTGCAGGCCAAAGTTTGAAGTTAGGACAAACCCTTGCCGAGCCCCCCCACTAGGGTTCGAGATCAAGAGGTATCCTCCTCTAGGGTAGCCATACCCCTAACACTATACCCGCGCTCTGGAGTCTCCGCCCATAGTTCATAAGTCTTATCTCCAATCTTCCGGCCACATATTTTGTACGGCTGTTCGTGTGCCCGCACCCGGCCGGCCGCGATGGCCCGGCGGTCATTGTCAACATATTCATTTTTAGATGGCCAATAAAAAATTACTATAAAGAGGAGAAAAGTGAAAAAAAAGTACGTACCTGGTCAACATACATCGGTGCTAAACACTTGTAATCGAATTGTCTTACGCACAATTTCTTATCCTTACTTGTATCAAGGACATTGATGCGGAGGAGTTCAAGTAATAGAACGAGGGACATAGGGCCGTGACAAAGAAGTCCAGGATACTTCTCCTTAGATTGTGTAAATAGTGGGTCAAAGTGGATTTTATGTGCATTGAAGGTCAACGCTGAGAACCGGAACAGCAAGTGCTGGGTCGGTATGAAGCTCAATGAGAAATCCGGCGCATGTGGAGCTACAGTTTATTAGTCTAGCGTACCGTGCGTGCGGTCGGTGCGGGAGCGGAGAAGAAGATGAAGAAGGAGGTATTACGTTTCAACACCTTTGGAGTACTCTCCTTCTTCGAGCCCCTAAAAAATACCAAACACCTCCTCTCTACAATCGCCGCTTCCCCGTCCTCCAGGCTCTCCACCTCCATCTGTTGCTTCCCCGCCCACATTTTCCGTTCAAACCACACGAAAATTCTCTCTTGCTCGCTCCCAGCCACACCTCTCGTCTGCACATTTGACACAGACTCCTTCAATACTCCATGGTCCATAAGTTGCATCTTCTTCGTTGGGTGAAATTGCACAGACCCACCAGCCCACATTCGTCTCACCCATTCTGACCCCGGCGATTGTTCTGCGTCTGAGCCGTCGGCTAGGAGTTGTGACTCTAGGAACTGGGGTGGGAAGTATACCATGTGGTGTCCGGGCGGGAGATCACCTGATAACGGGAGCTTTGGCGGCGGTGGCGGCGTCTTCAGATATGGTGAGAGGGAAAGACTCAGAAGGTATGAAGGCTGAGGGGATATAAAATCATGAATAGGCGGGAATGCGCGGGAGTACATATGGTGACTACGAGTGATAATACCGGTAGGATACCGAGTGAGGGGACGGATGAAGGAGCCAAACATTTTGAGATATTGCTTCTAAAGATGGATGAAGGAGACTTGGTGAACGATTCGATGTTATCAAATGCCGCGGGTGTTTAACTTGGCGGAAAGCTTAAGTAGGAGCCGCACGTCAGATCGGATTCACGGCGCGGGGGAGTAGCAAACACTTCATATAGCATCACTCGTGCCCTTATTACCGACATTGGCCCGGCGTATAGCCGTGCATACAAAAGAAATATTCACACAGGCCATAACAAGTTTATTAAAAACATCATAATCATTCACTGTTCATTCATACAATAAACTTCGTTCACAGAACTCCACTACATAAAAATCAATTGACTTCCGCGTTACACTGTAAAGTCTTTTCTTTCGTCACCACAAAACCCCTTCCCAACTCCCGGCCAAAGAAAAGGAAATTTTTTGAAGTTACATGAAGAAATACCGTCCGAGAGAAAGAGCTCACCGACCAGCACGAGATAGAGAAGCGAAGAGAGAAAAGCCACAGATCAGAAGCAGATGTATACAAAGTATTTATCGGAAGAGGGTATAAACGGGTACTAGGTTTCTCATATCAAACAGCAGCCAGCCCCCACAAACTTCATGCTAGCATAATAGAAAGAAACGTCGATACTAATAGCAGGTAATAGTGACAAGAGAAAAACAGGCAAATTCAAAGATGTAACCTTTGTAATTTGTACTATACCACCCAACAAAAGAAAAGAGACGTGAAGGGAGAAATTAAAAGACCATAAGTCCTAACCAGATTACCAAATAATTCCACCTTAGTCACTCACCCATATGCAATCCCCGCTTGGTATTTGATCAACATAGAAAAGTCGAGGGGGAGTAAAGGAAAAAAAAAGGGAAAACATTCGTAAGCTCTATAAGGGAAATTCCACGACTCCAGTTCCATGCTCACTCATTCAAATCAAGCCTCAATTTTTTTAACTGCCATTGGAGGCTGTGAGATCTCATCACCTGGGGACACCTTTTCGCCTAGAGCAATCTCTTCAAGTGCCCTGACTGTAGAAGATTTTTTGTCTTCTACTAGATCACCTAATAGATTATTGCTAGAATTGTTTCTGACTAGGTCATTCTCAAGTTTTGTGTGTACAGCGACCGGTGCTGGTATCTCTTCGGCAACACTTCGTAGTGGTTTGGATTTCTTAGATGGTGGTTTGAGGTGGTTGTCCGACAAGGAGTTTTCCTCCTTTGATGGTCGTGTTAGACCACCTCGAGGGCCTCCGTTTGTCGAGCTAAATGAATTTGTCGGGGACATTGTGCCTCTAGGTGACCCTGGGACGGAGCCAGGTCTTGGAGGTGGTCCTCGGGAGAGGCGGCGTCTTCCGTACTTGCGTTCATTTCGTACTCGGAGGATGTCCATGTACCCTGGTTCGGATCTTGGAGCTCTTGGGTCTTTAAGTTTTAGATCTTGGGTCTCCTCATCCACGTACCAATGGGGGCTCTGCATATCATCTGCCACCATTGCTAGGAAGTGTGCCCATGACTTTGCAACAACATATTTGCAGTCGTAATCCCGGCCAAAGAGGATCACCTGGCCCCATGTTCCATTCGGACCCGGTGCTAGATCGAGCGCAATGTTGTTACCACCCCAATCCCTTGCTACAGGGATCCAGCCTGGGTGAGCGTATACTTTCTGAATAGAACCTTCCGGCTGGCAGGTCTGGCGTGATTGGAGGTCCTGACGCCCAAGAGTAGCACCATCTGGCTTAGAAGGGCCAGCTTCTCCAGTTGGAGGAGCTGATGCTGCTGGTGGTTTAGTCAAGTATTCACTCTCAACTACTCTCCAATTCTTCCACTCATCTAGCATCTCCTCGCAGTCCAGTAACATTGACCCGAAAATAAGACCTGTAGGTGTTCCACCACGCTCTTGACCATCATGGATAAGTAATGATTCCCGTACTTCCATTGGTAGCGAACAGTCCAGACTGTATTCCAGTTCGTTGATATCGTTCACGGTAGCGGGTGTACAAATCTGGTCAAAAAGCTCGGGGTAGTTTTCTTCGCACCATCTGTCGATTCGGCTCCAGGTATGGCTTATTGGTGGGGGAGGGGGCATGCCGTCGGCACCAAAATCCTGCATTGCTATTCCTCCTCCAGGGGGTGCATCACCCGCAATCACAGAGGACCTCATCCCAGGGGTATAGGGAGAATTTGGACCATTTATGGATCCACCTGGTGAACGGGGGGAATAAACACCTGGTGTCCCAGCAAGAGTGGCCGTAGAACGATTATCCTCATGGTAGGAGGACATGTTGAGATTCGTTTCTACTCCCGGTGATGAAACACCTTGTAGCGGGGGGTTACGACCAACTCCCCCTCCGCCATTCAGGGGCTGATGTGTGTTGGTCGCCAGCACTCGATAAGGAGAATCGTGATTTGCGTGCCTGTCGTTGGAGGTCATGGCATGCCAGAAGTTCCGGAACCCAGAGCCAAGCCTATATATTCAATGATGTCAATAGAAGCTCATAGGCAGCAGAATTCAATGCAGGTAGAACGTACCCTGAAGAAGAAGCCATGGTGATAAGTGAGGATGAATGGTGTGAAAATCTTCAGCACCTCTTGTAAGAAAAGGGGGACTTTTTGTTGTAGTGAAAAGGGAGGCAACGTCAAAAACACGTGGGTAGCAGCGTTGCAAACAAGGTCCAAATAGGAGACAAAGCACAGCGCGTAAAGTTACGCTCAGCGTGCACAGCCAAGCACCGAAGCAAAGCAACGAGAATCGAGTATGAGTGAATGCAGAACCACAGGTGACTACTTGTGCGAGGAAGATGTAAAAACAAGGGAAGAGTAGGAGAAGGGACGGGCAGGCTGAGGTTAAAAGTAGGAGGTGCGGATGAGGAACGGACTAAGCAGAGAGAGAGAGAGAGACAGCAGTACAAAAGACAGGAGACGGGAGGCAGCTGCAGCAAAAGGGATAAGAGAGAAAACGAAGAGATCAGACGTCGTCTTTCCTTTTCATGGCCCCGCTTACCTACACTCTCAGGTCCCTGTGAATCCCTTTTGGAAATTGAGAGGTGTCAAGGCTCCCTAGCAGCAGCAAAATAAAGTAAGGTCCACGGAGCCTTCGAGAACGGAAGGGGAATGAAGAAAAAAAAGAGCAGAATGGTTAGGTGGGAGGAATAAGGCGACAGGGGTAAATAAAACATGAAGCTATTCCACCAGCAAGTGCAACAACAAATATGAATATGCACCCACCTCCGTAGGCCCGCAGCCCCATTGCACACCTCCATCATATCCGCCTCCAGCTTCCCCTGTAACCTCCGAAGCTACATGTGCCCCCCCCCCCCCACTTTGTCATCACCATCGCCGCTATCAAAACTACCTCTTTAGGCATTGCCCCTGGCACCTTTGTGTGTTCTTAACAGAGATTCACTACTGTATTGTGATGTGGCTGAGATCTCTTGTGTAGATAGATACTGGCCTATCATGGCAAGAAAAATATACAGGATGCAGCAGAATAGGTCTTAACTCCTCCTCCTCTGCAACTATTTACACACCCGTGTTTACACCTCATCACAACAACAATGGATGGGCTTGCAAGGAGGGCAAGTGTCAGGATTGCCAACTAGGGAAGTCGGGTGTACCAGCGCATCGGTGGCAGAATCTACTCTTGAGCGATTGGGCTTTGTTTCTCCTGCACAACCGTATCTAGAGCACATACACTACTGGCATGGTGCGTAGATCGTAAGGTCTCGCCGAACCCTATCTAGTAGTATCGTCAATACCGACCCGTTGAATCACTTGGCATGCCAGCTGCTTGTCACTACCACCACCTGTCTCCTTTCCGCAGCCACAAGCAAGCGATAGCTATCTGCATCGCCAAGCTCTGCAATGTCTAAGAGAACGAATCTCGCTTCCAGTGCATGTACTCTAGAAGTACACGAGAATATTTTTGGGCTGAGGCACGCGGGTCAATATTTTTCCATTACTTAGACGCCGCCGGTCAAGCACGGTGAGCAGTTTTGGACTACGAATAGCTGCAGTGACGCAATTGGAACATGACAGCCCATCTACATGCTCCTACACTGTGTTTCACGTAGCTGAAGTAGTATCGGTAGCATTATTACTATTAAACATTCTATTTTTCCTTATGTACTTACGTAAATACAGATACATAGCAAGGGCTTACTCCATTTTGACTCGACAACTCAGGCGTAGGCGCTTACGTTATTAAACCACATTCCTAGATTTAGTTTAAGCTTATCCTTTGGCCGGAGGTGTCGTGAGATACCTATGTTTTTACCTATCTTATTTGTCGAATATTTTATAGTCGGTAGCCACGTTTTACTAGGTAACCCTCGCATAGCCTTGCCTAGATTACCTACCCCGCAGTCTGCATTGAAGCGGTCACGTTCACATCTTCATATCATGTCCACTTCTCAGCCGTAGAACGCGCAGAATATGAGGTCTAACGTAGAACACAGTCATATAGAGTTTATCTAAAAGACTTGAGCACACACCTACTTTTCTTGAATATCACTGATTCCGAACCTTCAATATCTTTACTTCTGGTCGCTTTATCACTTCACTATACATGCTACTAGGATTAAACCGTGGCACGGGCTCTATTATGGCTTGGCGCCCCTTGATAATCTTAAGGCTGAATTTCAATTTCATCTTCCCTATCATTTGGGTAATGTCTTATCTAGGCTAAAGTTTCCTCTTAGTAATTTACACTGGGTCTTTTTACTGTTTGCGCAGTATAGCAGCGGAGACTGCCGTTCTCGAAAGACAGAAGAAAAAACAAGTCTAAGTGTGGGGTTTTACTTATACCTTCCTCATAAGAGCCATTCTTGGATGGCTTACAGCGGATATAGTCTCTAAGAAGGCTGCTATCAGTACCTTTTCCATTACCACATATTGAGGAAGAACCACCCCCAAGAATGGAAAGACATATAGGTAAGGGGATAGGCATGCTGTCTA
Organism: Verpa conica; assembly: GCA_033030425.1. Lineage (NCBI taxonomy): Eukaryota > Fungi > Ascomycota > Pezizomycetes > Pezizales > Morchellaceae > Verpa > Verpa conica. Next base: position 1,474,228 of record JAUFSD010000004.1, read on the forward strand.
GGAACTCGGATACTTTATGTGGCCTATATGTATGTTATTTTCAGAGGATAAGTATTTTGGGGTAGCTTTTGTGCATCAGCTTTGGTGTTGTGCAGAGTGGGGGTCAGCGGCGGTTATAATAAGGTTCCGCTTACGGTAGAGCTGGTTTTTTTTTTAAAAAATATTTCCGAAGTTTGGGGAGGTTTATGGCTTTATATAGAAAGCTACTAACTAAATTACCTATTTTGGAATTTTGTGGAGCCCTCGAACAAGGGGGGGGAACCAGATCATTAATAATCACTCGGCCAAGTGTTTCTTTTGCTGTACTAGCCATGTACTTATGATTCATTCATTCATTCATTCATTCGTTTTGCTGTACTAGAATGTTTTCTTGATGCTTTGTCTTCTGAAAAAAAATATAGGGCAAGTGCGTGTGTATGCTGGGGGTCCCTGAATAGTACGTAAATAGTGCCCCTGATTATAGGGAGAGAGGAATATAGGTTTGTCTCTTATGATTAATATGCACATCCTCTTGGATAATCTAGTAAAGAAATATTTGAAGGCAAGTCTATAGAGTCGGGGTGTCTTCGCTATAGGCCTCTTGAAGGAAAATATGTATAAGAGGATTTGCACGTATTACCGGTCTCTCATATCCTAGGACTTATCCAGAAAATAAATTATATTGATGTAAACCAGCTCCCATAAATATCTGTAGGGTGAGATATAAACCGTAGGGAAATCTTAAGGATAGTCATACTGGAAAAGTGACAAGGTTTCTCTACCCTACTAGTTATTTCTATGTTTTTAATCAACAAACTATAGATTTTTGAGTGCATCTCTGGCGTAGATTCGACGTCTTGGGCTGCCAATTTCTAAAAGTTGACATGTGACCGATTTGGTATATAGTTTACATCAAGGGTTTCAACAAAATTTCCTAGGTCACCGTACTCGGTGTACTCCATTGTGATGAAAATAGAGGATGTGTTCTCGTACTAACTATAAAGCCGTACGAATAAGTGCTGATGCTGTTGTATTACATACACTAGTTCAGTATTTAGTATGGTAATCTTCTAAGGGTACTTAGTATCGGGGCTTACTTCTATCAGTCCCGTCAAGGTATTTAGATCCCGTGCATTTTTGGCATTTTTGGGCCCTCGTACCAGCTATGTAACCACCATCAACTGCCCCCGTCGGTTTTCTTCAGCGTAGGCTTTTACAACACCCGCTACCAATTCCCTTTCTTCGTTTCTACTTTGGTTCGATTACTTCTCCCTGTTGTGCTGTATTTTTTTCCATTATATACTGTGTGGATTATAAAACACTGATTCTAGTTGATATTTTGTAGTGGGATCAGTATTTTCGAATAAGTTGACAAGCACTGTATGGCCTTTCTCTGCTACCCAGTACATCCCCGTTTTCCAATTGTTGTCTACGGCTGTAGGGCTCAAGCTCTTGACAAGTAAGAAGAGAATTACTGCTCCATGGCCTTCAATTACCACCTAGTGAAATGCGTCTGTCTATTGTTATCCTTAGTTGAAATATTGGCTCTATTTTCTAGTAACAGCTGAACCACTGATGTGTGTCCTTTAGCTATCGCGCAGCGAAGTGCTGTTATTCCATTATAATCTATCGATGAAATATTCAGGCCCTTCTCAAGTAGTTCGCGGACCACTATTTCATATCCTAGGGTAGCGGCTACATGGAGTAGAGCTAAGCCTCGGAAATATTGGCCGTATCGATCTGGCTTGAGTCCATATGGTATCCTTGGGGGATGAAAAACTTATAAGACAAAGCATCGCCTGGGTCCCTAGAACTTGAATATCTTGCTTATGAAGTTCGTAAATCGTAAGCCCCTGTCGGGGTTCTTTAAGACATGAGATAATTATGAATGCTAAAGTTACGGAGCTCTAGGATTGTGACTGTAGGGCTGCCAAAGCTAGTATCGCAAGTAGATCTTCAGAGATATATCCTATACTTGTGGTTACAACATCGTCTAAGTAGTCTCACTATAAGACATTCGTCTAGTAATTTAAAGAATGCGTGCTAGAAGAACATGATCCTATCAGAATTAGCATGGATCATGTTACTACAGTGTGGGAAACAGGTATATATCTGACCGCTGATCTTATAGTAATATGCCCCCTAATTAGATTACTAATAATATATTACTGGATGGTCAATCTACAAATATAAAGTTAGGTATTTGATTTTGCTAGTGTGTTTAATAGGGTAAAATAAGTGGCTGTAGAAATCCCTACCGGAGTGCTAGTAGTTTAAATAAGATTTTCCAGAGCTCTAGCTGTTACATTTCTGCGTTCATCAAGGTCCATAGCCGCCGGTGTAGCAAATTCCGTTTGGTATCTAATCTCAATTAAATTTGTTCATGGATCATAGTGAAGATTGATAGAAGAAACAGGCTATTTCTGTGCTTTCTGTTTGGTTTGAGGTGGTATTTTCAACCGTCGTATCAATTTCGAGACCAATATAATGCTGAATCAATAGAGTTAGATAGATTCAGTAAGACGATCTGGAGGGGGAGATAGGAAAGTCAGGGATGTTGATTTTAACATACTCGAGCGCAACTCTCCCCTGGGGTTATTTCAGGACTCGTCATTCAGCTCTTGGCTTTGAAGATTCTGCATATCCCATGCCAAAAGAGGAAAGTCACTGTATTAGAAAAATGTTTTACCTCCCTTCATCAGCACTTCCACCAGTGAACGGTGGCGAATCTAGGCCTTCTGTGCCCTTTATTGTCCGATAGCAGAGCTAATAAGCGACTTCAACCAATAGTTTGTGATAACTCGCCCAATAGTGAAGTTCCATCAATAGCTTTCTCCTGGATTATCGGGAGGCTTTCTCTGGGGTAGTGAGAACACGGTTGAGACTGCACTAGGTTGTATGAGGCTGATCACCGTAACTCGATAGACAGAGGCGGGGTAACACTTAAATTAGTAAGCGAATGATATGTATTTATGAGCTGGTGTCGTACCTCTGGAGTTGGCTGTGATCGGCAGAAACTTATACTGGGAACTTACGGGTAGATAGCTCACGGGTTTTGTGGGAACCCCGAAGAAGTCATAGATCGACGCATATGTATCATATATAATTCTTGTGTATATCTGAGATCAACCGTAGCCCGTGATCACCATACTCCCCGTGAAGCATTCTAGCTTTGATTTCTATTTTAATTATAATAAATACTACAAGGGCATGGTGTACCGGTGGATCTTAGGATCCCTCTTGACCTATTGGTATGCCTTCAGGCGTGTATGTGTCAAATTTGGTTTTCTTTTCATGAAGTGTAGGTTGAGGTATAACGAGTAAACGAAGTGTACTCTATCCATCACGGTGATGTCATAGCTCTATATCTCGTCAAACCACACCTCATAGACCACCATTTAAGTGATATACGGCCCCATAGAATCTCAAAAACGTGTATCACTTTCTCATACCCTATTTCAACATACATCATCTCCTGCTTTGTACTCCTTTTACTGATGGGACCTCAAGAACCGATGACTAAGTAGAAAGGCGATTATACTTCTATTCCGCTAGAACCCTTGCTTGAGCCAAGGGATATATGGAGCCTAGATAGCGATTTTTATCCCTACAGTCCTCCAATAGCCCTAAGGATACAACAGGAACGGAGAATTACATATAACGTAAGCCTATTATACTTTACTCCCATAGTAACCTTTCATACACACTTGGCTCTGTGGCTACCTACCATACAAGGAGACCAGGATAATCAGCAGTAAGATTATTAAACACTACATTGATATACTACGCGCGTAGTGTAAGAATGATAGATTAATATATGAAGATATATACCATTGGCATTATTATGTAACCACACATTTCGCTAGCAAAACTTACACTTATGAAAAAAAAAAAGAATAAATAAACAAGTAACTTTGACACTACAGATCTACAGTTCCTTGTTACAAATTAACTCTACATGTAGCTAATACTAAGAATCTTAAATCTGATATAGGTTATATTTAATTTATCTATAATATATTACCTAGGCATATTGCAATTAACTTTTTGTGCTATTCTACATTCGCTGGCGAAGGTACAATATGTATTAAACCCCACCCCAGCCGTTCAAGCAGTTACGTCAAGTATTGACACTATAGCTATTTTCTGGAGTAAGCATTTAAGAGTACTGTTCCCACTACAGGCCAAACGAGTGTAAGAGCGTATAGAAAATCTCATCATGCTTTAATTTTTATTTATGGAACGTGTTTATGATACTCCTGTAGAAAAACACTATCAGATGTACTTTCGTGCCCATTTTCCTACTATAAAATTCTTGTAGATCTCACCTAATAGCCCTAGAGCACAATTATGACAAGTGTAGAATGATACCAATGGTAAATGATAGCCCCTTATATTCCCACCCACACGCGACTCAACGGCATAGAAATATATGATAGCCACCACACCTCCTAATCACTACCCATCACTCGCACCGCTCTACCGCCAAGGAAAACTCACGTGCACTCCATCTAAACATATTATTCCATTGACCACAAACATTTTTAAGCATGCACATGAATATACCCTCAAGTCTCCAGCCTCCCCCTACACTAGTAATAATAAAAAATACAAAAAAATGATATTGTTTATGATGCGCCGAAACAAAAACACCGACCCTCTTTAGATACCACCTTTCTTCTCCCGTCAACTCGTCTTTGTCTATCCTTGCCTAACCCAACCTTTCCACCTTACTAAGAAGTCTTCTATGACCTGGACGCATCCCTCATACTCTGTGAGCTCGCACTTGTAACCGGGTTGCTAATTGGTAGGGCTCCGCTCTTGGCCTTGGTCTGCTTAACCTTTGCAAGCGCATACACGATACCGCTCAAGAATCCGATAGCGATAGCCTATGCTTATTAGTCTAGCCTATTTATAGCTTCACTAGGAGAGAATACATACAGTAACACCAGCGAATGTAACCGGTGCATCAAAGAATACGAGACCGGACAATGCAATGGGAAGCTTGTTAAGGGCGCCGACCATCGAGTATGTAGTCGACGAGGTAACACGGACACACCATGCAGAAGTGTAAGAAATAAACACTGATGAGAGTCCGGAAAAGATCATGGCGGCAATGAGGCTTTGGCGGCGGTCCTCGGGGAAGTTTGCGTTGATGTTTGTGTATGACCAGTCCTCAAGGAAGAGGGAGCAGACAAGGAGGACGGGGATTGAGAGGAGGTTGTTGTAGAACATGGCTATGAAGGTTAGGTTATGAGAGCTATAGATCGGCAGAAATGGGACATACTGTCAAAATCCTTGAAGTTGGTGAGCTTGATCCTCTTGCGCATTCCTAGGACATAACTAGCAGATGACAAGCAGTTGACAAGCATCCAGATATACCCTGCGTTCAGGGTGCTCAGAGCCTCGGCAGCCTCAGAGCTGGAGTGTCCATATGAGTTCAAAGCAGCGCTGATATCGGCCCACGCGGCAACAACGCTGGAGAGCACCATGAGGCCAAAGGAGAATAACGCCATCCCACCAACGGAACCGCCGAACCACAATACTTCACCATAGGCGATCAGAATAATGGTGAGGTTCTTGAAGATGGTATACACGGGGATGCTCAAGAATTGGAGCGCCTTGGAGGAGGTGTAAATCATAGTGATGAGGAGGAGAGAGATGGGGAACCATTTGCGGGCCTCGTCGGCGTTGAAATCGCGGTATGTTATTATTTTTGCAGATTTACAGAATTGGATTGCGACCACGCAGACCACGTTCTGTAGGGTTCAATTCATGGTTAGCATCCCCTTACTTCCGAGAACCGCGTTATTGGGAAACACGGGGGAGAGGACTAACCTGGATGCATAATAGAAAGAAATTCAAATTAAAGTCGACTCCACCGAGGACATATTTGTTCGTCATGGTCATAAGAATACTCGACGCACAGTACGACAAGATAGGGATCAACGGACTCGACGGGATCGCCGGGGCTGCGCTCCCTTGGGGCCGAGTAGGGATGAAAGGCTTATCCTCATCGTCCCCCATATCGACACGGAAAGAATCTTGTTTCTCTTTTTCAGCCATTGCTGCGGTAGTGTATCGCGTTAGTGGTTATGGAGAGGAGGTATCGGGAGGCTGGGCGCTGGTGAAGGAAAGACTTGTGAAGAAGGAGTGACCGTTGGAAGAGAGGGAGAGGCAGGATAGGATAGGATAGCTAGATATGTATGTAGGGGAGTGTTGGCAGTTTGTAGGGTAGGGTTTGGGGGGGGGGGTTGAAATAGGAGGTCAGAGCGACCAAAGATAGGAGAGAACGCCTAGAAGCCCTAAAAGAACAACGATAGAAATAGAAAAGAAATAATTATATATATGAAGATAGTCGATGTAAAACCCTGTCGGAGATTTGTTCGTTACACTCTTACAAGGGGGAGAAGCTGACGCGGAAGGAGGGAAATCCGTGCTGGCTGGCTGACATAACCCGAGGAAAGGGGGTTGGAGGGGTGGCTGGTGGCTGATGGATGGTGGCTGGTGGCTGTCTCAGCTGTGGCAGTGGTGCCTGCCCCACGCTGCAACAGAGCCTCAGCAATTCACCCCACCAAAGCCAAAGCCAACTTCTATCCACTGGTCTGATTGTTCCACCATGGCGACAGTCGACACGGCCTTCATCTCTGTCGGGGCGAACCGCAACCCGTCGGCGGCAGACTGGTCCTCCTCGGGCCTCCTGGCATTCGGTGCGGGACGTTGCATTGCACTCTGGGACCCTTTGGTAAGCACCCACGTACCCCGTCGTCGTCATTCACACCCAATCTCTAACGCGATCAACAGGATCCCTCCCACCGCGGTGTCCACGCTACTCTAAAGGGCCATGCGGACCGCGTCAATGTTGTCCGCTTTCTCCCAAGCCCCGGTGCCGACGTCCTCCTCTCGGGCTCCGTAGACAAGTCTGTCCGGGTCTGGGTGTCTACTCCCTGTGGCTTCGAGTGCGTGTGGAACAGCGGGGACGTCCACAAAGCCTCAATTAACGCCATTGCTACCTGCGCCTCAACCCCAGACATCTTCGCTTCTGCAGACGCCTCGGGCACCGTTGCTCTCTTCTCTGTCTCAGCCACCGCCGGGGATATATCACCAACACACCTCCAGTCATTCACAACAGCTCCAAAGTTCTATCCACTAACCCTAGCCCTGTCAGCCCTCCCTACCTCCCCCACTGCCCTGCTCCTAGCCGTTGCTGGATCCTCTCCCTCAATATCACTCTATGTCTCACCCTCACCCTCCTCGCAGTTCACCCCACAGGCCACTCTCTCCGGGCATGAGAACTGGATCCGTTCTCTCTCCTTCATACCTGAGGCCCCCGGCAGTGACCTCATCCTCGCCTCTGCATCACAGGATAAATATATCCGGCTCTGGCGTGTCCACGCAGGGGATACACTCCCCCCTGCCACTGCAAATGATGAGACAAAAACATACGGATTATCCAACAGGCTCTCTAACAAAGCCCACAAGCTCCGTATACTCGACAATGACGTCTGGAGTGTGACCTTTGAGGCCCTACTTATGGGACACGAAGATTGGATTTATACCACCTCCTGGCGTCCAGGTGATGGTCTACAGCTATTGAGTGCTTCGGCTGATTCATCACTCTCAATATGGACCCCGGAGCCTGAGAGTGGCATCTGGCTGACTACAAGTCGACTTGGTGAGATAAGCGACACGAAAGGTGCGAGTACGGCTACCGGGAGTGTGGGGGGGCTATGGACAGGCTTATGGTCACCGTCCGGTAATACTGTTGCTGCATTTGGGAAGACGGGGAGCTGGCGACTGTGGCATTATGATAGTGATTCCGAGCGGTGGTTACAGGGGGTGGGGATAAGCGGACATGTAAAAGATGCAATGGGTGTTTCGTGGGGTAAGAGTGGGGGGTATCTACTAAGCACCGGGTTGGACCAGACAACAAGATTGTTTGCCAAGTGGGTCCGTGAGAAGAATGAAGAGGGGGTGGTGGAGAGTTGGCATGAGTTTGCAAGGCCACAGATACATGGGTATGATATCAACGCTGTTGTGAGCCTGGGTGGGGGAAGATTTGTGAGTGGGGCAGAGGAGAAGCTGCTGCGTGTTTTTGATGAACCAAAGGGGGTTGCTGGGATGTTGGAGAGGATGTGTGGGCTGACGGAGGAGGACTTGGTGGGTTTTATTCTCCCGGGTTCTTGTGATTTCAATTAGGCCTGTCTTTCAGTCGACGAGTGATATATTGTGACTAGAGTGATATCACATGACTAAATAAATCATAGCCACTAACATACCACAGGCCTCAATGCCAGATGCAGCAAACGTCCCCGTTCTTGGTCTCTCTAACAAAGCTATCGATGATGACTCCCCTCCAACCGACCTAGCGAGCACCGACCCCACCGCCCTTCCCCCCTCTGTCCCTGAATCCGGGGCATCTCCATCCTCAACCCTCCTTGACCGTCTCACTCACCCCCCTCTCGAGGATCATCTCTGCCGCCATACACTATGGCCTGAACACGAGAAACTATACGGTCACGGCTACGAGATCTCTGCTGTTGCCGCATCCGATGATGCCACCACTGTGGCAACTGCTTGTAAAGCGAGTACTGGCGAACACGCAGTAATCCGACTTTACGAGACGTCTGAATGGCGAGAGGTCAAACCTCCATTAGCAGCCCATATTCTCACTGTTACAGCATTGGCATTCGCACCCGGTGGGCGTAAGTTGCTGAGTGTAGGCCGCGACCGCACATGGGCTGTATTTGAAAATACTGGTGGTAGCGGAATAGATGGTGATTGGAAATTGGTCGAGAGGAAGGAGAAGGGGCATACAAGGATGATACTGGACGGTAAATGGGCGCCTAAAGGTGATATATTTGCTACCGCTGGCCGCGATAAGTGCGTGCGGATCTGGTCTCGTGCGGAGGCGGGGTGGGAATGTAGTAGTACGCTTAAATTCGGTGTTCCGGTTACCGCGATTGATTTTTTTGGGGCGATGGTGGGTGGGGTGTGTGTTTTAGCTGTGGGACTGGAGGATGGAGGGTTGGAGTGTTATAAGGTTGAAGTTAAAGGGGAGTGTGTAGAGGAGGACAAGCTGGTGGCGGATCAGAGGTTTGTGAATTCTCTGTCTTTACAAGGTATGTGTGGGCTGATTGGTGGTGCTAGGGTTACACCGGATAAAGCGGTGACGCAGATTACGTGGCGTCCTAGCGAGGCGGATGGGGGGTTACAGATGGCGGTGACGAGTGAGGATGGGAGTGTTAGGGTTTATGGGGTTGTGTTTCAGTAGAGGGGGGTGAAAATTAGATGGCGATTTGTTGTGCGAGTGATGGCCTATGATTGCCACTTAATCCTTGGGCAGTAATGGGTGTAAGTTTAGATTGGGGAGTATCAAAACTTCTAAATGGATAGATGTAGAGGCTACATTTATAAATATACCATAGACTCAAGCTTATCAATCTTCATTATAATCGCGAAACGTAGATTTCTAACTACCTCAAACCAAGGCCCCCCTTGATCCCCTTGCACAACAACGAGAAGCCAGGCCTACGAATCCAGTCTTGATAGAAACTATTTTAAGGAGTATACCAGCTACAAGTAGTATCTTCCCCACTAGGTAAAAGAAAAACACAAAAGCGACAGAAACAGTAGCAGATAGATGTCCATCCACTATAGAGATGAATTATTGAAGGATGGGAGGCCCACTGTGTATAGTAAATGTAGGATCACCTCTGGTCTAGCAGTGGAGCGAGCTTATTAAAGGTAAGAATGGGGACCAGGGCCGCCAAGTAATTAGTGTATAGTTTCGGAATTCCCCGCTCTGGGTCTAAATCCTTGGGTACATAGTTAGCCGCTCTAAAGTAGGAAAAAATGAGTATGTCACTATGCTTTTATAATATATGATTTTCTATGGCCTAACATTGGATATCGTCAGGTTCATATGGGGTAGTTTTCAACTAGATGCTGGACTACACCTTCCATATTCGGTGAATCCACCACCACTATACTGGTGTGTACTAAATATATGTAGTTTAGGTCACGGAGGGTAGATATTTAGCGTAAAAAACAATGGAATTTCTTATCATTCTCAGATGAAAATAAAATAAATTATTGGGAGTGGGGGAGGTGTTGTTGAATCACCATTACGCCTGCCTGCTATGCAGCTTTTAAACAATAGGCTAAGAGTATACTTGTATGGAGGATATAACTAAAGAACAAACTTGATTGATACCTAAAGAAAGACGCAGGGAAAGCCTGCTTATATAGTTACAAATGTGCTAACATAAAAAATATCCGTATCCCAAATACAAAGTAAAAGCCCATCCATTACCATACAATTCTTCCGATGCTCGGATAGAATTTCCTTCCGTCGGTTATACTATTCCCCCGCCTGCTACCCTACCGACCATCCGATTCTATTCCTCCGGTGTTGCCACACCCCGTATTCGCCACACTTAACTTCACAGAGTGTCACTCATTCCAACACTCCTTCTTCAAGACAGTTAAGTTGTTTAAGAAAAGTTATACGCTTTAAGCCTTACGTCGCTTTGGTAAACAAATCCATTGCATTGTCTGCGGTTGAGTACATATAAAAGTAAAAATCCCCGCTGAATACCTTTCTCGAATATAATGAAAATGTGTTTCAATGTGTTTTGATCGACGATGGAAAACTGGATTCACGGTGAGAGTAGTGGCCGGTGTTATCGCCAAACAGTTAAATAGCGTTTTTGTTCGACCAGAGTGCTAGTTAGTCGAGTCCTCTTTTTAGCCACACCATTTGTCTGGCTGCCTACGATAATGCCATGTATTTACATTGTGAAATAGCTACGATTTTTGTTTCGATGCCTTCCACGCGTGACTAAGCAGTTGTTGAGTAAAAAACAGTTGCCAGAGAAGGACCTTCGGGAGTCCATGTCGGAGGCGTGACTTGCATCAGCGAATCCTTTTAGCGACATGTTTTGGCTATCCACTCGTGGGTACACTAGTGTTTGATGGATGGTTCCTCGCAGATACCGGAGTACTCTTTGTAGCGCTGTTGTATGTTCGGGTCCTGGATTAGACGAGAATTGTGACAGGAAGGTTACCGCAAACGCTATATCTGGTCGGGTGCCTAGTGCAGCATACATTAACGATCCTACTATTGCTTGATAGTGTGCTATCTCCGAGCTGGTGGCTGTTCCTGGTTCTGATGCTACTAGTCCATGATTTTCAAAGGGGGTAGTGACCGTCCGGCACTCCATCATATCGAACCGTTCGAGAACTTGTTGAATATAGGCTGATTGACTGAGTTCTACTTGTTGCTCGGAAGCGACTACTTTTATCCCAACTATCCAGGTTATTTTTCCCCCATCTGTCATCCGAAAGACTTTGGCTAGGTGTGAGGCTACTCGCTCGTCTTCTGTTGTATCACAGAAGAAGGTTCCTAAGTCGTCAACGAAGGCGGCTATGATCAGGGTTCCGTTCTGATTTATAAACACACTTGGGTCGAAGGAACTTCGTCTGAGTCACAAGTTTCGAGTTCTTTGAATAGCGCGGCGTGCCATTCTCGAGGTATTTGTTTTAGTCCGTAAAGTGTTTTCTTGAGCTTTAGTACTTGTCCCCCCTTTACTTCGTACCTAGTGGTTGTTCGACATATACTTCTTCCTTTATTTTTCCGTTTAAAAAGCGTTTTTCACATCACTTTGTCGCGTGTCCCATTTCTTTGGGTGGGATGCTAGGATCGCAAATAGCATTCTCAGGGATTCATACCGAAACATTTGGGGAAAAAGTTTCTTCGTAGTCGACTCAGTATACTTGAGAGAAGCCTTTGGCCACAAAACGCTTTGTATCGAGTAATTTCGCCACTTGGTCAAGTTTCTGTGTCTCATCTGCTTTGACTACCTTTTTTGGTTGAGCAGGCCTTGGGACTACTTCCCATACTTCATTGAGAATTAGTGCCTCGTACTCTTCCTTCATAGCTTCCTCCCATTTTCCTTTGTCTTTGCCGCTTATGGCTTCTTTGAAGGTCGTAGGGCAGGATGTGATTGTTAGAAGTTCTTCCAGCAACCGGACTGGTCTTTTAACCTCCCTTTGTCCTTTTCTCCTAACTAAAGGAATATCGGCATCCTTTGGTTTGACCCACTCGTTTGGGTGACTTGGTGCGCTTGGCGGTTCCGACCCAAGTGGCCACCGTGGGGGAGTAGAGGGTCCTTGTCCCATATCTTCCATATCCTCGTCTTCGAAGGTCATCGTTATTTCTCCTTCTTCTTCTTTGTCGCTTTCTGAGGATTCGTCTGACGTTTCTTGTCTTTCTCTGAAGTCCCCCGGGAAGTTAACCAATTCTACTGACGATGGGGGTGGTAGTTCTTGGTCGGGGGGCTGAGGAGAGACGACCAATTCTTCTTTCTCCCTTGTTTCGGTCTCTTCTTCTTTTTCTGAATCTGACGATGAGGAGGAGGATGAGGAGGACGAGGAGGATAAGGAAGAGGAGGAGGAGGAGGAGAAGGGTCGTTTAGGAAAGAAGCCGCTTGAAGTTTCCTTTTTAACTGTGGGTTTCTCAAACCGGACGTCTCTGCTTCGAATTATCTGTTTTCTGGCAGGTATATAGACTCGGTATTCTTGTTGGCTTTCTCCAAATCCACAGATCTTGCCTTCTTCTGCTCTGGGAGACAACTTAGTTCCTGGTTTTCTTGCTTCTGGTGGGCAGAAGACATAGGCTGTTTCTCCGAAGTAGCGCAGGTGTCCTATTGTTGGTTTCCGTTTGTAGTACGCTTCGAAGGGGGTTTGTTTTAGTGCCGAGTGCGGTAATCGATTTTTGACATGAGTTAACATTGCCACTGCTTCTCCCCACAGACTTGGTGGTAATCCCGAATTGACTCCCGCAGTTCGAACTAGGTCCTGTATTGTACGGTTGAACCTTTCTGCTACCCCATTTGACTCGTGGGAGTAGGGAACAGTTGTTTCGTGTTTGATGCCCTTTTGACTGAATATTTCTTTGAGGGTGGCGTTGACATACTCTCCCCCATTATCCGTTCGAAATCTTTGTACGGTTAGGCCTGTTTGTGTTTCTACCGCTAGGATATACTTTCTGATGGCTTCTGGTGCGTCACTTTTGTTTTTGAGTAAAACGACCACGGTAAACCGTGAGAAATCATCAATTAGGGACATGAAGTAATGATACCCCCCTGGTGCCTGAGTTGATTGCTTTCCACTGAGATCTGAATGAACTAGCTCCAGTATTCTGGATGTTTTGGACGTACTAGGGATTCGTGGTAACTTGGTGGCTTTCCCTAGCTGACAGGCTGTACACCCTTCGAATTTGTCGGGCAGGAGTTGAGGATCTTGTACCATTCTTTTTATTTTTCTTAGGCCGTCTGATGGGAGGTGCCCAAGTCGTTGATGCCAGAGTGAGGATTTGTTAACTGTTAGTGCCGTTGCCGTGACCTTGGCTTGATTCAGCGTGTATAGGCGGCTTTGCTTGTCTAGGGTTACTTTTCCCTGGACTACTCCGTCCTTTATTATGCGTATTTCTTCCCCTTTTCCTTCCATTGTGAACCCCTTTTCGGCTAACCTTCTCCACGATATGAGGTTAGTACTGCCAAGTTTGGGTACGTGAAGTACTTTGGTTAGCACTATTGGCATTATAGATCCCTCAATACGAGCCGTGCTGTTTCCGGAAATTGGAATATTGTGTCCTGCCGCGTTGACCATCCCGGTTTGTGTCGTTACCGGTCCAAAGGTTCTTCCTGACATATGGTCGGTGGCTCCTGTATCGAAAATCCACTGGTCTTGTCTTCCAGTGTTTGTTGTGAGGCAATAGTTGTTTTGTTCGGTGACCATTAGGGGGTCGGCAGGTCTTTCCCAGTTCATGTCTGTCCATTCGTCGGCGTATTCCGGTGCGCTTATTTTGGGGGAGAACTCGGGGTATTCGGTGTCGATAAAGCACTGATCTATGAAAGAGGTGTATGGCGTAGTGATTATCCAACAAGCTACTGTTATTTCGCTTATATTGGCTGAATTTTGTTTGGCCTCCTTTTTGGCCTTCTTCTTTTTGTTGCACTCCTTCGTAGTATGGTTTTTGTAGTAGTCGCCATTCTTTTTGCAGAAGCCACATTCTTTAGTAGGATCCCTACTCGGTGGTTTTCCTTCCGCCGGTTTTTGACCGTTCTTGACGTTGAAGGATCCTGCATCTGGGCCTGAGATTTCCCGATTTTGGGCAATGGCCATGAGTTTGTCGTGTATTTCCGCGAAGGTTATGGATTAACTTTATCGAGGACGTTTTCGATTACGTTTGCGCTTTCGTGTCGAGGTCTGTAGTGAAGTTCTTTTTGGACGTATTGGACTTGGTCGTATTCTTCGAGATGCAGGCAAAATCATCCGCATCGTCCTTCTGAGCTCATGCTGTTGTCGACTGTTCGCCGTATGTTAGCGAAAGGTGGTGAGATGATCTTTGAGCGAAATCTCGGGTGAGTACTGTAGACTCGTAAGGTTGGAATATGTAATGAAGAGTGTGGTGACTGTCTGTAGATCAAACTGTTCTTCCAGTCTTTCCACAAGACTAGGGTTTCATCTTGAGGATCACATCTTTGACTTCTTCACAACGTTGTTGAGGATAAAGGAGACTGCCCAGTTGGTTTTGTCTTCCCACTTCCGGTATGCCTTCTTGAAGGCTTTCTGACTCGCTAAGTGGTCCGCCGCGGATGTTTCGGAGAGTAAGAGTCGTATGTTCGGCCGACGGTTCTTTAGCGATGCTTTGATTAGGTCGATCGTTCGGTAGTATTTGAGTGCGACTTCGGCTTCGAACCTCCATTTGCGATAGTTGTCTTTGCCAGTGAGTTTCTTGGCAAGAGTTGGAATGCGGCTGGGGTTGCTTTCGTTGTCGGACATCGTTTCGAAGTGTTTTCAAACGGTATGGATCAAAGAGGTGTTGTTGTTGCTTATTGTTTGTGCGTAGTGGAAGCTTTTTTATCGAGCCGGGCTCATAACCTTTTAAACAATAGGCTAAGAGTATACTTGTATGGAGGATATAACTAAAGAACAAACTTGATTGATACCTAAAGAAAGACGCAGGGAAAGCCTGCTTATATAGTTACAAATGTGCTAACATAAAAAATATCCGTATCCCAAATACAAAGTAAAAGCCCATCCATTACCATACAATTCTTCCGATGCTCGGATAGAATTTCCTTCCGTCGGTTATACTATTCCCCCGCCTGGTTACCCTGCCGGACCATCTGGGATTCTATTCCTCCGGTGTTACTACACCCCGTATTCGCCACACTTAACTTCACAGAGTGTTACTCATTCCAACAGCAGCTACCTATCTAATAATAACACTAGTAGTATGTATGTAGGTACGTACCTGCTTGGGTTCTGGTTGAGCTGTCCAGGGCCCTGTGCGAAAAGATTGCTCATAAAAAAATACGAAAAGCAAAAAAAAAAAAACTCGTTTCCTTACCATTTGTGCGGGTTCCTGGGTTAAGCCAGACACACAGCACTTTAACTCCAAAACTTACCTCCTACTGTCCTCCATCCCGAGATTACCATGATCCATGCTCAACACTATCATACGTAATCATCTCAGTCTTTCTTCTGCTCCTTGGTCCTCTTTCATCCAAATCCTCCTGTAGCCACCTCAGAACTAATTCAAGCAACGCAGAGTTTCTAAATAACCCTCCAGACTCCTTCCCCGTAGCAGGTGGAGGAAGATCAAACGACTCCACTGGTCCATACTTTCTAATCGTCCCCAAAGTCATTCTTACGAGATGGGTTGGCCAACCCGCCAACCCGTCCATGATGTGCGTAGCATAGACAATCGTACAAGCACGTGTCTTTGTCTCTGTGGCCAAGAAGGAGAGGAAGCGGCTACGCGCCAAGACGTCTAAATCGACAGTGACTTCGTCGAGAAGGAGAATAGACCAGGGACGGAGGAGACCCATGGTCAATTGAACACGGCGGCGTTCACCTGTTATAGGGTACTTTAGATCTATCAAATATGAAAGAAGGATAGAGAGACTACCATCAGAGACCTGGTGCATACGCCAATCCACATCGATGTCGAGGATACGGATTAATTCGTCACGGCGTGTAGGATATGCATTACCACCAACACTGGCGAGAAGCTCGTGTACGTAGATATCGTTACGTACAATCGGGTTCAGTACCCATTCTATTACTCTCACCGTAGGTTAAACGGTGAACCACCGATGAGGATTAGGCGACTGAGTTGAGGGGTAATGATACCAAGACCAAGATAGGTCACGCCCTCAAGACCCATTTTAAACGGGTCCACGCCACCGATCAGAATTGTTCCGTTTGTCGTTAACTTTTTGCCTATGACGTACGTCATTAGCGCACCATTTTCGTCATCGAATACAAGAATGTACGAACCGGAAGCGAGTCGTAGCAATGTTGTTTTCCCGGCTCCATTTGCTATTTTTATTTATTTAACCCATTAGCCTCTCTACTTTGTCCTAGTCTCAGTTCATTCTTTTCAGCCTCAATATAATGAACATACCGCCGATCAACAGCGTGCGGCTACCCGGCGGGAGGTCAACATTGATATCCTTCAACCCCTCACTGCCATCAGGGAAATTGTAGGTTAGGTCCGAGATGTGGATCGACGGTGCTTCGGCAACCATTTTAGATTGGAAGCTGGATCGGAGATGCAGTCTGTTAGAGAAGGAGGGCAGAGGGATGATCAGGGAAGATCGGGAGGGGATTTTGTTTTTCGAAAGGGATGGTGGAACGTCGTGAGACGTTAGCACTCGGAACTAGGATCCGGCGGGGTTAGGTGTGATGACTTCGATTTGCAAGCCTAAGGGTACACTGTATTGATCGGTCGGTAAACCCCGCAGAGCCGCACTTGCTGACCAGGACCTTGGATTTCTCACTACCGGATAATTCTTAACAAGCTTTGGCCAAGAAGACTTTTCTGTACTGGTAAGTTAGGCCTAATATGGGATGGTGATATGTAAATACTGTACGTTTCCCGGGTATATAGTGAAGTATCGGAGGGAATTTACAGTGAAGCCTGCTCCTTTGATTTATACGTCTAGTTGACTTTCAGGCGTAGGAATACGTATTTTATCAAAAGGCTTTGCTTCTATAATGTCTGTCCTTAAATAGTAATGCTCTTTGCATTAATATATGGCAACTACCCCCCAGGCCATTAAGTATATCTCTATTTCAAAAAGGAAAACCCAGAACTGTCAAGGTTTATAGGTTGACCGGTACTACTACATTTACGGATTTTATAATTCTCTTTAACAAGATAATAGCTACCCAAGCTAGCCTAATATTTTTTACGGAAGCCCCCCCTGAGAGCGATCAATCCATCTTTGGCCCGCAGCCAACTAGCCTTCGAGGAATAAGACCAAAAAATCCTCCTTGTTCCACCACCTCTAAACCCTATTACTGTCATTTCCCTTTCTTAGTCTCTAACCCCCCATCAACCTCAGCACTAGCAGTAGCCGTCGGTGCCCACGTCAATGGATTTTTATTATAGATCGGCCATGGTGGCACAATCGCCAAAAATGTTAATGCCGTCCCGCCAAGCCCGACATAGACCGTATACTTCAAGTCGTCTAGAAAGAACCCTGTCAAGAACGCTACAATCTACTCCTGCCGTTAGCGATGTAATACGCGACGATGAGATTGGGAAGAACCCACTCCGGTAAATCCGAGAAGCAAAGTTGTGAGTGTTTCAGCTAACCGTTGGCCCTGGTGGGAGTGTTAATTGGGTGACTATCGGGCAAAGCTATTGGGAAATCGGCCTACCTCAAAATCCTGTTGGAGTTCTAGTTAGCCAGCGGTTAGGTGGAGCTTGAGAGAGAGGGGGAATTACGATGAAGCCATCAATGATGCTTTGGATTTGGTCCATGGTTGATGAGGATGCGACAGTTGTGACTAGCTATGTAGCTGGGCTGTTGTTTTTAGTAGGTTTCGGGAAAGCTGGCCTGTTGAGACTTGTGTAATGCTGTTGTAACCCTTACCCTAGCACAACAAGGATCACAGACAATGGGAGTTTTGTGCAACTTCTACTTGGCCGCGTTAACAAATACGTATTAAGGTGTTTAGTGATTCCTACAGTCTGTTTTTCTACCGCGCAAAGGTTGGCAGGATGATAATTTGTTATATGAAATATGGATGACACCCGACCAAAGTATTGTCAAATAACAAAGATACATGGCCTTAGGTAGCTATTGGGCTATTTACTTTTAAATTGCTTCCTCTCCTTTAACAGGACTTTACTCACTTTGTGTTGGCTTCTATTGCGTTACTATGCTGTGCAAATGTGGATATTTTTGCCAAGACAATGAGCGGCCAATGGCGGCCAAATTTCTCCTTGGCATGCCAAGGGCGGCCAATTCCCGGCGGCCAATTTTTCTACCCAAAGTCCTTAAATACAACTCTCCCCCCTCTCTACTTTGTTTCCTCGTGCCAGATAAGATCGCAGAAATGCCTTCGGAGGGCACCTTAGAAACCTTCCTGCTTCTTCCCCAATATCTTGCTTGCAAGAGGCGATTAATTCGCTTCTTGCAAGTAGGATATGGAGAAAAGTGTCTTTTTTGCTTGTGCAAAAGACATTTTTCTCCAACGATACCTACGGTTGGAGCAATCCATGACAGTCTAACCGCATTGGGTTAGACTGCTACATAGGCTAGCCTTATATAGTTAGTGTTTTGAATTGTAATCTAAAATAGTGGTTTCCTCTTTTTGATGTGACTTCATGCAATCCAGCGGCGTGTGTGTACTTACCTTCAAGGGAAATGTACTTATATATGAGCCGTTCAATAGTGCCTTTGATTACTGTAGACTTGAGTTTTTTGTTTTTTCCCTTCATATCCCCGTCTACATTCGTAGCAGCTCTCTTTATTCATCTTCCAGTACTGTTTGGGGTTCCTATGGCCCGTATGTACGTCTTTTTTCCTGGGATTAAATCTTCTTACGTGCTGTAGCCTCCTCTCTGGAGGAGAATTGAATCAGATATGTCTACAGGTGATCAAATCTCATGGAGTTCAATTCTGAGCCACGAACTCGCTTTATCACTTAATTGGGCACTATGCGGCTTGGCTTGTGTCCCATGAAGAGGGGTATTTTCTACGGGCGTAGCACTGCCTCATTTAGTCTTCCTCCAGATACAAGAATTTTCCACGGGTGTGGCAATGCCTCACTTAGCCTTCCTCCAGATACAGGAATTGAAGCCAGAATCTAGGCTACCGATGTGGCCAAGTATGATATAATAAAATCTATCCTTGTATTCGGTTCAGCGTGAAGAGTTACTCGAAGCAGTCTTCTGTAGTTAATTGAAAAGTCTGTCCACAAACACCGTGTATCGGCGTTTCTTTTGCCTCCACTTTGGTATTTCAAGGCTTCGGTAGTTTACCATAAGGAATTATTGGCTCATTTTCCTTATAGTCTAGGAACAGTTCTCGGCACTTCCCTCAAAACCATCAAAATTCAGACCTAGACCTTCTGGGGTGCGAGGTCAACCACCTAGGAAACCGTAGTTTATAACAATTGACTGATATACCACCAGAGCTTGGAGAAGGAGATGTCAATTACGAGAAAATTAAGTATCTAAATATCTTTCTAAACGCTGATATACATGGAAAAAAAATTCACAACAGAAGTATCCCTTTCGTCTGATTATATCCCTAGCTCCTAACTAAACTCCGTACCTGAAATTAAGACTACCATAGCTTTGTCGTAAATTTTCTTTATCGTAGACTTCATCTATGCTAGAACAATGCAATAGACTAATTTTGTCAGGAATATGTATCGTAATAATTGTAGTTTGCGGTGTAGATGCGTACAAAAGAGTGTAATTAGATTACCTATTGAGGTTCAGTTGGCATTTCGACTATATTCGCTGGTATCTGTACTGGTACATATTTCATCGAAACCCTCTCAGGCTGAGAATATCTCACCGGTTCTAGTGAGATATGTGTGTTTTTTGTCTTAGAACTTTTGTCGAAAGGAGGAGAAAGTATTGGGCAGCATTGTAAGTTGAACATTGAAGACATAGTGTGTATGTATCGCTCTTTTCTTGCAATATTGTGTTGGTTTCGAGTTTTTGAGATTCTCAAAGAGCTAAAAATAAGTGGCATAGAACAAAAATTTATTCGAGGGGGGGGGGGGGCGGTGGAGGGTTTAAATAGGAGGGAAGGTCAACCCTGTCCCCCTCCATTTTCACTTAACCTCCCACTCCCATATACATTACGTGCGCTGATACCAGCAGTAAAAGGGCCAGAGCGTTTGAGGTAGATTGTGAATGAATCACAATTCGCATGTACCTTGAAGGCTTGGATTTTGATATGTCTTTACTGATTTATGCGATAATCCGGCTAGGGGTAATCGTAGGTAGTGTAGGCGGTCGGAAACTATCCCATAAATTGGGGACCCTCAGGACTCCAATTAGTGATGACCGATAGCGAGTTATTTTTGTGTGTACTTGACAGAGAGTTGCTTTCTTAGAGCAAGAAACCTATAGTTTCGAGATTACGTTGAGCCGAGTGATGTTTTATGATTCTAGAAATACCGGGAAGTAGCGACACGTAAACACGTGCTACGTTTTTTACCTAGCGATTTAACGACATAAAAAACAAACAAACAAACACGTAGGGATATATTCCTTATCCATTCTCCAGCAAAAAAAAAAGAAGAAAAAGGGAATCAGGCGGTGTATGCAGTAGGGTGGGGCAGGGGGGATTATCAACTGTTACACCATTGCGTTTACATGTCACGAATCATCTAGAAGTTTTTGATAATTGATGCTGGAAATGCGGGGAGCTGATATCGGGTCGACTAGTACACTCTGGGAAACTATAAGGCGTTGGTGTAGTTTTTGGCCCTGTCACTCGATCAACTCTTGGGACTTTACGTTAACTCTCGGAATTATACATATGTCAAAGTACGAGGCTAGGTCATGGCAGGCAAGAAGGACATGGAAATACCTCTTATCGGCAACGGTGTCCGGTTTGTTTGACGTCGCTTAATATCACAATATAAGACCTGCTTTTGGTTGGGACCCATATTTTTAGTTGCTCTTTCCTGATCAGGGTGACGGTTCTTGTGAAAGAAAACGTCTGGTTTGATTTCGGCAATTATAGCCGATCGGATCGATTGTTGACGGCGATTGGCTCGCATAGGGGACGTACGGGTTTCCTAAAAACATCTCTGGTGCGCCAGGCACTCCAGGGGCTCGGCGGGATTTTTTTTCTGATAGCTGTACGACGGATGCTGTCAGCTGACGGACAGAGTGTTGATGCAATGGGGGGGGAAATGACATATCTGCATGGTGCATATCAACACCACCAGCTACGCGTTTTTCAGGCACCCTACCCAGGGATGCTCTTGCCTGCCACGGGTATCTAGACCACTTGTTTCCTTGACCTGAAATTCCTCTCCCTCATTTCAAGGTATGGCAGTACGCCTCACCTCACATGACCTAGAGGATGTAGTATATATAAGGGTCGAAGGTCTCGGAAAGGCCTCGGAAAGGCCTTTGCTTTGGTTTGCCCAAATACACCATTCAGTGATTATCGACCTGCCCTTACTAGAGCAGGATTTCCCCTGGTACGGTAACGTATAAACCAAGTGAATATCCCGACAGGATTATTTGGGTTGTATAATAAAGAAACTTTGTGGGGAACCCTTAGCACTCATACGTTTTTCAACGCCTCAGGAAATATGGGGAGCCACCCTCAAAAGTAGCCAAACACAGGCCCGCCACGGCACAGTATAAACAGTACGGGACAAAACGTTATTTCTTGGCGAAGCGGCGAAATTTTCTCGAAATTTCCCCTAAAAACCCCCACTGTTCCCTCTCTCCTTCCCTTCTTTCTTTCCTCCCTTCTTTCCTCATGAGATGTCGACCTCCCTCCCTCCCTCCCTCCCTCCTATCTCCATCAATTCCTTCTCCTCAGGGTTGACTTTTTTTAAAAAATCTTTCCAGGTTCATAGCTAGTCTATGAACCGACCTTTTCTACCCCTTGAGGGGGTCATCACTGACCTCCTCGCTATCTCTTTAATGGCCAGGGTCGCCGCCTGGTCTGGTTTTTGGGTTCATACCCTTTTTCCTTTTTCGTTATCTTCCTGGCCTTTGTGCGAGGGGATGAAGAAAATTATGTGTTCCTTGTTCCTAGTTCCTAGTTCCTCGTTCCTTTGGCTTTCTTGTGGGGTTTTATGGGTTTGTGGGTTATAGGTTTGGGTGCATTGAATATTTCTGGGGGGCTTTAGGCTGAGAAACCGAACGAACTATGAAACGCACGGGTTTTTGCAGTGATGTATTTGGAACTATATCACATAGCCAGCCAACCAGCCGTCAAATATAAAATTTTGATAGATATACTTAGCACTAAAAAGAAAACCGTAGAACAAAAGAGATATCAGTGAAATGAAATTACTTGCCGGTGAAGGAATGAGGCACTACAGAAGTTAAATTGTTGATGTTGCCTGTTGGTGAGAGTAGTTGTTAGTGACTCCGAATCGTAAAAGCGAAATAGAGTGGGAGTATCTAAGGCGACAAGAAGATCGAAAAATGGACCGTTGGTATCGTTTTCGGGATTAACGGACAACAGTAAATACTCTGTAGATCTAGGTCTCCTCACATCCCTCGGTTCTCTATACTCTTTGAGCACACAGCTCAACTCGAGCTCACAAGGGAATAGGTCGTAGGACTACATGCACTTTCACAAAGGTATTGTGGCTAGGTAGAAATGATTATATACTATTCCTAGCTGGGTTAGTATGTATGACTGGGAAAGCCACCGAGTGACTTCACATGACTCAGTATGGGATGTAACTGTGAAGACTCGTGCATCTATAACTGAGCTAGGTTGAGAAGATTGTGGTTCTCAAAAATCTAATGTTTTTATAACAGATATGACGAATTAAGCCTTCGGGTAAGGCAATGCTTATAAGTGTTGGACATACCGTATCAACTGGCAAAATCCGTTTTTGCACTTTGAGGTTGGGGTAAGTGGCGGACCGCCTAGCTTTTAAAGGCAGCCACTATCCTCAGTTGGGCGAATTTTTAGCTACATGTAGATTTTTAGTGTATGGAAGCGAAAGTTAGAGAGGTTCAGCTGGAGCTACCCCTCCCAGCGTGATTTATGGATTTGTATGTCTCACTCAAACTTGAGGTCAGGATCTGAAACAGCTGGTCCTGGCCATATAGTATTTCATCATCGGACCAGCGTAGTATTCTGGGAAGGTTGTTTGGGATTTTATATATCTGTGTTTCCATATGTAGTTACATGTACTGTATGTGCACCCCACTCAAGATCCTTGGCACTCACTTCCCCCGACGTCATCTACTCCCACGCCCCAACTACATCAACTACATCCTCAAATATGAAACGAATTCCTCTGCGTACCTTCATCATCATCACAGCGGTCAGTTATGTATCAGCGTCTTTCGCCGTTCTTGCGACAACAGTACCTACGACAATCCGTCTACAGCAGGTGTAGTCCTAAGGCGACGAGAGCCTTGCACAGCGATAACTTTAAGAGACCCCCAGCGAATCCACCCAATCAATCCCCGCAATTCCAAGCGGGGCAAAAATTATCTTGTGGTAATACTGGAAATCAAAATGTACTCACACAAAGGAATACTCTAAGGCTACGCCTTAACACGTGCTCTAGCGCAATAATATGGAAAAGGATGACAGCTACGGTTGGGTTTAATAAGACTGGGTATATCGATATGGACCCAAATGAAAGGCTACTATTCTTCGATAGTCTGTTTGTCTCTACCCCTAGCATAATGTATCAATGCTAATTAGAGCACGTAGATATATTCCCTCTAAAGACCGCTGCCTTCGACCTCCGCTACCTCGTTACCCGCCTTGACAAGATCTCCTTCGAGTCACGTATCAGAAACTACATCCCACCCGAACTCACCTCTCCAGAAAGCCCTCTCACTTTTCGAATCACTTCCATCATCCCACGGGTGAAGGATGGCGGTGCGTTTGTTAAATACGTATCCTCATCTCCTCTGGAAGCCGAACAGGCGATATCGCAATACTTAAAAGATAAGCGGATAAAACCCTGGTACTCACCATTTCGGCGTGTTAAGGCTTTTTCGGTGCATGGAAAGCCATGGCTAGAGGACCTACGCATGTTCCCGAGCACTAAGCTCAGGGTTGAGTTCGTCGGGAGTGATGGTGTTCTTTCCCAAGAACAACTTTACGCGTTTTTCAGACGCTATGGTAATATCATCGAAATCACTCCACAGCCTCCGGCATCAAAAGATCTTCCCCACTATGCAATGATTCAATACTCCACTATTCGCTCTGCTACTGCAGCCCGAAACTGCCTGCATGGCTCAATAGCCCAGGAGCTCCAAACAATCACCGGCAAGGAGCTCGCAGTAACTATGCGAATTTTTTATGAGCGAACAATGAAGGTCCACTGGATCCGCGACTGGATTTTCTCCCACCCGCGTATTGTCATCCCTATCGTTACCGCGATCCTAGCAGCAATAACAGTCGCCATCTTTGACCCTGTTAGGACCTGGTTTGTTGAGGCAAGAATCACTCGCTCTCTCCACTTTACGGAGTCGCCGTACTGGGCGTGGCTGAAGAAGTACACAATTGGCCAACTACCAATCGGCCTCAGACGCGGTAGGATGAACGATCTCTGGGCTGTCTGGGATGAGCGTAAAGAATCCGCCGAGCAACTCCAAGCGTGGCTGCGTGAAACCGTTGAAACTTTTATCGTTGTTCAGGGCCCTCGCGGATCCGGCAAGAAAGATCTAGTCATTGACACAGTCCTCAAGGGTCGTAAAAACGTACTCGTGATCGACTGTGAACCGATAGATGAGGCACATGGGGATAGTGCTACTATTGCTGCTGCAGCCGCAGAGGTTGGATATCGTCCGGTATTTTCGTGGCTGAACACGATCAGTAGTCTTCTTGATCTTGCAGCGCAAGGGACACTTGGGAGCTCTGCGGGGTTTAGTCAGACGCTGGAGACACAGTTCACTAAGATTCTGCAAAATACAGCGACAGCTCTGAAGAGGATTGCATTGAAGGAGAAGGGGAACTCAGACAAAGATATAGGGCTGAGTGATGATGAATACCTCAGTACGCATCCAGAGAATCGGCCAGTTGTTGTTATTGATAACTTCTTGCATATGGAGGGAAATAGCATCATATACGAGAAACTTGCTGATTGGTACTAATTCCCCTCCTCAATCCACAAATTGATTTCCTAACGATATACAAATATAGGGCTGCGCTCCTCGTCTCTGCTAATGTTGCGCATGTAATATTTCTAACAAACGACACCTCCTTCTCTAAATCCTTGGCCAAGTCCCTCCCTGACCGGGTCTTCCGCTCAATCCTCCTTGGCGACGCAGCTCCTGAATCTGCAAAACGGTTTGTGCTGAGGCACATCAACGATGAGCTATCAGGGGCATCCAATGAGAAATCCCTGTCCGAACTTGACAGTTCCATCCAGGCTCTCGGTGGTCGGTTAACGGACCTTGAGAGTCTTGCTAGGAGAATCAAAACTGGAGAAACTCCGAAGAAGGCTGTCCAGGAAATCATTGAAACTTCTGCATCTGAGATCTTGAAACTCTATTTTTTGGAAGAGGGAAGCCGAAAGAAGAGAAACTGGTCATCGTCTCAAGCATGGTATCTCGTCAAGGCTCTTGCCTCCCAAGGAGAGGTCCCGTTTAATCAGGTGGTTATTCACGATTTGTTCCGCATGGACGAGGAACCTATCCAGAGTCTTGAACAGGCAGAGATGATCCAGATCGTTACAAACAATGGGCGGCCGTACTCTATTAGACCAGGGAGACCAGTCTACCAAGCTGCGTTTCAGAGGTTGCTGGATGATAAAGTATTGACCGCGAAAATGGACCTAGTTAGTTTCAAGACAATTATTAAAGGTGAAGATGCAATTATAGAGAAGGCTGAAAAGGAACTGGAGATGTTGGCGACGCTGCCTAAACAGCCGAAAGGGAGGGCGGAGTATTTGCTTGAAAAGGTGGCAGTGGCGCAGAAGAAGGTCATGGATGCTGAGAAGGCGATTTTGGGACTGAAGAAATGTTTGAAGACTGATTACTAGTAGGTGGTAGCCGATATAGTGGAGGTGATATTTTGATCATTGATAGCGAGCGGAGATCATTGATAGTGGATACCCTAGAACATGTAAAATTTACTTATAGCAAAGAACTCCCAACTTTTTCTAAAGCACATGTACATAATATACATTTTATACCCTATTTCCATCTCTCAATCTGGTTGCCTCCCTCCGCTCCATTTGCTTCTCCAATGCTATCCTTGTCCCATTGACAATCTCTACATGCTCAATTTTGTGTATCCTTTGCTCGAGCTCCTCTAAGCTTTCACCAGGCACTAATTCTATCTCCCGCACGATAATTGGATCTCCACGATCTACTGCTGCTATAACGTGATGTATCATTATCCCCGTCTTCTCAATCTCCCCCTTCTGAAACGCTTCATATGCCCTCTCAATCGCACCTGCCCCATCAAACTGTGTCGGAAGTGCCGGGTGAAGGTTTATAATCTCGACCTTCTCAGCCTCCAGTGGTTCCAGCGCTGTAGTTGAAAAGATATGCATCCATCCCGCACACACAACCATATCCGGACTTTCCTTCAGAATCAGCTGGGCAAGGTCCGCATCATAAGCTTTACGAGCCTCCTCAACGGTAGCATGACGCTTCTTGTATGGAACAAGATTATGATACGCCGTTGGAATACCAGCGTTAGCGGCGCGAGTGAGTCCGTAGGCGGCTTTCTTATTCGAGATTACGCGAACGATACTGCCGGGGAGTGCGGGAGGGGATGAAGTAGTCGCGTCGATGAGGGCTTGGAGATTGGAGCCATTGCCGGAGATTAGAACAACGAGACGAGGGGAGTATGATGTGCTGTTTTCCATTGTGGAAGTCTTCTATATTGGAGATTGAAGTTTTTGGATGGTGGGGTGGAGGGGTGGTGGGGTAGTGGGGGGGGGGATTATGCCCCGCATTGGAAGTCTTTTTTTTTTTTTTTTTTAGTGGATTGACCCCCACATACCCGTATGCATGCGTAGTGGAATGCATTTGCTAGTGAGTGACACCATCCAGCTAAATATTGTATCACTGCAAGATTTATATCTACTACTCGCCCACATACTTCAAATACAGCACACTTAGTACTGTCTAGTGTTCGTCTTGGGGCGGTTTGGAGCGGTTCCGAAACTCATGGAACCGCCCCGGCCCGGGTTCGGGGCATAATTTTCAGTGAAGGAACCGCCTCAACGGGGGGATAACTACCGGGGCACCTTTGGGCCCCTGTAAGTTAATTAAGTTAAAACTCAGTTAATGGGGGATTTTCAAAGAGCAAACCCGACCCGGTCGGGATTGGGGTGGTTCGGGACAGTTTCTTGGCGCGGGTTACAACCAAGTCCGCACACCAAAGAGCGAGGCACTCGTTACTACCAATATATACTTGGGGGAAAAGACAAACTACAAGAGTTTCGGAGGCGAAAACCAGGAATTTTAGGAATGAGGCTAGAACACGATAATTAAGACGTATTAGTTGGGGGGTTGGGTATATTGTGTGAGTACGTTACTCTTTTTGTATAGAGACTCCATTGGAATCCATACCCAAAGTGACAGATTCTATTTTTCAGCAAATACATGAACTATAAAATCATCTATTCCTCTCCTTGACCTCCCTCATCTTCTCCGTCCCCCCTCAGAGTACTCTCTCTAGCTCTTCCTCCTTACTTTTTCTCCGGGGATCGCCACCAACACCTCATATTCTTTCTACGCCTTGACCAACTCCTCCCCACGCAATCCCCCCTCACCGGTAATCTGTATAACCTTCTCGAACGCCATGGCAGGTGTGTCGGGAAAGTAAGTACGGAAAGTCTCACATTCCAGCACACCTCCCCTCGGCGCGGTAGGCCTATAGTAGGGTTAGGGTTTTCAATTGCGGGCTTGAGAAGATGGGAGATAACTGTAAAGAATGACATAGACAGTGGCCTTTTTGTTTGAAATATAGAGACAGACAGAGAGAGTAAAAAGACGTCCAGAGTGAAGGTTATATAAAGCTTCACAGTGAGTTGCATCTGCAGGGATCGTGACAGCTACCCGGTGTGCCTTGCATATCTCCGCCTTGGCTGCAAGGAACACAACCTTAAAGGAATGGCAATGAAAGAAACAGGTACTATGTTGTGACACAAAATATATGTTGATATGAAAAGCCTTGTATGATTCCAGCACAGTATACGATGTCACTCCTACTAAGACATGTCATCTAAATCTTTGGCCAACTAGTTATATCAACGGCAGTAGACTGTATGAGCCCACGCACATTCTATAAAATAACTGTTTATTCATATATGTTATTACAGTGTAATAAAAGTACTCAGGTGCGTGTGGTGTAGAACCCATGTCAACCAGCATTATCAATTAAACGGGAAATAAAATTAGAAAAGTAGTAGCCAAACTATTGTATCCATTTCTTATGCTTCCATATATTGCGGTGTTATCCGGCAGGCAGTTACGTTACATATAGCCACCAATGATTCAAACATGTATTAAATCCTCGATTTAGTACGTTTCTGGGGCGACCTCTCGTAGACTGCTGTTACTATTATACAGCAGGCCGTCTCTAGTACCGTGTTTTTACTGTTACATTCCCATCCTCTAGGTTTATTTATGGGGGATATCACTATTGTATGGGTTCTCTAGGTCCCAATACGAGATTTTGGTTCCATAAATTCATCTCCTGACCATCTCCATCAGCAAAAAAAAATACTATATAAGAGGGTTAAGAGTCTCTCGACAATATGATAAAATAGTAGTCACATAATATTGAGTGGTGTAGCCAGCCTTTTTGAAGTTCTCCGGATCCCAAAATTCTTCAAAATAATCCCCGAGCAGTCAAAAATCCACTTTTGACCTACTCCGATTGGTCAACTTCCAGTATTGGCAACCCCACCATGGGAAAGAGTTGGGGTTGATCTCTGTAGACCTTCAAACAGCTGCGTCGTGGGTCTTCTCGAGGCCTATCCGAGACGTCGCTTTTGGCCTTTAGATTGAGCCACAAATGACACTGGTTATAGCTGTCCGATTTTGACCTTGACCGATGGCACTGTTTCTTACGGAATGAGATTTTGTAACGTTGCATTTAGATATGCATATTTCTCTATATATAGACACCAAGGTTAACTCTTTTGATGTCCTATGCCCCTCCTTGTGTATAGCAGCGGGTCCTAATGCTATAACCACCTTTGGCTAAGCCGTGATCGAACAATCTTTCTAGCTATCGGCGATTACCCTGTCACTCGTTATATATAAGTTAAATTTCCTGACCCGCCGTTAAAACTCGGACATCCACTTTACACAGACCCGATGAACCACCTCCGCAAACAACGACTCCAGGCCGCGCGGTTTCAATGTGAGAGCATTGCTGACCAACTGTATCCCCTCAATGCCTAAATGTCAGAGCGAATCCAGACGTACGTCCGGTAGAACCTCTCGAGCTTCAAGGACAACTGGGTCTCTATGAGTTACTTAGACCCCGAAGAGCTACAGAGTACCTACGATATTATGCGACATGAGAATTTCGAGCTGCAGAGTCAGAGGATGGAAATAAGTGGGAAATGTTTGAAGCCAGCCAGTCAAATATTTTTGCTGGTGAGAAACCATTGTTCCTTCAATAGATAGTCTACTGAGAAACTTAGGCCACCAGAGAACGGCACAGTCTATTCAGAAACATTCCCCGATAGACCGGTCCGCCAGAGAACGTTCCTGGACAAGCGGTGTTCCCTTAATTGATTAGAATAATTCAATATCGGTATCACGAATCGTCACTCGACTTGACCAACCAAGGTGGTACTCGAGCATATTACGTTTGAGAGAGTAGTGATGGAACTGGGCGGACTTTGTACGGCTTGCCGCATCACTGGAAAAATTTTCAATAACTCTTTAAGGTGGGTTGTTGGAGGAATTCTTCTAGAGGTTATAGGTGAAGTGGCGCTCCTATAAGTGGGGACCCTGTTGGCAGGATCCGGACTCACTCTGGCTGAGCAGGTGGGCACCCCGACCAAGTTCCATATCTCATCTAACCAAGCCTTCATCTATTAGATGTAAATTATGGGGTTTTATGGGGAGTCCGTGCACCTCAACCGGATCCTTATGGCATTTCTCTGTCCCCCCGAATGAATGAATGAGGTGGAGGGGAAGATGTAATTTCTTTTTGAGGGGTTCCTAACCCTAGTAGTTAGAGCCTCACAGGGCCGCAATGCGGAAACGTTTGTCTTATTGTACTTTACACACTATTATTTCATCAAGGACGTTATTAAGGGTAGGTTTATATTTTTCAAAGGCTGGCTAAGTGTGGCAAGACCATCTGTCTTTGGATGTACTATACATAGCTTCATACGTTTAGCGCTAGTACAGTCGCACCCCACTTGCTACCTCAGACATCGTACTGCTAAGCTGCAGGTCTCTACAACCAGAGTAAATCTACCACCGTGTAATAAGGGAACTAAGGTAATTAGACCCTTGCGTATATTCGGATAATATTTATGGTCTCAGATCTCCCCAGATTGGCAGTCAGCTGGCCAAAATCTAATTAGGAATGTAGTTCGACAATCTACGATATATTTAGATTATCTGAAAAAGCCTATAGATTATCCTCTGACACTCTAACTAATATGGTTGAATTTGTCTCCGTGGTTCTCTGTTAAATCATTTCTAGTTAACAAGCCCTAGTTATCCCCAGAATATACAAGCTTAGCGCATATTCGATCAACAGGTATAGTGGACCTTAATTCAACTAAGGTTAACATGGATTCTTATAGTAGTTTTAGCTAAGATTTATGCTATTGGCCTTCCACCCATCAAGTACCTAAGAATTTTTATCATAAAGAGCATACGCATTATCAGAATCTCACCCAAAAAGGAACACCCTATCCCATTCCCTAACCTTTTCAAACATACATACTTTAGAAGCAAAAAAAATATTCGCAAAAAGACAAAATAAAGAGAAAAATTCCATGACTGTTGTTACACAACGCTCGGTCGAACCACTAACCAATCCCTGCGTTTACGTCATAACCATCATCAGTACCACCTAGGGCATTGGTATTTGACTAAGTTGCTAATCCCCCCTCTTTACATCTCCCATTTTCTCATTTTTTAATCCAGTGGATATAGATAAGCTAGCCGTCTTTCCTAACCTATCCTCGGGAACACTCCGCGAAAGTGGAACTCTCTACAAGGAGAGATTATAAGTATAATCCTCTTCGATGTTTTGAGATAGCCAGAGTACGATACAGCTATACCGCAGTTTAGTTAGTTTAGAACGTCAATCTTCCAAAGATACCAAGTGCCAAGCGAACCTAAGCATGATGAGCGAGTTTGCAGCGACGTTTGCCACACCAAAGTAGAGCGTCGGGAACGGATATTCTGGAACAATATATTTCAAGATCAAGAAACACTACACCAACCAAGTCAGCAAGCGATAACCCCACATACACAGTACGGCATGCCCAGAACTTACCACTGACCCAGCCAGACCACCAGCAAGCAGAGCAAATCCCATGAACAGTACCAACTTAGCCTTCCACGCTACACCACCGCCGTTGTACGAGAAGCTATCAGCAATCAAGCGGGATTTTTCAATCGAGTTGATACTTTAAACAAAGCGACATTAGCGAAACTCTCTCTGACCTCAAGCCGAGCGTGGTGGGGGGGGGGTACATACACGAGCATTCCCAAAATACTACAGATCAGCGGGATCCATTCCGGGAACTTGATGTGGACAAAGCCTGCATTCGCGACCTTGCTGTAAACAGAGGCATCGATAAAGAACCAGAATCCTAAGGAGAACTATCGATACAGACGTCAGCACGAAAGCTCGGCAAGCCGGGGTAGCAGGGCTGAACCAACAAGAGCTCCGGAGGTATAGACGCCGGCTGTCCTACAGGCTGCCGACGAGGGAAGCTTAGGTAGCGGGATGCGAAAGAGGCCAGACATAGTTGTATGATTTATTCGAAAAAGACAAAGAATCGAGTGGTGGTAGATAGCGAGAGGTTGTATAATCGTGCTGATTCCTGATGTTGGTGCTGGAGATGAACCGGTGCCGCCGCGTCGTCGTGACCCTTGGTTCGGCACCGGATGACAACGCCATTGTTAAACTTGGGCCCTAACCCTTAACTGATCTCCGTCCCCCACTCAGCCCCCCCAAAAAGCGGTCAATTTTCTCCTTACCCCGCCAAGAAGTCTATCCCGCAGCGGCCAAATGCACTCTTGGCAGCCCGTTCCCTTTTACTTTAAATACCCCACTACCCCCCTCTTCTACTGATTCTTTCCTTGGGGTCTCCCAAGACTACCAAACCCTCCCCCGCTCCTTCTCATTATTTCTGGTTACAGGAAGCGATTTAGTTCGCTTCTTGTAATCGGGGTATGGGAAAAGTGTCTTTTTTGTCTTATACAAAAAAGGGGGGGGGAATCGATACCTACGGTTGGAGCAATCCATGATTGTCTAACCGGATTAGGTTAGATTCATCAATCATCACTACTAGTTCATCACGTGAATATATTTGGTAGTCACTTAGCATCATTTAATATATTTCCGAAAAGAGAACCAGTCGTAGAAGTTGAATATATATGTAAATTAAACTAAGGGGAAAGAAATAGAGTAAATTTTATATTATTTCCCAGCCTAAGTGTGTTTATTGGAGCCGTCTTTTGATTGTGATGCTATCTATATGTGGAAGCACATATAGATATCGAATTATCTCCTGCGATCTACTCCTAATTTCCCTAGCAGCAACTACGTATTTATAAAGGAAGTGTCTACCATACGTTTAAAACTTTACAATAGACTAAAACTTTACAATAGACTAAAACTCTCTATAAGTTGAATTATAGGTGCTTGATGAGGCGGATACACTGCCGACTATAGTGAGGGTCCTAGCACTCTAACGAAGAATGTAGCATTAGAGACACCGGAACTCAGCACCCGGGATTAATTGCCACATGGACTCATTATACTAGTTAAGGTTAAGATTAATAATATAAGACCGCAGGGCTGGGATATAGTGGCTCATGATGTATCACTCGGTTGTCAGAACCACATGTCTTACGCACTGTTCCTAGAAATTTCGAAAGTTTCACCTCGGTCAAAATAATTGCCGGATTCCGGGTACTACATGTAATTCTACATGGGGGTTTTACTAAAGTCTGTAATCTACCCTACTAATGAATAACTCCATTTGTTATATCAATTTTACCTTACAAAAGTCCATAGGGTTAGCCTACTATAGGGGATTATTTTCTAGAAAGAACAGAAACAAATGGATTATGCACGTTGCCTATACGATGAGACAAATACTATGGGCTAAAATATGTTTATCACGGAAGAATCCAGGACCCTTGCAAGTTGAAAACCGCGCTACGCCGCCACGTCGCAACCATGGATAAGGAAGGAGCTCTAGTGCAAGGCACTTAGGGCAATTCCAATCGGATATCTCGGACTCTGGGGGATATTGTTTGCCGCCAAAACCCCACTTTGGGGCATTGTTGTGGTGAAAGGGGCTCAGCAACCTTGGTGTAGAGATCGGGTTAGGACCAGCTCAACAAGCATTTGGATATTTCCAAGCGAGAAATACATTGCAATGCTTAATTTTCATGTGCAGTAGAAGATGCCAAGATTTCAAAAGCGCTGTATGGGTCTATAAACAAGCTTTTTTACTTGGCCTCAGCCATGCTACTGCCTTGACTACTAACATTCTATCCAATGATATATGCTGCTGATATATAGTGGTATGACAAACCTAGGCTTAGAGTGTTTATAAAAAGATATCTACATGTAGTGTTACCATTCATTCCGATGAGGAGGGGCACCTTGTTATCGTCCATTCTCGCTTGAAGAGGTTAGCTGGCCCACTTTCATTCTGTGCAACCGGATCATTTGTGCCATGTACAGTGTGCAGGAGTCACAGCCCCCCCTTCTGTGATTGATACACTGGCAGTCCGTTTTATTTAAGAGGCACCGGTGTTGGCGTCTTTTTTTTCTTGATGAATTATCGCACGTCGTTACAATATTAGCCATCATATCTGTACATACGACATTCAGTATACACCGTTTCACTTCCAATATGGCAAAAAGACTATTCCTTGTCGGTGCTCTTGTACTAGGGGCTGTTGATAGATGCTATGCTGCGAACGCTACTGAAATCTCGTCTGATGGCTGCGTCGACAAATCCGGCTTCGAAACATGCATCGCGAATTCAGTCACTGCGGAGACTCTCTGTATAAAAGAAGCGAACGGCGTATCAGAAGCAATTATAGGCTGTGGACTGGGCCACCAGATCAATCAGATGAACTGCTACATGAGCTCTTGTTGGAATAAGGTTGGTTTTCTTGCTTGTATCTAATATCTATAAGCTAATCGAGTGCCTCTACTCTAGGTCTACTCATGTGAATACTCAATGCTCGCGGCCCAGTACACATCTATGCGAGATCTAGTCACACCCGAAAAGATTCCATTCTGGCCAGCACCCGATAACGCCCCTGGTGGCTGCTCTTGTAACATCGGGGAGGCTTATCTCAACGCTAGTCAGTTTATAATTCAGAGCATTGGTTGTTCGTCATCTGGGTCGACCGGGCTCGCCGACGTATCGACTATTTTTGGTTGTACTTGCTGTTCATGGTCTGGAGCGCTTTCAGCGTAAGTATCCATTGCCTTGGCCTTTCACCTCGTAGCTTTTATAGAGTATAATTATGCCTAACACCCGAGATATAGTGTATATGATATCTGCCCACACAATGACCCCGCTGAACTTGACCTCGGCGAGTACTTTAGCTCACTCCGTTCATTTGAGAGTCAAGTTGGCATGGGCGAGTGCTCCACTGTTGTAAACAGCTCATGTGTTTCCAATTATGGCGTCGCGGAAGTCCCAGGAGGGACTTTCCAGAACCCTGATACAATTAGTTCTTTATTTGGAACCGAGCCTTTTTCTACGACTGGGGGAAGCCTGACTACCCCACCAGGAGGTGCAACGATGACGTGGTCCATCTTTAGCCAAGAGTTCACCGTTACGGCAGCGGCAGCAGTTAACGGGGGTACTTCTGGCGATACTTCAGATGTTGTAGTTACAACTACGAATTCCGCAGGACAGACGGTTACAAGCACTTCTAAGAGCACTGCTACAGGAACTGCGGCAAGTGGAGTGGGGAATTCCGCCGATAATCTATCGGGGAAGATTAATGTGGGGATGTGGGCCCCGGTTATGATTGGTACACTCTGGTTAGGACTATAGATTTCATGTCTCAACTATATAGAATGTGGTTAGTATAAGTGTGTCTAGAGCATGTTTGATGTCTGTAGAAAGCATTCCCATAGCAGTACTTTACTGTATACTCTATTCAGTATTAATTGATATTAATGATTATTGAAGCCAATAAGCGTATACGTACACGGATGGGTAAATTCTTCTCCAGGAATGCAAAATCCTAAATTTATTTCTAGTATTCTCGGTGTTTCATGTACCTGAATTGAGAATTAAAGCTCTAGAAATATATGAAAGCGAGATGAATCATTAATTAATAAGGTACCTCTTTTGCCCAATTCCTGCCATAGGATACGTGTATCTATATATATATTAGCTACCCAGAAAATAAAGAAAGTAGTAAGCCAAGTATTATACTAAGATAGGCGGGAACTTATCTCGAATTACCCACAGTTCACATCGATTTACTAAAGAAATTCTCCGCGCCCAATATGCCAGGTCATCGCCCGGTTATAGCGCTGCATCTGGTAGAGCCTGGAGTCGTAATTCGAACCAATATCCTCGAAATTCAACACATTTCCTCCAAAAACAACTTCCAGAATCCTCGCTCTCGTTTCTTCGTACCCAGGGTTGATTATGTTTGAGTTTAGGAGTCGCAAGGTGGGGGAGTAACTTGATGAGAGTATTCGCTGTCTCTGTAGTGTTATGTGATCTGTTGCGGGGTATGTTTGTGCCCTTACCGGTATTACCCTCACACGCTAGAATAGTACCTCTCTGTTCTTGGCTCTTGAACCTCTTACAACTGTTCAACTATCGCATTATGATATCTTCTAACTTATGGTCATCATTTTTATCTAGAACCATATATCTCCTGAAATCTGAATCATTTCCTCTTATCCTTTTAGTAAGTGATTTAAGCTTAGAGATTATTAAACTATCAGCTACTATCTTAGGAAATATCGACAATTTATTATTATTCAGCAATCGCAAAACCTTTTGTGCCAATACAGCTAAGAATTGACATTATTCTCCTCTAACCCTTTAATTATATATGTCTCTTACAAAAAAAACTTAACTACCTGATTTACTCATTATCATTGGGTTTAACATTATGCTGATTTACATGTAGCTAGCTCGGACGTTGTAGAACTGCTTATGATCGACCTTATTACTACCCGTTAAGGCACCGTTGACGTCAACGTCACACAAACAACCACACGTCTCCATCAACGCGCTTCACCACCAAGAAAGATATGGAAGATCCAAGAGGTAAGTACCATATAAATCCCAATATCTAAAGGACAATATACTAACTCCAAGCTAGAAATCGCCTGGCAGCAACGCTATGACCAGCATTCTCACAACAACGCGATCCGCGTCGCCTTCACCGCAATCTATACCCGTGCTATCCCCAACGCGCGCATCGAGCAGCACTATAAGAGTAGAATACCGTCCGTTAAGCAATGGGTTGCAGCCAAACTGGAGCTCGAGAGTGCATTAGACAAAGCTGAGGAGGGGGAGCAGGCGGGGGTGGAAGAGGATACACAAGATCATGACATGCCAGATACAGATACGGGAATGGATGTGGTTGCTGAACCGAGGAAGGGGGGGAAGAGAAAGTTCAATTCTGGGAAGCGAAAAACTTCGTCAGTGAAAACAATGGGGAGAGCAAAGGCGGTAGCAGGTGTTACCAAGGCTGCAGTGGGTACGAGAGCCGTTTCTGGGAAAACGAAAAAAAAATCAGAGCTAGAGAGGCTGCCAAGTAATAGAGACCAGGGTTCTGAAAAACCTGAAGCTGTTACAGTAATAGACGATGAAGGCCAATTTACTGGCTATACTGCTACTGGGGATACGTCCGTTGAAGATGGCCCTCCAATCTCGATCCCCGCACCCTCTCCTGCAGAACCAGTTTCAGACGACCTCTCACAAGTGACAAAGAAATCCCGAATTAAGTCTGCACCAACTGTCAAACCTACGCCCAACACCAAGTCTAAACGAACCCCCAAACCTCGTACTACTATATCCACTTCCTCAGCTATTGTAGTACCCAAATTCTCAAAGCCTGCTCACCCAAAAACCACCTCCGACTTGCCTGAGCAATCAATCACAAATTATGGTATCCTCCCGTACATCCCCGGTATAACTGAAGTCATATTCAACCGCTATCCCTTTCTCCATGCACAGCCGAGAAAAAAGGCAGAGGAAACTACTAGCACGAGGCTTGATACGGGGAGACTCGTGTTAATGTGTATGAAGGCCACTAGACAGAAGAATACCGTAAAAGCAGGGGTTGAGAATAGTGTGGTGGGAGGGACAGGGGAATTAGTGTTTTTGAGGAGGAACGTGGCTAGGGTTAAGAGGGGGCTTGGAATTAGGGAATAAGGATGGTCTACATAAATATATAATTGAGATTTGTGTTTATTTCAAAGTGTAATTGATATAGCATTAGGTAGGCGTCGGTCGAATCACTATACTTATATGTAGTCTTTTTTTTGGGGGGGGGGGTGGTTGGGGTTGAAGTGATGCTAATGACTGGAAGCTACCCCCTTGTTTGAACGACTAGTCCTCGGCCTTATTTATCACTTCCACTTTCCCTTATATCATCATGCATCATTCAACTTGCCAGCTTGGTAGGTTTAGAAGTGGGAGTATCCAATAAACGAAACAGTATATATCTACTTGACTTTCTTCTAAAAGGCAGCTCCATAAGCTCTTGGGCTATTATGAAAATCCAACTCTATCGTCACTCGCGACAACCTACCTAATTTCAATGATTTCTACAGGTCCAATCAGAGCTCCTATGTAGGTCGTGTTACACAAGACTGAGAACAGCCTGGCGACCCCCGCGCAAGGCAACCCCATGAGCTCTTCCATCGACTATATTCAATCAATCTTACAACTACATTAGACCTCCGAGCTCTAAGATATGGCGGAGGTTTTGGGCATCACTTCGGGCATCATCGCCGTTCTAGAGCTGGCCGTAAAGGTCTCTACCTTGAGCTATGGTTATATCGGTGGGGTCAAACGGGCGTCCAAGGATCTCCAAGAGCTTTTGAATGAACTCAATTCACTTATCAAGGTGCTCACGGGATTGCAAGCACACATTAAAGCGAATCCATCGTCGCAAACACTGCAGGCATTTGATCTCGATAATCAAGATGGACCCCTCCGCCGTTGTATTCAGGAACTAGAAACGCTACAAACTGAGCTTAAACCGAAGACAGGGATTATGGGAGGAATCGGAAAATTCACATGGCCATTCAAGGAAAGTAGGATTGCGCAATCTATTTCGCGGATTGAGAGACATAAAATCTTCATCACCCTTGCTTTACAAGCAGATCAGAGGTAAGATTAAATAACCTTCGTAGTATTTGGTGTTTTTTATGCTAACTGTATGCTAGGTCACTTATAAATGATATTAAAGGTGGTCAAGAAGAGTCGGCGGACTGGAGACAGAAAGAGGATATAAATCGTCTAGGTGAGAATGAGAATTTTGTCATTTTAGGAAGCTTACGCCAAATGACCATGGCCCGCCGGGGCTACCTTGTGCATATGAGATATCTATGCACCTCCAGGGTATCTATGGCTGGCCTATTAGTTCTTATGCTCCTCTATTATAGCGTCGTTTACTAATAAGTTTAATTTCTAGATGAGAAACGTGACAAGGTGCTGAACTGGCTATCTGTTGAAGATTTCCAGAAAAAACATCTCGAGATAACCCACAGAAGGCAAGAGAGCACGGGCTCATGGCTGCTGAGGAGGCCTGGGTTTCGGGAGTGGGCCACAGGTCATCTAAACCCTCGACTTCTCTGGGGTTTCGGTATTCGTATGCCATCCCAAGGGTTTTTTTTCACCCCTCTATTTTAAAGTTCAATATTGACTAGACATGATACAGCTGGTGCTGGTAAAACATTTCTCGCCTCGGTTGTCATTGATCATTTCCAAGACAAGGTTATTAAGTCGGCAGGTTACGGGATGGCTTATATCTATTTCGATTATAAAGAGAAGGATCAACAGAAGCCTATAAATGTTCTCGCCAGCTTAATCAAACAACTTGCAGCTCAAATCCCAAGTTTACCCATAGAAATCGAACAACTCCATGATAAACTACAGTCTAAAGGGAAGAGGCCTGAATTTCAGGACTTAGTCCCCACCCTTCTCGCGGTCTTCAAATGCTTTACCAGTGGCCAAGTTTTTTTAGTCTTCGATGCATTGGACGAGTGTGATCAAGATATCCAGCGGAAGGGTCAGAAAGGTCTCCTCGAATTGTGTTATAGTCTAGTGGAGGGTGGTGCCAATTTATTTGTAACCAGTCGCCAGTATCCGGAAGATACTCTGCACAGAGTGAAGATATCGAGATTTACATCCGGCAGAAAATAAATGATGACCCGAAAGCGCGCCGTCTTGTCCAGCAAGCAAACTGCCAAGACAGGATTATATCTGAACTTACTGCTTGTGCACAGGGGATGTAAGTAGTATAGCGGTTATTGAGATAATTCTATGAAGTTACTAATTTTTCTAGGTTCTTACTTGTTGGTTTCCATGTCTAATACCTATGCCAACAAACCACTGCGAAACAAATCTTGGATGCACTTGAAAGACTCAAAAATTCATCCACAAAGGAGCGACCTTTGGATCCTACATACGATAGAGTTATGAAAGCGCTCCGCGATCAATTAGAGAGCTGTAAGGAACTAGGACTTGACATACTTTCGTGGTTAGTCAAGGCTCAGCGGACACTCACCGTCGATGAGCTTCGAACAGCAGTCTCCGTAAAACCTAACATACGAACTAGTCGAGCTAGATTTACCGGACAAGGCAACAATTCTAGATGTTTGTGCTGGTTTAGTGAGAATAGATGAAAAGAGCAATACTATTCGACTCGCTCACTATACGGTTCAGGAGTACCTCCTAGAAAACGCTATAGTCACGAAGGATGCAGAATTCAAGCTAGCAATGGGCTGTATCACCTTTCTTTCATTCGACATATTCGCTCAAGGTGCTTGCAAGGATCAAAATTCTCTTGAAGATAGATTGAAGTTCCCCTTTCTGGATTACGTAGTTCACCAACTATCTTACCATCTCAAATCATGTGATGAGGCCTTATCAACTGATATGGTTCTGAGGTTCCTCGGGAAACCTGACAATATTTCTTCCTGGGTTCAGATTTGGTACCATGATCATGAAACGAACGGGACCTGTTCCTATTTTACGAGGTACCCTAAAGGACGCAGTCCTTTACACATAGCTAGTGTCCTAGGACACCTAACAGTAGTTCAAATACTACTAGAGAAGGGTGCTGATATCTTGTCCCGAGACACTTACCTCCAGACACCGCTACACGATGCAGTTCTCGGGCGTGGTACTGTAGTCCAATTTCTATTCGAAAAAGGGTCTGATATTTCAGCCCGTGATTTGAGTGAAAGGACAGCACTACACCATGCAGCACACAATGGAAACGAAGAAGTACTCCGAATACTCCTTCAAAATGGCGCCAGTGTCTCAGCTACAGACAACAAAGGAGAAACACCAATACATAGTGCAGCATGGGGAGGATTTGATAAAGTGGTGCGCCTGCTACTTGAAAAAGGCTCTAATTTCTCTACCCCTAACATCCAAGGGCAAACGGCACTACATATTGCAGCGAGCTTAGGGTACAACGTAATAGTAAATATGCTACTTCGAAAGGGTGAGAACATCGATATCTCGATTCCAGATAAATCGAGGGATACACCACTACAGCTTGCAGCTTGGGGAGGATCAGAGGCAGTGGTATGCCTATTGCTCAAGAATCATCCCGACACCCCAGCCCGAGAAAAAGACCTCCAGACAGCCCTCAACATTGCAGCAAGTGACGGGCATGAACCTGTTGTACGGCTTATTTTAGATACGGGCGTCAAAGCATCTGCCCCAGACTCTGATGGTGACACGGCACTACACTATGCAGCGTGGGGAGGACACAAGGCTGTTATTCTGATATTGTTACAGAGTTTTGATAGGCTTGAGTCCCATGTCCAAAACAACGGTGGAAACACATCATTGCACTATGCAGCAAATCAAGGACACAGTGAGGTGGTGCAGCTGTTACTAGAGAGTGGCAGCAATGTTTCAGCTCAGAATAACTGGAGTTTAACAGCGCTACATCATGCGACAATGGGGGGACATGTGGGGGTGATGAAATTATTACTGGAGAATGGAGCTGAACACTCAACCGCAGATAAGGATCAACAAACACCCCTACACTACGCCACGCTTAAAAGAGATAAAATAGCAATAAGACTCTTGGTGGATGGAGGAGCCAATCTCCTAGCTATCGACAGTCATGGTCGGACAGCACTACATCTAGCAGCTCGCGCAGGAGATGAGGTTTGTGTGGGCCTACTACTTGAAAATGGTACTGGTATCGACACACCGACTAGAGACACGTCCGGATATACGGCACTTCACTGGGCGGTGAGTAAGGAGCATGAAAAAGCTGTCCGAATATTACTCAAGAAGGGCGCCGATCATTCGATTCAGGATAAATATGGGCGTACAGCTCTACACCTAGCAGAGACTAGGAGGGCTTATGCTATTGACCGACTCCTGCTTAAGAATGGCACCGATAATTCGATTCTATGCCTAGCAGCGATTAGGAGGGTTTATGTTATTGTCCGACTCCTGCTTGAGAAAGGCGCCGACCACTCGGCTCAGGATGAAGATGGGCGTAAAGCTCTACGCCTAGCTCATAATGCCTAAAACATACTATTACTAAGTTCGATACCCTTAATTCCTCACTGAATCATTAAAATAACTAACAACTATGATATATTTTTCATATAGGGCAAATATAAGACCATGTTCGAGTACTGAAACTGATACGAATGTATTTATAAGACGACGTTTTATAAGGACCAAACGAGAGTTTACTGCACGAAAAGAACACCCACGAGAAATAACACGATGTGGCAGTGATATTTAGCTCTTAGGCTTTATAAAGAACGTTAGAGTATACATTATAAGATAGGTATAGTACGGGTATAAGTAGGCTTTCGTTATATAATATAGGAGTTTATATAGATAGATATTAGGGGCGCTCGGGGCTGGTTCCTCCTAAGCATTTATCTCTCCCGATATCTCTCCTTTCTACAAAGAGTGTACTATTTTTTTCAAGTGATAATAAGTGACCGAGATTTACGAAGGATCACTTTTAGTTTTTAACTTATATGACAAGAGGTTTATCACTAAGAAATAATTTACCCCTCTCTTAGATACTTTCTAAAGATCCAATTCTATTTTTTGTAGAAAAACATCTTTAAACGGGGTTACACGAAATGTATAGCCCAGATGACGAAAAAACTGTAATCTTTATAATCTAGGGGGATCATAACTGTTTCTTTGTTCTATATTTCATTTATTGAAGATTTATGCATCATAGAAAG
The DNA here is from genome assembly GCA_033030425.1 of Verpa conica. NCBI lineage: Eukaryota > Fungi > Ascomycota > Pezizomycetes > Pezizales > Morchellaceae > Verpa > Verpa conica. The sequence continues at coordinate 1,516,860 of JAUFSD010000004.1, forward strand.
TATATATATGTAGGTATGAGACTTGACAAGGCTATGGGGGAAATCCACACGAAAATATCCACTCCTACCAGGAAGAGACATCTGCCTAAGTAGTAAAAAGAGAGAAAGAACTCTACTTCTATACTATTAGTTGCAATCAGCTTCGCCAGCCGTCGGGTCCTTGACCGGACGAGACGGAACCGAGGAGACTGGCTGAGCACCGCCCGCTAGTAGTCGACTATAGTCAAACTGTAGTCAGACTGTGGACTGTAGGAGGCGGGTGAGAGGTGGAGTGGCCGAGCCTTGAGTATAAACTACTGAGTGAGCCTAGGCGGACGGGGTCCTTAGGTATGTCCCCTACATCAAGCTCCAATATCTAAACCGGAGTGGATTGGGGGGGCGAGGGGGGCGAGGAGCTCCCCGGAAAATTTTTCATTTTAGAGGGGTTTAGAACGAATTTAGAGCTTTTAGATGAGGTTTAAAATGTATATAAAACAGCGCAAATACATGTGTAGGTGGTTTAGAGGTGGATACTATCCTATATATTCTGATGAGTAAAGAAAACAAAGCTGATTCTATCTCCTTCAAAGTCTGTTAAATAATTCTCTAAGAGAGCAGCTTTAAACATAACTATACCTTTAGGCTTAAAATCAATTCTCACACCTAACTGGGGTAGTACCAGATATCCTTTAGTAAAACTCCCAGAGCATACCATCATAGTATATCCATCTCTTCTGTCTTTACTATCTCTATGAGGTTTTACCCTCAAATTGCGTAAAACAGCCACACCATGGAACGGAAATCTACGGCTTGTAGCATATAATTTCCATGCACCATCCCAAAAATCTAACGTTTACTAATATGCCACAGAGGGCTTTCATGTTCTTTCACTGCCCACTAGAGACTACAGAGGCCCATACTAACCTTTGAAAATTGCTTATATGCTTTTGACGGATCAATGGTTTTGGATGAAAAGCACTGAATATCTCTTCCAAAACCCATCTAGAAATCATTTCTTGCTTCACAAAACTACTCTTCCACCAATAAATACCCTACCTTGGGCTCTACCATGTATAACAACCCATAATCCCACAATTCCACAACACCCCCTACTAAGGACTCTCAATTGATAAAGCTCATAATGATCCTCAAGTCTCGCCGGAATATAGAGAACATAAACATCTCCACTATCCCCAGCAGTCTCTAAAATTCTTTCCAACCTAGTCATACCACAAGTTTCGTCAGTTTACATACATACGTATATATCTTGCAAAGCTGTGGTTCTTAAATTACCCTGAGCCTCTTCAATCAAACCGGAGAATCTACTATGTAGACAAAATTCTCAGTCTGGAAACTCGGCCGCGTTTAGCCGGAAATATCCCTCATAGTATTGATAGCGAATTAACCTACTTCTCCTGCCAATTCTTTACGGATTCAAATCAGCTGCCCCTAATTACCGGCAGAAACAGGGATAGCCCTCTATAGATTGACCAGATAAACTTCCATCACCACAGTCAGTGCAGGGGCCGGGCAAGTCGAATGATCGAAAAGGGCCATTAAGGCAAGGGGGTGTAACGGATGTAGTAGATACGAAAGCGCACACAAAATCAGGAAGCTAAGCTCTTTGGTTGATTCATTTTTCGCTTTCATGCATCGATCCCCTGTCAATGGCTCAGCTCACCTTGGAAACTAGTATGTGGATGAGGATGAACTTAGGTCATCTCTGTACGTATTAATTCTAAGGGGAGATATCTACTCCCAAAATCAAGGTAGCAAAAGGCCTCTAGATAATCCCACAAAGTAACCCTGTCCTTGAATCCAGTTCTTTAACTACGTGTTCTACACTTCCTCCGCTTCCATCTAGCTATTAAACCGTAACTGGCCGCTATTTTTTATAAAAGGCTCTAAATTAGGAATAAGCACAGGGTTTTAAGGCAATATCTTCATACCACCCAAAGAAATGATTCCTGAAAAGTGATACGAAGCTACGATGTTATCGGGGCTTTATGGTGCGACTTTTAAATAATGATTGGAATATGACGTATGGTGTACTTTTGAGAGCTGTCCTGCTCTATGGCGTACGGCCTGTAGAATTCTTCTATATAAAGTAGATAGAGATATTGAAAATAACTTCCCATAGCCTCCTCTATATATGCTAAATATTTCCCTTTACCCTTGTAAGCCATCTCCTAAATAGCGCTTATACTCTAAAATGGCTAGTAAAATATAGCTACATTTTATTACTTAGTTGAATAATAGATTTTATTCTAAGGATACATACAGCCGTTCTATACTTACTAGAAACACCACAATACCCAAATAAGTAGATTAATCCTACCTACTCACAACTTTTACTCTCCTTTCAAAAAAAAATATATTTGTGCTTCTTACACCGTAACACAGCTTCCACCTTTCAGTCATCAAAAAATATGAATCTTCCATTGGAATTCTAGTCATACTTGATAAAATAGTCTTCTATAAACTAAATTCTACTGGTTTTAGACTTATTTTTACTATAAACTCTTTCTGGTCTATGTTTCTCGCAGTTTTTTCGCATCCCGCTGATCCTCAGGGTCCTTGAGGAAAAGATCACCTTGCTTGCGTTTATTGACAATCTGTGGACCCCGCTTCATTGAATAGTAAAAAAGACCTGATAGGGAGGGCCTTGCCACCCTAAACTGAATTGAATCAGCCCCTGTAGTAGTTGTTGCTTGAGCCTCGGCAATTTTAGAAAGCTGAGTACAATGCCTGCATATACTCCCATCAAACTGGGGGGTACGAGCAAAGAACTTTAAACAGTAGGGACAAAGAAATACTGCTCTGAAATACACAAGAGGTACCGGTTTAGGAGTCCTATTAGGTAAATTCACCGCTTGCCTAGAGTACTCTATGGGAATCTGTTGATACTCTGACACCTTAACCTGTCTTTCCGCAGGGAGGCCCAGGCGTAAGAAAAACCTCGAAATGATTATTCCCAGGATTCTATCAGCGCAGTGAAGTGACAAAGGAGCAAAACCTTGCTTGAGCTCAAGTTTGTCACTGATTACCCGAGTAGTAAAAAAATCAAATAGTTGCCACACAATCAAATCCAATGGGAATCGAAAAGAGTCATCCCCAGATGACTTTGTGTTATTATCATCTGGAATAACCACATTTATGTCGATAAAATACCTAAGTCCAGTCCCCGGCAAAAAGATTAAAATTCCTAAGCCATAGGATGGATTCTTGAACTGCACAAGCATAAAGTGCCATTCATTTGTAACTCTAGTCCAACTCCGGGTAACATAAGTAGTAGTAATCTTTGGCACAGGTGACGACATCTTCTCTTTCAAGGAGCGGAAATCAAGGATGAGGGTAGAAGTTTGCTCTTCTTCCCTGGCCCTTCTACCGCATGGCCCCTTTGATAGAGGTAGAGTTCTTAGATACTGTTTAACAGTATTATAATCGATCTCAGGAGCAGGAATCTCCTCGACCTCAATCACCAGGTTAAATTCTAATTCAACATTGATATCTGGTGGAGACGAGAGCTTTTTATACGCCTCCACAAGCCCTTGAAACTTAGTACTGAAATTCAGTTAGAAGATTCGGCCTAAATAGAGATGGGAGACTAACGGAAATAGTTCTAATGTAGCCCTTGTATAATCGTTTATAAAGTTATCAGCTGTACTTACTGCTAAAGGCACGGCGTCCTTTTGATTCTGTATTACCTCTTCATTCTCTTGATAAACAGTATTTGCGTTTGTATCTAGCCGAATATTGTGATTGGAAGGCCTCTCGGCCACTGGTGGACTATCCCCTAGGTGGGTGGTAGATGACATTGCAGATACTCTTACTTTAGAGGTTGATCGAGCAAATTTGTTGTGAATTTAAACGTCACAGAGCAGCAGCAAAATTCTCGGGACGATAGAAGTTAGAAGCGAGTATGGGGATAACAGTAGAAGCTATGAAGTTAAAACGTAAAAGAAAGCGGGTGGGAGGGCAATATAGCTAAAGAATAATGGGTTCAATGGAGAACCCAAATAAAGACTTATGTCTTTAAATGCTGCACGAAGCCACTAGGTGGTCCCAAGCCCAGTCTAGCGATCTGGTATCTTGTCTTTAGCGCTTCGTTGACTCCCACAAACTTAACGTAAGTCCTAAATCTTGTAATATCACTCACAAATTTCGAACCTCACAAATACCAAGATAACAAGTATGTTATAGCCCTTTGATAAAACGAACCATGTATTGCGTCTTTATAGATATATATATTCATATATTCCGCTAGGTAAGCTTCATATCCATGGGAAACCTATTAGGACGCTATTAATCTATATATAATTGCTGAAGTCTACTGATATTTATGCGAACCCTTAGCCTTCGTAGAAGCACTCGGGCGTAACAGCAATAATATATATACTTTTCCAGATTGTGATATAACACCAATGCTCTTACGAACCCAGCGCTAGTTCAACGGACTATGTATTTAATTTAATAGTCCTAAGTATACCCAAACCTTTATAAAATAGTCATGCATGTATGCAAAAAAAAAAAAATACATATATCGATACAAACCCCTCCATCGACTTTTAAGTATTCAAAGCCAACATGAAAAGAAAGCTCATCTAAATCTGCTCATTTACAAACAATCCAGCCATACCAGCACCAGTTCCGATACACACTATTCACCACAACGTCAGTCACCATTCAAGCTAGAGAAAATACGTGAAAAGGGATACATACTACTGGTAAGCAGAATCTTCTTCTTCTGTCTTCTGGCCTCTGCAAGACCCGTGACGATCTGCCGGGCTCCAGTAGCTCCGAGCGGGTGACCAAGAGCAATAGCTCCACCCCTAGGGTTAACCTTCTCATGGTCCAGACCCAACTCCTTAAGACAATACACCGCCATACTTGCAAACGCCTCATTGATCTCAATAATATCAATCTCCTCCTTTGTCAGCCTAAACTTCCCCAACAACTTTGGGATCGCAATCGTTGGGCCAATGCCCATAATCCTTGGTGCAACACCCGCGACAGTTGCACCACAGAACTTCGCCATGATAGTCTGCCCAAGCCTCTCAGCTGTAGATCTCTTCATAAGCAACACCACCGCCGCACCGTCCGTAACCTGCGAGGAGTTACCCCCGGTAGAGCGATCACCCCACTGGGTGAATGCCGGGCGAATCTTTGACAACGACTCAAAAGTAGTACCATAACGGATACCATCATCCTTATTGATAGTAACCTCGACCGACTCGCCAGTCTTAGGATTTATCACCTTGGTGGTGACAGGAACAATCTCCTCATCGAACCACCCGGCCTTCTGTGCATGCTCCGCTCGTCGGTAGGACTCAGCAGCATATCTATCCTGTTGCTCCCTGGTGATATTGAAGTCCTTTCCAACATTCTCGGATGTCTGGCCCATAGGTTGTTGACAATCATTTGCCTCCTGAGACGCGCTCACAACAGCTTCGCTAAACTCGGGAACGGCCTTAGGTGACAGTGACATCTGCTCCAAACCTACCGCAAGACCAACTTCGATAGACCCACATGTGATCTGGTTTGCGATATTCTGGACTGCAAGAAGACCTGAGGAGCAAAATCGGTTGGCAGTAGAGACGGCGGCAGTGTTGGGGAAACCGGCGGCGAGAGCTGCTGCACGGACCTTATAGGGGGCGAAACCATCGTTGACGTTACCGCAACAGATGTCCTCAACGAGAGCGGGATTGATGTTGGAGCCAGCAATAGTGTGCTATGGAATACGTTAACTGTGTCCCAAAGGTCCTAGAGCTTGACACGTGACAGAACGTACCTTAAAGAGCTGTAACAACAGGTAATCAACTGGAGTATCCTTCAGACCGCCCTTGAACGCCTTTGTAAGGGCTGTACGAGCACAGTAAGTGATGACGATATCATCTGGGTTCTTCGATGTGCTATCCACAGCCAGTCAGCTAGCAGAACCTCCAAAGTTTTCATAAAGCAGCTTACATAGCACCCAACCCTGTTGGAGTTCTAATATGGTTAAGGATGTTACTAAGTCTTTCTTGAGCCATTGTGTCCTTGTTTTTGTTTACTTTCGTGAATTCCGTGTAAGTCGTGAAGTGTGAGAGATAGTCCAACGGTGTCTAATTGTGGGGGAGCCTCTACTTTTTATATCCAATGACCGTGGGTAAGCGTTATTCGCTGTGCTGTCTCATGCTTCGGGGTAGGTTTTCCTCGGCTGGACGGTCGGCTACCCCGGACTTTCGGCATGTTCCATAATGCTAGCTAATCAACATAGCAACAGCCGAGGCTGAGCATGGGGATTGATAATACAACAGGGGTTACGATTCGAAAATACGGGGACATCAATTGGTGCTCAGCTTCTGAACTTATGAAAATTGTTCCAGAGGAGCCCCTCCGAGGTTCAAAAATTATATACAATAAGTAGAGACACTGTCTCTTTATTTCGTTACTCATCATTGGTTTTTACCCCGCTACATTTACAACGTGGTCCCCCTCATCTCCAGACTTCACTCGAAGAGTCCCACAAAACTTCAAGCTCAATTATTAACTACGTCACCGCCCACCCATACCAAATTTCGAACATAACTTGAAGATGAAATAAATCAGCAGCCCACTGTTACCCAAACAAAGGGAAAAATAATCAAAAGCTTTTAAATAGGGAGGAAAACCCAGATAACGCAAGGAAAAACGAAAAAGGAAAGAAAAAAAAATCAAGAAAAAAAACCCATTCGCCATTTTCAGAGCTGACCCTTTTTTTCTAAAGTCGAACAATCCGTTTTAACCTTTTTTATCCCCGGCGTACCGTTTTTTTTTTTTGTGAATTCGTAGCATGAATTAGTACACATACTTACCGTGTCTCCGCACCCCCGTGTTCAAACACCCAGGCTTTCCTTCGGTACAAATGCAGCTACCGTCCCAACCGCCGCAAACACAGTACTCACAAATGTCAGCACCCAGCATGCAATCCTCTCTTTCCTCGAGATCTCACTCCCGCAAATCTTAAGGTAGAAAAGTAGCGGGAGGATCACACAGATAGTGAAGCAAAGGAAGCTTCCGAGGAATGCCATGATTCTATCGAACGACGGGAACTGGATTGCAATAATGACAAACACGATATTGACCATGACTATTCACATCATTAGTAAATTCTCATATAGAGAAATGAGGGGAGTAATACTTCTAATGACAATCTTCATAATCCCCTCGTTGAATGGGCTCATTCTTTCACCCTCAGGCAGAGCACGAGGGTCAACACCAAGCATGATCTCAATCGTTGTGATAATTGGTCGAGAGTTCAGCGGTGTCTTTGTGAGCGGAATCATCGCAATAAACGCTACCATTGCTACACTCAACCCTTTCGGGTATCCCTCAAGCCTGAGAATGTTATATGTGATCTCGTCGGCCGCGCCCTCTCCAAACATGAGGATCCCGGTGACTGCAAGTGCCATGTCAAGGAAGAACTAGACCGCTATTATTAGAGAAGACGAGAACTATAGAAGGAATTATAACTTACAGTAAACCCGTAGGTAATGTCGACAGCTTTATTGTACTTTTTCGGGTGTCTCATGTCTTTGTAGATATTAGGGAATACCGAGTGACCTCCCCATGGGGACATAAGGAGTCCAAAAGACAAAGGAACAGTCCACCATGATTCAGGAAAGAGATACGTTGGCATAGGATCGCGTAGGGACCCAGGTGCTTCTGGTTTAATCCAGCCGTCTATAAACACAATCATGACGACTGGTAATGATCGTATTAGCGTCCACCTCGCCAAGCCATGCCTACAAGGAGAGACAAACTTACTACTAAAAGTGCTAACAATACCAAGGATGGAGCTAAAGCTCAACACCCTAAGTGGCAAAAAACTCAGTGGAGTTAAGACAAACCCTGCAATAATCTTCCACTGGAGCTTATCAATATGCGGGAACAGTCCATGAAGTGAATCCGCGAACAAGACAACTAGCGCAACGCATGCTGCCATAAGCTCAAGCGAGAACAGGACTGAGACACAAATCCGTGACTTGTGGCCAAACGCAATATAGGCGATATCGGAGTATGTTACAAGATGAGGATTTGTTGATTTATCGAGGCAGCGCGCGAGGAGCTTGGCGGTGTATTTTGTTACGCCAGCGGAGAAGAGAATAAATATTATCCCAATGACCCTGCATGCACCAATTCGTTAGTTGCGGTCCAATTGAAACCTCATAAGACACCCGGATGTAACATACCATCCGCTATACCGTAGCCCCAACGGCAAACTTAATAGTCCAATCCCAATAAGCACATTGACACTATTAAACACTGTCTGCGGCAGCGTACTCTGTCCCACAATAACATGCTCCACCTTCCCCTCCTCCGTCCTCACGGTCTTCACCAACAATGGCTCTCTCTCTTTATCCGCCGGGACAACTCCAATATTACTCGCCGGCAAATCGCCCCGGATTTGCTGCACTTCTGGTACATGCCTCACGGTATCACCCAAACGTCCTATTGGTAATCCCGCCTGCGGCATCGAACCCATAGTCCCATACCGACTCAACGGGCTCGTAAAACTCCCATACGAACCAAAACTACTTGCCGCACCATCCACCCGCCCCCGGACGCGCCGGGTACTCGTCGCATCGGAATGATACTCATCGTAATCATCGTCGATAGCAGAGCTATCCTCCGGTGATTCCTCGTCGCCCCCAGTACCCGTTACAGTGATTACGGGTTGGCGAGACGGTGCAATCTCAAAGTAGCCGGCGGCGCGGGTCCATGAACGGGCGAAATTATCAAGCGAGTTTACACCGCCGGCATAGCGGATTGCGTCCAGGCCTAAAGAAAGGGAAGATCTGTAGTGGTCCGGTGATGCATCGTTAGCTTTCTTTCTTGATCTGGTTGGTAGACCTCCGGGTGAATCTTGGTTGGTTGACATCATCATAGTGGTCACGATGTAGATTTGCCAAAACAAGCTATGATAGGATGATAGCGAACACATCTACAACTCAACCGGAGCATTTTTCTTTTTTGATTCCGAGAGGTAGAAAAGAAAGAAAAATTCTCAACGCCCCGGGCCTCCGTTCCACAACGGAATTAAGAAGAGGGGAAGTAGCGAATTGAGGGGGAAAAAAAAGATAATGAGGTAATAAGTGAAATAAAGATAGGGAGACTCGGAATAGCTGGAAAACTGCTTACCTTCGTGGCCGTAAAGCGGGAATATTGACATTCGGTGAACTTGAAGAAGGAGACGTGCTCGGGTCGTCAGACTGCTTCCTTACATCCTGGAAATAGGAAGCTGTGTACGTAGGGCTAGGAGTAGGATCTGGGCTGCCTGAAGTAAGGCCCTCAAAATCATCCCTTCTTCCAGCAGGAGAAGTCATGGTATATGATGCCCGGAACGGTCTCTACCACAGAGCAGTAGAAACAAAGATTCGTAATATCTCACGATCCTCCAATTGACAACAAATGGCTGAAGAGCTCAGAGCAAACAAACAGGCAAGCAAGCAGGCAAGCAGGCAAGCAAACAAAAAAAGCAGAATGAAGCTGAGGGTAGCTGTGAAATAGCAAATCAAGACGATGAAAAAAAGCCAGAGGAGGAAGGCCCCCGAGCTTGAAATATATGCCTCTGAGGGAGGAGGAGCCACGAGAATGGAGGAGGCAAATTGATACGTACTCCACGCTTCCTCCACCTGCCTACCTCCTACCCTACCAACAATCACGCAAGTAAGGAAGCAAAAGAAAAAAAAGCTTGCTGTGGAAGGCCGACGCTTTCCGAAATACCAGCACGGGATCTCATACCATCTGAGACTAGTGAGGGGTTCCCCATTCTTCGCTTTGCTTTCTGCGTTTGCTTTGGGTTCTCACACCCATGCTGCAGGCAGAGGACTATCATTAGCAGGAGCAGCACTCGGCCGTTGTCTACAGGGGAGCAGTTAGGGTAGCGTAGCGGTAGGTAGCCAGAGCTCAACCACAGTTGCCTGGAGTACCGGTAACTACTTGGCTTGGTTGCCATGTACATACGGCGCATCCGGCATCGCCTGTTTCTCTCCCCAGCCCTGCCTGTCCCACGAACCTCTTCCTTTGGCTTGCGGAGAAGACAGCCAGGAATCGTAGCTGTATGCCGATCTTGTCCCCCAGAGGAGAGAAGGAGAGGCGGTCTCAAGGACAGATGGTTCTCCTCTATTCAAGCATACTCGTTTGACGATGCCCACGAATGATGACATCAACAGCCTTCCACAGTTGTTCCCCTCCCTCCTCCCTCGCCTTCTCCTCCTCTCTCCTCCTCCTCTTACTCCTCTATTACCAATTGTCTAGAATAGGGCAATATAACTCCCCCCCCAATGTATCAAAGAGTCTCTCGTATTGGAGCTGAGCTTGTGATATTATATTTTATTTGTTTTGTTTCCATGGGCTTTCGTTTTTCCTCCTCTTATTTTCTTTTTAATACCCCCGGGTTGGCCACGAAATGACGAATATGCACCTACGGTAGGGTATTATGTTGGCCCCTTCCAGCAGAGCACAACTTCACCTGGGTGTATCAACCACCCCAGAATGTGACGATAGTCGCGTTTCTGTAGAACCTCAACCTCGCAAAAGCTGGGGTACGGTAGGTTGCAGGTTGCAACCGCAAACGCAGGGTTGCTCAATTCATGTAGGTCACTACAGAAAAAGCGATGGGAAAGGAGCAAGGGAAAAAAAAACTGGAAAAAGCCCACCCTGCAAAAATGCACCCGGCAACTAGCACTCGCCGCCCCAAGTCAAGCAAGTCCCGCGTCCTGCATAAGATGCGTCGTCGCCGCCGGTAAACACATGGGCAACATGGTTGGTGTGGTCACAAGGTGAACTCATCCACTCAGCGGTGAGATCATACATTGGTTTTTTTTTCACAAAGCTCCACTTACTTCGTGATTCACCGAGCTGAAAGTTTATTTGTTTTATTTGTAGTTGTCCATAATTTCCTTCCCCCCGATGGATCGCATGCGGATGCCTTGTTCTGATCTCCTCTCGCTTATATGATTTACAAGGGGGGGTGGAAGGAAAAATTTTCGGATTTCTGATATTTCTAATTACTATTTTCACCTCACTCTCACACAGAAAAAAAATTAATTCCCCTTCAGTATCCGGGTAGGTGCCAGGCGAGAGTGGAAGATCAAATAGAGGTGGCGAAAAAGGAAACAGTAAATTTATTCATTCCTCTCCTAGATCACAAAAAGAGCGAGATCAGACGAAATATGTTCTCTTTTTCCCTTGTTGAATGAGCCGTTGCTCCCATATCATACCAAGCCCGTGAGTATACCATATCATGTCTTGGGATGTTAATGTCGAGTCATGCATGTACTTTAGCTTACTCCCCCCCCCCCTCTGCTGGTAGGAGGAGGAGGCGCCCAGCGTATGACTTGCAGGGGGTATGGAGCAAGTCGAGCAGGCCTTCTACCGGCATGGACTTGGGTTCGCAATCGGAAACCAACTTTTTTTATTTGAGGCTCTTTCTGTGCCAAGGAGCTAAAGGTTAGGTTTGCTCCCTGCAGAAGCGTCGACTTCACCTCTTGACTTGGCCGTCGGCACACCCTAGTCTATTGACCTACAGCATTGGCACCTCTTACGTCTCGTGTCTGCTACGCGTCAGATTGTATCTCTTTTTTTGATACATCACCAAAAAACGAATTCGGATACAGAAAGCGCCTACGTGGTGGACTGACACGAATCAAACACGGTTGACACGACATCTACGCACGATTCTTATTTACGAAACTGCCACGAAAGAAATACTAAACAATGGATCTTCTCTCGGGTCTCCGCAAAGGCGATAGCTCCCGTGGTGGGCGCGCTGAGTTCAAGTGGGATGATGTCAAGGAGGATAAAGACCGAGAGAACTATCTCGGGCATTCTCTAATGGCTCGTACGTTCCCCACATCTTTCTAGCTCTAGATCACCCACCCTCTTCCCCGCAAGATCTACCCCCCCCCCAACCCCGCACGCCAGGGGCTTCCCTCCTCTTCCCCCCCTCCCTCTCTAATTAATATGACCTTAACTAACCTCTCACAGCCGTCGGACGTTGGCAAAAGGGTAAGGACCTAACCTGGTACGCCAAAGGTGATTCCGGCAGTGGCCTTACTGCCGAAGAACAACGTCTTGCGGAGATCCGACGGATCAAAGAGGCTGAACAAGACGCGCTCTCTGAAGCCCTCGGGTTTAAAGTCATACGACGACACACCGACGCCATCGACCAAGATGATGTTCGGCGTGCGATCAAAGAAGCTGGCGTAGGTGGTCAACCAGACGGTGAAGAGGAGAAAGGGGAGGTACAGGGTGTAGGCTTTGGAAGAGGTGGTAAAAGAGAGGCAGTCCAAGAGGGTGAAAAGGGTGATGAGAGACTAGAGGGGTCGTATAGGCCCGCTGGTGAGAAACATAATAGGAGCGGGCGAAGAGATAGAGGAGAAAGGAAAGATCGAGATCGAGATGGGCATCGCTCACGGCGACATAGGAGTAGGTCTCGGAGTCTGAATAGAGATAGGGAAAGGCATAGACATAGGCGGGACCGCGAGAGACGGCGCTCGGTAAGTCGACGTAGAGATCGCCGAGATCATGACAATAGGGACAAGGAGAAGGACGGCAGAAGAGACAGAGAAAGGCGGGGTGACAGGGGTGGTGGTGACAGAGACCGCGGGGAACGTGATAGGGCTCGGGAACACGATGACAGGGAGGTGAGCGGTAGGAGGAGAAGGAGGAGTAGGAGCCCTGTGAGGAGGAGCCCTTGATCTAGACAGGTACTACATGAGAATGGCCTTGTCCTTTTTTTTGGCTCTTGGGCGGTGTTAGGACTCTGGAGATCATTGCTGTATCTTTGCGGATTTTTCTTTCGTTTTTTTCTTCCCTTCGTTCTCGGTTGTGCAGATGTCTTGAATGCAGTGGTTATGCACATCAACAATTTAGCGATCGTGGTATCAGCCGTTTAGAGAATGTTTACCGGCGGTACTCGACAAGAAAGCAACAAGATGCGTTCCCGATGGGGCCTCTATTCGTGATCACAGCCTAAATCAAAATCACCGTTGCTTCAAGTGCCCTTCGGAAAGAGAGGTCTCATAAGTGTAGCACTAACGTATGTACAAGCAACGCTTGTCGCAGATGGAGCCCCGTTAACCAGGTGTTGCGGGGTGGAAAATCTTACGAAATAATCCGAAAACTAGCACGGATATTATTAAAGCCTGGTCCCTGCGATGAAAATCTTACCAAATAATCCGAGGCTGCAATAGAGGCAGCCGCAAGTGCAAGACACAGTCCAGTCCTTTTTTAACAACCGAAGAAAAGTAAAGAAAGGGAAGTATGGGAAAAGAATTCATCTCGCAATCGCCAAATCGATGGAAAAATCGGGGAAACCCTATTGGATCCATGTGATACACGAGTTGGATGACATGGAATCGGGCCTTCTATGATGCCCCGGTAGAATGTTTCCATGTCCAAAACCAACAAGAAGGGTTTTTTTTTTGTTTCATACCCGAACGCGTCATGATCTTATACCGGCAAATTTATAAACGCGGGGTTAGATTAAAAATACATGTATAAGCCCAGCACCCGCGGGGGTCATGATTCCACCCATCTCTCTCCTCGCCGGGTATTCCGGTTCCCCTTGCAGAATTTCACCAAACGGGAGAAGAGGAAGAGGAGGGTCCAAAGACAGAAAAATAAAAAAGTGATATATGCGCGGCCCATCACTCAGAACATAACTTTCTGGACATCGGGTTCATGATATTTGCCGCTTTCCCTGGAATACAGGATCGAGCTCATTTCCTCACAATGCGGTTGTATGTGAAAATTACTGCAGCAGCCGTACAAATGTGGATCCTATCCTTACTCTATTTTTCTTTTTGAACTGAACGAGTAAGACTAATTACCGCTGTAGCCGCTAGGTAATTCTACGGTACGGTGCTGATAGTGACATATTGATTATAGATACTGTAGAGCTTATCTTTGTCCCGCTATTATCCACGTGACCTTTGGAAAGAAAAAAAATATGCACGTGATTCGTGTGGCGGTGCACTTGGCATTCTACTACGCCACCACACTTCTAGGCAGGGGGGTGGGGAAATCTTGGTGAAGCGAGACATGCCAGGCGGGAGCGGGTCGCTTGCTCTGATTTGGTAGAACGTTGATGTCCCACGTGCTGGCGCGTTTTCCCTGGGAACTACGACGTCCCTTGTCGACTTGCGAACATCAGCTCCTCCTCCTCCACGAAGCCTCATTTATACACCATCCTTTCATCATAGACACTTGAATCAAAGTATCAAGAATCGTGATAATGGTCGGTACACGTAGCACTCGCAGTAGACCTGCTGCTGCAGATGATCCTCTCGTCGAGCTTCCAGTGACGAAGAGGAAGCCATCCACTGATAAGAAGCGGCGTGGTAAAGTAGTCGATCCGCCGGTCATTAAGGGTAGTCCAAAAAAAGAAGATGATCATTTAATGGATATGCAGGTGGATGGTATTTTTGATAAGATGGAAGTTGGTGGGTGTTACGGCTGCGTGCTTACTCTAGAAGGAGGGGAGTTGGGCTGACAGTAGTGGGGTTCTAGATTCAGAGGCTATTGACGTTGAGGCCGCCGACTCAGCGGAAGCTTTAGGTGGAGCTGATAAAGCCATTGATGATGATAAGCCCGTGAATACGGAGACCCCCATGCTCGGCGTTGATAGTGCCATGCACACGGGCGGTGGAACGGACGGTGGAGCTGGATCGATCGCTCAAGAAGCCTCTCCAAAAACACCTACTGTCCCCCCATCCCCTGAGGATGCGAATGTTCCAACAGGTCCTCGAGACCCTCCATATGTTACCCCCCTTCATATTCGAACACCCGGCAAGAGGCCCCTTGTTCCCTCGGAATACCACGATGGGTGTGCCACCACCGCCGGGTACAGTGAGGTGGAAATCCGTCGTTCGAGTAGGAAACGCCTAGTACCCAGACCAGGCGAGGAGCCATATTCTCAAACACCTCCTGAAGATAGTGTGCTGGAGAAGGCCATATCGCAAACTCCTCCTGAGGGGAGTGCCCCCGAGATAGCCATGTCACCCGCCGATGGTATAGATAATGAAATTATCGATGATGATAGTGATTGGGAGGAAGAATATCTCATGACGGACCCAAAGAGTATTTACGGCTCTAATCTTCATGTAATTCTTTGCTCAATTGCTATCCTATCTTCACTTCACTGCTAATCTACGAAACAAAACAGCACTTTTTTGGTCCCACTGCTTGGAATAAACTTTCCGATGCCGATAAAGAACACCTCATGAAATATCTCCCAGAATGTGACAAAGTCTATGAAGCCACCTCTGATGTCACCGATCCTACTCTTCCTAAAGCCGAGCTTGTTGATGGCTTCTGGGAGAACCCACAGCTCGCTGCTCGTATCTCTCAAGTAGAGTATGACATCGCTGAAGGCAAATACACTGACGCGAACCAAAAAGCCGTCAAGGAAGCACGCAAACGGGCTGAAGCTGGAGAGTTCGATAAATTCAAAGAAAACAAATTTGAGGCGTTCTGGGGCCAGAAGCAGCGCGTTGAATACAATGTTGTTGCTGGTGACACATCGGCCGTTAAACTCCAGACGCTCGTCAAGCACTCTGCGTTACGCGTTGGTGATGTATTCAGCCTACGTCGGACATTCGGTACTCGCGCGAAAGGTAGTGGTGGGGTCACTGTTGAGAAGGACGCGACGGTAAATCTTCCGTTCCCGCCCCTTCCCGCCCTGACTAACACAAATATAGCTCACGGCAGTTGACCCTGATGATTTTTCCCTCACCTTCTCCTA
Source organism: Verpa conica (assembly GCA_033030425.1). NCBI lineage: Eukaryota > Fungi > Ascomycota > Pezizomycetes > Pezizales > Morchellaceae > Verpa > Verpa conica. Next base: position 1,532,611 of record JAUFSD010000004.1, read on the forward strand.
CCCGCCAGGGAGATTGCAGGTTTCAAGCGACAATAGGCCTGATAAAACCATCTCCGGTGTTGTCTCTATGACTGCACTTGAAAGTCTCCTCTGCAAAGAGGATGGTCGCCCTCCGTCCAAGCTCCCTAATGGAAACGCCTTTAAGACTTTTCGTATCAAGCGCAATGAACAGGATATCGGCTCTCTCTTCGATGTCAGGATGGAATTTCATTCTAGGTACCTTTCTCCTAAGACTTAGTACTACGGGGAAATCGTGAGGTAAGTGGAAAGGATGTATTAAGAGAGGAGTAAAGAAGTAAAGCGGGCGGGTCGAAGTTTTTTCTTTTAGTTTTTCTAGTTCTGGGGAGCATTTGAGGCGTTTTGTGTGCATTATCACTGTTCTTATTTTTCTCTCATTTCAAGCTAGCCCCTGTATGGGTGTTCTTTGCCTATGTATTTCATGAGCCTGTCTTTGGTTTGGACTATATTGGTCTAGACTATATTGGTCTGTTCTGGTGAGAACATGAGGTTATCTTCATCTCCCTATTGTGTAACGAAAAGTATCTCAAGTTCCTTGGTATGACGTATGTCGCGAAAACCGTACCTATCACGGTGAGGTATAAATTTTGGGATAGTGGGGGTAGTAACGTCTGTGGGGGTAAAGCCTAATAGCGAATGTCCGGTCTACTCTTCTTTTGGTGGCGCTGGTGTTATCTGCTACACAAACCACAACACTCCATAAGTATGGATATGGGTATGGTTTTCTTCGAGGTTATAATCTTTCGCATGGTACCAATAAGTAATATTTGCCTTATCACTCATGACCATACAAGACTCTAGCGATTCCCTATCTATCCGCTTATATTTTTAAGCAAGCGCCAAATAGAAAGAAAGGGAGTTCTGCCCAACCAGACTTGGCCCTATCCACTACAAAACTAAATAAAGCATGAGGAGTAAGAACTTACAACAGCAAAGTTGCCAGCGCTTCAGCTTGCTAGGTCACATATTATCTCCCTAGACCATTTGTCCCTGGGCTTGTGTTTGGAACATACATGTACCTTTGCGCCTTTTGTACCCCAATGACCAGCTTAAAGCCCCCGGGTAGAAAGCACCGGGACCACCCAAAGCGTGTAGCCTACACTAGTCTTACCCAGACCAATAACCTGCATCCTGCTGCACGTCCCACGCAGCAACCAATGGGGATAGGAGCGGGCCTAAGTCTACAGTTTTGCTCGTCCCTTTATCGGGGCAACCACGAGTGCCCGTTTGAATAGCTCATCTGAAACATTATAGGGTCAATCAACCCTCCCATAATAGTTCTGAATCTCCGTTAATGCATATCAATGCAGTCTATTCTATATCCTTTTACGATAACATCACCCCCCCCCCTCTCCTCCTATTTTCCCATGGGCTGTAAAGTTATTTTTTTTTTATCAGTGGGCACGCGACCAACCATGTGAAAAACAGTAATCATACTAAAAATACAAGCACTCGTAATGCCGCGGATGGAGAGTAGTTGCCGGATGTGAACACCGCACCCTTACGAGTGATAATAGGTGATGAAAGAATGACAAACAATCACTGATTAACCAAGGTGGTAGAATCCCCAGATGAACAAAAAAAACAATTTTTAGGTGATAGACCAAATTATTAAAAAAAAAAAAAAAAAAAAAAAATGAATGGTGCTTTTGAAAACTCCCCCTCCCCCCCCCCACCTAGACTACTATAGTATGCCATAAGATATAGTTATGAGATGAATAAGAAACATATACGCCAAAATACATTCAAAAAGAGTCCTCCTCCTACCAGCCAGAAAGAAAGAAAAGAAAAGAAAAGAAAAGAAAAAGAAGAAAAACAGTCTAATATTCTCCGAGATATTAACTCAGGAATTCCCAATATCCTGATCTTGCATCTTCTGCCATTGTTCCTGAACAAATGATAAAGACCCCGGGGATAGTGTTTCTACCATCTGCCCCAAGTTACTCATATTATCTTGTTGATGCCCTTCCTGGTAATACGTCTCTAATCCTTCCATAGCTTCGTACTCGCCTCCTCCACCTTGGTGCTGCTGATGCTGTAGTTGGTTTGGAACGGTCAAGGGCTGATAATGACTCATGGTAGGGGTGGTGGGACTTGCCGGTGACGGCATAGAAGCAAAGCTAGAGCTCCTAAGCCTTCCCGGGTTTGATTGTGGTTGTGGTGGTGGGCGACCACCACTGCTAAAGTAATGCCAGACCGCCTCAACCCAGGCTGCCCGCGAGGCTGGGTCGTTCAGGTTGATCCTATCAAGTGTAATAGGGTCAAAGAGGGTAGAAGGTGAAACCGGAGATGGGGATCCATATGAGAAAGATTGTTGGGGAGGGGAGGGCAATCGTGGACGGGAAGATGAAGACCTTCCTAGTTTAGAAGATCCCTTGGAGGCCGTAGAGCCGGTGCTGTGAGGGGTTGGAATTCTAGAACCGGTAGCTTCGGATGGTGTGCGAAGGATAAAGCTACCGGGGGTTGAGTTGCTTGGGACGAAACTGAGGTTTTCGCCCGTGATGGCAGTGGTTGTCTGCATGGGTTCTGAGCTATATGATGTTAGTGTTTGTCTCTTGCATACTGAAGGGGTGGGTAGTACCTATGTCCTGTACTCTGGGCAGTTTCATCAACTTCGTCTTCCGAGAAATCCTCGTAATTCCATTCACGAAGTTTTGCGCGAATCTTTGCCTTATATTCCTTCTTGGAAATCGATTATAGGTCAGGGGCGTGCTCTGGGAGGGTTTTTTTTGGGGGGGGGGGTGAGGATAGAAAAAAAAATACCTTGTTTTCTGCTTCGGAGAAGCACAGGTGCTCGAAAGATATCGCGATGATATCTAGATTTTCTTTGTTGAAGCCAACAAAGTTCTGGTTGGCTGTGAGCCTTTGAGGGATATATCAGCTTCGTTGACCCCGGATCAATTGTGGTATAAAAGTTATTTAGAAAACCCACAAGTGCATTTCCGGTGAAAGGGGTGGTAGGGTAATAGACTGTTCGGAGAAGTTGGGTCGAGAAAAAAAAGGCCGATATAAACCCGCTTCTAGTGATTTTGAAGAAAGAGAAAAAAGAAAACTATGCATAGGCATGAAAAGAGTTTGCTTACAGGTGCCGGCGATATTTCAACTGGTCTTCAATTGAGATATCAGCTTTAGCAAAGTGCTCCAGCGAGTTGCCGCGCTCCCTTCCAGCCTTCTTTGGCTTTGGAAGGGCAGGCCGGGTGCCGGACGGCATCTCCGCCGACGTGCTGGAAGAACCCAACTGTAACTGATTGAAGTCGCTATTCATTTTGGAGTTTAGATTCAAACTTCTTAATTCAAATGGAAGATGTGGGATATACTACTGCTATGATCAATAGAGAAACCACAGTACTTTTATGATCTCTTCCTTTTTTTTCCTTTCTATCAATAGCTCGCGTGCCAGCCTAGTTCACAAGTTGGACTCAGCCTGCTATTGAGTGCTACCGGGGAAAACATGTTACTCTAAAACGGTACCTTAAGCCCCAAGATTTGACTTCAGCACTGCCTCCTGCTCTCCTCGGGTTACACGTTTCGCCCGAAGGCCAAAACGTTCTGAAGTCTTTATTCAACAACCCTCGACAGTGCGTGGAGAAAACGCCCTTATCTATCCTCGATCGATCAAACTCGCCAGCAAAGCGTGAGCACGTCAAGTTTCAAAAGGGTCTCTGACGTCGACCAGGTTTGGTTGGCGAAATGCTTATCTCGCAGAAATTGTTGCTGAACGTCAGTGACTGCGGCGTTGACTGGAGGAGCCCCACGACCCCGGTTCATGCGCCCCGCAGTTGAGCCCCAAGTCTTTCGCGAGGCACTGCCGCCTAGCTTTCCACCTGCATAACTTGTAGGAAGACTTGATCGAGGAAGCCTTATCATACGGTTATGCAATCTTGACCGCCCTTAAGCTACCCTGAGGAGTTTATCTGCTATCTGGAGGAGCTCATACTATAACATGGGGGGTACTTTTTTGTATAAAGAAGGTGTTGTTTACGCGGGGGCAAGAGGGTTCACACGCCGCAAGAATCCAGACTTCCCAAGTTGACCAATAGCTCTAAACACCGTGGGATTTCTCCAGAAGAGAATCTCATGGCGCGAAAGAGTAACCGTAAAAACTCCATCTCGGGCCTTACGTTTCCTTCCTGCTCGGTTGCTCGGCCCGGCACCAAGGCAGTCTCCCAAGCTCTCAAACTAAGGCGTTATATTGATATCCAGCTTAAAGATGTTCTCGAAGAAACCGCTCGTGGCAGTTGGACATCAGAAGATGAAAGGTTATGGCAGGCTACAAAACCGTATCAATGTGATCAGTGCAAAGAGAGGTCGAGCACAAGAGTGAGTCAAAATGTCCTATTTATTAATGATCAGTACTAAAGCCTTCATCACAGTACAACAACAATCGTCATAAGTTGAATAGTATGTCTTAAGTAGGATATATCAATTGTATATAGCATAGTACTGAGATATTTCATTCCAGAACATTCCATCAAGAAGATTACTCGGTGTCCATATCCAGGGTGTAAGCTGGCATTTTCCCGGGGGTAAAAGTCCTTTTTTGAGCACTATATTTTTTACTTTTCATTTGTGTTCTTGAGGAAGCTAATTGTATTATTCTTTTTCCCTTTCAGTGATAACTTGGTTAAACATCAAAAGAAGCACCATCCAGAGATGGAGCAGCCAGATGAAGATCGCAGCAGCCCACCCAGCACGGAAATGGATGAAATGATTGCTCGATTCCAGCTAGTCCTTCCAGTTGCTCCTGATGTTTGTTTTATCTTTCCACTCCACTATTGTTACCCAGGTTGAAATAATCAAATCTTATTAGTTTATTTTTTTTGTTACTACTTTGATTGGGGGGTTTACTGTTTGATTATAGCTGACAAATCATGGCTACACAGCTCCCGGCGAAAGCAGTACCTGAACTTAGGCCCTACTATACCCCAGATAAACTTCCATTGTACTTTCCCTATTCCGTAGTAGTCATCTTGGGAGTCTGCTTACGTTCTTTAATTTCTTAGCTTGCCTCCAGAATTACTATCTCATTATTCAGATTACTACTTTTCTTCGAAAGCTTTTCATCCATACTTCCCACTTCTGCATAAAGCCACCTTCAAACCTAGCACAGTTCTTGCTAGCTTCCTAAGAGCTGTCTGCGCGTTGGGTGGCCAATATGACCCTACCAATAAGACTCTAAGCCCACAGCTCTGGGAGAGTGGCGTGAAGTAAGAACCCAAAGACTACTCTTCGTCTTGAATATGAAAGAGACTAACAAGCTTACAGGGTTATGGAAAGATGGATTGAAAGAGGTCCCGTAGACACTGACGAAATCGAGATTGAAAATCCAAAGAGAACCTCTATTTGCGAGGAAGGAGTCTTCAGGGTTAATATGCGGAGAGATAGTCATTACGGAATCCCTGAGGGATTCAGGAAACCCAGTGAAACTAGTGACGACGAGCCATCAGATCCGACTAAACGGATACTAAAGAAGTACGCAGAGAAGAGAGAACGTGAGGAAAGGATTTCCGTCTTACAAGGACTACTTTTGTTTTCAATTTACGCTTTGTTCTCTAATGAGAAAGAAAAACATAAGAAGGGGAGGAATCTACTTGCTCGATGCGTTGAGGTAAACGCTTTACAATCCCCCCTGCCCCCGCGTATACATGGCCTACCACTCGTACATGATATTACTGAGATGTCCCCTTATTATATGATATGACCAAGGCTTTCTCGGGGCTTGACTGACATAATATCCCAGATCGCAAGGGATTATAAATATTTCCATGAAGTGGAAGGTCGTATCCCTGTTGAACTTTCCGTGCAACACCAATGGGAACGTTTTGTTTATAGAGAATCACGGAAGAGGTAAATACTTTTTTTCTTTTTTCAAAAAAAAAAATCACGTATTTATCTAACGATTTATTGAAACTTAATAATAATAAAAAGAGTTGCATTCACACTCTTCCTTGTCGATTGCTACATGGCACTCATTTTCGATACTCCACGCCTACTTCGTTCAACAGAGCTTCGGAGCCTTCCATTACCATGCGATGCCCAACTCTTCGAGGCTCTAACCTGCCAGGACTGGCACCACCTGTGGCAAACCAGCAATCTACACGGCTCCAACAATCTTTCACCACCACTATTCGGAAAAACACTCCGTGTACTACTTAAGGGTAACGGACACAACGAGCTTCTGCAGGCTGGTGGGCTTGGGAGTAATTTTTCTGCATTAATCCTATCTGCAGCAATTCAAATGGAGATTCTTGATATTACTAGCAGGCTTCCAGAAGAGGATTTTCATGACAGTGAGGTAACATCTACGTTGGACCAACCCGATGGGTGTGCAAGATTGCCGGATGTTTTCACAAAGGAGAGCTGTGTTGAGCTAGAGAGGTTGCGACATGCCCTACATACACTTGGCCAGGTTTCTGGGATTGGAAATATGTTTGTTGATTCTGGACATGGATTTGCGGCTACGCCAACCAGTGCTTTTAAGTTGAGTCTAGACGCTGATCAGGATGTATTACAACCGTCTAGGCTCAGGGGTTGTGAGAGAGCCTTTTACCTATCGATGCATCTGGCCTCAATTCAGCTTGTCCTCCCGGATCGTGTGACTATCTACCAAAAAGATGTGCCGATGGATCTAGAAACAGCCTTGTCGAATATCGTGGATGCAGCCAAAGAGCGGGCTTATTCAGCAAGCGTTTCAGCACACAGTTCTTTCATCAGGACCCTGGAGGAGAGTGATCTACTACCGCATTTGCTCGCGCTTATCAGATTCCTGGGAGCGCCTAATTCAGTATATCAAGAAAGTGCCAGAAGCACAGAGTTCCCCGTGGTCACTATAATGATTTTCAAAGCACTGATGGTTGTATGGGAGGTTCTCGTCCGGGTCGGAGAGGGAAACAACAGTTCTATAGGATACAATATGGCCGAAAACGTGGCCATGTATACCTGGGCATTCGACGCGCCCCAAACCACTGAGGACTGGATGCTGATGGTTGAAGATGTCAACTGGGATGAACTCCTTGCAGGCCAGGAGCCCCCAAAAGTATTGCCACCTATAGAGAACTTTCGACACGAACTTTTGGGACTTCTTATGCGCTGGGAAATACAGAATGAAGAGACGGAGGGACTAGAGAGTTTGGAGTGGAGGTTTCTTCGCTGGATGAGGAGCCTTTTTGTGGATATGGAGCATTGGGGAGTTGGTCATGCAGTGGTAAATGCCTTGGATGGCCTTTTCGAGGATCAAGATGAAGAGGACGGACAATCTGAAGCATGCGAAGATGAATAGAGCTGGTTTTTTTTCTTTTTTTAGGCTGTGGACCGGCCTTGGTAGATTTTTTTACTCTTATATTAGCATAGCGGTAGATGTTTTTGTTTTCATTTCTCATTTCTCATCTCTCTATTTTTCATTTTTTCATTTTTAACCCCGGGATGCATTTCCGGTGTTTTTGGAGGGTTATTAGACTTCTATGGAGTCTCTAGGGGTGTTTTTGAATCTATTAGAGTTATCAGTATTAGGTTACATATAGCACGGTTCTTATCGTGAAATTTTATGCTTAAATGCGTAAGACCAATAGGTTTAACTGAAAGCATTCCAAAACAGGATTCTCATAAGTAGTTATGCACAATTACCTAATCAGTAATATCTGATATAAGCCTACATATTATTCTAGAAGCATTCTATTCTGTCATTTGTGAGTTAGATGAGGTTACAAATGAGGATGTATTGTTACGCTCGGACCCTATTGAGAGGACCAAGAAGGACTTGCTTATAATTATTAGGAGCGATTCCCGCTAGACCCTAAACTAGGAAGCACCCTTTTTAGAGAAGCATTGATTTAGTACAAAATATAACTGGCTTGCTTAGGAATGTGGCTGGTGCAGGTAATATTTTACGTCCACTGGCCAGACCTGATTATTGGTGATTGTCGCGAGGTTACAGATGGCAGAAAAAGCTGGCTACAATACGGCGGTTTATAACCTAGAATCGATCGGTAGCTAAAAGATGAGAATAATATCAGTAGTACTTAGACTATCATTTAGTACTATAATCAATAGAGTTTTAGTACCAAGTTTCCTAGTTTTGTTTAAATCTCTTAAAGCCTTATCCTAACCTAACGCTAGATGTCTCGTACTTTCTCGTAATCGTATATTCCTTTGCGCTTTATATGTTTTAACCTCAGCGAGCATCCCTCTCCTCTGACCTTGGTTGTGGACTGCAGTGATGATTTCTTCTGGTCTTTTTGTCTTCGAGGTCCCACCATTTTAATCATCTGAAGAATGTACCCAATGTACATCATTGTTTAATTCGCGAATATGTAAGCACTTAGGTAACGCCTTAGCTTATTCTCAATGGGTTGGGGAGACGTATTTGGATTCAACAGTAATGCGGCATTTTGGGCTGTCGTACCCTCCCAGCTGGGTTTCCTGCGAAGTCGTTCAGGTCTTTTCTCAATTAATCTTTCTAAATTCCTATGTGGTATACCATATCTCCTCCACGATAGATGGAGGTTTTTGTGGAAATGCTTAATATTTTGATGTACCCACTACTTGAGCTGTTATCTCTCGGAATCATAATATACGGTAGAAATCTCGACTGTAATACCAATATGACCTCAAATTTTAGTTGAACTATTTCCCATAAAAAAAAAGCACCTGGTGGACTGACCGGGCAGTGAAAGGACATTTCTCACACGTCTGTATAAGTATGGATTCTTACGGAACCTGGGTTTCCCAAAGTTCTAGAGGTGTCTAGATTATCGAATCCTTAGCTAGACATGCTAGGTTTCTTTTTTGCTTATAGCTGAATGCTCGGTTTTATACCAGCCCTCAATCCAAGTAAGATTACGGAGCTTCATATACACAACGGGTGCCACTTGTTTTGTAGTTTGAATAGTTTTATGTAACGTAAAGGTTCGATCAGCCCAGAGGGCTACTTGGCCTAATTTTCCTTTTGTTAAATCCAGGATAATAATTCATCCTATGGTACAACGAGTACCATAGTAATGTCACGGATTTCTCAGAGTCTAATAATACCAATCAGTATTAGTTTATACCTAAAGCTACCTAAAATCGCAATATCATTTTATAACCATATCGTGAGGGGGAAATACCAGTTGATTCATCAATTCTATAAATATCAGACATATATAAACGGCAACATGCCACTATACCAACTATAATTAGAGCCCCAAGGCACTATTACATCACCACAGTACTGCTAACCCACCTCTAGCGTTACTGTCTCTCTCTTGAAACAAGCGTAGTCATTTCTTGTGATAACCCCCATTTCTCATGTGTATCCTTCTCATAGTCAGTAATTAAACAAAGAAACAACCAAACTAACCAAACTCACCGTCTAAAAACACCTAGAAACATCCACACCTCCTAGCAAACACCACCAATAGCCAGGATGGTATATACAATTCCGAAGCACAGAGAGAAGCGTTTATGGCCGACATGGTAATGATCACATAGACCTCATTTAGGAGGAAGAGTATTGAAATATCTCCGTATCTGAGATCACGTCCTCATATCATAAACGCATTGAGTCTGGTAGGAAGCTCCAATGAACAGATATAGATAGTCGTGATTTATACCTGTACTGAATGAGGTATGGTCTTCCGGTTTTAATATAAAGTAAAAAAGTTTCTCTGGTGATGTTTGCCTCTGATAGGCTCTGTGGTGGAATAGAATACCGCTCCAGTTCCCACGAGTAGAGAGGATGGTACCAGAAGGTGTTAGACGTGTGTAAAAAAAAATAGTAGTTGTGTATCCTTTATCAGGAGAGATGATTGAATCAAATGTTCTCGATGGAGTAGAATAATGGTTTGTTAAGAGGTGTAAAGAGAGAGAGAGAGAGAGAGAGAGAGAGGGTGAGTTGTCGTTGGAATAAAGTGTAGGTCGACCCTGCTTGCGTGCTTGTTGACGACTATGACGAATGTCAATGCCAGCCTATCTCTCAAGAGAGGGGCTCTCATAGGTTGGTTTTCCGACGGATTTTTATGCTATGAGATATGCAAGCGAATGAGGAGCTGAGCTGGGAAATTGAGTGGGTGGGGGCCTATTTAAGAGGATTTTACCCAGTACATCACTCGGCCTCACCCGACCTCACCACTTTTGGCTAAAGATGAGTTTATACTAGAATGTCTGCAATATTCACTTATAATATACATTATAACTATGCAAAAAAAAAAAATTCCAAAAAGGTTTTTACTCCACAAAACTCCAGTTACCATAAACTTAGGGGGGAAGACACTCAATTGCCTAATCCGGCACCCTTACTCTTCCTTCTTACTACTGTCGGGGCTTGCACAACTGGCTTCTTCTCTGCTGGGTTTCCTGCTACTGTGGCAGGGCCTGCACCCCTTCCTACTGGAATAGGCTTCTTCTCTCCTGGCTTCCCACCCAGTGCTGGTGTCCCACTTCTACTCCCTCCACCTTGACTCCCCCCTCCGCTCCCCTGACTGTGCAAAAAGCTCCCCGGATCACCCAACAACGGCGCATGATCGTCCATATACTCATTCTGGTACTTCAAGTGCAATGTAAGTGCGCGAGGGAGAAGAGTTGGGTCTTTCAAGTACGCTGAGTTCGAGGTAGAGCTTGAAGACTGAGGCGTAGCGGTTGATGATTGTGTTGATGGCGGTGGCTGCTGAGATTGAGTATTCTGAGAATTACTCTGGGAAGACGGCGCAGTATTGGTTGTCATAGAAGAGTTCACCGATGCTGTAGTAGAAGCAGCAGGAGGGAGAGTCTTGGTCGGGGTGAAAGATGAGAGGCTTGTCGCAATGCTTTGTGCGGTGCGGAGGGCAGTGATGGCTGTTAACTATTCATCACATCTATATTAGTAGTTTATCTACAAAAAAAAAAATTAATTAGCGTGACCCATACCATCCGATTTTGTAGAACCGCCCCAATACTCGGCGCTTGGTATATGTTCTCCCCAGTGATATAATAAGTCGCTAGCACAGTGATATCCTCAACCTCACGCCCAGTGTTATCATCTATCCTCATACCATTCCTGAGCTGCTTCCGAATCACCCATACGCCGGTTTCTTGGCTACCCGTAAGGAGCATATACTCCACTCCTGTCATTCGCTTCAAGCGCATGTTGAATAGCTCGGGTGTTGCAAGCTCCTGGCGAATTTCGGGGCGGAACTGCATCTGCTGGAAGAGGTTACCATTGTTGGAGGTGTTATCGAAGAATGTGGACATTCTGAAGTAATCCATTACTAAGAAGAGTTAGTAGCGCTAGGGAGAAAAGAGATCGGAGGGGTACCAGTGAAGTTGGTGAGGGGACCCCAGGTGCGGTACCACGCCTGATCACGCCAGAGAGTCTCATCGAGTGGGGTTTTGGGACGTTCTATATTCGCCATGATGAGATTATAGGGTAATGACTCAGGGCCGAGAGTTCTGAGGGCGTAGATAGATGGAGTTCTAGATTCCGGGAGCTGATTGAGTGACCGGGAGTGTCGTAGTTTATCGCAGTTGCGGCTCAAAGTTTAAGCTTCTGCGCTGTTACCCGGTCTCTGATTGGCATACAGGGTGACTCCCGTGCCCCACCGGCGGTATGCAATGCATCTGCGACCCCGCCGTCTGAGAGCTCTGGTGCCCCTCCAGAGTGTAAGGATGTCTTCTATAGTGAATACTCGCCCGCCGTTAATATCGGTCATTGGCGCAACAGGTACCGGGAAATCAAATGTACTCTACTCTGCTCTGCTCTACTCTACCTACTCTACTCTCCCTACTCTACTCTCCCTGCTCTACCCTACTCCACTCTACTCTACCCTACTCTAATACTCAGGCTCTCCTACTAACACCCCACAGCTTGCAGTAGACCTAGCCCTCGCCCTCAATGGCGAAATCATAAACGCCGACGCAATGCAAATGTACGAAGGTCTCCCTATAATAACAAACAAGATCACTGCAGCAGAAACAAAAGGGATCCCACACCACCTCCTCGGCTTCCTGAACGTTCGTGATGCCTGGAGAGTAGGCAAATTCACCAAAGAAGCCGAACTCATCGTACGCACACACCAAACACAGCTCTTTCTACACCAAAACTTATAAAAAAAAATCTGATAGTCACCTAGATCGACTCCATCCACACCCGCGGGAAGCTACCAATCCTCGTAGGCGGAACCCACTACTACATCCAATCACTACTATTCCCACACTCCGCCCCCATAGAGTCCCCCGAATGCGAAGACGAAGCCTATCCATTCCCACCCATATCCAAAGAGCAGCTGGAAGAGAAATACCCAATCCTCACCGCTCCAACACCAGACCTCTACTCCCACCTCCAATCCGTCGACCCCCTCATCGCAGCCCGCTGGCACCCTAATGACCACCGCAAGATCCTACGCTCTCTGCAGATCTACTACGCATCTGGGCGCACTCGCACCGCCTCGGAAGTCTACGCCGCGCAACGTTCCCGCCGTACCCCCAACGCCGCCGCCGCCGCCGCCACAGAAGGGAAAACACAATGGACACCCTACCGCAACCTCATATTCTGGGTCCACGCAGAAACAGACGCGCTCAAAAAACGTCTAGACCAGCGTGTCGATAAAATGATCAATGAGGGAATGTGGGCTGAAATCAACCAGATGAAGCAGACCTACGACACTGCATTGATCCACAACGCAGCGGTGATAGCAGCCGGGAGACAGAAAATTAAAAGGTCGGAAGAGCGCCATGAAGACGACGACGAGGTGGATCTAGGAAGTGGGATCTGGCAGAGTATAGGGTTTAAGGAGTTTCTTCCCTACTTGGAACGTAGAGATAATTCCACCCCTACGCTAGAGGGAGCAGAAGAGGCGGTAGAGAAAACAGAAACACAAGTAGAAGCAGAAAAACTAGAGTTGCAGACCGCTATAGACTCTATGAAGGCCGCTACAAGACAGTATGCAAGGTCACAGATCAAATGGATCCGAATCAAGTTCATGAACGCTCTTCAACCAAGCACACACCCCGAGAGTAAGAACGGAGACATCTTCCTCCTCGACTCGACCGACGCGTTGAAATTCACTGAAAACGTCTCATCGAAGGGGGTTGAGATAGCAAAAGGTGCATTTCTCACTCTCACTAACTTTCGATTATACTTACTGATTTCCTCTTCCTCTTTTGTTCCCTGAGTTAGACTTCCTCTTGAACAAACCTCTCCCGGACCCGTTAGCGCTTTCGCACCTTGCATCGATTTCTCTACCCCCGAAACGATCCTATGATTTCTCGCAGCGGCCGGATCTCTGGGTGCAGCGTGTTTGTGAGCTTTGTCGGGTGACGTGCATCAATGAGGACCAGTGGATGCTTCATGAGCGGAGCCAAAGGCATAAGAAGGCTGTTTCACGGGAGAAAAAGAGACCGGAGGTGGAGGCGTTCATTAGGATGAGGAAGGAGGCTGAGGCGAAGAAGAAGGAGGAGGAATTGTTGAGGGGAGCTGTAGGGGGCGGAGATAAGGTGAAAAAGTAGAGGGTGGAAACTCGTAGCGGGAGTTTGGTGGGCTGTAAGTGAAGAGCAAAAAAATCAATGTAATTTCATCACTATCTCCAGGGGATGGGGGATGTAAAGTAACATTATTTATAAAATGCCTCATCTATATTACATCTCAACAATTCTTTGGCCCGACGAGCACAAATAAAGAATTGTAGATATAGTCCATCGCCCAGTTTTTCCCCCCTCCCCAGAAGTATCTCCTAGAACGAACGAACAAATGAATTAATCATAAAAGTATCTCCTAGACTTTACGTATTTCTATAATATCTACACACAACTACGATAAATTACATATACCTTAGCTGTGAGGCTTCATATATTGTAATTAATTAATTCGTTTATTCGTTCGTTCATACAAGAAACCATGACTCTAAAAACCGAGTGACCACCTATGAACCACGTCTAATAACTACAGTACCCACAGCAACCAGCAACACTTTACCCACTCCTAGATTCCCATTACCTTTTTTAAAAAGAAACACCTAACTACAGATGAAAAACACTTTCATAAACCAAGACCGAGAACAAAAAACAATAGAAACCCACAAAAACAAAAATACCGATCAAAAAGAGAATTGAACGAGCAACACCTCGTCTTGATCGAGGGACCTCCGGGTTAAGGGCCCGGCACGCTTCCACTGCGCCATGCTGCTCTAGAAGGGGAAGAAAAAAACTTACCATATTTTTTTGACTATAGTGAGAAAACCTCACACAACATATCAGGCTTTGTGATCCGACAAGTTGCGTAAGCTATTAATTCCTTTTAAAAGTAATATACATAATCCCTTCCCCCGGCCCTTTGGTAAGTTTATTCTTTCCCCGATCTGAAACACAGGGCCTAGAATACAGTCTACAGAATAATATAGGCCAACGCCTAAAGTATAAATTATAGGTAAATATACAGAAGTAGGACGTAATTCCAACTACGCTCAAGTGGAGTCGCATCGGTGTCGAGAGGCGCGGTGAAAAGAAGTCTATACTATGACGTCTAGGAATGCGTTTCCACCCTAAGCCAAAAACAAAACCGAGATCCGATCACTTAATGAGGGCCGTAGTAATCGTGGCTGGAGTATATGCCGAGGTGATGTGAAATACGCGCGTTCTATGTGGATCAACCATTTAGCGAGATAGGACCTCCCTACGGTATTCACCCCGAGAGGGAGAAAAAAAAAGTGCCGAGAGTTTATCTCAACCGCTTGGCAGTTACTACTTTTGATTACTTATTTACTTGATCTATCCTAGAGTCCAGGGTGCCTAGAGTTTATTTCAACCTCTTGGCGATATCGTTCTGCCAGTCGTGGACGTGGAATTTCTAATGCTGCGCCCGCTAGAAGTTGCCCCCTCCCCCTAACGGTTTCATATTCCCTACTAAGGTTTGTTGTCCGATACTCCCCTAGGTCTACGTAACTTTCTCGATTGGCTCATCTAGTCTTTTTTTTTATGCTTTGGCTTCAATTATATCAGAGTTCGGACACGGGCCTCATATCAAGGGTTCTATGGTTTAGAGGGGATAGCTTTTTTTAACGCTTTCAGAACCAGGAGATATAGCGTCTACTACCACCACAATAAAGGAGGTTGATTACGAATCTATTGTACGTAGAGCACCAACCTGCTCGAGTAGACTCCTATTAGCGAATACTCTAAAATATTTGAAAAGCGCTGGGTTGAAGAAGGGGGGGGAAAAGCTTTATTAACCGAATTGCTTTCAGTCTCAGAACACATAACTGCAGGTCCTGAAAGAGATCTATAATTTCAATCAAGCAATCGAAAGTACACATGACAGAGGGGGGTGCGAACTTCGATAAGCCAATCGGGAGGATTGCAGTGTGAATTACAGTAGTTGGTATTAAGCCTTCAAAAAACGCGTACGCACTTTACATGCAGCAATTGTTGTTAGAAAACTGTAGGGCTAAAGCCTTGGCGAGAACGTGTATACGTACTCCATCTGACAGGGAGCAACGGTACGTACCCGTGCTTGATTCTGGGGGGGGGGCGTGTGGAAGCTTCCCTGGGCTATGGTTGAACGGGGGGCAAACCGGATTAAGACTCGTCAACAACTACAACACCACAACCTACTACGGGGCATACTCTTGAAGTTACTAGCGCACTCTACTTCCTATTACGCGATTTTTCCTTTGTATTTTTAACAATGTTTACCTAACCCTCCGAGTCCTTAGGCTGGTGGGTGTTTAAACCTTGGTATTCACATTAGCTATGGGTTGAGTTGTTCACGGCACTTGAGGGATTGAATAGAAGAATCATATGGAGTGAGATCGTGACGTACTTCAGTATTAGGGTCGTAGGGGATTGGTAAAAGCTCAACTATTAGAGGCCGACACATTCATGAGCACCCTAGTATGGTAATATCCGAAGGGATACAGCAGGGGAAGCACAGATCCTGTATTGTTTTTTACGTGTATAGTCTAGGACCCCCCCTTGCAAAAAAGAAAATCTGGAGCTAATGACCGTTATTCGCCAGCACGGCAATCTAGAAGCTACACTTACCCATGGCTTTTCTAAGATCGGTATCTATACCCTTGACAGCTTTGTCGACTTCTTACGACGACATTTTCAAAAGTCGGCGGAGTAGTGATGCAATTGTTTAGACTACAGAATCGTACTCCAAGTTCAAGTATATAACTAGTCTGTATTGTCCCCCCAGAGTCGAAATCATCAAACAGCTCTACAATCTCATTCACATTCGCATTCACTTCACTCAACTTCACTCTTTGCAGATATATCACTCTCACTACAAAAACAATTCAACTTACTCCTTTCAATATAATCAAAATGGTTCAACTTTCCAACTTCCTCGCAGTAGTCGCCGCCGCTTCCCTCATTGGATCGGTCACTGCTCATCCTGGATCTCACGAAGGCGCCAGCGCCGCTGAGCTTGCCAGACGCTCCAACTTCGTTGCCAACTCCAAGCGCTCCCTCGCTGGTTGCTCAAAGAAATTGAAGGCTCGTGGCTTTGAGGAGAAGGCAATTGCCCGCCGTGCAGCTCTTGCTGAGAGCATCAGGGCTAAGAGGTCCCTCCAGGGCGGTCGCCCATACCTCAAGGCTCGTGACTTGGATACCGTCCTTGCTACTAGCCATGCTTCCGATTTGGAGGGTGTTACCCTCAATACCGATTCCAGTGTTCTCTTCTCTGGAAACGTTTCTTGTGTTCTCCAGCCAGAGGTCACTCAGGGACCTTACTGTAAGCTCCCTCTTTACGCCTATACTTTGAAACAGAATGATTACTAACTAGTTTAGACGTCGATGGCGAGTACGTCCGCTACGACATCAGAGAGACCCAGGGCGGTATCGACCTTTACGCCGATGTGCAATTCGTCGACGTTTCAAACTGCGAGCCCGTTTCCGGCTTGTACATGGACTGGTGGCACGCAAATGCCACCGGTGTCTACTCAGGAATTGTAGCCAGCGGCAATGGCGACTCCTCCGACCTCACCAACCTCAACAACACCTTCCTCCGCGGTGTCCAGCCCACCGGCGAAGAGGGAGTTACCCAATTCCTCACCGTCTTCCCCGGCCACTACACCTCCCGCGCCACCCACGTCCACGTCCTCGCCCACATTGGCGCCGAAGTCCTCTCCAACAACACCCTCAGCGGCGGCACCGTCTCCCACGTCGGTCAGATCTTCTTCGACCAGGACCTCATCACCGAAGTCGAGGCCGTATCCCCATACTCCACCAACACCCAGGAAATCACCCTCAACGCCGACGACCAGATCCTCTCCGAGGAGGCTGCCGACATGGACCCGGTTATGGAGTATGTTCTCCTCGGTGACTCAATCGAGGATGGTGTCTTGGCTTGGATCTCTATCGGTATCGATACCACTGCTACTTACTCGATCAACTCTGCGGCTACCTGGACTGAGCACGGTGGTGTTGCCAACTCCAACTCTGGCAGTGGAATGGGCGGTGGTGATGCCCCAAGCGGTGGGGCCCCAAGTGGTGCTATGCCCTCTGGCACTGCCCCCACTGGTACCCCCCCTTCTTAAGGAGTGACTTGTATGTTTTTTTGATTTTTTTTTTTTTTTGTAAGAATAGTGGGAATGACTGGTCTGGTTACTGGCATTGTGTATTATTTATTTTTTTGTATCAATCGGTTTTAGACCAGGTGGATAAGTGTGGGATAGATATTTATAGTTAGGGGTTTATTTTTTAGGGTGTATAAAAGAAGTATCTTTCTATTAGGAAGCTTTCAAGAGAGTTTTTATTTATTTATATGTCTTGAGTCTCAAGAGCGAGTGATATTTCTATTGTAAAATAGAGAGGACGAGAGTAGACTAAAGGCTTAAGAGGACAGCGAGTGCTCCTATGGGCCCTATATATATGCTTCTGGAGGCGAAGCCCCCTACATCATAGACCCAAAACTTGCTTGTACTCGGTACTATACCTATTCGATACACATAATACAACAATTTCATATAGAGATAACATGAGTGATATGTGGTGATTGAAATGCTACGAATAATGAAAAAATTATAATAGTGGGCTCAAATATCTATTCTTACATGAGTTGAATAAGTGAGGGAAGAGAAATATATACCACCAATTATTAGGGCTTCATGTATTTATGAATAACTCATTCATTCATCTCAAGCTCAACATGGGATATCAGACTTACAATAGCAGAAAGCTAGAGGTGTGTTTTCACTACCACATTGGTGGGAAATACGGTTTTGTGTTAGGAGTGCTACCGAGTTGGTCAAGAAGTCGTGTAATATAGCCAGCTTAATCTAGCATTCTCTAGAATGCCGCACCAATGCCGTACTAAAAAACACCCCGCTTTCCCATACTGTATTCAGCAGCTGTTTTGTACTAGGGATGCGACCTAGAGTGGAGGGGAACTCAATAGGCTGCTAACTAGTGATAATACGCGTTTAAACACAGGACATAGAAAATCGTACAATAAGATTTTACAATTACACAGTGAGTTGTTTATAGTACTTGGAATACAACAAGAGGTGTTCTTTGGGCCTTTGAACTCAAATAGCTATATACTAGTGGTATTACTTCAATCTCTATGTATCTAAATACCTATAGAAGCTTCAATTATCCAGGTACCCTAGAAAGCCGTAGAATAGATAGAGGTTACAGTATGAAAAAACGGGGTGAATTTACTGCGATAGCACTACAGAATTTAGTCGAATTAAATTAGTAATTGAGGTGTGTTACTGTACTAATACCGCATTCCACCCATATCGCTAGCGTATTTTCGGGAGCACCGTACTGATCCCACCACTCTTTTTGGTACTGTAGGAATTTAACCTCGAAAGACGGCCGTAATATTCATCGTACTCCATGCTCTATGTATTACAATTAATCTATCAATCTAAGATATAATAAATCAAAATAGAGTAGAATAGAAAAAAGTAACCAAAAACGAGCTTTTGGGAATATTCCTGTATCGAGTGATGATATATGACTCCAATGCACATCACCATAACCAATAACATTATATTCTCCCAGTCTTCCTAAAGATACTCCGAATTATTATACAAACCATCACAGAGGTCCTTTCTCTCATTCGTATGTTGTTTAGTTCATGGGCTAAGATAGGTTCTGGACGGTATTGCATGACAAAGAGAATAATTATATGATACGCGCGGCCCTAAAGCCGGACCAATGAAAACTGGGCTTGGAACACATCTACCATGCCTAAGAGTGCCAGAATGTGTCAACGTATGAATGAATGAACCAACCATAAGTAGAATGTGCCAAAGTGTGCCCATGTATGCCAATTCTATTGACTGCTTTCCGCTCAAAAATTTAAATCTTTGTACAACACATCTAAAACCCCTTTCAATGGCATAAAGAATGTGCCTCTACAGTTTTTTCAATACGTAATATCTCCCTAATTATATTTAATTATATACTGGCTATAGTAGTGAATTGTTCCATGACACTTTTTGTACCCAAAAGTTCGGTTTATTCCGCAACCACAGCCCTCAGTGGCCTGTAAAAAGTAGGGGGCCTTCAATAGTATATCTTAAAGCTTTCCTACTTTTTATAGGAATTCTATTCACTAATTGTTGGAATATCGGCTCAAAATGTTGGTCCGGGTTTAGGACCCGCACGCCATCTTGTTTTTATGTAAGATCATTCTTTCCACCCCTTATGGTAACTAATCTCGCAGCTTAGTGCTATATTGTTAGTAAAATATTAAAGTATCCGCTCAACCTGGTTAACATAACTACATGCGTTTAGGGTTTCTCTCGCATAAAGTCGTGACAATTACAGTCATGATCTCCCAGCCATAGGTTTTGTTCTCGTGGAACCCGAGATAGTTAATTAACCGCTCTAGATAGGATAAATAACTTTACCGTCTGTTTTTAACCTAGCCGTAGCCTCGGAGTAACATGCGGTTTTCGGCTGAATTTCATAGTTTTTTCTGCATGACAAGGATTGTGTAGGCATGCGGGACGGATATCGAAGCAATCTAGTTCCGCAGCGGCGGGAATTATGGGACGAACCTCGAGGTTGATAGGTGGGCCCTAAGGTTAAACAACCCCTTGTAAGACAGTAACCCAAGGTAAATCAGTCGCTCGGATCGTGGAACCAGTCATTTATCTTCTCCATTCCCCTTCGCCCCGGCACCCCTCACAAAAACACACCTATTCCGAGCTTTTGACCCATGTCATCAGCACACAAAAAAATTGAGGTGCATATTTCGCCTGCATTTATTCAGGCGCCGCCCAGCTCGTTCCCCCCTTCTCCTCCCCCCACTAACTCGTAATGAAAAGCGCACAAATATCTCAAGACCATCACTTCCTAATTCTTTGTGTCCCGGGGTTACGAGATCTATGTGCACGTGGGCCCGAAATATCTTGGATCTTGAAACTAGATGAGTAGACGCAGTCTAATATATTAAGGGAAGAGGCTTGTCCCTTCCGGATAGCCTAAGATCCGATGTATAGAATGAATAACTACATGTAATAAAGCTATAGCAATCACAGCAAAGACATTTCCTCGCTACCGGCAGCGGGATCCGCGGAGGTTCAAGTCAAGCCTATTATGCATCGTAGATCTTAAACTCTCATGATTTAAAAAAGAAAGCCGGATCAATCTCTCTGCATTCTCCCGTGTTGTAGACCCATGAGTCGTTATCATTCCAATACCTTTAGTTCAATTACGGACACCCCCCGCCACCTCAAGCCCCGTCTTCTGTGCCTGGTACATACCGACAGTATCTGTCTTTGACTCAACTGGAAAAGCCCCTTGAACATCCAAAGCCGAAACTAGCCCAATATGATGGGGGATCAGTAGGCAAGTATGTGACCAGCTGCACATTACAAACCGGTGGTGGTGGGAATGTTATGAGGAAAAATATGACTTCTCTTAATCACGACGAATCACTCGAGCTTACATCTTTATTGATTCAGCTATTCTTACCTCCCAAAAACTTAGATATTCCCCAATCAGCTGGCTACTGAGACAGATAATTTGCACTATACACTTTTGAGTGGTGATTCCATATGTCTTCCCTGCCGGCAGTTTTTTCCCATCCCATTGAACGCTCTGATAGCCCCCCCTCCAAGCTCCACTTGTGGGATAAGCACTAGAAGAAAAGACAGCGGGCTTTCGGAGATCGCCAATAAACACCCATAGAATGCCCTAATGATTCGAACAAAGCGCCTCACCCATCTTCTCCCAAAATTATACCCTCAAATATGCCTATCTAGCGGATATAATGATTCTCCCTATATATGCATAAGCCTGCCGCCCCTGTGCGAACACCCCCACACACACACTTGCTTCAGCTCATGCTGTTCGATCGGCCCACCAGAAAGACATCCGGCTACGCGCTTATGAGACCTGTACTGTAGCACCTCCATCCTTAGGGATCTAGAGTTCGCTAAGGCTGAAAGATTCTGCGGTATATTCTCAAACAGGAGTATTTTCCTCCTAAAAAAGACCTCAAAAAAAAAAAAAAAGAGGTGAAGGCTAATGATGGTAGGCTAAACGACCGAGCTTTTTTAGCACTATAGCCAAGATAACCACGGAGTAAACTTATACCGACAGCATAAAGTACCGTCAAGCCCTGCTTACACGGAAGCTATTCCTATTCCGTTAATAAAGCTTAAAATATGGAAAGCAGGGTCGAAATCTTTCGTCCCAAGGTGGAATTGTCTTGGCTTTTTTTTTTTTTTTGTAAAATCAGCCGAGAACCGATGGGGGGAGGGGAGGGGAGACAAAAGGAAGAAACACGAACACGAAGGCGTCATACAGTGGCTTAGGTATGCAGTCTACCCCTTACGGAAAGTTAGTAAGAGGGAAATCTCGACCCATTAGGGAATAATTATCGTCCACCACTTCCTAATGAGCGAATTTATGTAAGGCATAACAAGCGAGGTTAAGAAAAATTAAATATAGGTAGTACGTATCAGCATTATATCTTTTTCCCTGCTCAGCAAGCTCCTGGCTCAGATGCTTGATTTTTTGGCAGCCAAGACTCTAAAAAACCTGCTCAACAAGGAGTTGATCCACTTCTCCCTAGTTACAAAGGCAGCCCCCATAGTTTACGGTAGGGCTCCTTACTGATTAATCCTAGTCTTTGAGTATGATTATTCCGGTAAATCGTAATACCGGTAGGAACAAACTATTTATTTATCTAGAAGCACCAGGTGATATAGAGTGCTTAGTATGATCGGTTAATTAAGTGACAGGTATTAGGGCATAAATATCGGAGTTGAATGTGAATGTGATCGAGTGATAGCAAGTGACTATATAATATATTAACTCATATTCCCCTCTTATCCACCCCATTAAGTACTTATTATAGTCCGCAGCTTATGACACTAATTGGCCTATATAAGCGAGTAACCAAGAGTTGGTACGAGATCCTGCCGATCTGAGTATTCAATCTATTCGGCTCCCAATCATAAATCAGAGAATAATATGAGGCATCACATGAATAAAATCCTCCTCTATAGTGGGATTTTAAGTATCGAAAAATGTTCTATAATATATCTACAATTTATGAGTTAGGTTTCCATTACAAGTACATGACTCCAAAAAAATAGCCTATCAAACTAGATCATATCTACACTTATTGAGGGAAAGAGAGAGAAAATAAAAAAAAATAGATCATGTCTAGAAACCTCGGATGTTAGATCGTTCTTACTACCCTAGAGGGGTAATCAAACGTAGAATCAGCTTTATAGATACGAAATACTGATATAGATGGCCGATAGCCTAGTGGTAATGCTCCAGACGAAATCCTCCGGAAAACTCCAAAGTGTGCTGCTATCCATTGCCCGTTATCACATAAATAGTGTTATTTGTTGGTATATATCTGAATCTAAGTATTTCTCTATGCACGCGGAGGCTTAGGGGATCCCAGTCCTAGGCTCTTAGTAACTTATAGTCCAGAGTCCTTCTTGCGCGACCCATTGGAGCGATTCCCATTCATAGTCATCTAGAGGCCGATAAAGATTACAAAAGCCATTAATTTGACTATGCCACCTCCTAGGCTATCTACACTAGTGATTTTATAAAGATAGAATTTCCTTTAATCGATCTCATAAATCCCCGCAGTATTAGGGGGGAAGGGGGCAAAAATAGCGGGGATTTTTATCTTACATCTACCTTCCCGGCCAGTCAGGAGCTTAAGTCTTGTGTATCCCTATAAAACCGTTCAATAATATGTGCCTATAGCATCATTTGACTTGTATTACCGAGCTCGGCAATTCCCCAACGCCGTGTTACTACGCTTTGCTGTCACTATTACCAAACAGATATCGTCTTTGCCACAAAAATTTTCACAAAGGAAACCAGTCGGCATCTCAAAACCTGCAACCCGCAACCCAGAAAAACAACGTCAGCATAAATTTTTAGACCAGGGTATTATTTGCAAATACTGTTGTAGGTAGCCAAGGAGCAGGAAACACCAAACAGGATGAACCACTTTGTTTCGAATATCCTGCAAGCTAGAAGGGATCAACAACCGGACCCACCCGGAAACAGTAAACAAGCGAGAAATCTCTCCACTAAGATCATCAACTCGGCTCAGGAAAATAGAAGGCTGTATGAATACAGGAATCAATGATCCATAGAAGTTTCATACATCATTGTTGACCTTTGGGGAATCCGGAACATTGCACCCTGTAGTCGTACAAAGCTGCTGATCCCTCCCCTCCAAAATGAGATATGCAGGTAGAATTTTCCACGGTCAGGTCGCAAAAAAAAAATTATATATTGTGGTACGGAAATTGGGGGCGGCGGGAAATTTACTCGATGATTGAGAAACCGGGAGTGCAGGATATGTTCCTTACCTTCAGTGCTGCAGCAAGGCGTTAGATTTAACGTCGAGCCGACTGGCCAAACGGTTAGTACTGCAACAACGGCGAGGAAATTTGTTTGTATGATCAAACCATCCATCATATATCGTAATTTGAGCTGACAATCGGATAGGCTGAGAAATACGCCACTAACAAAGAATCCTCTAGATCGGATATCCACGGTACTTATGCATGCAACTATTCCTTGTTCGCCTCACATATGCTGGTCGATGTTAGAGAGGTTTAAAGACATATATCGTCGGGAGCTCATCCTAGCGGCTGCAAATTAATGAGCCATAACGTCAATAACAGTAAGCAAGTATTTGGCGTCCTTAGAAAAAATTCGTAGGAGATCATTTTTTCCTGTAGTAGGCTGTGTGTTAGTTTAGGAGATGGCCAAATATAGCTCAGACAACAGGGTAGAATGAATAAACCATATCAATTTACCCATAATTGATAAAACTAACAAATGACTATATCTATAGGGGCGGTAAATAAGGGAAAAGAAAAAGGAGAAGAAAAACAAATGCCTAACCTCCTAAGCAGGAAGGACTCGCATGAGGACATGATCACGTGGCCCTCGCAGAAACTACTGATATTTGGAATCATAATGCTCCAAGATACACGCCCGATCTGTTCCTATATTCAAAGGCGAGTGAAACTTGCATCCAAAGGTAAAACCTTTGCTGATACATATACGTATTCTCGATTCAGACCGTATGCGAAGTGGGGAGCTCCGAGTCACCACATATCACTTGTCAACCCTTCCCCCCTTTTGCGTATTACATTCGCCTCGCCTCCGAGTTGAACTTGAAACCGATGGCTGTTGAACCCAGCAGCCTAATGAGATTCCTGCCCTCATTCTCCTCGCTGTAAACTCGGTTAACTACGCTTTGTGCTGTCTCAAACAATACATGGAATCCTTGCCTCCATAAAGAAAAAAGATGCCGATTCCTGCCGTCGCCCCGGCCACAACAAGGGGTCTTACAGCTTTCCTCCCCGGACGGGCATTGCTTAGCTATGTACGGGTATCTGTTGGCGTTTCCGGGGTTGACAAAGTTACAGCAACATCCCCGTGAGGATATAATTTGCAAATTACAATTCCAAGACACAATATGCTTTTTTCCAGCCTTGCCCTGTTTCCTGTCAGAACTCATGTAGTATCTATAAATGACATATTGAGATCTGTTTAGGAATTTTCTTACAGGTCTTGGTGATAGTGTCAATCCCCGAAGAGAGATCGCCTATTAGGCTGGCTAGTATAACCATCCGAGATATATCAATATCAAAAGCCATTCGAATACGCTAACCCCAATTAGGTATTGAACGGTCCGTGCTCGGGTCATTAGTTGGAGGGTGATCAGGGGCGTAAGAGCCCGGCCCATCGTCGCGCGGCTCCTAAAGTATTTTCTGATGACTGAATATTCTCAGCCTAGCGGTAGAATTTGAGGTATTATTTCCTTCTAAATTTGGCCTACTCAGTCGGTTTGTAGATTTCTGCGAATATGAAATCTACAACAGTGACGGCCGGGAGATCTATCTGAGAACTAGGACGATGTAAATAGGAGTGATAAGAGAAAGTTGATATCTGTAAAGCTGGTAACGATATTCACCCGGGATATCTACTATCAGAAATGTAAGATTACTTAAAGCAAACGTGTAGAGATCTACGGAAGTTATCATCCGGGAGTTACCTCAGGGAAGCTAGGCATAAGGATTTCCACTTGTAGTAGGACTATCCTGTCCCCTAGGAAGATATAGGGAAACAAATCCACTCTACAACCGTTAGTATTTGAAATATTTCACCCAGCGCGGACAGGGGTAATATGCAGAAATATGCGTTTGGATAGGTTGAAGCCACGGGAGCTGACGACACTTATACTAGAAGGATCAGTACTAGTGTTGAAACGGTATTATCCCTGTCTGCGCCGGACGAAATCTCCCAGATGCTACATAACCTAGTGCGTAGCGAATATCGACAATACCCTAGAAGGCTTTTTAAAAATATTCTGACTCTTTAGCCTCTCAGTTGTTCCACTAGCTAAGTAAATTCAAGCGGACATCTCTCCGATCACGCGATTACCAAGAAATATCAGGACATAGCCGCATACTCCTTACGGCATTGTGGGGGTTTCTCGTGCCTCTTGCCCATGTAATATAGTGCCGTTAAAAAAGGCAGGGATTCGAGCACTGGATTCTGGAGTACGCCATTGTAATCTCGCCAACTTAAAGCCCATGCGGCTGTTATAGCAGAGGGTCAAAGTGTTTGACTCCTCGGAGTAGCTGTCAGGTCAGTAAGCCTTATCTAAGAACCATAATGGGGGCCCGTGACCAGGTATAGCAACTCCAACACTGATATAGATGCGGAAAGAAAAATCCTTATATAATAAGCCGGTAAAGATCTCGGCCAAAGATAAGCCAAGAGTTGCACGTTGGGACTCGGGAGCTAGATTTTCGGCATTGAACTTTAAAGTGCAATTAAAAGTTACAAGGTTGGTTTGGAGTCTTACGCCACACGAAAATCTTTGAACCCATGAACAAGGGTTAGGATCTCAATACGCGAACTCAATATAGACATCGAGTTATTCATCGAGTTATGAATTATACTATGCTTTGGTAAGCCTATAGAGGGGTTCTCTAAGCCCTCCAGGAGGTATAGTTCCCCACCATTATCAGAATCGTACATATCCAGTATTATTTTAAAATCTATAATGCGTCTTTCAATCGCCGCTAAGAAGTTAGATTAATTGTCGAGCTACGCGCCACAGCGCACATACCCCAGTTTAGACAATAAATAATCAAAGTCACAGCTGTCAAAGAGTATGCACGCCAGCAGTATTACCAAGCTTTGCGCTGAGGCTAAGGATTCAAGCCATTGCGATGGCGACAGTGGGGGAAAAACGCGGTAACCATTCATCTGGTTAGATGAAAACCACTGATCTCCAGTCCAATCAGAATGCTTTCCATGTCTGTGCCATGTGGTCTCGCGAATGCATGCATAGTTCCTGCGGGGCACCCTGTCTCGGCCAATTTATTCGGACTTGCCGAAATCCCGCCCTCCACTTCCCCTCCCTTTCAATGACATCTGCTTAGACTCTTTCATTGGTGACTACATTTTGAATTTCTGGCCTTACAGGGGCGTTTGGATCCGCGCACTAGGTTTCCGGGTTGACTTTGCTTGGTGGGGATCCACAATAACCAGTGCCGAGTGTTGCTGCTGACACTGTTCAATGTGCTGAGGACGCAGCCAGCCACTGCTTACGACGAGGACAGTACCGCTATAGCCGTCTCTAAACGTTAGTGGGTATCAAAACTCCTGTCTGGTTCTTGCCGCATTACCAAATTTGACCTTTTGCTTCGCACTCATCAAGGCCTGTGAGGTGTGGATTAAGACCCGGTCCCACTACCCGGTGCCGAATTTCAGCTAGCCAGGTGACCCAATCTAAAGATAATAATTATTCCTACAGGTAGTATCCAGGTTAGAAAGAGTCCGTTTGCCTGAGCTCCGCCCCCGCATTAAAATTAAAAAAAAAGGCCCCCACGATTGCTTGCTTATATAAAACTCTCTCTAAGGACTGGAGTGCTTAAAGGAAATCCCCGCGTCAATAGAGGGATGCCTCTTGTAACAGCACCCATGACTCGGGGTCATGAGATTAGTAGGTCAAAAACTATTCTCGGTTAGAGGCACGACGTGGTTGTTTATTTTGTACATAGTCTGGGGTTGGTAGCACGACCGTTCGTACAGAGGTATACATGCAATTATGCAGTCCTCTCCTTTCACTAGCCTCGGGTTACAGTGCCTTAGGTGACTCGGAATATCTGTGTAGTTGTGAATACCTGTCCAAAGCACCTGCTCCATGTACCATTGATGGGTTGCCAAGTACGTTACATAAATAATATGTACGCCCCTTCGTCATCCTTGGCAGGTCCCAAGCGAAAGGCGGCTCCGTCGGTACTCGCAAGCCTCAAAGGGACCAAAATACTCATCAGCCCCCTCAGAATACTCTGGGGTGCATTCCAGCATCATGTTTCCTGGACCTGGACTTGAAGATCATTGTTAGAGTGCAACGCACGCAAGCGAACTGGAGGATCCCTACAGGCTCTACCGGGCACCCTGGCAGGGTCTCATGGGCATGACCTCCCCGCAATTAAAAACAAGGTGCTGTTATCGGCACATACATAACGCTCATGTAGGCTGTATTACAGAATTAGAAACACGTGGGAACTTTCAAAAGTACTCCCGCCTTGTGCAAATGTATGTAGAGTACCTACCTGAGACTACCCTGCTGCATCTAGTCATCCACCACGTTCTGGTACGCATCCGGAGATCAACGCAGCTGAAGTTATTCTTGCTTTGGCATGCAGTATCTCTTGATAATTGGAAGCAGGTCCAATAGTAGTTGGTTATTGGTGCCTTGAACTGCATCGAAAAGCTGTGCGCTCCCCGATTGCACTTGCGAGGAGGCGATTACCATATTGAAGTTTCGTGCCGAATTTCATATCCGACCTGTCAACATCGGCTCTTCCGTCGGCACGTCAATTACGGGACTTCATACCACCAGCCCTTCTGCTTCCTGCACAAAATGTGATATCACTGCATAGCGAATTGTCTTTCGGAAACGGGTTTTTTCTTTCGTGAGGTATTGTGTTCGTCCTACGGTCACGCAAAGAGGAGTAGATGTACCGCCACCGCCTGAAAACCGTCCCAAACATCTAAAGTTGTTACGTACCCCGCCCCTTTTTCTTTTTGATCGCTGCGTATCGTAAATCGTAAGCGCATCATACGTCACTAAATATCCCATTTAGATGAGCTACTTGCTGACAGTAAACGCAACTAGCCAAAATCGATCAATATGATAATGTCACTCTGTAATGGAAACGGGAGAGGCATCAAGATCGGAACTAAGTATCGGGGTATCAGTATTCATAGTATTATATTTGGTGAACTTTCTGTACCTCAATGAATTTGGTTTGTTCAAGCATCGGGGCTGGCGAGCGTTTCCCGATGCATGAAAGATGGGATGAACTTGTCCAGCGCGATACCAATAAAGATGCTGTGCACACGGCACACGCAATAGGCGGCAACACTGCATACATATTTGTAATTAATTATCATTGATGTCACTGGAGTGTACAGTACATGAGACGAAAGGTAAATAAAAAAACAGCGCCAGTTGCCTAAACCCAGATCAGATAGCCACACCCATAGAAACCGTTCCCTAAATGCAAAAATAGTGAGGAAAGAAAAAGAAACCCGATCGCCTTTATATGCCAGAATGAAAACTGAGAAAAAAAGAAAAAAAGAAGAAAAAAGGAAATAAAACAAAAATCAGATCGCGCCTCCCATCTAACCGAATGCTCCAAAATAATGATCAACGAGGTTTGTATTGATCTAAAAATTGCTCCCCAAGAATTGTCTCTTGTTTAATTACCTCTAGAATTCTAGGGCAGCGATGCTCGATATGACACTGGAATGGCTGAGGTTTTGAGTTGAATCCGTCTGTGTATGCAAAGATGTCTGGGGTTATCTCTTGGCCAGTGGTTTGATCTCGAGCTTTAGAGATATTGAATCCCCAAAGAATCCGAGTGATCGTAATGAAGAGAGAGTTTTCGGCGAGCTGCTTGCCTGGGCAAATACGGCGTCCCTGTAAACAAACTTATTAGTTGATGAACACAAGAAAAACCAAACAAGCAGGTGCACTGCAAAGGATCAGATCGGCTTACCCAGCCAAAAGCGGAATGTCCATCACGGTGAGGATATGGTTCAGTGCCATCTTGACCTGAACTCAAGTATCGCTCAGGTATGAAGTTGTGAGAATCTTTAAAGTATTTCTCGTTGTGGTGAATTGCCCAAAGATTACCTAAAATTGTTGTCCCTTTTGGAATAAACAGACCATTGTAATGGTCGTCTGTGATACTGGCATGGGGAGTGCCGCCCATCACAGCGACAGGCCTCCATCTGAGTGTCTCTTTGATAATAGCATTGCAATAGGGGAGATTTGGCTCGTCACACCAAGTCGGGGAACGGTCCCGGCCGACCACGCGATCGAGCTCCTCTTGTGCCTTCGCGGCTACTCTCGGAAAACAGGTCATCGCGAGGATAAAGCTCGTCAAGGTCGAGGATGAGGTATCGCTTCCTGCACCAAACAAAGAGCCTGTCGCATATGCAATCTCCCGTTCGGAAAGGGCATCTGGGTTCTCTTCCCGCTTCTCCCATAATGTCTTCGTAAAACATGCCGGTGCATCTCCAGTCTCCATCCTGTCCCGAACGTCGAACGCGAGTTGAGAAAGCAATTGGGTGGACTCTTCAGCCCGACGCTTGACTTCCCGCTTCCAGGGGGCAAGGCAGTCAGGGATAAGCTTGAGTACAGGGAACGACTCCGCCCAAAAAGCACCCGGACTAAAAGTCAAAGCTCAGCTAGGATTCACTAAACTTGTGGGGCTGACGGAATACTCACACATTAAGTGTTGCCATATAGGCCATCCTCTCATAGAT
This sequence comes from Verpa conica, assembly GCA_033030425.1. NCBI lineage: Eukaryota > Fungi > Ascomycota > Pezizomycetes > Pezizales > Morchellaceae > Verpa > Verpa conica. The sequence goes on from JAUFSD010000004.1 coordinate 1,562,896, forward strand.
CTTTTTGATAACAGGATCTTCTAGGTTGTCCACTCTTTGACCGTACGCGACGCAAACCATCAATGAAGCAGCATATCTTTCCAAGTGTTTGCCAAAATTCTCAGGACTTTTTATAAGGTCAAGGGCAAGTCTTTGCGATTCCGCTACCTGAATAGGCTTGTAGCTCTCACAAGCTTTCCGGAGAAGTCCACTGTGAAAAATCTTGCGAGTCTTGCGCCATTTGTCGCCATGAGGCATAGTAAGAAGTGAATCATTGTTTGTAAAGAGCTCCCCTACAGAAACATTAGCATATGCGATTTCAAGACTTGGGAAAAGTTGCTCACCCATTATCACGAATCGAGGACGAGATGAATATATCGCTGAACGGCGATCCAAAAGATCACAAGCCACTTTTGGGTCCCCGATAACGATAGTAGGACGGCGTCCAGCCCAAACAGTGACTAAAGAACCATACATATCTGTCCATTGTTTAAACTTGTACCACGGCTTCTGAGGTGGTAAATGCCATTTATTTCCCAAGAATGGAACAGGTGACGGTCCCGGAGGCCTACGGAGTTGTTAGCCTGATATACGACGGAGCGGAGGAAATGAGTGAGACATGCATAGTAGAGTGCCGCCTGTAGTCCTGAAAGACAATAAGAAGACATAACATGACCAATACAGAAAACAATGTTCCCGCTGTCAGGCTGACAATTCCATGAAAGTGTGCTCCCGCTTGATCTAGTGGGAGAATAACGGGATTCTCATGGTGATATTGGGGAAGCTTTAAAGTTCTAGTGAGTTGAAGGTTTGATATGAGAGATGCTAGAGGAGCTTCGACAGTTGAGGTAAACGGTGAGCTTTGAGCTATTGGTAGTTGAGCAATCATAGTTTCCTTCATACTGAATGAATAGAACACTGTTCAAGACAGTATGTAATGTTAATAAAGATATCTGCTAGCAATATGGTATGTTTGTCATATATAAGTTGCTGAGGACTGGCGGGGTCTGACTTTATACTCATTATTTTGAACGCCTTCCACCGGCGCGCAAACTGCGGCCACAGATTATTATCCCATGTTCTTCCGATGTGCACGGAACAAGAGAGAGACACGAGGACGTAGGTAGTGTGCTCGGCGCTCAGTTCTCAGCCAGGGGTATTGAGACCCCACTTAGTGACGCTCAGCACATCCCAAGGGATCGGTATTTGCAGCTGCAGGACTAGAGTTCGGGATAGGCATCGTGAGGCGAGGCTGGCGGGCGCTGAACCTGGCGCAGGGTCGAAATCGCCGCAATTTACACTGTATTACAGACTGTGCAGGTAATCTTGCGCTACCAATGCAATGTATATCACCCACGTTAATATTGGGAGTTCCGGTGTTAAGGGTGTGACACTTGTGGAGGGGGGATTCACGTTGCAATGCTGATGCTTGTTGATGAGGAGGAGGCTTTTGAGATGACCCCCGACAGCACCTACCCACCTGCCACTTTGCTCTTGTCTTACACAAAGTTTTCTTTGAAGAAAGAAAAAAAGTTACCAGTTCCGGATCATTTATCGATTTGCGGCTGGAATTTCCATCCAATAGGTATATTCTATATTCCTTTTAACACGCACGGTACGCCGGAAGTGCTGCGCAAGTCATCTTCCTTGCTTCCTTTCTTTTCCTGAGAAAAGGAGAATCGAGATATAAGCACTGAATCCGATCTTGAATCCATTGGCGCTGATCCGCCGTGACCTTACACACCAAGTGCTACGTACTTGTTTATATTGTAGTTACTATATTGTTTCCCCGCGTGGCATCCCACGCCTACCGGCAGTTCGGGACATTTGAGAGAAACCGGTGGCTTGGAACGATGTCGGTAATTAGCAGATTGCAAGTTTTTAAAACGTGGTCCGGCTGCTCCCAGAAAAGCCCTACTATTCGAGGGCACTTATATCCTCTAAACTCACGAAGTTGTGTTTCTCGAATTTCCTGCCTAAACGGAGATGGTGACTAAAACTAAAGACATCTTCTCAGTTTCTACCGAGGTTTACCACTGCCGCAATACGACAGAACTTTCGTATGCCCAGCGCCCTACACAAACCTGTTTCAGGCAAAAGTAGCATCTTCCATTTGCCGTATCGTATCGCCTGCCGTTTACACAAGAAACTGACTACCTGAGTCAATCGAACAGTTAACGCTCAGCTTGTAAAGTGGCTATCCCTACTGACTGCCGGTGCTAGCACAACTCCATGTATCGGCAGTCAGGATTCACGACGGCGAACGTGCGTTCCCCCAGTTTATACAACCAATTAAAGGTCAACTATAATCAAAGGGGTTACGCCTGTGCTGTGTGCTCTGGTCTCCACGGCACAGGCCATGCAAAGATCTGTTTTATTGCAGCGAGCCGTCTCATGGCTCAGTGTCCGAGCGTCTGCAGGAGTATCAAAAATTGGCTCAATCGATCACCCAATCAATTATGGTATTATTATTTCAGTTTCAGATGTACGTATCTTGACGTCTCTGAGGAGATCATTGTCTGACAACTCCGATTATCAACACTTAGAACAACAAGAGAGGAAAAGTCTTGAAATATGGGTAAAAAGCAAATAGAAATCGAGGAAAGACATCGCACTCGCATGTCACCATGTACCCCCAACGTAAGACGTATTCTTTATCCTGCAGATAAGGGATCCCGCCGAATTTATTGGCTTACGTACTCGGAGGAATCTGGAAGCATTCTATCTGCCGTGTGGCTATTGATGGCTGTGTTGAGAACAGTTAAATTTTTATCAACCAGTGAAAATAGGGAAGTATTTAATCCAAATAACATCGCCAGCAATAAGCATTGCTTCGTGGACTCCTCGTCAGTCTCGCATGCCCGGAATATTTCCCCACCGCATCGCCAAAAACATAATCCTCAAAGAAATCGGCCTATCTGCATTTAAACATCACAAGGACAACTTTAGAGCCGCGTGATATTGGTGGCAGCAGCCGATTTGATAATAGCATATTGTAACTCATGTTGTAAGATTCCGTAAGATTGGCTGGAATATTCTTACTGCTCAATTCAACCAGTAATCGCTGTTAAAGAGGGCCAAAGGTGTGTTGTAGCCTGTATGGTTCTTGCTGGATCCACTCATGACCAAGACTCGGCGGCACCTTGAAGAAAATAGATTTCCTAGAAGGGCTTGTATCAGACTATCATGAAAGATTGGCAGGGGTTATTTCCCTTGGTTACTCGGGTAAGTCACTTTTTGTTTCCTCCCGAAGACAACCCTTGTTTCCGATCGAGAGCCCATTCTCCCAGGTAAACGGTGTGTTAGTCGTGCCAGGTAACTGGTCCCCCCGCCAGTGCGATCGAACAGTCTTACTATCTGTGGGGGTCTAAGACCCGTTCATAAGATAGATCGGGTCTGTCTATCCCTTTTTAGAATTTTCGGGACTTCTATTTAGACATGAATTCTGTCACAGGGATGAACCAAATGTGTTGTAATTTATTGAAAAGCAGGGATTTCGACTGTGAATTTCCAGTGGGCATCAAGTTTCCACAGTCCCAATTCGGCGGCTTGCAGGAATATATGAACAATTGCTCTGTATTATTGTAAGAATATTAGTGGGTCTAGAGTGGTCTCGTCACTACCACCGGAGCATGTTGCGTTTTAGACACAACACCAAGACATTTCGGGTGCCTTACTTTAGAGTATGGTGCATTCCTGAAAATTTTATCCTGTACCATGCCCTCCCTCCCCCTGACATCCCATTATCCGGAGCGAGGCGAGTTGCCCTTTATGCAGCTGCAGTCAGGAAGATGAGATCAAAATAGAAGGACGAAGCGCCGTGGGCGTCAGGAGCATAAACGCCTCGGAGCCACGAGTTCACGATGCGTAACCAGGGGGTTAGCCAAATCCATCTAGTTTTGCTCTCCTTTATAAGACAGCTCTGAACGGTAAAACGTATAGGGAATCGGATGACATTGTTTGAAGCTGCAGCTACCCAAAAGAGCATTGTAGGTATAGATAGGGTAGTGATTACAATCACACTGAAGATTCAATTCCACACAACTAGCGGGTACAAGTAACGCTGGCTTGTGAAAAAAGTTATTTCTTGACGCAAGGTGACGGTATGGAAGGTAGAGAACCCAGCCGCCTGGTGACTGGTGTGGACCCTGTCTGATCTTCGACCACGGTTCCCCACAACCAAAGCCTTGGTGCCTCTCGAGCCGGCACTTGAGTTCAAACGTATCTAACCGAGTAAGGCTCAGGCACTGCCGTGTAAGCTTATCCAGACCTGTTTGTGATACTTTTTGGGGAAGGGGCTGGGGCCGTAAATTAGAGACTTCGACAAATTGTTCCGCGGAGGCGGCCGCTGGGATAAGGCTTTTTCTTTCTTTCTTCCTTCCTTTTTTCCCCCCCACTCGCGTTGCACCCTGCGACCCAACATCGACCTCGCGATGACACGAGTAAAGAAGCCGAAACGGACCGGATCGATCCTTCTGTCTCGACATCGCAACGCCGTAAGAAGCGACAGCGTACCTCCCGTGACTCATCCTCGCGCCGTCACCACGTCAGCTTTGTCGTCCAAGGCAGGAAGAACTGTTATACGGAAACACCATACTCTGCAAAAAAAGCTGTCCCAGGCCCTGGCAAAAGATGACGTCGATACAGCAAGGTCTGTGCAAGCAGAGATCGAAGCAAACGGTGGACTCGAAAAATACCAGCAAGCAAGTGTAAGTTCACGATCTCACGATATCTAGCGATGGTGGTTGAAAAAGAAAATGTTGCTAAAAACGCGTCATTGCAGGTCTGTGGTCAGTCGAGCCAGCGTGGAGGTGATTCATCGAAAATCTTTATCGAATGGATCGGGGAAGCTCGGCGATCACCAAAGTCGAAGTCGGCTTTGGCCGAAAACACGACCGGCCACGCCACAAGACAGAGATTAAGACTTCTTGAAGTAGGAGCTTTGAGTCCGGATAACGCTTGTTCGAAGTCGCCGATGTTCGAAGTAAAGCGAATTGACCTTAATTCGCGGCATCCGACTATCGAGACACAAGACTTCATGGAACGACCGCTCCCAAATAATGACAACGAAAAATTTGATATCATCTCGTTGTCTCTAGTCCTAAACTACGTGTCTCTCCCAAAGATAAGGGGGGAAATGCTTCGCCGGACAACAAAATTTCTCCGGGATGGGACTTTTGGCCAGGTCGACTCTCCGCTGGCAGAGTTTTTCCCATCTCTTTTTCTTGTTCTTCCAGCTCCATGCATCACAAACTCGAGATATCTCAACGAAGATCGTCTTGCTGAAATAATGAATAGTCTTGGCTACACCTTGGTACGTTCAAAATTGAGCGCTAAATTGAGTTATCAGCTGTGGCGTTTGAGTAATCAGGGGACGAGACAAGAAGATTTAAAGAAAAAGAAAGAAGTAAACCCTGGCAAGACACGGAACAACTTTACAATATTGTTAGAGTAAAAAAAGTACTTAGAGGTACGGTAGTATAGGGGTTAATATTTGTGCGATAAGATCACAGGAAACCTACCTGCAGCAGACCGCATTGTAATTGTCAGCATGATTGCTCGATAAGACGTACTACGTAGTACAATGATATATGACGTAGGTTGTGCCCCGGAATTCGGATGGATCTGAGACGCCTGGCAACCACTTTAAATATCACGAGCTATAAAGCTTCTAATATATCACCATTATGTTTTGCTCCATTAAGGGAGAGCCTGTGTCGGAGCATGCAATCGGAAAATTCGGGTCCTGTGCCAAAATAATCTACCCACTGGGGTCGCACCGGTAGATACTTTTGCTTTCACATGCTGTCTCGTCAACTCTTAAGAGGCTTTTCGTAATATATACTAGTCTCGTGGCTCAGTAAAAAAACAAAAAAAACACATCAATTACTTCTACCGTCATGCTAAAAGAAAAACGCATGGTATTAGTTTCTAGGGCTAAATCGCTTAGATTGCTTCCATACTAAGATTTATGTTAGGTACGGGAAGAAATGTTTTTTTCTGATTCGTGAGAGTCTTTTTACCAAGTAGGGTGGGCGTTACCTACTTCCCCAGCCAAATAATGGTCGGCCCTGATAGCTATAACAACCCCGGTATGAATCGACCATGCATTAGCTTTATAAATCCAACAGAGCTATGCAAGTAAGAGGTCTACGCTCGCAGTAAGAAGTAAGGAAGTACTTGATGCAAGGCCTCCCGTGAAGATCTACAAATTAGCCTATAAGTTGTGAGTGATTTGTGGTGATAAAGGCGAGGACCCATGGGGCGTGGTTAGCTTGGTGTTCAGGGCTTCAAGACATTGGATTTTTGACGGGTCCGAGACAGTGGAGCCGCCCTAAAAGCCTAGATTTGGCATCGTTCGGGAGCGACCAAGACACGAGGGAATATTCGTAAACGGGGATTTTGGTGGCGCCTTGCCGCTGTCGCCAGCTTTGTTTTTCTTTGTGACTTCAAGACATGTTTCTAGCTACGGAGATCTGTCCGGCTACATCTATTCGCTCTACTTTGGCCGAAATGCCGATTATCCTAGTAGTAACTTACTCCTTGCACGGATCCACATATTTAAATTTGCATTGGTTATTCTCAAACATGGCTTTGGCCCTTTATTCCATAAATTCACAAGGTATCACTCGTACCCCATATATGTGTGTAACGCGCCTAAAACGACCTAATTCATAGTATTTTTAGTTGTGCAGTTTTTAAAAGCACTCATCATCCACCAACTAGAAGTTTGACTTCTCTATAAAATTACAACTCATCTCTAATCTTGGCATCTGGAGTTGGTATAATAGCGATATGCTCAGGCATACTCATGATCTTAACCACAAGTGACGTCCAGCCCAAGAAATGTGCCGTTCTTTGACCTTTCCCAGTATCCGAGTCATACTGCTCCCACGCATATCCCGTTGTTTTCCATTCACGGTAAACGTTTTCAACAACATTTTTTCTGAGTTTGGTGTAAATCCTCGCTGCCTGTGCTTGGTGTGGGCCAGAGGTGGAGCCGTACTCCTAAAATTCCCAGCATATCACGTTAGCGTGTGTCCTGCAGCTATGAATAGCCGGAGGAAAGTGAAATAAAAGTATGGGTTGTACAAGTAACGGCGCGGTAAGTGAGGGGGGTAAGGCGTACCTGTAATCTCTGGATCGCCAAATAGTTGATATTGATCCACACTGGCCCCTTCCAGTAATTTTCCCCTGTTCCAAAATATTCGTCACTTTTACTCAGACTTCTCAATCCATAATCACTCCATAGGTGTTCCGGATCCTCGATCAAATCTAGCACCTTGCCTAATTTTTCCGAACCCTTGTCCACGAGACCGACTAAGAATGGGAAGATCGAAATGTATCCCTTGTGGCACACATGCACACTCTCGTCGTAATCGTCAATGGTGGCGTCACAGTATGTGCCGTGCTTGTCCGACCAGTGTAGATCATCCACGTTTCTTGTAATAGCGTAGTCGAATTCGTCGAATTCCGCGGCATCTTCCGTCTCGCCAATTTTTACTGCTATGCGTTTAATGCAGCGAGTCATCATACCAACCCATGAGAGGAGATCCACATGGAGTTCTCCCGTGTGTGGGGGACGGGCGCGGGGGTAATCGTCGAGTCCAGAGGTTAGACAATGTTCCGGAGTACGGCCTCTCCACCTGTAGCCTTCTTTCATAGAGTACGCCTCTCTGTCCCAGGTCCTGATGTCACCTGATTGGGTTTTGCGGTACCAGAAATAGTGACGACGGAGGAGCGGGTAAATTGACCGAAGGTACTGCAATGCTGCCTCTGGATTTTTTAAATGTGCTGTAGGAAGGTCGGCTGACGAGAACATATTCCCAAAAGACTCTTGGTTAAGGGTTTCATCTATTATATCGGTCAACACTGTGCTAAGAACTGCAGGAACACTAGAATACTTACCCGGGCCTTGAAACTCCTCTAATTTATCGATGAATTTTGTTAGTATGAAGAAAAGGGTTGGTGGATTTGCGTAATGTGGGTACTGAGTTTGGAACTCCACGGGCACTTTGGTCCTTGCCTCATCTCCTAAGATTTGTTCTCGTCCAATCCAGCCATCATCATCCACTAGAGAGAGCCAGCTTTTTACGATTTCAAGTGTTAAGTCCATATCCCACTCACTGATAGGGATCAAGTGGAACCCTTCATCCCATAAAAAGCCTCGCGGGAAAAATGGACGTGAAGGAATGCTCGAAAACAATTCTGTTGGCCCTTCTAATTTTGCTGCATCAGGGCGTTTCTGTGCCTCTGCAGCCTCCTCCCAGAAACCTTCATTTTCCTCCTCATACTCATTTGCATAGGTACGGTCTACGACGGAAGTACCATGAAAATATCCAATGCCACCCAACAGATTAGAAAGTAAGGAGTGCGCGAATTTGGTGTATTTAGATTCATCAAAAGGAGCCTCTCGTGGGAATATCTTTTCAAAGCGCTCGGGGAATGATGAGCTCACGGATTCGATAGCCTCTTCAAGTACCTCAGCTGGCGGAGTGTTAGCAATCTACAATCTACAGCTATAGGGTTTAATTGGAGTTGTACAGGTCATGGGCTTTGGAGCGGATGCTGATGAATAAAGAATATCAAACTAAGAAATTTGTTAACTTCGTATTCACCGGTATTAAGACAACTAGAAAGTGTAGTTTACCTCAAAAGCACCTTCGAAAGCTTTCTGGACATAATGAAGGTTTCCCGGACCAAAGGTATTTTTAACGGTGAAGGTCTGCCAAGGAGGGGGATGACTCTCCTTCCCATATCGTTCCTGCAAATCCATAAGATTGTCACGGAGAGCCAAAAAAAGGAATTCTAAAGAGAGGATATAGATTAGCACTTTTTTATTTTACTTGGTCCTTTTAGATAAACCCTACCTTTCGCGTTCCAAACTGCATCCTCAGAGGCTTGAACAGAATGATACATAGTTCTATCAAGTGGCTTCTCAGCCCAATAGGTCGGGTTAACAGTCCGAGGAGGTTTGTTGGTTTCAGGACCAGATGTGACATCGATTTTGAAATCTCCAAGGCGTGGTACAGAACCCTCGAGTTGTACCGTACCCTCTAATCCTTTTTCGTCTGGTTCATTCGCTAAAGAGATGCTCCCAAAGCCTTCAAGGCCAACATAGAACCAAAGTGCAGTTTTAAGGTCAATAGGGGCTACAATTAATGATTTATTAGTTATAATCCTATCTCGGTACCTAGTCGAAGCTTACCATCCTCTCTTGGTGTCCCAGTTATACGAACTCCCCAATGCCCACCTAAAAATCACTTATGTAAGTTTCATCTCATTTAATTAGTAGGGATTTTTTTATAGATGGCTAACCGTGTTCTCCGCCTTCGACTTTGACAAACTGCGTTTGAATATCGATCATGTTCCCTTGGTCACGGATAACCTGGTTTCCTCCTGTGCGGATATCATACTCCTCCCACCCGTATCCAGCCATATTGTCACCCTGCTCGCACGCATGTCTAACACCTAAAGCCCAGATTAAGTGTCAGCTGTCAGTTCGCTACCCTAAATTAAGCGAGCGTAATCGAGAAGTAACATACTATTTTGTACACTCCTAAAATCCTCCACTCTGCTCCACATTAACCCAGCTATCAAGCTATTAGGTATCCTGGGTTTGACCCCAAAATATAGATTGGGTCTATAAGGACCCCATAGTAAGCTTTGGTTTGAAGCTCTAGAAATCTCATTCACAAGAATCCACTGTCCGTCTTCTGCTGTAGCTGTCGCGTTTGTAAGAAGTGCTGAGAGCACTGCGAAAAGGAGGAGTTTTAGCATCGCTAAACGAGAGTGCACTACCATCGTGATGGCTTTGAGTAGGATTGAGGATTGATGCCAATTGCTGGCGGTTCTTTCCTCGAGATGTCCTGGTGATCGAGACACGTTTCGTGAAGCTTAGCAAAGTCAGCACATTGCTGTAGGACCCCTGCCGGTTCATGCCTAGACGCGTTTCTTGGCATACTGATGACGACACTAAGCGCACAACCGCAAGATGCGCCGCCAGTAATAACCCTTGTCTTTGCTAGAGCTTTGTCCTCGGCCTTTCTTGGGCCGAGGTTTATGTGTTTATTGGGGATCAAATTGTCATTATCATTTTGCTCTCTTTGAGGGATTCTTGAGTTAGCTAAACGTGGCCGTCACAAAATTTAGAACAAAGAACAAGTCACTATTACAAAGTTGCAAAAGGTTATTCAGTCGATAACTAAAAGTTTGAAAGTATTTTCTAGGTACTGACAAAGAAAAATGAGTTTGGCTAGTGGGTTCTTAAAACAACTGTGGTGTATTGGTTCTCCTAGGGAACCCCAACGAAGCCTTCAAATAGTCCAATTATCCTCTCAATTCAGTAAAACCGTACATCTCTCCTGGTATTTGAGTGATAAAATCTTTCAAAAGTAACAGTTACTGATATCTCTATAATTCACCCACCAAAGACCAACTCGTCAGAATGATGGATGATGACGAAGTTATTTATTCCACCTCGCCACCTCTTCCTCTCGAAAAAATCAACCGCGGGCTTGGAGGAGATGCTGAAGACCATAAGAAAGCACGGGATACAAGTCTCCCAATCTCAGAGGTGAATAGGAAACTCTCAGTATGAAAAACAAATTATCGAAGGAATACTTGATTCGCAAGACTAGAGGTAAAGAAGCAAAGGGAGAGGAATAAGAGAAAGTAGAGACATAAAAGGAGCAAAAAGATACCCACTGAACCAACAAAGAAGTAGAGCAGAGAGCTAACAAAATACTGCCCAGCGTGGAGATGCGTTGACACGCATTTGTGAGGTCGCATCCCACAGCGATAAAACAGACGCCAATACCAGAAAAGCCATGCTCGAGCAGATATTCCAACTTTTTACTGAGCTGGGAAACCAGAAGTCTGCGAATATTTTGACAGACATTCTATTCGACTCATCTCTTGAGGTATGTAATCTTTGTGGTCGAATTATATACTATGAAGAATCATTGGGCAATTGCTGACTCCTATCCTTTAGATCAGCACTATGGTCTTGGCTAATATTTCTGTATTTGTCGCGAAAACTGACGATAAAGATTTCGATGCAATCATATATGCTGTCGCAGAAGATCTTGGAATAACAGTAAATGAACAGCCTGCGTCGGTTCCCAATAAAAGATATAAAGCTACTCAAGATGCTGCGAAGTACTTGATGAAGAACTACTCCTCACAGTTTATCCCGGCTATTTTTGCCCCCGGCAGTATCGAAAAAGGCTCTTTAAAGTGGCTTGCAGCAGACTATCGCACAATAAAGTCTGAGACTTTCAGCGATGGTTCCGAAGCTGGTGGAAATGCCGAAAAAATCTTCATGGCCGCCTTGAGATCAGCCTCCTTACAGCTCACTGACACCATTGATAAGGCAGTGATTTCGATAGACGCGTTGAATACAGTTGTAAAATCTATACAATCAGTATTAGGGATTTCTTCAGATCTCCTCCGTGCCTCAGGCGAGCCTGGGATTGTTATAGTTAGTACTACCTTAGCCCCATCCTCCCGTATGAATCAAGGCGCCCAACAATCCCAGAATCAAGCCCCTGGAGTATTTCGTAGGGAGGGCCCTATCCATAGGCATCGTACGAGTCATATCCGCGGAAGTACTAGCTCGCAAATATCCCCAACAACTCTGACCTCATTAACTCATCGGCTCTCACCAGAGATCGGCGTGCACGATAACGGTCCTCCGGCCCCTGTCCATCGCCAACACCCAGAAACTAGCACCTGCGATGCTAGTGGATCTTCTTATCCCGCCTCACCTCTCGATCGGAGCACTCCCTCAAACACACGCACGGATCATACTTCAACCCCAGAAAAGCATAATCGTTCTAGTTCCGCTCCACCAACTCCAACTCCTGCAAAGCGTACTTTGAGTCAGACAGATGCGCAGGATAATGAACCTAAGCGCCCAAGAAAAGAGGAGTACAACTCAAGGAGCCCAAGCCCTACTTACAGTCCACAAAGGAAGAGTAGTGTTACTATTGGCCAGGGCGGGACTGAACCATACCATGGGAACGGTGGTAGGGGTTACCAAGGGAAAAATTTTATACCTGGCTTCCGGGGCAGAGGAAGCTTTCGTAATAGACAAGAATTCAGGTCTAATCCATGGCGCGGTAAACAATCTCCATGGGGTGGTAGGGGCGAAAGAAGCGAGCACCAAGGATACACCCGTTCAGGTTATCCCCATAGGATCAACTATGATTAGAATAAAAGGGGAGTGGTGTGTAGCTCTTTTTCTCGGTACTTTGATTTTTATTGGGATTGTTCTATTCTCTTTTTCTCGGGGAATTCTTCGAGTGATAGTCTATGATGCGGATGCACGTCTATGTTTCGTTGTGCCCTATGGAAAGAAAAAAAATGCTTCCTTTTTTCCATGCGTTACTGTCTTACACGATCGTTCAGTACGCAGATTTATTTTAAATTGGCCGCCCGCCTCGCGTGTGTGCATACCCTTTGTGGGCTGGAGATATCCGCCCACGGACACGGGTTAGGGAATCATCTTCAAGGCTGCGGCTACCCGCTTGCGTGAATATTTTACTATTACATAAATGCAATGGGTACCTACGTGTCTAGGCTGACTGAAATCGCATGCTTTTCTATGGGTGACAATACTTGTATATATTCTCGTTCTACAAGGATCTGGTGTTTTGGTGCCTCCGTCATTACATGTAGTTCTATAAGAGTGTTGGCTCTCACGTGATGAGCATCCTGTGTCACAAGCCCCAAATAATGCATGGTTCTGCAACGATAAGTACTATGCTCAGGGGGGAGTGGGGGTTCGATTTTGCTTTTACAAATATCAAGCCGAAATTTTGTTACACGGGGTTTTTGCTGCTGCCCCCTTCTTTTGTGTCTTAGGGGTTCCTAAACAGGTCGAGGTGCACCTGGACTGTGATGTGAGATATTAAAATCCAGGTAGTGTTTGAAGTCTAGTTGGGGAATGCAGAGCGGAGCATTTTAATAAATTGTGTGCATGTAAATATATACATGCACTTTCTCGCACATACTACTCACCCGGTAGATATGTAGTATAATAGAAAAGACCTTTGTATCTGGGCACATGATCCACGTACTAATGTGCTGTACTAAGGAGACCTCTGGGTGTGCACATGTACATCGATCTGCTAAAAAGTCCTCTAATCATGTCTGGGGCCTCCTATTAGTGGCCAGATGTACTACCGATATATGCATGTATGTACGTACATAATGTAGCTACCAGCCGGAGCTGGGGTACGGGAATTCTAGAAATACTCGGCTCAATACGAAAAGGGTATCGATGATAGCCTTGTATTATGTGTGAATGCCAATTCTAGTACCTCTGATGTGTTACGTTTGTATTTCCTCAGATTTAGGAGGGTTATTCGTGATAAAGGAATTATCCACATGTTTAAATTTGCGCCTCAGAAATTTTTTATTTTCTCACATTAAAAATTTACTTTCTTCGTGTGCATAAAAAGATACACCCGCTCGAGGGGATACAATAAAAGAAGGTTTCTTCTCACAAACAGTTTGACCGTTATAAATTCGGCTAGAATTAGCCTAACCGGACGATAGGGCCGATATATACAAACACAAAGCGTAAACCAATCACCAAGGTACTTGCCCAACAAGCTATCAAAGCGAGCACCGGCGTATCTCTGATAGTAACCTCTCAACCGGATTCGGGAAATAAAAATGGCTGGTGTAGAAATCCTTTTTGGTGTCGCTGGCCTCTTAACACCATTACTAGCGGCTCCTGCTGGATCCGCCGTTCGTAAACGTTTCTGCAAGCCGCGCTACGACTACTACTCTGACCGGGATGAAGTCTGTGACCACTTTATCGAGTCATGGACATCACTCAACAGCAACGTTCTCAGGCTCCTTTCTATCATCCGGAAACTAGCCCACGATGATCATAGTCGTCGCACTGTACTCAAAGAGCTTGAGAGAACAACAAAGGTGTTCCAAGACCTCAATTCCCACATACTCGCATGTAAGCCGATTGGGAATGCTCTCCGAGAGCAAGAGAAGACAGAAATATTTCTGGAGGCTGTTGGGAGAAAGATAGAGATTACTAGAGTTATGGAAAGCGAAAAGATGGCCACGGTGCTAGCTACGAAACCATCATCTTTATCGCTCAATTCATCAAATAGAGAAAGCAACCTACCAAATGAGATAAATCGCAATCTTCAGAACATGAAATACAACAACTCGAGATATCACGATGAAGGCTTTTTTGATGGCTCTCAGTCTTTACAGTCCTTGAGAATTGTATCATCTAGGGCCAATTACGTACAAGATAACAAAAATCCTCGTAATACGACACCCACTTATGAATATGATGGCTTAAAACCCCACCGCCACCGCCATCGAAACCGCCATCATAACTCTTCTGCCACTCGACCCCCCCCTTTAGGAATCACTCTGCCTTCCCACGAAAATTACTCTCAGACTACTCTCTGTGGCTCGAGACATGAAAAAAGATATCACGATGACCAATGGTGATACAAGAGCTATACAGGTTCAAGGTTTATAGGGTAGTGGGGTATGCTATTAACCCGATAGTACTAGGTATTTTTTTGTTATTTGTATCTTTAGAGACTGATACTCTTTTCTTTCACTGGTCTACTTAAACCCTCTATTTATCTCTATGTAGACTTTTTACATATTTATTTGTTAGTGATTTTTTTTATTTTTTTGCCGTATGCTGCGTGGTATTATCTTATATCTGGAGTCTTATTTTCTATTATAGATGTAACTAGGTGGATGGTTCTTAATAAGCATTGGATAAGTCTAATTTATTATCCTATATGCATGTAACGTTGTGAAATAAAAACGGGATTCTGTACGACTACTACAATCACCGGCCTGCAATAAAATACCTAGGTACATAAGTGTATCCATACCTATCTTTGTCCCCGACCTTGATTTAGATGGTAGTACCAACTGCTTACCAGACTATATATCTCCCAAAGACCTTCCGGGAGTAATCTAGTGCTTTCCCGGTCAGGGACTAATCGGTGTTTGAGCCCACGTTCTACATAACTTCCATTCTCTCCTGCATTTGAATGGAGGTTTCCTCTTTAGGATCAGATAAGCTATTGCTGCATATATGCCTGCTGTGTAAAACCGTGTTTCATCCTCATTACACCTACCCCCACCAATTAGTAATAGACTACTAGATTCAGCGGCTCCATGCTTGCAGGTGACTATTCATATAAAATTGGAATGTTCTGGGTACTCATATCTACTGCCAATATCTGCCTGACATCATCATCGGCCGCGGACCCTATCCTGGGCAAAAGTTATTGTTCCTTATTTAGAGAACTTAAGTCATACTACGGGGGCATCTTTTTGCCTTATTGATTGCTATCATTGAGAGTAACATCTTACATTCCTTAAAGAGTCAATAATGTAAAATATCGCTGAAGGTAATATTCGCAGTCAAGTGGCGTCGGCTGCAAGAAGATGGCGAAGCGGCAGTTTTTAAGGTGGTAGCGGTGAAGATAATTAATATCTTTTTAGTCCGGGATTATTAGTAACGGGTAGGGAGGGGGGTTCCGACGACCGGGATGAATTTCCGGTGGTAACGGAGGAATTCCTCATTTGGAGGGGATATGCGATTGATTATCTTGCTGTGTCCTTTTGGGGGATTTATGTCAGAAGTTAAGTTTTGTGCCATGTTATGACATGAGATGCGTAGCTGTAGTGATTTTGCCTAGGAGTGTCGGGTACAGACTTCCCGACCCCTGCTACAATTAGGACAGTGGGATGAGGCTGCTATTATCTATGATATGTTAAATTATAGTTTTTTCGGATGAGGAATGACCCTGGTCTCTTAGACTCCCTGGGTCACTCTACATGCACATTACTTGTGCTTTGGTAAACAGTAAATTTTGAATCAATTGAACAGGGTGGATAGGCTGCTTGATCGATTCTCTACTAGGTGATAGAGCTTGATCTATGTACTTACATATTTCTCCCTGTCGATGCTTTCCCTCTGGAAGGGTGTTATATATACCTACATGTATCCCGCATTCTCACTAGTATTAGGGTATATTTTTTATGATAGTACTACATATAGCTACCAAGTATGTTGGTTTTAATCCGGAAGTGTTTCTTGAGTAGTAGAATTCAAACCTCTTTATAAAACTGTAGAGGGTACGTATATATTAGGATGGTGTTTATCGGGCCGCGTGTAGTTGTTTGACCTTATAGGTGCGTACTTCGGCGCTAATAAAACCTAGGGCTGGTCATGGAAAGATCACTCGGATAAAGGGTGTGTGGTTAAGTAACTCCTGACTTGAATAATGCCACCAATCAATCAGCCCCCATGATTTTTAGCTACAGGTTCTATCGGTCGAATGTGTTTTAGTTTAGTAATTAATGGTAGAGTAGAGGACTCCGAGACTCGTATCGGAGGGGGAGTTATTATACTTTGGTTTGGTTAAAGTTAGTAGATTTATAGGTTGTCGTAAGGAAATTTACTTACCTCGTTAGGTTGTACGAGTCCATGTTGATTACCCCTGCTAAATCTATCAACGTAAACCAAATAATCGAGGATAGAGTAACGCCAAGGAATAGGGCTTCTCACACTACATATAGTTCCTAGCTTTCTTCAAGGCCTATCACTCACTTAATATATAACTTTTCGTAGATCATCACCTTATATTAAGATCTAGTGCCTTGGTAGCCTAGAAAGTAAAATAGTAGTCGTAATCTCACGATTTTTTAAGGGTGGACTGGTACTCTACGCGTACTACTAAAATCCGATGCCCCGTTCTAGTTTCTCGTGGTACGTAGGCCTGGTTAATTCTACAAACAATACTAGTAGGGAGTGAATTTAAAACTTAAAGACTACATGTGCTCTCTGTGGTTGGGCTCCTACCTGAGCGCTTGGACATTGGCTTTTAGGTACCTTAATTAATCTTTTAGGTGATTATTCGCCTAGAAAGTAAAGTCTGAAGATCGATTATACAACGAAACGAAGCTAATGTCCGGAGCTGCTCTAAAGACGATATTTTGGTATTTTTTCACTGGGGCACTAAGACATAACATCTGGTAGTTCTTTTTGGTAATTTCCTCTCAACCGGTTGTTTCATATCTATAGGTACATAAACGACCGATAGAATTTACTTTTGGGCGAGTATATACGACTAGTACTATCTAGAATAGTATTTTGCTGAGCCAAGAAATAACCAAAGTAGGAAACTATTCAATGTAGCGTTGACTAACCCGTACACAAAGGGGGAAGTTAATCAGACTTGGTAGAAGCGTAGAAAAGTGTTCTATAGGGAGGGAACTGATTTATTTGTTGTGCTGGTGGTGGAGAGGTTAGAAGTTGAGCTGAATCCACTCGGGGTAAGCATCTCAACTATAGCATAGCCCAGTACTTTGATCGGATCTGTTGCACAGATCGCGCTGTGTCGACCCAAAGTATTTGTTGAGCAGCATTGATTGGGCCAAAAGCTTCCACTTGGCAATTTTCTCTGTTGCTTTTTCCTTCAGCCTCCTTAGGCACCTCGACGAGGTTGAAAATTCAGGATTTTTGCCTGTATGTATATCAGAGGTTCCGCGCTGCCAGCATGTGAGTCGATTCTTTGGGAACACTCGTAAGTTTCTAGATAGGCTTAGGTTATTCGAAACCTTTGCCTCTGGGACAGACTTGGGGTAAAATTTCCCGCACATAAGTACGTCCCCCCCTTGAGTTGAGGGTGTCCAACCCTTATTAGTTCTTAGATCTTGGAAGTTTAATAGAGATTTGCTAGTTTCTGTTTCTCATTTCTTTCTAGCTAGGTTTATAGAAATATTGTACTAGTTCTTCATAGCCGTGGATTTTATGATGGGCGCATGAGGGTTCAGCGGTTGAGCTACTACAAAGCACCGAAAGTCACACAAGGCTCACAGTACCTATATATGCAAGGCTGGCCTTCTGAGGTTCCCCGCTTATAAGTACCTTCTGCTCACTCATACTATCTTCAATATTTGTTTGTGTTTTTGGTTCAAGAACTACCCTTCTTAATAACAATGGCTGAGATTCAGAGAGCTACAAGTCCTATGTGAGTCAGACAGTGATAGAAGTATTTTCACATGGCAGTACTGAATCTGAATTAGGTCTTTACAAGGGGAAATTGATCCATATAATCTTGCTACACGAGAATTACAGGCTACAGGCAGCGTAAATTCCCAGTCCCAGGATATAAGAAGGTATCTGTCAGATCCTACACCTCAAGATGGGAATTCTCCACCAGGCCTCAAATCCCCATATGATCCCATATCCCCGCCGAGCCTCGAGCCTCTATACAGTCAGGGGCTTCCGCCAGGCCCTGGTCCTTCAGGCAGCCTGGAGCCCCCGCTGAACCACCAGTTTTTATATGATACAACAAAATATCTTGAGCTATCTTTACCGAACCCCGAGGTGCCATACAATCCAGTAGAGTCACTACAAAACAACTCATCGGGGCCGTCATACACCAGTCCACTACAAGCTAGTCCATACACTGAAGGGAAAACTAGCCCAGAAATAAGAAGCCTACAAGTGCCCTTTGAGTGTGGGCCCAGTTGTAGAGGAGTGTTTGTGTAAGACTCCAGACTATATCTGTATTGCGAAAAATACTAACAGTGTCGCCTAGCGGTCCTCACTCCTGTTATTTCAAAGGGGATTGTTTGGTTATAAGTTGTCAATACTCGCCCACATGTGGCGCATTATTTAAGGCCAGGAATGCCTTTAACAGGCATTATATGACTACACACGCTAGCTCAAATACTAGAGTGGGATTTGGCTGCCCTTTCCCAGGGTGTCTACGCGTTGGTGGAAATGGGTTCACACGGCGCAACGATTTAAATCAACACAGGAGGGGTGTCCACGGTGAGAATATCCCTATTAGGTATCGGTTTGGGGGGGGGATGGTAAAACATCCGAACGTTGATAATGGAGTTCAAGTTGGAGAGCTGCGCGAGAAATCTCCAACTCGATCGCCGGAAGCCCAGGAAGAAATTCAATATTTGCACCCGCAAAAGGTCATAAAGAAGCCGTCAATTATTAATTTACTCTCGCAAAAAAGTCCTACAATACAATATGGTGTTAGAGAGGATGCTCAACTAACTCCAGTGGACAAAGTGGGAACTTTAGGAGGATTTGGGGACTCCTTCTCAGTGGGATCAACATTAGTAGGCACAAACACTAGAAGTGACGACAAAATTCCCCCTGAGTCTATCCTTTCTAGCATCTGGGATGAGTCTGATAGCGTTACTTCGCGATCGTCTTATTCAGGACTCGTGTTAGACGCCGTTGGATTGATTGCAAACGAGCTTTGTAACTGTCGTGAGCTTGCGTTTTCTATTAATACGGCGTACGAGAAGCCCTACGACGATGAAGAAACTAGTAGGAGACTGCGAATTTTGTTACGGTTTTACTCAGTAGATCTGTTGAAGACTGCTTCAAGCCCTATCGAAAAGGAAGCCTCAAAACTCATTCGAACAAAAGCGCGTAGTATTAGCCTGAGAATCAAGAATAATCTAAAAGATGGTACTGATACTAGGGTTAAATCAATCCAAATGAAAACACGCTTAGAAGGGCTCGGTAAAGCTCGTTATGGAGTAAATAGGAAGGTGGAGCAGTATCTTTTAAATCGAGATGGTGAAGATATCGAGAGGGAATTAGATATAGACTCTGGAGGAGCCTCAGAAGGTGACTCTGAGGAAGAGCCGGGGCTAGACTATACAACACTGATATCGGAAGCCATAAAGTTCCTAACCGGTGGACCGGAATTTAGGCAGCTTGTGGAATCGGCTAAGCTCCTACATATACCTACAAAGGAATGGAAGGCCGAGGTAGGTATTAAAACTATAGTAAGTGGACCATGTCTGACCTCAGTTAGAGAGATAAAATTAGAGATATTCTTGGGATATCAAAACCTCACAGGGCCGGGGAGCAATTCAGGGTCAATGAGCAACTGAGGATCGACGAGCAACTGAGGATCGATGAGCAATTATGGATCGATGAGCAACTACAGCTGAAGATCGATGAGCAATTGAGGGCAGACCTCAATGTAGCGACGCAGCTGGACTCCAGGGTACAGTGCAATTCTCCACTACCTTTGACTGCTCTAGTTTCGGAGGAGATTAAAACATATTCTGAGGAGTCAGAGGGAGCTGGAATGTGGTCTCAAGAGGCTCTGGCCGAGGCCTGTAATGGTATTAAGTTTGAGCCATACTACTTGAGTTGGTTTGATCGGGTACGGGTCTGGGTGGAATGGGGACTGGGAACACCGATATATTGGTGGCCGTTGAACCCGCCAATCCATCCTGATGAATTTGGCCTAACCAAAATGTCCTGGAAATGCGTAAGGCCCCCCAATCTCTGTTTGAATGAATGAATGAATTAATCATAAGTACCCAATCTGTGTTTGAAGTTAGTAATGTTCTAAAAGTCCTTAGGGATGTGGATCTACCTTATCTAGCGTGATTAGTGCTCCCGTTGCCGAAAAATATCTACGATCCTGCGCCCAACCTCCCAGAAGTACTGGATCTAATACATATCCCGGAAACAATACTTCGCAGGCTTCAGGCCAATTCCCAACTCGCCCATCAGCGGTACTAGCAAGATCTACTTCTTTGGTTCCACAAGGGGGTCCGACAACAATTCCATATGTTAGTAACAATACCCGAGTAGGCAAATTTGGTGCTAGTATTGGTACCTTTATTCTTTGTTGTATCAGAAAGAAGCCGCACCGGACAGTACTTTCACAAGTGGAGAAAACATGCGTCACAGATGATCGGAAGTTTTTCTGGAATCTAAGGACACAGTATTGTCAAATTCGGGGTTGGAGGCGCTGGGTCGGCCTATCAGCCGTTGAGCGGATCAGATTCGTGCGGGTATATTTTCCAGGCCTACACATTCTCTTACTAGAATTTTTTCGGCAGACTGACATTTTGAAGTTTACCCGATACTATCTGGATTATGTAGACTGCCATGAATCTGAGGAACTGCCTCCCCCCACGAACCCCGAGTATGAGTATACGCCAAAGCCCCCCAATAACCCACCAATACTTCCGGTAGATGAGTTTTTACATTACTTCGAACAACCCGATTGTGCTGGGACTGTCACCGACTGCTTAGATCTAATTCCTAAAAGGGTGACTGGGGAGCTTATAGCTGGGCAGAGAGTGATAGGTTGGGGTTTACACGTTCGGGAAGGTCTCTCCTTTTGGAGATTTTTATTGTTATTGGTTACTGTTTGGCTTGGGACACTTTCGTTCGCTTCATGGTGGCTGGCCCGACATCATGGTGACCTACAAGGTGCATTTGTTCCAGCAAATTATGCCACTAGCTTTGCAGCAGTTTGCGTCGTACTTCCGGAGGTTTTACGGGTTTATAAATGAGCTATCTACTGGTGTCCTGTAGTATTTTCGGAATTTTTGTTATAGGATGACTAGAAATAGGAGTTGAAGTAGTGATATGTAGTACGAGTTTGTTGGGGCTAGGGATAGTGTGTTAGGGTGACTTGTTTGAGCGTCTAGCGTTTATGTTTATGTTCCACTTTTCTATAGTTGGGCGTCCCCGGTTTCTTAAATATATTTTTCGTGATACTAAGAAAAGAATTATTAATAGTAATCTTCAAAGTTATCCCAGAGTATTTATGATTAATTAATTCATATATTCAAAGCTATCCCAGATATAGTTATAGAAGCTCTTATTACTTGAATAGAAAACCAATATCGGCCCTCTACGCCGAAGCTAGTTTTCCTCGGTCAGATTGAATATCACATAAACGTGGTAACTGACATTCTAAGCAATCAATATGTAAGGGGCTTGGGTTTGGTAGGGAATCTTCTAGAACTGGGCTTCTTTCATTCCTCACTCTTGGCGCCAAGACACGTAAACACCGAGTGCTAAACAATGCACCAAAATCCAACGACCAGTACGCACATCATAAATACTCCTACCTCCAGCCACTAAAACGTTTACATCATTCCACTAACATATATTTATCCACCCCGTATACTACTACAATATCTAGATGGCACCTACATACTAAACGATTGAACTGCTGGCAAGTAATTCGGGTGTGCTTTGTGGGCTTTTTAGCGGCCATAAGTTCACGAACATGAGCCAACAACATGTAGACCCAGGTCTACCAGCAGTTGGTACTATCCATTAGTCTTGCCACTTCTTAGAGGATTAGTATACTAACAATAGAGAGTAGACATTACATTCACCTTCGACCACCGGCGATGGCAATACACACATAACTAGTATAAGTTAACTTAGAACATCAATATAAGGACGACGACACACAAGCGTGTAAACTTAAAGTTTCATCTCATACTACAAACTACATTGTTTAAAAGGTCACATAAGGGCAGAATTTCCACGTCATACATTGCAGAATCTCATTGTTAGTCCCACCCACCATCTCACCTACTTTCATTCACTAACCAAACACAGTAAACAGCACTCCAAGGAGAAAGAAAAAAAGCATTTAATCCAGCTCTATCGTCCCTGGCATAAACTATGTTTTGATGCCTACGACAAACCAAACGATTGAGCTGGAGTACAAGAGCCTAAAATTACCCGGTGAAACACCAGCAACGACCGGTTCATAAGACTATAACAGCTACAAACATTCAACATAGGATATTCCACCAAGACGGTATTACAAAGCAAGCGCCTGAGCTCCTCACAAGTACAGAAAGATATTTTCGCATCCCTAGTCTCCTCTAGCCATAGCGAGAAAAGAACATTCATCCGCCAAGCCCAGTGATAGAAATACCCTTCGGTGGGGTATCTCTATGAAAGTGGGCTTTGACACCCATTAAGACTACAAAAACTGCTAAAGTCATAGAGACTACCGAGGCTATAGAGGCCACCAAGGCCACAAAAGCTAGTGTTTGTAAGTTGGAGAAACAAGAAAGTTTAGCCAAGCCATATTCTGTGCAGGGGGTCTTAAATTGTATTATCAAAGGGCTCGATGGAGGAGTCTCATACAGGGGCCTTAAGTAATTCCTATTTCTACAAAGGATAAAACTGTCTTTCGAGTGGCTTAAAGTTCTGCAACCCTAACCCTACGTGAAATTTTCTAAATTTTGTTAGTTCTTGTAGTACAGTACGTACTCTAGGGAAAGTCCTTTTTCTTGATAGAAATAATATGAATAAAAAGACCGTGACCCCGCGATCCATGCAATATATACCCAAGTACAGCTATTCACACGCCACCAAATACGAAACAAAACAAAAAGATCCAACCCGACAAACCCCCAGCTCCATGAAAGAAAAAGAAAAAGAAACAAAAAAAAAACTCCAAATAAGTAACCCACAACACGCAACCCCCTCTCTTCCCCATTTACAAATCCGGTATACCGTCAAAGTCTTCTTCATCGCCATCTGAATCATCATCCGAATCACCCCAATCTGCGAACCTCCCTTGGATCCTCTGCCTACGGTGTACTCTATTGACCCTTGCCGCAACCTGCTGCTGCACCTGTGGAGCCGGCACAACACCTATTACAAACGGACCCCTCTCCCTTTCCGCCTGAAGTAGCTCTTGTGCCGGCTCCTCTACAACCTCTACCTCCAGCTCCTCACCGTTTCTGTTAACTCGCCCCTCTTCTACTGCGCGTGCGTGTTCGCCATCACCTTCCTCACCCTCCCATAGTCTCTGGTAGCACTCTGTTCCGGCGGTGTTGAAATGTCGATACGGTTCCTTAGGGGGAAGATAGGCAGAACAGAGGAAGCAGAAGTGGGTGTGACATTTACAGATCATGTGGTTGCACCCGTGACTCTTAAGTACTGGGGTGTTGCATTCGGGACATTGGGTGGTGTTATTACGCAAATACTCTTCATTCGCAATTTCTTCTGCAGTGAGAGGGGCGTTTACAGACTTACAGATGGCCCGATCACCGTGCCAGCTGCGGTGACAGATCCGACAGAAGGCGAAGGCACAGCTAGAGCAAATTTGAAGCTTTTGGATAGGAGGTTCAGGTTCAGGTTCGGATTCGGAGATTGGGAGGGGGGCACTGAGGACTGGCGTGTACGCGGGGAGATAGTACGAGGTGTGGTTGTCACTCATGGCTTTGTCAAGTGCTGCGATACTTTCTCGGCTTGGCGCCTGGCACCAGCTGCGGGGGCAGTAGACAGTGCCTGGGTCGGCGTCAAGTGCAGATTTCTGTTTGAAGTCTATATAGCGTCTGACTAGCTCCTCTGAGATACCGATTTCCCGTAGCTCGTCGGGGGGGAGGGTTGGTGGTAGCATGGCCTTCCGTCCCTTCTTCGGTGCAGCGTCTGGGGTGTCTGGGGGTGTTGGTGGGTCTGACGCGGCGACGAGGGCTTGTGCGGCTTTTTTCACGCATGTGGTGTCCGAGCAGGTGACGGAGGAGACATGCCCTTCTTTAATCATGCTTGAAAAATAGTCTTGTAGACATTGGCGGCAGAACACGTGGACGCAGGATAGTAAGCGGTGACACTGAGACCCCTTCTTCGGCTCAAGACAGATACCGCAATCGTAGGTTCCTTGCTCGAAGACAGATTTTGTAGTCGATGAATTGTAGTCTATAATCTGGGATTTGAGGGATTTAGGGAGAACGAAATTGGCGGTGCTAGTGGGAGAGACTAGATCGAAAGCCTTCTCAGCGGACTGTTGGATGTGGTCGATTGTGCTGAATACAGTCTGGCTTCGGCCGTAATATTCCCATAACGCGTCAATTTCGGACTTTAACCTAGTGATGGTTTTCTCTGGGAGCCAGGGTGGTTTGGTGCTTAGTTCGATCTTAGGGGGTGAAGACTCGGGGTATGTTTTGGGTAGGTGGAAGGTTAGTGTTAACGGTGGGAAATGAGATATCGGAAATGTCGCTGTAGAGCCGAAATTCACGGGAACCGGGAAGATTGGGGATACGGGGAGCGATATAGTGGCAGAGAAGGGGGAGATGAGGGATAATTCCGGGTAGATTGTGGCAGTTGTACCGAGTTCTTGAGAACGCTCGTCTTCGGAGGTGAGGAGGTCTTCGGATGTGAGAGGCATCTCAGCTGTTTGCAGTGTCCAGGCGAAAGGGATGGAGAATCCACGATGGAGTGGGACGGAAGCAGGTGGGGAAGCTTGGGGATATTGATAGTGGAGAAAAAAGATTTAGTGGCTTTAGTAAGCGGGTGGCGGCAACTGCCGAGATGGCCGGAGATAAGGGTCAATGGAAGAAATATTGGAGGTCTCTTGGACCTGCGTCTATAATTCTAGTGACTATTTATCAGTGATCGATGGGCTTCTAGAGTTGTAAAATTTGGG
The DNA here is from genome assembly GCA_033030425.1 of Verpa conica. NCBI lineage: Eukaryota > Fungi > Ascomycota > Pezizomycetes > Pezizales > Morchellaceae > Verpa > Verpa conica. Next base: position 1,588,140 of record JAUFSD010000004.1, read on the forward strand.
CTACATGATGTGGAATATTGAGTATTTAAGTGGACGCTGTGATGAGTCCTATACCTTTCTGTGACTCACCTGGACTGGCAACACTAAATGAGGCTTGAAAAAGGAGATGCCCTTCGGTGAATAGCTGTGTAAATACATCTCGACTGCCCTCTAAAGACAGTGTCTGTTACCTATTGCCTTGTCTGTCGTCTACCGAGGTTAGCCCTAGCCCTGAATCTTGACAAGCCCCGGATTCTAGGTAGATATTTGCCTGAGACGTATGCACCCAGGCGATATCACAAAAACAGAACCGCGAGATGAGGTTGAGATAGGGTACATCTCTGATTGGCAAAGATCAGCTGTCAACCAGTGCCGATACTAAGCGGATCGACGCAGGGATACCTACTGACAGCCGGAGATGCAAGAGAAAATTTTGTCTGGGAGAAAAACGTGGGGTTGTCTCACTGCGTATAGTTTGTACCTGGGTTCACGGCTGTATCTTGCATTTTTTTGCAGTAGGGATAGATTAAATTGGGCCTTTTAATTATGTATAAGCCTTGTAAGGGTTACATCTAGGGTAACTTGTAGGGGTGATCGGAGTTTTGTCTGGGGATATTAGCTAGACGATGGTCCAAACCTTCATAAAGATTCAAGATTATACGTAGATCTGAGAATAAAAGGGCATCTCCGCAAAATGTGGGGGTGGGAGTGGCAAAAGCGATATCAGGAAGTGCCCAGGAACCAATGGTGTGGGTGGACCCGTCATTAGGGGGTGTTCACGAGCCATACATCCCTAACCTGTAGGCTATATGTACCTTTAGACTTCGTATGCTGTGTATAGACGGTCTGGTCCTCCTCATGACCCCTCCAGACAACTCTCTGACTCATCATCTAGTTCCTCCCTCTCCATAAGCGAAAAGGAGTTGCCAAACGTTGGGCTCCCAGTGATCTTTCATTTCCCTTGTCACCCTTCAACATCCAAAGTCATACCCACAATGCCATCTGCTACTGCTCTACCCACCCCTCGTATCCTCCTCCTCGATGCCTACGACTCCTTCTCCTCCAACCTCTCCTCCCTCATCTCCACCTCAACCCCCTGCACAGTCCACACAATCCATATCGACTCCCCCTTCTCCGCTCTCTCCCAATTGCTCCCCTTCCTCGCATCTTTCGACGCCCTCGTCGTTGGTCCTGGTCCCGGCCATCCCGCTAACCCTACCGACGTTGGCATCGTCGCCGACATCTGGCACCTCGCCGACCAGCACCTTCTCCCTGTGTTTGGTGTTTGTCTGGGACTGCAAAGCCTATGTCTCGCATTCGGCGGAAAGGTGGAGCAGATGGGGACTGTGAAACATGGCTTGGTATCTGTAATTGAGCATAACGAAAAATGGCTATTTGAGGGTGTGGGTCGTGTAGAGGCAGTGAGGTATCATAGCTTACATGCGAAGTTGGAGCAGGGCGGTGATATTGAACCACTTGCGTGGACGCACGATGAGAATGGAAAGGTTTTGATGGCAGCGAAACATTGCACAAAGCCATTTTATGCCGTGCAGTATCATCCGGAGAGTATTTGTACCGAGGGAGGTGGGGAGGAGGTGGTTAAGAATTTCTGGAGATTGGCATGCGAATGGAATATTAAGAGGGGAAGGAAGGTTGCTGAGTTGCCGGTGGATTGGAGGATCATGCCGCGGGAGAGGAGTTTATTGGAACAGCAGGTGGAGTGGGAGCGGTCACAAGGGTTAGAGGAAGAAGGTAGAATGAGGAAGAGGGAGGTGAGGACAAAGACGCTTATGGCTCGTGGATTGGGGGCTTCTCGAATCTGTGAGATTCTTGGGGTCGAGAGTACCGATGAGTTCGTTCTCCTAGACTCTGCAGCTGCGCCGGGTAGATGGAGCATCATCGCTGTTCTTACACCTGGGGTGACCCAGTTGATCACATACACTATCGGGGATCCTCACGCTGTACTCTCTCATGTTGGCTCCAAGAAATCTCATAACCGTAAAAAACTGACATTGGAGAGTTATGAGGGGTCTATATGGCGGTTCCTGGCAAAATACATGCACTCCCGCACTACAACTAATGGGCGCCCGGAATCCCCGTTTTGGGGCGGCCTTGTGGGCTATTTAAACTACGAGGTTGGCGTCACAGCACTCGATGTACCGGTATCTAGGGGCGGGGGAAGACCAAACGTACCAGACGTAAACTTAGCATTTGCGGAGAGGAGTATAGTTGTAGACGGAGAGACGGGCCGAGTTTACATCCAAACTCTTCTAGATGAAATCACAGACCGTGGATGGCTAGAAGAGACAAAGCAGCAAGTCCAAGTAGCAGCAGACATGGCAGTCACTCCATCCGCAACCCCACCACCACGGGCCTCGAATTATGGCCCTTCGTTATTTGAGGTCCCTTCGAAAATGGACCCAGAGATATACCGCCCCGACAAAGAAACCTATATCCGTAATATTCGTACCGCACAGCGTCACCTCGCAGCTGGAAACTCATACGAACTCTGTCTCACTGCATCTACTACCATCCTGCAACCCCGTTGTACTACTCCCTCAGCGTGGAGAATCTACACCTCCCTTCGTAGCCGTAACCCAGCACCATATGCCGCCTTCATCCGATTAGCTGGAGTAACACTCCTTTCCTCATCCCCTGAACGCTTCCTCTCATGGACACGGGATGGTGTCTGTCAGCTCCGACCAATCAAGGGTACAGTCCGCAAGACTCCAGAAATGACACGAGAGGTTGCAGGGCAACTCCTAAGTACCCCCAAGGAGCGTGCAGAGAACCTAATGATTGTAGACCTAATTCGACACGATCTCCACAGGCTGGCTGGAAACACCGTGGAAGTGAAGAAATTGATGGTCGTGGAGGAATACGCACATGTATTTCAGCTCGTGTCGGTAATTGAGGGGACACCCGAGGGTAAAGCGACGGGTTTTGATGTTCTTGCTGGGTCGCTGCCACCAGGGTCGATGACGGGGGCACCGAAAAGAAGGAGTGTAGAGTTGTTGAAGGGCATTGAGGCTGTAGAGAGAGGGGTATACTCGGGTGTGGTCGGATACTGGAGTGTATGTGGTGCGGGAGACTGGAGTGTTGTTATTAGGAGCGCTGTTAGGGTTGATGAAGAGAGTATGCGTGGAGCTAGTGGGCGGGAGTGTGATGTGTGGAGGATCGGTGCGGGGGGGGCGATTACGGCCTTGAGTGTGCCGGGGGATGAATGGGAGGAAATGGAGACGAAGCTTGGTGAGTTCCCTTTGTATTGATTTTTGTGTGGATTGCTAATTTTAGTCTAGATAGTACTTTGAGGGCTTTCGTTGGGTAGGTGTGATGTTACCTAGAATTGGGTGGTACCTAGAATTGAGTCATAGGTTCTCTTCTCTTTTTTTTCCTTTTTTTTCCTTTTTTTTTGTCATTTACGGATACCATGTATTTATTCATACTGCTTTGTTATACGGGGAGGGTCTTTCAACATAGACGCCAGGGTATAGAGTTCTTTGATTTACTAGAACGGTCGGCGGGGGGGTATCATGTAGTCGATGGAGTTATTGTTTTTGCATAGGGAGTTTCAACACTGGGAGGCAATTTATTCACGATTTGCAAAGTATGAGAGGAATTTAGGACCGTGCTGATTTGGTTGGTACTGAGTGCTCGTTTTCATTGTTCATGTATTTATGAATAATTCGTTCGTTCATTCGTTGCTCATTGGAAAATTCACCGAGTGATGGACAGTGACGCTACGGGGTATAAATGAATAAATGAATTGATCACAAATATGAAGTTACAGGATCTCCATTATAAGACCCATTGAATTCACCATGAAGTAGGAATATTTCCTAGCTGTTGATAGAATAGAATTCAAGAACATATGTACTCAAGGAAAGTAATCAATAGAAATCCTTATGAATATACAAAAGTATAAGGGTCAATAACATAGTAAAGACTCTTAGCCTAGTAGAGTAGCTCTTTAAAATGGCCGTCCTTCCACTTACATTCCTGCGTAACTCAATATCTACTAAAGCACCATTACTCTGTCTTCATCAACCATTTTCAATACTGTCAAATCTATTCTTTTTTGAATATTCCTTTTATTCTTTTACTATCTTTCTTCACCAATGGAATTCCCCAACTTTTTTACACGTTCTCCCATGAAAACTGATAATGGAGATAATAGGCTGTAAGTCTTACAACCCCTAGCTCCTCCTGTTATAGTAGACTTTGATCTACAGTGAATACTCACTCCACCTAAGAATCATACAAAAACTAACATAATACCCCCTCCCTAAAAAAACAGTCTTCAGAATGGCGGTGAATCTTCTGCATCTGGCTCTGGTAGAAATAGTGGAAGTGGCACTAACAATAACAACTACATGGATAATAATAACTACATGAACCCCTACTACTTAGGAGCTGCACCTGTAAACAATGCCCCACCCGCTGCAGAGAAACTCCCTTTCAACTTCTGCCAATCCTTCACAACTCCAGCACCCCCCGTTGCAGCTCCAGCACCCTTCTTTACAGCTCCAGCGCCCTTCTTTGAAGCTCCAGCGCCGTTCTTTACCGCTCCAGCACCCTTCACTCTAGCCCCAGACCCCCTCTTCGCAGCACCAACACCCTTCTTCACACCCCTATCATCCCTCGCAGCACCAGTACACTTCCTCCCAGAACCAGAGCCTCCCGCAGAATCAACCCTGCCTGTGTTCTCAACCTACAACACCTACCAACGAACCAACATCTATCCAGAAAAATGGATGGTGGCCATCTCTCGCAAGGTCCACAAACGCCCGAGCGGCCCTTTCAACCCCCCAAAGAAGTCTGGCAGAGGCATTCCACCCCCGGTGGAGATGAAGGATTGGAATGTGTGGACTATTGGAAACCTTAAGTTCAAACACACTGAAGGCGGTCTCCACTTGAACTACTTCCGTATGGTCTTGGAGAGGATCGATGGGTGCCATCATAGGAAGGCGAATAGGGCTTACTTGGAAGGTGCGATACTTGATGAAAGAGCGAGGCAGTTGAAGGATGGGTGGGTCGTTGATAAGCCCGGGGATTGGAGTGAAGGGGCTGGGTGGTGGGTATTTGTTCAGCCGGCCTAGACTGGTGTGTTCGAGGATGAGAGAGAGGTTACTTTTGTGGTGATGGGGATACTCTTAGTTAGTTTATACATTTTTTCTTCTTTCTTTCTTTCTTTTTCTCGTATGCTTGGGAACGGTAGGCTTTTTAGGTTAGCTTTGTAATATACGGCAATGACTGGATGTCTCACGAGATGTCTTTGAGCTCAGAAGATTTCTTTATCTTATCCGTATCTATCCGCAATACTTAGGAATAGTGCTATCGATAAATATATTCCCAGTCGATATCTGCGTTTTACATCGTACTAATATAGAGCTTAACCTTATAAATAATATTTGATAGACGTTTATAGTGGAGATTGAGTACTAAAAACCTTCATCTACAAAAGAGTGCCCCTAGTAATAAGCCTCTAGATATATGATAGACAGAACGGAAGAAATAGTTTCACAAAACCCACCCTAATCGTTAACACCTCAATGAATCTGCATACCCACAGGAGTATAATAAAGAATAGAAAAGAACACAAGGCAGGAAAAACGTCTCTACAATCTTTTAGCAACTATAACGGCTAAAAGAAATACAAAATTGCCAACTTCTGCCCTACACACATGCACAACTAGTAGGGTCCAAAAATACTCAAATAACCATAGTCCAAAACAAAACAAATAATCGCACCACTTCTATACTGTCTATAGTAAGATCCCTTCTATGATTAAATGTTGATATCCCATGGCTTGGCGCCAGGATTACTCTTCAACTTTGCGATAACCTTCATAAAATACTCTTGCACAAACGTTTCACTATTGACAGGTTATCATTAGTCATAAATAAACCTAGGGAAAACAGAACAATGGATGCGTACGTGTAAAACGAATGTTTCTCATCATGAACCTGGACAAGATTATGCGCTAATTCGTGGCAAAGCACCACGAACCAATAGATCAATGCCTGAGAAAGGTCGCCAATCGTAACATCTTTGGCGTGAAGCTGAAGATAGAACCTAAATATCACTCTGTTAGAACACACCAAAAGCTCTTTAGTCGCAATAGCCAGAAAGAATCAGTATACCTCAAGTTACAAAATAATGAACCGTTGGTATTGAAGGCAATAGTGTTACCTAAGTACCACCTATTAGCAGACTGCTACCAGCCTAAGGAAGTATATTAATACATACCAACTTCATCGTAAAAGATATGTAGTGTTGTGATTGCCAGTCCGAAGATCCCAGAAAGCTCCTTCAGGACGTTTGCGAACTCGCTCATTTCCTTGACGTATTTCTCGCCTATAGTAGCCTTATTCTCAATTTTTCGGTCAATGAAGACCTTGATTCCGTTAGGCGTGTCTGCAAAATACAAGATATCTTGACCCGAACTATACAGAGTTCAGAATATTAGTACTTATTACGAAAATAAAAGTAGAGTAAGGTGGAATATTCGTACTGATTATCGCAATAACTCGGGGCTTCTTTGACTTCAAACGTTTGCGGGGGACTAAAAACGCTATTAGAGTTATGGCCTCTACTTGCCCCAATGGCCCTCTGGAGGTTCGCTTGAATCCGGTGTGGTTCTGTAGCTTTCTCAACATCAGGCTTACTGCTACCGAGAACCGGCCCCTGCTCGATTTGTAGCGGAGGTTTTGACTGTTGCTGGTGGTGGTGCTGGTGGTGCTGGCTGTGGTTATTGTCCAGTAGATTTTGTATCTGTTCCGCTTGCGCGTTGCCCCCTTCAAACCCAAGATGTCTGCCGATCCTCCCGAACAAGGTATTGTTCTTGAACCTGTCCGGCATTTGTTGTGGGATTGGCGGCGCAAGGGCTTTGCTCTGTGGAGACTCCCCAAATGCTCCAGGCATAGCCAGCTTCTCTTCTTCCACCTTCTTCGGCTCCGTTTGTCTGGTTACTGGCGCTTGCTGTAGTTGTAGTTGTGACTGCTGATACCTCTTCTCCTGTTCCTCAAGAGCCTTCCTCTCTACCTCCGCCTGCTTCAGACGCTGCTCCTCTGCCATCCGTGCTTCGGCGGCCTTCGCTCTCAAGATACGGTCGACGTTATAGCCTCTTGACTTCAGAGTCATAAGGTCTAAAGCCAAAACGAGTTAGTCTCGAACCTCCTCTAACAGCAAAAGGAGGCTTACCATTATGGAGCAAACTATCTAACAGCAAACTAGAATGTGGCCTTGGTTTCCTGAGGATAAGATGCACGAGTGCCTGCGAGACGTCATAAAATTCAAATTTCGGCGTTAAGAAAAGTATCCACCATTTGGTCTTTGTGTCTAATGTTACAGCCGCGGTTTTAGTATCCTGGTGAGTCAACTGCTTGGATCCCTCATTTCTCAGGGTCCTTCTAAGTCTGATAGAGTCCACAATTTCCACTTTCAGATTGTTCTCAAGCCATCGAGCATCGTGTAGAACCTCCTCGGTGTTGTTGTGTAAGAATAGTCTTGACCTCTCGAGTACCAGTTTTCTCAATTTTTCGGTCATTTCCGGCATTGGCTTCACGTGACCAATGCGCCAATCAGTTGAGACTTTACTCGAAAGTCGTTGCACTCCCAGTGACTAGGACACTACATGTTAATGCCGCGTTCTAAAAGGCATAGGAGAGACTATAAATACCTGGTAGAAGCCCTCTAAAGCATCCTCCTGTGGCGCCGCTAGAATTTCGCCTCTGAACAAAAGGAACATGACGTAATCATCTGAAACTAGGACTTCATCTACCCTTGCAAGCACAAATTCCCTAATTCCACCAGCATCATCTTCATCCATTAGTGCTGCATCAACTTGACCGGCCTTCTCATTCGTATATGAACGCCACCTAAAAGACCCTAAGAAAGGGCTCCTTCTCATCTCTTTCACAAGAACCTTATCCTTTTTTAGGTGAGTCCAACTCTCCGCAATACTTCTTAGCACACTGAGGTACTTGTCGGAACTGTTGAATACCCCGTACAGTCGCTGAGGTTCCCGAACCATCATGTAAGTTACTTCCGCAACCGTAGGTTCGTGTTTGCTCCCGCATTTAAGCAAAAATGCATTCGCCTCTTGTCCGAAATCTACGAAATCAAATATGTCAAAGTACTGACTCCCTGCACCGCCCAAAAAGCATGTCCTTGGTGTAATGTGTTTGACTTTTATATCCGAAGATGGTATTCTCTCACGGTCCTTCAGTGGTACTGGAACAATCCTTGCTTGGCTTAATCTTTCCTCAAGGTGAGGCATGATATCGGCCAGCCTAGTGGAAAAGTATCCAAACTGTTCTCGTGCTGCACGGGCAGTGACTGGCGGTGAGTTGATGAGTTTATCCACACAGTCCTTCATGTCTGGATCTGTTTTCACGCCGAACTTCGGTCCATGCTGTTGAAGATCTTGTCTCAAAACATCAAAGCCCATAATCGCAGCTTTAGGATTGGAAAAACACTGCCATGGGGTAACTAGCCGAGGCACTTTCTCCCCCCGGCCACTATTATCGAGCGGTAAAAATGCAATAGGAACCCCAGCGGTATTGAACGTATTGTACGAATTTGTGTGGTAGTTGATCACAAAGTAGGACAAGGCTGCTTCTCTCAATGCTGTATCTTCTTTATTCCCTGCAATCTGCAATACCTCCTGTACGCCTGGATATCTCCTCAAGCCTAAGGTTGCCAAAAATTTTGCTTCATTACTTGCCTCCCTCCATAAACCAGGCCACTGTAAAATCGGTAACTTTAGCTTCCTAAGGTTATCATTGGGTTCGTAAAGGTCTGAAACTTTATATAAGGTTGTCGTGCCGGTACTCTCCGCTTTGCAGATTGCTGTGTTCTTGAGTTTAGTGATATCTTCTTTTGGTATGTCATCCCGCACACTCGTAAGGTACCGGATGAGATCCACATGGCTCCACTTTACCGCGCCCCCAGCCTGTGACCCACTCATCAATCTCTCGAATACAAGCTTAAGTTCCACCGTCTTCCGAACTCCTAAAGCTGCAAGGAACTTGTCCCGAACGCCATGCATGCTCTCTACTAACGGCAGATCCGAAAACAGTTTAACGGTATTGAAGTAGGCTTCCCTGGGAATTTTCATGCCCTGCCTGGTTGGGATACAAGTCTTATCCTTAAGAAGATCGGTGATAGCGACCTTACTGGGAGGTGGCAACTGCTCCCAACCTTTCGAGATAATCGCTAGAACATTCTGTGCAAACTTTGCGGAAAGTTGTATGTTCTGCTCGACAGGTAGGACTGAGGCTTTGGCGCATATATATTGTAACCAGTGCGATACTCCTAACTCCTCCCACCCGAGGGCATCCAGCTGCTGCTTTGTCAAGTTCTTGGTAACATTGAATGGGAGGCAATCCGGTGGTACGGGGATATCGGCTGCCAGTTTTTGGGCATTTATGTAAAATCTGACCGTCCCAAGGGAAATAGGGATCCCAAAACTCTCGCCTTTAGAGTCTGCGACCGCTGTCGTCGCAACAGCTACTTCTAATAGGCTCTTAACCCCAACGGTATCCAACTCGTCTTTAAGACGTTTTCCCGCTAGCCATTTTAGAAAAAGCCCCAACTGCTCTCCACTTAGGGCCTTGTCTGCGAGCTCCCTACGGATATCACTAATTGTAATCTCCGTCAAAAACCCCATTTCCTTCAACTGTGTTACAAAGACTGGCGCTTCCTTTTCGAGTTTCTCTGGCAACAAGGGCATTCCTTCAAGAAAGTTCACATCGCTTGCCACCCGAACTCTGTCGCTTGACAAAACTCCTCTCGTAGACAAAAGCTCAATGGAGTCCTTCTTTGAGCAATTCCAAAATTCCGCCTCGATATACCTCCCTACAGCTGAGGACGGCGTCGATTGAGTGAATGTGAACTGCCGCATAATATGTATGGCATGATCAAAGAGGTTCGTAAGATTTTCTGGTTTCAAGCCAGCCGCCCTCTGGCCAAGTATAGACATCTCATCGGTATACATAATCCTCGCTAGGATACCGGATATCCGTAACATCTCAATGTTCCATTCTTTTACTACCCTTGCATTTAAATCGATATTTTCTCGCTCGACTGTAGGTATTACGGAAGGTGCCGAGATATGTGCGCTGATACTTGTGGTCTGATGCGTGGGAAATCCAATGAAGATCTTTCCGGCTTTACTTGGCAGTACATTCGAGAAAATCTCTGCATTATGCTCGGAGGCGTCTAGTTCGTCTTTGGACATAGAGAGTATAGCAACCCTCGTTGTTTTAGGTGGGGGCTTTTTAGTAGCCCTCTCGAGTTCTCTAGCGAATGCTGAACTAACAGATGTCGTTACGGTCGCTGTGGCTATTCGTAGGAATATAGTCGCTGTCGAATATTCTAAGAGATTTGAAGGACTGTTTTCTTTTGTGATAGTACTAGTTGGCTGGACTACACTAAACCGAGAAAAGATGGATCTCAAGCCATTTGCAATATCAACTATAGGAGCCCGATGATGAGTGATGTTCATGTACTTTGCATCGATTTGCAGCCGTTCTGTTTCCACCCCAGCGACTCTCATAAGCCTTTCGGTGGTGACTGGGTTTATTGAACTCGGGATCGCTAAAGGCTCTGACGGTGATGTTTTCTTCTTTAATTGTAGCAGACATCGGTCATCAACGTACAGCGATATCGAGTTGAGCTTGACAAATGTGAGGGATGTTGCAAAGAATTTGCAGAGCTCTTTCAAATCCGGAAGCTCGGTAGGCTCCCTGTACTCTAGCAGAAAAGTGGTGAATGGATCACTTGTTTTAAGCTTGTGTCTCCGAGTAACAAGTGTATTTTCCTTCCAGTAAAATATCATTGTTTCGTTTCCAGAAGATACGAAAGGTTCCTCGCAGTCGGCAAACACACTATAGAACCCCACACCAAACGCCCCAATCTTCGTCTCATCCGGGTTCCCTTCTGCTATCCTCTTTAACCGTTGCCAGTCTTCCTCCCTAAATGAATGTCCATTGTTTTTTACCAGCATCCGTCGCATTTTCTGTTTGACGAGATCGTGGACATCGATTTCTTGGTGGCTTGGTTGTGATGACTTATTGACGCTATCGTAGCGGACCTCCACAGTGGTGGCGTTTGCATCTGCAGCATTTTGGAGAAGCTCCCGGAGGCTAACAAAGCAATGTTTTTAGTTACGCTATATCTAGAGGAGATTTGGGGGAGCTATACGTTGTATTCTCGCTCGAGTATCTAGCTAGAACTTTATCGATCTAAGAGGTTGTCAGCTGCCAAGGCGAACAATAACATATACGAGTAAAACTACATACCAAAGCTCTTGTGTTTACAGTCACAGCTTCCTCCTCCTGCGCAGACCCTAAGGTTTGCGCCCGGAGGGCGTTGTAGTCCGTCATGTGGTGACAATATATGAGAGCTAGCTCACGGCCTGTAGCTGAGCTCTTCCGAGGATAAGATAGATCGATATGGCGGTTGAAGTGGTGATCAAGGGGGATACAGGAAAGTGTTCTCCGGTAGAGTTGTGATGAAGGGAAAGAACCGAGTAGTGTGGCAAGGAGGAGGGGCCGGCTCTAGACCGTACGTGTTTGTTGTGTTTAGAAATAGAGCCGCCTGAACATTGGTTCACGAATGTTCTGCACAGCTTCTGAGACCCAGGCACGGGTCCAATTCGCTTGCCGGGTAACACGAATCTAGTGCCAAGGCTCGAGAACACTGGTCACCTATTCTCACTCGAGCAGGCACTATCAATGAATGCCCTATACCCTGAGCGAGGTAAAGGTAGTGATTTTAGCCGTTTAATCCGAGAAATTTAAATTCATATACCCTCCGAACCCAAGTCGAGATGTGGGGCACCAGACCCATAAATACATGTCAAATATCTTGTAAATACATACAATTTTACTATTATACATTATCTAAAAAAACTTGCCCCTAAAATGGATAGCATGATGCATCAACAACTTTTAGCTTCTGTCACTACAATTCTTAACGCATAGTATTTCATAATATCCCTGCCTACGCTAGGACAAGGATCTTCAGATGATACGGCTGCTGGAACGCTCAGTTAAAGTTTCTGGTAGGTTTAAATCAACCCTCTCTCTATGGCTAGTTAATACTTATGTACGTATACATGTGTATATATAGCTCAATAGAGTGAAGTTCCTATAAGTATAGGATGTGAATTTCTAACGGGTAGTGACTTTGCGAGAAGATTTAAGGTATAAATAGATTTTATAAGCCCTTATTGGCCCTAACTCCAATCTTGTAGAGTAAACCCATGTGTGCCCCGTGATAAGTAATAACTGCGTGTACATGCTCCTATCTCTTGGTACTCAGTCGCTATCCAGCAGAAGTTCACCTCGGTAACATACAACACCCGGTACTATGTGGCTAAGTGACTGCGCCATTACGCCGCAAGAGCCTTGGTGCCCCACCATACCTTGTTTGGAGGTATCACCTTAGTAGGGTGGAGCGGCGCACAAAGCACTTCTGAGTTCCCCGCCAAGGATAGCCTTAAGTTCACGTAGAAGAGATAGGCAGAAACACCTGTACTATAGTTAGGCAACAATAAATGCACGTATAGTCATAAACGGGGTCTAAGGTTGTATAAGGCTCTGGCTAAATACCTCCGAAACCAGTCTCATTTCAACCCACACAAGCTCAAATCCCATCCTATCAGTTTAAGCATACATTTATCACAAAAAATGGCTACCCCTCATATAAAAACATCAACCTCTGTCCCCAGACTCATAGTCTCCCTAACAGCTCTTCTCTACCGGTATAAGGCGCGTGACCCCAGGGATATCGATAACCTCCCCGCTGAAATCACAGATCTCATAGATGCTCTCAACTCCCTTCAGAGCATTGTCACTACCTACCAGAATTTTCCCGAACTTTCCCCCGACGAGAAGGAGCTTCTAGAGTATCTAGAGGAGCTCGAATCGAAAATAAAATCCGCGCCTTATTATAATGATGAGTCCCTATATTTTCTTAACTGGCCGCTGAAGAAGGGAGAAGAAAAGGAGTTTGTTGAGAAGATTGAGGAATGGGAAAAGAAGGAGAATGTTAAAGCTTTAGTTGATGGAAAGGGTTCGTAAGTGGGATAATATACTTTTATTCATTCGACTGGGAGTAACTTGCTAATATTCAACAAGTCAAAGGCTCGATTATTCGGACGGGACCGCGAGGAATCAGGCATTCTCCGCCGCAATCACCAATATCCAATCGCAGCCCAAAGATCGAGAAGATCTAGCAATGAAAATTCTCTGCTGGCTTGCCAAGGGTCGTGCAGCGATTACAGTCTCTCAACTTCAAATTACAGTATCACTTGTGCCTGGCCAATACAAGATAGATAAATCGTCCTTACCAACCAGAGAAACACTCCTTGAGGTTTGTTCAGGTCTAGTAACAATCGATACCCACAACGATAGGATCCGTCTTATCCATTACTCGCTTCCCACCTACCTGCTCGAGCACTCTATTGTACCCGCCGACGCGGATGCAAAAATTTCAATGGCTTGTCTTACTTATCTTATGTTTCCAGCCTTTAGCGACGCTGCTCATACTTCCGAAAACATGGAAGTCCGGAACACTGCATACCCACTCCTGTGGTACGCATCTGTATACCTCAGATACCACCTCGCGACGGCCTCCGCGTATGAGGAAGCAACTGCAGAGGCTCTCATGGCCCTCCTTAATAGCCCAAATATATGTTCCTACCAGGACGCCCAATACTCAAGCAAAGGCAAATACTACAGACCCCATCTAAATTCATTATCGCCTTTACAATTTGCGTGTGGCCAACTTGCGCACCTCACCGTTGCCAAGAGATTGCTGGCAGATGGCGCGGATGTGAACTCGGAGGATACTTACGACAAACGTACGCCGCTCAATTTCGCAGTATTTAATCGGCACGAAAAGTGTCAAGATTTTGTGACACTGCCTCTCGATAACGGTGCAAGTCTGGAAGTGTTCAGAGGAAGTAACCAGACAGCGCTCCATGTAGCTTCGCATTATGGTGTTGAGAGTGTGGTCCGGCTCCTACTTAAGCGTTTCTCAGACAAGAAGCTTCTAGAGAAGTATGGTGCAAAGTGCATCTATTGGGCAGCCTATAACCAGCATGAGAGCGTTGTTAGGATCTTTCTTGAAAATGGTGTCAAGTCAGATACCTGCGAGAGGGAGTTCGAGGACCCAGAGAATTGGGGGGCCAAGCGCCTCGGGAAATATAACGAAGATTGCACACCACTTCATATGGCTTGTAGTGGGTGGAGTCCTAGTATAGTAGCGTTGCTACTCCAGTATGGTGCTGACATAAAGCGTATGGGTGTCGATGGTTTTACGGCCTTGCACTATGTGGCAAATCGTAAGAAAGATATATTAGAGGCGGATCCGCAGGTGGCAAAGGTTGCAAACGACATGGTAAAGGTGTTGGAAAATGGGGCGGATGTGAATGTAGTTGATAACAATGGGAGAACCCCATTGAGTATTGCGGCGGGTGCAGGGTGCAGCAGTATTGTGGAAGGTTTGTTATTGGGCGGGGCAGACGCGAGAATAGTAGATGAAGAGGAGAAGACCGCGAGAGAGTGGGCAGAGGCTAGTGGGTATAAGGAAACGGTGGAAATGATTAACAGAGAAGGCTGGCAGTTAGTAGGGAAGGAGTGATGACATAAATGTATATACACTTACGTAGAATGATTATCGGTTCTTTTATGTACTTTACGTACTTTGTATTTGTAGCCTGATTTACAATGAGTAACGACACAAATAAACATTCAACCTGGTGCTGATATTGCAGTAATACGTGGTTATAAATTAAGCCAAAAATTGTTTATGGTGGGGAGAAATCCGTAGCGAGTTTAGTTTTTTGGAATTGTGGGTGCAAAAACACCTGGACCCCCGTCTAGCAACACAACCCACTTCACAAGATGACAATGCAGCTGACAAAAACTACAGTTAAAAATTGGTCAAATATCATCAGACGAAGCTATAGACCTAAGCTTATGGAAGAAGGAAAATACCTGAAGCTGTTTTTTGTATGTACGGTATCAGTAGAAAAATATTAAATCTCGGAGTTTCTGAGACCTTAACACAACATGTAGTCTAGAGGCCCTAGATATATATTACTATAATATTGCGACTGTATCTCAATAAAATATTAACGCATATTATGTGTTTTATCGATGTTTATTCAATACTTTTGTAGTTGGCTAGCTTTCGCTTGACTATTGCGTACTGTGGCACGTGACAGATGCCAAGGCTGAATAAGCCACTTAGCATTAGCATGGTTTATAGATAGACACATGTTTGTAGTCTTAATCAACTATGCTCTCTGGATTTGTCTGTCTTTAGATAGAGAACCGATCTGACCTCTTCCAGTCATCGAACACCCATCAGCCTGATCACAGTACATTGCAATTATGTATGTATGGACGGGTATATATTTTTGCTACCCGACGGTATGTGGCTGAGAAGGCTGACTTATGTTCGAGACCATATTAAGTACCGGCCTCAATTACGCCCTACCGCAAAGCCTTCATTATAGCTAGGTCGTGGTCGCTGAAAAAATTTAAATTATATTACCAAAGCTATAGAGAGTCGCAGAATTGCAGTCGGTTAAACTATTGACAAAGAAGAAATCTATCTAAGACATGATAGTATGTGGCTGAAATCTTATCAGTGCGCCAATCAGAAATATCCCCTAACCCTTCAACCCAAGCCGTAAAACTCCTGAAAAACCTTGCCCGTTACCATATACATTACTTTTTATGAGGAAAGAAAGGTTAAAGAAAGAAAAACCTTTAGTGCTGTAAAAAACTGCTTAAATCCATGGAAATAGGTTCGCTACTTCGATAAAGAAGACTACCGAGACCTGGAGAATCCCAACTGTCTCTATCGAGTCGAGATTGCCGCAACGGCGGACTGCGTAAGAAAATGGTATAAACAAAACTCCCATAAAAACGAGGAGAAGAAAGCGTCGGCACTCTCGGGAGGGCTGAAGGCGTCGTTGAGGGTTTGGCGGTGCTATGCCACTTTCCGGATCAACGGGGGAAGTATCTTCTTCATTATAGCCTTCCGTGGTTGGAGCTAATAGGGAGTTAGTATTGAATGATGAAGAAAGAGTAAATAAATATCTTACGCGGCATAGGTCTCTCTGAAGTCTTTTCGAAGGACATAGATCGAGTTTCGTTATAGATACTGGTAGAGGAGCGAGAACAGCCCGGGGTGGTGCCGGATGAGGAAAATGTTGAACTTTTAGATTCGGAAAGTCTTTTAATGTCTTGTTCGGAGAGGCCGAATTCTTGCGAGCACCTGCAGCACCGATTTTCGGCCATGGGTCCTTGAATTTTTAGGTAGTGTGTTCAAGTCGTTGAGTAAAACTTAAAGAAGACTGTAAAGGTAGCTAGAGCTAGAGAGAATGTGGATGCAGCGGCGATAAGTGTAATGTGTCTGTTGAACAGAAGTACAAGAGGAGTTGCTTGTATGAGGACAGTCAGGACATATATATATGGAGTGAAGACTACCATTAGATTTTAGTACGGAAGGATTCTAACCTAAACTTCTATTGCAAAGAAATCGACAGCTGTTGGTTTTACAAAAGTACCCTGCTGAACAAAGGTATTGTGCTGCACGGTTCTTTTGGATCATTGGCTGAATCTTGAACTGGAAAATGTTAAACTACTTGGTTGCGACCTGCGCCCGGCTTCAGCCCTCTCAGGATCGCCCTCGAAACAGACGGCTGGGATCTAGGTGCTGACAAGGGTAAAGAACAAAAGCTCCTCGCAGCCGGTAGCTGCAAACAGCGCGCTCGGGAGAGACTGAATAGGTGAAGGCCACACTCTGTCGGGACAGCCTGACCCAGGGCACGACATGCAGGTACTTTTGCTCGATTGGCTGACACAAAAGTACCCCGCGTGTAGATGAGCTGTTAGGGGGAACCTCGAGATCCTGCTCTGACGGATACAGTTGCTACATATCTTGCCCAGGTGTGGTATTGGCCATAACAAAAGCACCGCGCGTTACCTACATCTAACGTTACGATGCTTTTGTCGGTAGCACGACCTTCCGATCTACAAACCCAGTGCCATAACGTCTTGATAGATCTATGCCAGCTCCTGTCTCGGATACAAACAACTCGTGCATTCAATTACCTACTAAATACACCTACCACCACCACCACCACCAAAAATAAATGTAACCCCATAAAATGACACCCCCAAAAACCCGGGCACTCGCGGACTAGGAAACGGCGTTCACTATTAGCAGATTCACAGCAGACGAATGGGAGATCTGCCACGAGTTTTACCTCGAGGAAAACTTCAAACTCCTAGAGATAAGAAAAATCATGGCGCTAGAACATGGCTTTTTATGCAACGTAAGTGCGCACTAGAGATTCCACCACACCTTACCTCGGTGTTCATCTAAACTCTCTAATATACAATGAGTTGTTTAGTAAAAGTTAATTTGGTAGAAAAATAAGGGTGCAATAGCGATGTTAAGGATTCAAGAAAAGAGGGAGAAAGAGCAAGGGAAATCAACAAACTTCAAGTTCAACAAACAGCCAGTAACCCAAGAGAAGATTATGGAGCATGTTTGAGGTAGGTTTCTGCACGGGAATCAACCCACTCCAGTTAGTAAGTTCAGGGTCCAAGTCTCCAATTGAATTAGTACTGTTCTAACACCACATCATTTAAGCTATCCCGGATTATGTAGAGTACTGGACCCCGAGGACTTGTGACCCAGAAACCCCAAATGAAGCCAATACACCACGCCCGACGACAGTGGATTTATGTAATCCTCTCTCGTCATCTCAAGCTGGAAACGATGATATTATGTAAGATTCACCATGCACAAACACCTACCATACGGATCCTCCTATCGAAGGTGTTTAGATGGAGGACTTAGAAAGCGTGTGGCCTAACCCGGTCACCTCTATTATATAGTCTTGCTCATATAAGCGGTGACACATCCTAAGTCACGCCAGAAATTTATAAGGTAGTTGTCTCCTAAGAAATAAGTATGCTCTGCCTGACCTCAAACAGGGAACCGCACATTCCCTCCTACCCAACCAATGGGCCTTCCACCCATAGTTTCGAAAAATAAGCCATCTTCTACACTTAGATATTTTACAAGATTTTCAAGAGCGACTTCTTGTTGTAAGGTAGAGAGCCAGATTTAGTAGGTTTCAATTGGACACCTGTAAAGCTATGGGGCGGTGTGAGCATGTAGCGTTTAGTTCGGAAATATCTTGTATAGTGATTCTATGACATACTGGTTAGAGAAACTTGAGCATCGATACACATTTTTAGACTGGGGGGAGACGGCGGCGGGGCATAGAGGCATTCTAGTCGTTTCATAGTAGCGAGTCAGGGTTTCACAAGAATAAATGTAATATACTCATAATCAATTATCGGTACTCAAGCCTATCCAATTATTAAAAGTAATTATCCCATAGCCTGGTGCGGAATACTGCCCGCTTGTGTAGTGGTGGCTTAACACAGTGTCGCAGCTAGGTCAGTTGTGTAATGATCTACGGATAGAGCAAAAAAAATGGGTCCTTGACTGCACCGGCTTATTGGAGGGTATACTAGACGATTGTTGTTTCCTTCTATCGTGCTCATTTGGTAAATCACCTAGTCTAAGCTAGAGCCCGCGATCTAGGGTGGGGATTTGTCCTATACATTTCAATTATCCTAATCGCTATCCAGACCTTTTAAATGATTTTTGTTTTTAGAATATCCAAGAAACTCATCATGCATAGTTAAATATGCTCTATATAATCCCGCGATTCCAGCCAACTGAATAATTAGAAATGCTACTAGATGTTCCGCTGTATGTATAGGACTGCCAAGACTACTCTGCCAGGGAAATGCGACTCCAGTACACCCATCTCATCATTTGTATAATCTGCATGTACGTGTGCCAGCCAGGTAGGCATCTCTTCGGGTCGTTGGCCGTCTACTAAGTCAATTTTCTCAGCGATTTACCGGCTCATCATTTTCTTTGCCCCCACCATACCTCTACATTTACAGGGTAATACTCGATCTCGCCCCGGAATATACCCCAGCCGTATTGTTGTTGTAGGCTGGCCAGGTAATGTCTAGTATTGGGGCTGTTATGGGGGAGGACTGCGGCCTGTACGTGAAATTTTGGTCTCCCCGCCATTCTGTGCTGCTAGCGCTAGAGCCGGGTACCTGGTTTATGCAGGGTGCTTTATTGGCTCGCACAAAAGCACCTTGCATAATACTCTAACAGAGCCTCACGGTAGGGTAATTTTTATGACCCCTGTACCCAATGGCGATTCGGAGATATCTCTCCTAGAAACCCATTCTTAGAGACACCCTTACACCTAATGGCGGAAGAATGAACTGGTGATTTAGTCTTTCGCTCAGATGACCCAGATACCCTTTCTAAGGACCCATTCTCGGAGACACCCCTAAATCTGATAACAGGAGGATAACATGCATCCGTGGGCTATGAGATTTCACCGCAGGGTATCTGTAGAAAAAGTTTCTGAGAGTCCTTTGGTGCGCTGTTATTTCCGGGGGCGGTTACAGATTACAGGGGGCTACCGGTGGTATTTGCGATAGTGTTAAATGCTTTATTAGGATAGGTATTGGGACGACGCGGCGATAAACAACCCCTGCACTCTGCAGAAGCACCGTGCCGAGCCTTTAAAAGTATTATACTGCACGGTGCTTTTGAATAGAGCTCTTACTGGTGACCAAAGATTTTCAGGAAGGACATGTTCGTTACAACGCTTGTATGTATCCCTATCCAGCCGGCGCCGTTTAGCCGCGTCACTGCTCAGGTTACCTGAAATAGTCTTTGATTGATAGGTCAATGATGGAGAGCGCAAAAGCACCTTGCATTCGGTGACACACGTCATAATCTTAGCCTTGGTGCCTTGGCCACACATATGGGATGGTTGGCTGGCACGAAAGCACCTCGCATAGGCGTCGCTGGTAAAGTACGATTGAGACCCACGGCGGGGTTTGGAGGTACTAGCCGAACAAAAGCACTACGCATTAACGGGGGGCAAGCTACGTGGTGCATGTTGCGCCTGCTCATCGACTTGCCGAACATCACTTCCTGATGTGGAGGCCTTGTTGCAGCCGTACTAAGACGACAGACTTTATTTTTCCTAAGTCCTAACATATATATATTCCTATAAACTGCTCCACATCCTGCCTCAGCTTCTACCTCGCCATCACGATCTCCAAGAATATCGACTCGCACTTTCTACGACAGCTTCTCAATTCCCAATACCTACTTTCAATATTTGCCTCGCTAAAAAGACTTGTATAATACCATGGAGCTTCCAAGAGCCCGGGTACGTGTTGACTGGGAAAGTGGATTCACCCTTCGCGAACACACATTAGACGAATGGGAGAACCAACGCGCAGCCTTCACGAAACTATATCTCCAGGAGAACCTCAAACTCCCAGAGATAAGGAAAATCATGGCACAACAGCATGGCTTTTATGCAAAGTAAGTACAATGCCCACGCGCACAACTAGCCCTGTCACACCTTATGCCCGTAGTATTCGTCTGAATTTTCTGACATTCTATGAACTATTTAGTAAACGGCAATTCGATAGGAAAATAAAGCAATGGGGTCTCAATAAGAACCTTAAGAGGAAGGATGCAATAGCAATGCTAAGGATCCAAGAAAAAAGAAAGCAAGAGCAAGGAAAACCAACGGAATTCAAACTCAACGGCATACCAGTAGCCCAAGAGAAGTTAGAGCGACACATTGGTAACGGGAAAGCCTCTTTATCAGTCCCTTCTCCTGTGGGTAAGCTCGAACCAAACTTCCCAGCCAAACTAGTATGATTCTTACTAATTATCACCCAAGCTACCCCGAATTATGTAGAATATTGGACTCCGAGAACTTGTGGCCCGGAAACGCCTCGAGACTATGGAACACCTCGAGATTACGGAACACCTCGGGACTATGGAACACCTAGGGATCACGAAACTCCAAAGAGTACCAACACACCACATGTGGTAACGACAGAATCTTGGACCCCGCACCCACAACACTCTCAGCTTGGGAACATGCACGACGATACTATGTGGTCCCCACCAGGCGCAAGTTTCAATCAGCTATATCCCCCTTTTGAAGATGTTCAAATGGAGGATGTGCAAGGCATGCAGCCTGAGGCAGTTCTCACCGATGGTTTTGTCGCTCTAGGCCAGAATGAGGATTACCCCGTTTTCGATTTCCGGTCCACTAACACCCAGAGATCACCCCCTCTACCGCGCCCATATGTAGGCAACGACATCTGGCATACGCCTACTGATCCACCAGCTACTACTTATTCCCCCTCTAATGGTCCCCAAAACTTAGGAAAGTCTCTGGAGATGTCCCCTCCGACTAAACCAGTGGTTAAACGTCTCCCTAGAAACGTATGGAAAGAGAAAGAGAAGGACCTGCGTGTTGCGGCGCTTCAAGGGGATGAGGCAAAGGTTCGTCTGCTAGTTGAGCAGGGGACAGACCTCTCAGCTACGTATAACGGATTAGCACCCCTACACAGGGCGGCGGAGAAAGGGCATGAAGCGGTGGTCCGGTTCCTACTTGAGAAAGGCGCCGACATCTCTGCTAGAAACGATGGCTCGAAAACACCCCTACACCTTGCAACTAAGAGAGGGCATGAAGCGGTGGTCCGATTGCTACTTGAGAAAGGCGCCGACATCTCTGCTGAAGATTCAGACTCACAAACACCCCTACACCTTGCAGCTGAGGGAGGGCATGAAGCGGTGGTCCGATTGCTACTTGAGAAAGGCGCCGACACCTCTGCTGAAGATTCATACTCACAAACACCCCTACACCTTGCAGCTTTGAGAGGGCATGAAGCGGTGGTCCGATTGCTACTTGAGAAAGGCGCCGACATCTCTGCTGAAGATTCATGCTCACAAACACCCCTACACCTTGCAGCTTTGGGAGGGCATGAAGCGGTGGTCCGATTGCTACTTGAGAAAGGCGCCGACATCTCTGCTAGAAACAATGGCTCGAAAACACCCCTACACCTTGCAACTAAGGGAGGGCATGAAGCGGTGGTCCGATTGCTACTTGAGAAAGGCGCCGACATCTCTGCTGAAACTTCATACTCACAAAATACACCCCTACACCTTGCAGCTTCGGGAGGGCATGAAGCGGTGGTCCGATTGCTACTTGAGAAAGGCGCCGACATCTCTGCTGAAGATTTATACTCACAAACACCCCTACACCTTGCAGCTTTGGGAGGGCATGAAGCGGTGGTCCGATTGCTACTTGAGAAAGGCGCCGACATCTCTGCTACAAACGATGACTCGGAAACACCCCTACACCTTGCAGCTTTGGTAGGGCATGAAGCGGTGGTCCGATTGCTACTTGAGAAAGGCGCCGACACCTCTGCTAGTAAAGATCTCTCGGAAACACCCCTACACCTTGCAGCTGAGGGAGGGCATGAAGCGGTGGTCCGATTGCTACTTGAGAAAGGCGCCGACATCTCTGCTGAAGATTTATACTCACAAACACCCCTACACCTTGCAGCTTTGGGAGGGCATGAAGCGGTGGTCCGATTGCTACTTGAGAAAGGCGCCGACACCTCTGCTAGTAAAGATCTCTCGGAAACACCCCTACACCTTGCAGCTGAGGGAGGGCATGAAGCGGTGGTCCGATTGCTACTTGAGAAAGGCGCCGACATCTCTGCTGAAACTTCATACTCACAAACACCCCTACACCTTGCAGCTTTGGGAGGGCATGAAGCGGTGGTCCGATTGCTACTTGAGAAAGGCGCCGACACCTCTGCTAGTAAAGATCTCTCGAAAACACCCCTACACCTTGCAGCTTCGGGAGGGCATGAAGCGGTGGTCCGATTGCTACTTGAGAAAGGCGCCGACATCTCTGTTAGTAACACACCCCCAGAAATACGCCTATACATCGCGGCGCTCACAGATAATGAAATATTGGCCCGATCACTACTCGAGAAAAACCCAAATATCGCTATTACAGCCCAATACTCAAAAAAAACACCCCTACACCTTGCAATAGAAAGGGGGTATGAAGCGATAGTTACATTACTACTTGAGAAAGGTGCCGACGTCTCTGCCACCACTAGAGACTCAAAAACGCCTCTACACCTTGCGGCAGAAAGTGGGTATGAAGTGATAGTTAGATTACTACTTGAGAAAGGTGCCGACGTCTCTGCCACCACATACTCAAAAACGCCTCTACACCTTGCGGCAGAAAGTGGGTATGAAGCGATAGTTATATTACTACTTGAGAAAGGTGCCGACGTCTCTGCCACCACTAGAGACTCAAAAACGCCTCTGCACCTTGCGGCAGAAAAAGGGTATGAAGCGATAGTTATATTACTACTTGAGAAAGGTGCCGACGTCTCTGCCACCACTAGAGACTCAAAAACGCCTCTGCACCTTGCGGCGGGAGGAGGGCATGTAGCAGTGGCCCAATTCCTGCTTGAGAAAGGTGCTGCCATCTCTGCTACCGCCGAATCCTCAGAAACACCCCTACACATAGCGGCGTCTAAAGGCCATGAAATGTTGGTTCGATTGCTACTTGATAAGGGTGCAGACATATCTACTATCAAAGAATACTCGGGGACACTCCTACACATGGCGGTACTCATAGGTGATGAAGTATTGACCCGATCACTACTTAAAGAGGGTGCGGACTCCTCTGCTACCAACAGATACTCAGAAACACTCTTACATATAGCGGCGTCCGCGGGGCACGAAACCATAGTCCGATTACTACTTTGGAAGGGCGCGAAAACCTCTGCTATTAGCCATTACTCCGAAACACCTCTACATATGGCGGCGTCCAGAGGGCATGCAACGGTGGTGGAACTATTACTTGAGAATGGCGCCATGGTGTCTACAACAGACACCCTCGGTAACACATCATTACACAAAGCAGCAAGGACGTCATTCCCATCAACTAAAGCGATAATTCAGCTGCTAGTAGGGAGGGGTGCGGATCCTTCCACTACAAACCGCTGCGGTAAATCTGCACTAGATATTGCTAAGGACCCCTGGGTGCACTCCTATCTCACAGAAGCAATACTCACCCGAAGAAACCACGAAGTGATATGGATAGATTAGTTCCTTCTCAGGTACCTACGCTCTAGTAAGACCCCAAAATACGAACCCCTTACCTAGTATCTACAAATTCTGATCCCTATTCAGAGACTTTTCACACGGCTCAGAAGCAGAGGAGCACTACTTTTATGCCTCGTAGCGCAGAAAGTAAATAACAGATTTGTGGAAATTTAATGGGTTGAGGCAATATATTTTTTTCTGGGGTAGGGTAGGAGTTTGGCACTTGTCTTGGGATTAGGTGGGGATTTAGGACAGTCTAAGGGATTGTGGAAACCTCTTCTGTTTGGGTTAACCGAATTTCCATGTGTTTTATTACAGAGCAAGGGAATATAGATCAGTAGTGCAGCCAACAAGTCAATCCAAGCAGAATGACTCGCAGGCTATATTACTACATAGCAAGTTGGGACAGGATACAGGCACTACGGCCATCTTTCTTATAGCATATCTACATTGTTTATTAGAGCGGTTTCGTAAAGAATGTAATGTATTGACGATCATTAACTAAGGATACTCAATTTTTAAGAGAAATAGTAGGTAGACCACTCCCCTTTATCCTGATGTACTCATCTGGTACACAACTTGGAACCCACCAATAGGGTCATGGTCGATCACTCGCACAAAACATCGACTAGGATTCAGCTCTAGGCGCTTTGTAGGTGCGCTCTAGCCGCTCTGATCACTATAAAATTACTATAGGTACTCTTTAAGGTATCTAGGAAGGGTATTGCGCTCGTACATATCTTATGCGCCCCCTTAATTCTAAGTAGCCAAACAACTGATTATACCATCAAATTCCACTGTGTGTGCATATACCCTGGGACTACTCTGCTAGAGTACCGGCTTCGATACACCCACTAGTTTCATACTTTATATATACCAACTAAATAGACTCCCTAGATCATTGTCCATCTATTGACCAAAAACTCCAGCACTTTACCAACACCCCTTCTTTAGTATCTCCAAATCTATAGATCCTAGGGGAAAACAGCAATATCAGATCTTTGAAATATATCTTAACTATAGTATTATAGACTAGTCAGATTTCTCTAGTATAAATATTGATATTTGGGTGTGCAGTTGCGGTCTATAGGGCTTCAAGATGACGTACGAGATAGTTCTTCTCCATCATAGTATTATAGAACCGATAGCAGCGTCGCCACATAAGTGCAAGGGCAGAAACGTATTACAATAGTACCGGTGCTAAAAGTATTAAAGAGGTATCAAAGGTGAGAGGAACATCACGTGAGGCTTAGGATACCCGAAACCCTCTAATCAGAAAGTAACAGCGCTCCCTCTCCTCCAGGTATGTCCCGTTGGTATCGCGGGTGCACTGTCCTCCTTGTGGTCATAGCGTAGAAGCAGGTGCGCACAGACCTCAGATCTAACATCTTGGGAAACGCCTGGCGTTGATCCGGGTTTAGTGGTGGAAGTATAAACCAACGTGTAGGTCTTTTGAGGACGAAAGAAATATACGGATCAGTGGCATTCGCCACTAGAATGGCCCCACTCAACCTAGTTCTAATTTTTGATGTCTTGCGAGCCGCAGTTCTAAGCTTGTGATGCAGGTTGAAGCTACGGCTCTAGGTGCTAAGTAGCGGCCAGCTACGAGCTTACTTTATGTTTCGAATGTGGCTTGGTAGAGTCTTGGACTATTTTAACATCTAGTTTTGAAGTTCTTGAGTAAATAAGGTATTTTTGGGCTGTTCATGTGCTAGTGCCGTGGGAGGCCCCACTACCGAAACTAACTCATAGATCCCGCAGCGAGTAAACCTTACCAGTCAGGCATCCGGCAGCCGTGTATGTATATATGCTATCAATAGAAAAGCTTTATTTGTAGCCCCTATATTAGCTTTAACTAGCCCGACGTCCTACCTAAATCCTATTTTGTGACCTCCATCACTATCTAGCCGCCAACACGGCAAAATCATTACAGCACACTAGAAAACCTGACTATCTGTACTCACTATCTGTAGAGGCTTCTGACCCAACAGTAACAAGAATATTGTGGTAAATCCCATCTATCACTCTAGGGTGTAAATCACAGAACTATAGCGCCTTTATATGCTAAGCTAGGCAGGTAAATACTAAGGGCCGTGTATGATTCTATACATATAACCCTAACCTAACAGTATGGGTGCTTATACACGCGCTGCTATTCGCAGTTATCCTCGTAGGATATCACTCGGTGTAGCATGATTAATGGCTATAGAATATTCTATGTACTGAAACGCCGTCTACTTTTGCCGGTTGAAGTTTTGAAGGGTGTTCTAGCTCATGAATTTAATGGTAAAGACAGCTATGTAAAATTAGTGGGTATTTTAAGGAGTTAGTAGAACAAAAAAAGCCCTCACCTCTTTTGAAGACAAACGTTGACGTCATGAACGACACTAGTAACTAGTACTAAGTGCCCTTTTAAACTTTATAAGTAGGGGCTCTCCCCTCTTATTCTTTCTTTTTACTTCATTTGTTTTTATCAACTTGTACCATAAGAAATCAATCGATACTTGCTTTCAACAACCTCTACCACTGGCGGTAACGAATTCACGAGCTAGAATACTCAGAAGCTTCTTGTCCTCTAGCTTAATGAGATCAAGTGCATATGGTACCTAAGAAGTTTCAACAAAAATCAAAGTATGAGCCCCACTACACCTCGCCGTGATTCGCTTAACGGGGTCTTAAGAGTAAGTCGTTGGATCTACTGTTACCAGTCCTCCTCGGGCTTTTGGACGTACTAGGTTATAAGAATCAAGAGGGGCAGGCACCTAGAAACCTGCTAGCCCAATTGGTTTTCACCTAATTATACTAATTTTCCCTCCCTGCTATTTACCCACTTTTCAGGCCATATACATAATGTCAGGGAATTTAGTACTTACTACTATTCAGAGTTATTCTTAGGCAAGCTGATTAGACACAATCGGCATCCATTCTGGAAAAGAGCTATCGAATAGAAATAAGAGAAATATCGGAAAAAGGTATACTCTAGTACTATGATAATAAAATAATTTATGAAATACAAGAAACGAAAACGAAATGTTCTAGAGAATTAAATATGAATCTCAAGTCAATAAAAATTGTACAAAGCTACACAACAAATAGGTACATGGCGTAACAAGCTAAAGTGTAAACAAAAAATTAGAAACAATCTCCAATTATTCCAAGGCTATAGTGCTTGAGGGGATAGAATTTATCTTCCCCGTATTCCCTGTTATGTAATATTAGATTTCTATGCTAATAAATGATCTTGTCAGAATGGGAAGATTAGTAATATCTACAAAATAGTTCTATGGCGCGTACCTCAAAATGCGCTCGGGTTCGTTATAATCTCTTCGAGCGCCTTTTCTCGATAAATTCCATAGTCTTTTGGAATCGCTCCTGGTGTGGCTCATCAGGTTGTACCCCCGAGAAATCTGCTCCCCACTCAACCAGCCTTAAAATCACCGCATTATGACATGATAAGGCTGCCTCATGTAGTGGTGTCCGTCCCTTTTTGTCTACAGACGAGAATTTCGCTCCATTTTTAAGAAGCCGGAAAGTGGCATCATCATCACCCCTCAATACAGCATCATGCAATGGTGTACGTCCTTCGTTGTCCATAGCTGAAACCTCCGCTCCCAACTCAAGTAGAACATCGACTAGCCGACCGAGGTGACCATTACAAACATAATGTAATGGTGTTCGCCCCATATTATCTACAGCTGAGATGTCCGCCCCCCCATTAAGAAGTATGGAAAAGGTATGTTCACACATTCCCATTGCAGCTTCGTGAAATGGTGTTCGTCCCATTTTGTCTACGGATGAGACATCTGCCCCATTTTCAAGTAGTATTGTAATAGCATCATCATTTTCTTCAGATATAGCCGTATGTAATGGTGTGCGTCCTTCTTTATCTGTGGATGAGATATCTGCTCCTTTCTTAATAAGTGCCTGAACAACATCACTACTACCCCTCAATGTCCCCTCGTGTAATGGTGTCCGCCCCCATTGGTCTACAGACAAAACGTCCGCTCCTTTCTCAAGCAATATCGAGATTATCGTTTCAGCTCCCCCTAACGCAGCGTCGTGCAATGGTGTCCGTCCATTGCTGTCTACAGCCGCGATATCTGCTCCAATCTCAAGAAACATTAGGACTAGTGTTTCGTTTCCCGCAAGCGCAGCCTCGTGTAGTGGTGTCCGTCCCTCATTGTCTATAGCTAAGACGAATTCTGTGTTATCTAGCAGCAGTGGTACTAAATTTCCTATTCCTATTAGCGCCACCTCATGGAATGGTGTACGCCCTCTCTTGTCTCTAACAGTGGTTTCAATCCCCGCTTCAAGCAGAAGCCGAATCATTTCTTTGTCTCCCCTAAATACCGCCTCATGGAGTAGTGTGAGCCCCCACTCTTCTATAGCTTTAAGTAGCAGCGGGACCACTGCTTCATTCCCTTCTATTACTGCAGTGTGTAACGGTGTCTGTCTTTGGTTGTCTATAGCCGAGATATTTGCTCCATTCTCAAGCAGCAGGCTAATAATCGACACATACCCTTTGGATGCTGCTAGATGTAGTGGAGTTAATCCCCAACAGTTCGCAGCTGAGATATCTGCTCCTTTCCCAAGTAGCAAGGTAGCTACAGCTTCGTGTCCTCTGTCTATTGCGCAATGCAATGGGGTATTTCTAAACCACCTTTCTACAGCCGCAACGTTTGCTCCACCCTCAAGCAATAAGCGGATAACCTCCAGATGAGCACCCATAGCCGCATGGTGCAATGGTGTTTGTTGGTTGAAGTCTGTAGATGAGACATCTGCCATATGCTCAAGCATCAGTCGAGTAATTTCTTCGTTTTCAACATTCGCAGCATAGTGTAGTGGTGTCATTCCTTCCACGACATCTGCGGCTGATGGATCTGCACCCCCCTCCAGTAGCAGCTGGGCTATTGCTTCATGCCCTCCAGCCGCCGCGCAGTGTAATGGTGTCTGTAGCCAAAAGTTTGTGGCTGAGATACTTGCCCCTTCACGAATCAATATCTCAGTCACCGCTAAGTGTCCGATCGCACATGATATGTGTAGAGGGCTACTTTTCGGATATTCGTGCTGAAGGTATCTAATTCGTGTAAAAAGATCGACACTACAAGGTCTATCCAAAAATTCAAGGAGCAAATCTTTTGTCAGACCTTCGTTACAGACTTGAAGATGAGCTGAAACATGACTTTTGGCATATTCCAGGAAGGGATACAGTTCTAATCGAGCTACCCAGGACTCTTCATCCTCACAAGCTTCATGAGGGAGGTTGTCGAATGATAGGTAAGTGATACAGGTTGTGGCAATTTCAAGTTCCACGTCCGCGAGCAGCAGGTTGTTTTTTACTAAGTACTCTTGTACTGTGTAGTGAGCGAGCATTATTGTCTTTCTATGCTCGTCGAGGACCACAAGGCTGGCACAAACATCTAGGAAGGTTTCGGCTTCTCTTAAACTTAATTTGTCGAGCTCACGATCTCCTTTCTTCACAGCCAGGGCTACTCTAAGCTCTTCGACGGTGAGGGTCCGCTTTGCATGGGTAAGCCACGAAAGAACACTGAATGCTAGTTCTGCAGAACTTCTGTGTTGTCTCCGGATTGTTTCTATGGCTCTATCGTATGTATGGTCTAGCGGTCGTCCCCCTGTAGATGAGACTTTGATATTTTCAAGTGCTGTCAGGATCTCTCGCGCGCTAGTCTGCTCGCAGAGAAAATCAATGTGGAAGCGAACTAGCAAGAACCTATAAAAATTAGGAAAGCCCGAAAGAGAGTCTCGGAGATATAGATAGCACTTACATCCCCTTGGCACAATCCACAAGCTCAGATATGATTCTATTCCTGCACTTGGCTTGCTCAATGAGGCGCCGTACTCGTGGATTCTCATTAATCTTCTCCTCAACATACGTTACAATATCCTGCTCATGTGCGAAGAGCTCAACCTTCACAGAATTCTTAAGGGAATCCCGGATATCTTCTGGGTGTGGCCGACTAGTCAAAAAGAGACTGATACCAGTGTGGTCACTTCCCATCTTCTGGAACAAAGGCAATAGAGTACGCCTCTGTATTTCTGAGTGGCATTCGTCCAATGCATCAAGTACAATAATGACTCGTGGAAATAAGCTTGATACTCCTAGAAGAATAGAGTATAATTCATCGAGGGATGGGACCTTTCCGTGTTCTTGGAATCTGGTGTACAATACCTCGATATCCCCGGGCAAGTCTAATGTTTGATTGACCAATTGTTTTATGAGGCTGGAAAGTACTTGAGTCGGCTTCTGGCTCTCTTGCTCCATATAATTAAAGTATATATGAGCGATCCCGCAGCTTGGCAGCACCCTCTGTAAATGGTCGATTACCAAAGAGCTACAATTTGAACGATATTCTTTAGCCCGATGCACTGGCATGATAAAGTATAGATAAAAACGAAGGTTATATATACCTCAAAAAGGTTTTCCCAGCACCAGCTGTCGATATCATCGAGTCAGTTGATTCTAAGCCGATAGCAGAAGCAATAAAGTATATATTACATACGAATACCGTGACCCCAGATAATCCGAGATTTTAGTTTACCCTCCGCCCAGTCTCGGAACTCTGGTCTCTCCAGGAGCCAATCTCCTGTGTTTTTTTGCCTTTTACCGCTGGTTTCAAGATGTTTAATGTTGTAATCCCCTGGGTATAACCAATCCAGTATCCTTTTACGATTTTCCACTATTTTTCAAACTCTTAGAAGAAAGTTATTTTATTAAGGGTTATGGACTAGTGTCCCTTACAGTATAAGCGCTGATCTTCCTTTTGTCTCCGAGATCTTTGGGCCGTGAACTCGGCCCCGACCGCATCACTCGTATGCTGCACAACCCTTTCAATCCCCTTTGACAACGATCTAATTACAAGTCAGTACTCACATGTCATAAGTCCTTCTGAAGTCTTGGCTTACATCTGATCCGCTGAGATAGCCAACGTAAACAACGCTTTATGCCTTTCGATGCGTTCTATTTGCTTTAAAGTATCCCCTTCTTTCAACGGCCACGCCAAGCGATCCATGAATCCCTGGAGCCCTTTCCTAGGCGGTTGCAGCTTCAGTTGCAACTCCTGCATTTCTTTGGTACACGCTTTTAAGGGCCCAGAGATATAATTAAGTTTCTCCAGAGCTGCGGACGCCGTGCTATTGGATTCGACGTATGTCTGTAAGATGACGAGGACCTGAATGAAGGAATGCAGCTCATCCACGAGCTTCTTGAGATCTTTTCGTGCCCTTTTGGCGCTGCCGATATACTCGTAGCCTAGAACGGCTACCTTTCCGGCTATGTCCACGACGGCGATAATGCTTGCGACAAGACCCAGAGCTTCTGCCATGCCGTGATCGAATTACCATTCAGCTTGGCAGCTGTGAATCTAAAAAAGAATGGGGTCAGTAGGGTTGTATTATTAGGTAGATGGCAAAATCAACCAAGGTATCGAAGTACTTCGGTGGGGCGCGGCGATGTTGATACTGTGGGGTAGATATAAAAGGTTACAGCCTTGTGTAACCCCCTCGTTTTAAAGTATATAAACACCCGGGCTTTAACAATCGTTTTATACCCAGTGGTAATCCTATGATAACTATAAGGGTGCGGTGACGCCGAGTGATCAGGAACGCTCCGTACCTGTTAGCTTTAAAAAGAAAACATGAAATCGACCCATCTCATAGATTACCTTTTATTCAATACTCATAATACAACATTCAGCATGCGCAGCGTACATTAAGTCCAATACAGTATCTACAACACAAAACAGCCAGAAATAGAAAGGGAAAGAAAAAAACCAATGCAAAAGCTCCATGACCCATGCCGCAGAAAAGAACCAGCTCAAGAAAAGAAGAGGGGGAAAAACACAAAAACTAATACACAACACCATTCCATGGTTAAATTATTTACCACAAACCCACAAAGAACAGAGGATACTTATGGGAGGCATTCCTCCGCTCCAGTCGCAGCGTCCAGAAGTAATTGCCCCGTCTTTGGTTCACAAAACATTCCCAAAAGTCTATCAACCACCTCCCTCATCTTCCCTGCATCCACAGCTCCAGTTGAAATAACATTCCTCTATCCAAAAATTAGCAAAACCCACACCCAACACGAGACTTGGAAAAAAACCTACCAATGCAAAAGCAGCCGCTTTAACCGTATGATAATAAACCTGCTTATACTCCTCCTTCTCCCTCTCCTTCTCACAATCATCCTCCTCCTCCACCGCTCCAGCAATCGACTTTCCCCTCCCATTCCTATAATCCCTTAATCCACATGCCCTCATCCCGGCCACCACAACCTTCGCCAACTCCGCTCTATTCTTCGTCTCAACCTCTCCATACACCTCCTTCCTGCCCACCCCGGACGACGGAGGCCTCACCGACCCCTCCCTAGTCTCCACCGCCATCGACGACTCCCGTCTCTTGACCAACTGACCCCCACTTAATGACTTCTTCCTACTCAACGGCGGGAAGCTCGGCGAGGGAGACGGCGATCTCTCCCCCTTGACCATGACTCCGCGAGCGGCCGCCGATTCAGCCCGGACCTTCCTATTCACTCCTGCTCCACCGAGAAGACTCAATGGGGGTGGCCGCGCAGGCGCGCTGGGCCGTTTAACGCGTTTCCGAGGGTCCGCGGCAGCATCTAGTACAGCAGCGCCGCGTTTCTTTGCAGACTGGGAGATGGAGGGGTTCAGTACGTCCTGCGGGTTCGGGGCAATAAAGACTGCGTCCGAGTCACACCCGGAGTCGGCACGAATAAGGCCATTTCTCGAAGCTACTGGGGACTGTGGCTCAGGTTTCGCGGAGGGTATATGGGAGAGGAATGCGTGGTGGGATGAGAGTGGGAGGGCGTGGACTGTGACAATGGCGCGCGGGGCTGGGGTGTCTATAGGTGGGGAGGAGTTTGGGGGTGTTAGGTCTATAGCGTGTTTGGATGGTGTGGCTAGGACTGGCTGTGGGAGGTGCGTGATTGCGCCGTAGATTGCGAGTTCGGTGACTTTCCAGGAGCCGTCTGATGGGGTTGGGCCGTTGCTTACTCGGACTAGGAGGGCGATGCGGGATTGCTCGACTGTGCGGCCGTCGGATGTGTCGTTTGGGGAGGTGGGGATGCTGGAGAGGAAGAGTTTGCGGAAGTAGGATGCGGTGGTCGGGGAGGTTGTTGTGAGTTCTAGTGAAGGGCCCGCGGCGAGGAAGAGAGGAATACGGGTGGGGTCTATGAGTGAGATGAGTGAGAGACGCGCTGAGGAAAGGCTTGAAGTGAGGTGTGATAGGACGGAGGAGGGAGTTGTGGTTGAGGACGGAGTAGACAGTCGGAGGTCTGTAGAGCGTGTATATTAGTATCTACAGAGAGGTAAACCCGACGAAGAAACTACCTTCAAGTGGTAGAGCGGAGCAGGAATCCGACTCGACCGAGATACACCCAGACCAGATATCCATTTTGAAGCCACGAAAAGGGGACGCGAAAGTTTGAGTAGGGAGAAAAGAGAATTTGAAGGCTATAACCGGAATTCACGCATGGGCTGCACTCAGGGAAACAAAAACGACAGTAAATCCAAATAAATGTCACTTAGTTTGTGGGGAAACACAAGAGCCTATCCGGAGGGTTGAATGCAGTTGAGAGATCCACGATGTTCTGGTTGTACGTTGGCTCCTCGCGTGTCCGCAGCCTCCCACTTTAACTTATCGCCCGAAATGGAAGTCGCGCCTCGTACTTAACCCAGCGAAACGCGACAAAGGCCCCCATTCTTTCAAGTCCCCAAGTCTGAAACGAATCAGAGCCGTAGGGAAGATATTACCTGTAACTGTCGTCAAAGAAACAAATTCTTACAAAGTGTTTCATCACGTGCTGATAAGATAGCCAAATTGGGTGGGCTCGACACGCGACGCGTCTAAAACCCCCTTTCAGTATGTGAGTGACATTCCGTGCAGAAGATCTTCTGTCACGCATGGAGCCTAGTAGTCACGGCGTCACGAAACCCATTATGAGCTATTTCTTTAGTATAAAGTTACCCTCAGTCGTAGTCCAGGAGAGAACTAACCAGACATCAATCCACGGTGTGTTGTTTATGCAGAGACGTGATATACTGCATAGGCCCAGGTCCGTTCATAATACATGCAAGGTACTTAGGTAAAACGCGAGAAAACCCACCTAATCCTTAAGTACCATTGAGCAGTTAACCCACAGATAAGTGTCGGTAAGGTCCACTAGAATCTACCGTACGGATACGCCATCCGATACAATCTCGGGAGTAGCCGCTCTCAAACCTTAACACCGGAAGAACATTCTCCCGCTAGCTCTACACCGAGCCCAGAATGGATGCGCCCTATTGCGCCATACGATCCTTCTCAAAGTGAACACACCAGATTCTTAACTAGCGGCACACTTTTTAACAGTTTGCTTCTAGCTAGATTTAGAGCCTTTAAGGTGCCTGAGAGCCCCCCTAGTGGCCCGAGAGATTTCTAATCTCAATCCGGAGAAACAAGTGTCTCTAGTTCTAGCACCAGAATGTAGACATGAGGATAGAAAGAGCACCCACCCCACACTGACATACTATGGACTCGAGTGATACCATATGAATAGAATTATCCTACCATGAAAAAATATAGAAAACACACACAAATACGATATCCCTGAAAATTATAAGATATGACGAGATATAGCAGGAGTAAAGATAGCCACGCACTAATTAAGCCATTGAACCGATGGCAAAGGTGAGAAGAGAGGAAACGCCAGAAAGAGGGGGGGGGGGGGTTTATACTCGGTCGATATTCACTAAGTCGGCGTATAATAATTCACACTTATCACTTATTATGAAGCCAAGTGTTCTTTGCACTCAGATAACAGCTACTCTGCCGTCAATCCACCAGACCGAATAAACCTTAATGAATCTTTACCTAAGATTCAGAACTTAGTGTCGATACACTAAATCATATGAGCCTTATATATCTAAACCTTATATAAACTTTATCTGAAATATAGTTATAACAGTCTTTTTTGCCTTCTTAGTCTTAGATAAGTCTCAAATAAGCATGTTTTAAGGCCTTCATAAGGCTGTTGTAAATCTACCTTTCATATTAGGGCTTATTAAAGCCTTTAATCAGGCCTTCAATATTCTTTGTTGCTAGTTTATCGGGGCTTATATAGAAAAAATAACCTTTTAATTCTAAATTCTAAATTCAAAGGTTCTATGGGGTTTAGGTAATTGTGCTTGGTATATCGGCATACGGCAAACTATGCGATAAAACAGATAGAGAGCAGATTGTTTTCTTAGAGAGTCCTACTATACACATTCAATACTACATATACATACTATAGTGTTATAAGCACAAACTATAGTTCTCTAATTACTTGAATATCTAAAATATAACTAATACTAGAGTATATTTTGGTGTTATTTCCGGTATGATCCCATGAGTATTTATCAGGACTTTCAGCCATACATGGCGGTAGGCCGGGCTTTGCTCGGAATTTCCAGTCTTTCAGATTAAGCCTTTTTCAGTGAGGCCGTCGAGTAGAGAGTACATACTTGAGGGCTCTCTATAGAACCCTATTAACACATCAATAGTCTAGTTAGATTTAGTTAGCTACCCTTTATCTTTTGCAGTGGCTATCAAATTAGCATAGCTTTAGCACCCGGCCATACACGTGACAAATTAAACAAAACAAAATTCCAGCACTCATACAATGGCCCGAGTGATATGCGGTGAGCACTACGGAGACTCGGTTAAGCTAGGCACCTAAATAGTAAGAGCTACACATCTAGATATGCGCGATTCCTCTAATAATAAATTAGGCGTTTCAGAAGCCCGACGTAGCTTCAACCCCTTATCTCCTCGAAATCTCGATGGAGCGGCCGGCTTCCAGGAGTTAATTTCCATAGCTAATATATCTTTCGGCCGTGCGCGCGCGAAGAACAAAAAAAATCTAGCAAAGATACATTTATAGAGGCGGGTTGTTGCAGGATATCGCCGACCAGCCGACAGCTCCCGGCATGGAATAAGTAAATGTAGTCTACCGAACTAGTATGTCCTATGCATCTATTCATTCATTCATGTCGAGATACTATTTCGAGTGATTCTATATGTCTCTATTAAAAAAAAAAAAAAAAAACCTTCATGCGGATCTCAGGGGATCTGTACCACCTAGCTAACCCTTTCCTTTATTGGTATGGCAATACATGCCCCACTTTGTTTCCAAGTGTCCCGAGATACCCGTATACGCACAAGATCGCCGCTAGAATTCCCCCTCACCCGGATTCGCCCGTCGATGGTCAAGATAAAGTGGGAGATCTGAATCTACATTGCAGCCTAATCCAACTTAATATATAGTAGCTTTGTGGGAGTCATCTGCCTTAAATTCTTCTAGGGGGCGCTGCAGCACCAAGACTGTCTCTAGGCAGAATTATAGCGTGCTTGTTATTTTTTCCCTCTTCCTTTCTAAAGGGGGTATTATATTAAGCCTAAGCAATGCCCTTACTTAATATTGCTACACAATTATATACTACACTATGTGATACATCAGTTACTTGTAATACAAAACCACCCTAGAAAATACAACTCGATCGAGACGATTTGAGGTTAACAAATCGGTGGGAAATAGTTGAATCGCGGACGAAAGCACGATACGGAGCGGGAGATAACACCGCGTACCGGTAATTTGTTACCACGCATAGAAGCTAGGAAGACAATAGCCCTGCGGTAAAACAGTCCCCTGGTCAACACAATCCATATCCCGTCAAACTCATCGCGCACTAAAACACTTGTTTATCCACCAGACAGTCTTTGTTTACCAAAGAACCTTCAGGTTACTATAACCCCGCTTGAATTTCCAAATATACTTTTTCCCCGCCATCGCTAGTAACCACATATGGTTATAGTCGCGCTCAGTAGGCCTCCTACAATGCCCGTGCTGCCCAGAAAGTAATTTATGGGGTAACACTCCCAGCTGTCATCGAGAACATAAAGAGCATCTGGAATACTTGGACTTCAATTTACTTCAATTTATCTGCCACTTGTAAATAAGTTTCTCGATTCCGAGAACTGCGTCTACTATCAACCCCCTAGAGATTTGTTGTAAGCCTGACTATAAGTGATACCTGGAGTCTGACTAGCTCGACAGGTTGGAATTGGGACTGAAAACCAACCTTAGGGGGTTGAGCTCAGGTCTTATACAACCGGCTAATCAGATATATAGCCAAGGACTGGATTTGGGTAAGAAGCTCGTATTAACTTATTCTCATGAGCGACGTCGATCAATAGGTCTGGTAGAGCGGAGAATTCGCTGCCCAGGCCGGGCCAGGACATCCTAACCTTCTTTCTTAGAAGCACCTAACTTATCCATATTATGAGGTCAATCTATTCCCACATCTCACCCAGAAATCTCTATAGGCTTCAGCTGTTTAGAACTAGTGTCGGCTTTGGAGCCAAGACCTACAAGTTCATGTAAACTCAAAGGTTCCAAGCAAGAGTAAGAACAGGCGAGATGATATTTGCTACGCCTATTCCGCCTATAGGAAGTGGTAGTGATAAAATGGTAGTGATACATGCTTTATTACTTGGGAGTAAATATTAAAAATTAATGTCTGTAAGATAAAGTATTCATACACCTCCAAAATGTGTGCTATCAAGTCTACCAGGGCCAAAAGATCTATAAAATGTTATAACAAGCTTGCAATCTGCAGACTTGTTAAAGAACTGATTGATTGGACCTAATATAATGCCCGGCCATTATATTAGTCTCGGTTTCTAGGGTTTCATAGGGCAGAATTCAGCACAAGAAATAGTTATTGAAAATATTGAGCTTTTTTCAGTATACATATACAGGAAGTGCAGAGGTAAATATTTGACGTGAAGGAACTGTGCTATGAGATAAAGAACGATAGACACTTCTCTTTTAAGATTGTGATTTTTATACTAGGGCATGGATAATCTTGTCCTTTAGGGCGCTAATAAAGCTAGTATAAAACTCGCTGAATAAATATTCCCTAGAATCCATATATTGGACTGAAAGTGCTATGAAGTAAAACTACCAAGGAACTGGTCTATTTCAGGTACTTAATAAGAAGACATTCATAGATTTTATGTAAAAAGGCGAGTGATTGGTAAACTGAAGTTTATTCTGCCTACTTTGCTACCTCAAGAATAAATTCTATTAGTTTAATCGGAATGTGACTTTGTGTTGTCTATTCCATTCTAGCATCCGCATCAAGCTGTGAGTTTTAGAAACCATAGTCTTGCAAACTATCTCTAGTCACGTGATTACACGCCATACCATCATTTCTAAACAAGACGGCACGGTTAGTTAAAATCTATTTTTAATGGTAGTGAGTATACCACTGACATTATCTCCGGTAGTTTCCCAATCTATGTGATCACAGTCTAACTATTCCTTCACCGGTGAATTTTTCGACTGCCGGATGATCCGTAACCCAAGCAAGCTACAGAAGGGATATCCAAGGATGTACCTCGTATATGAGTTTTACTCAAAACGACCCAGAATATTCGAGAATCTAGAGAATCGGTCAAGAATCGCCCCGGAATCCCCGTCTTTCGGCCCAATTGCGTAACCGTTTATTATCCTTAGCCCATCGTCTTTATCAGTATTTTGTTCTCTGGAACTTATATCACGCAACACGACGACACCTGTTCTTTTGGTCGCTCACGTATGCACAGCTCCTTTGCCGGGTCGGAACAACAAGTGTCCGCACGTACCCTAGTACACGCCCCCACCCCCCAGAAAGTCAGGGAACTATGATATCTCACACCGGGCCTTGTTCTCATACCTCTAAGAAGGCACAATCAAAGAAGCAAGGGTTTATACTAACTTGACTACATTCTATTGCTAAAATACTTTGGATTACATTTCTAGGCGATGTTTGATCTCCAAAATCTTACCCCACTATTTTATTTACCCATATTAATCATTACGTGCCATATCTATGATACAGTCATTATGCAAAATCTTTCGTGGGGAAATAGGTATCACCTAGGCGGTCATAAAAGCTATCTCCGCTCAAGTTCGGAAATTTAGCAAGAGTTAGCCTCACAAGATCAACCTTATAGCCTAGGCTAATATTGCCGGGACCTTCCACTATGAGGCGTATTCCATCATAATTGCTTCATTACGAACACTTTTGCGTAGTAGATGTAAAATCCAAAGACTAGCACAGCATAAAGCTTATTATTGCTGACACTCACCGTATGTAATTAGCGATAATCTGATAGAGAGCACCAGTACCTAAAATAAGGTGAATCCTATGGATATCATAGATGCACACTTTGCCATACCGATAGTTATGCATGTTTCATATGCGCGTACAAAACGCGCGACCCGAACCCTGCAGCTTCAAAAACCACTTAAGAGTTATGTTTCTTTTCATAGCATGCATATAACGATATCAGGCATGTTACCGGCTTTTAGCTCCACGGAGTGGACGGCGATACATAGAGCCTTTAATAAGGTGTCACTAACTCGTATAGCATAGCCAAAGCATAATGTAAGAAAGTCTTAATAGCACAAGATACTGCGGAGTTGGATAGAATTCTACGTGTATCACGCAAGTACACGGTGCTCGAGTTCTACAACACTTGGGAATCGGTTCATTCTGACTTTGTCGTCACGTGCCCTTGTGCTACTCTATATATTACATATGTATTCACCCGATTACTCACCGACAGTTGATCTTTCCACAACTAATGTATCGATCATCAATAGTTGCATATTAGTCGCTCTTAGCGAGATCTCGTTCTCATTGTAACTGCTCTACCCGCAGAAACCCTCCTACAATAATTGTTTCCATTACAGTAATCCCGTTGCTAAAGTCGACTTCTGAGACTCTTCTCTGCATTTTTTCTGTCTCTGGTATTCTGGCATATACTCTTTGCTGGGTCTTCCTTTATATATAGTAAAACTTACCATTATCGCAGCTTGCCGACGCCTGAGTGACTGGAAGTATGATAGAGGTATTTACTAGTTAGAGAAATATGAACCACGTTCCCAGGGTACTACTATTTATGAACCTCATGAAACCTATTAATCCTAGCGGTGACGCAATAATCTAAGCTCTA
Source organism: Verpa conica (assembly GCA_033030425.1). Lineage (NCBI taxonomy): Eukaryota > Fungi > Ascomycota > Pezizomycetes > Pezizales > Morchellaceae > Verpa > Verpa conica. The sequence goes on from JAUFSD010000004.1 coordinate 1,628,278, forward strand.
GAGATAAGACATACTAGAGGCCACGGTTTTTGTAGGATATTAGTAGCTAAGTTGGGTGAGACTTAGCGGAGTACACCTATGTGAAGAGAAGAGCTGAGGAAACTCTTCTTAAGAAGTTTCTGCTTTAGGATGGATCTGAGAACACTAGACGAGGAGATACTCGTTGTGTGATTCTGAACACTGGGTCATAGGAGAAAGTATCCTACGATCAATTTTACCCTCTTCCACCAGGCTGTTTTGGTATCAGCTAGGGACAAATTATATCTAATCCTAGGGCTAAACAACTTGATCTAGCTTTAGACGCGTTTGTAAAGGCCTCAATAGCTATTTTATAGCGCAAAGCGATTATATTATACCGAGTATGAGGTCTATCTGGGTTTCAGCCGACAAAATAAAGCTAGGTAAGTGATAAAAGCCTATCAGCTATATATGTATATAGCTAGCAAGAACCTTATTTTGATACCTGCTATGGTTATCTATAGAGAGCTAGCAACTAAAATCTAATAGTATTAACATAGGTGAATTTAGGAAGGCAATTGATAGTTTACCTGAACCCAACCTCGCTAAAATTTAGTCCAAGTTAAGGGTGGTAAAGGTCCGTAAATTATTATATGGCACTCATTTGAGTCACAGAGCTGGTATTTCAGTTGGATAAATAAATAAATCAGATAGCATTTTTGTTTAAGGAAAGCGCATCACAAATTCCGAGCTACTAAAATAAAGTACTATGAATATAATAATATTTAATCAAAGTAATATTTAAACAGCTGAACGCTTACCATAAAAAGGCCATGTTAGGCCCCGCGAACCTCAGCCTTAAATGTATACTTAGGAATCCCTAAATGACTACCAGAGAGACTTGGCCTCTTGCCATCTATGTAACGTTTCACACATGATATGCTGTGTTAGCTAGGTTAGCTAAGTTAAATGAGCCAATGAGACTTACACAGCACAGGCTGTTACATGAGCGCTAAATCAAGTAGCCTATGACAGTGGTAGAGCGGTGTAGATGGTCCGGTTAAATTACTACTTTAGCTAAGGAAGAGCTAAAGCGGCACAGGGGAAGTTGAGAAGGCCACATAGGCGGAGAGTATGTGTCAACCTACTTTCACGTTAAGCCGTATGCAAACCCTTCCCTTGTCGGTTGCCCCCTGCTAGGGCTTTGGTTGGGTTTCAAATATAAGAGCGAATATAAGCAGAAGTCAAAGCTCAGCAGAAGAAAAAAAACTTTATCCTATCGATTAAGAGGGTGTTACCCCACTATAACGCTTATGGGGCCTCAAAATATGTTCCACAGGGCCATGACATGAACCGAAAATTCTGATATTTCCAAGGAAGTTGACAATCGTGGCTCAAATCTTGCAGAATTCATATTTACCTAGTTGCATCCAGTCTTTGCCAAACTACATATAGTGGCCCACACAGTGGCGAATAGATAAACAACTCTCGTGAGCAATGCGGGGAAATGGCCAAGATTTCATACATTAGTCTCGGATAGACAAGCCTCATGAATTAATTTTTGAGCCGCCCGATCCACGGCCCTACTGGATTGTGGATCGACAGTCTTAATCGTTTTATGTGGAGAAGTTAACTAGGGAGTAAAGAATAACGATTAAGGGCAATGCTAACGGGGAGAATCTGAACCCGCTTTACTTAATATTCCTATACATACGGTTAATGCTTGATGATATATAGCCTCTCATCCTGAAAAGATTTGCCTTTTGACGAAACCGAAGGTGATGTTAAGCTAAAATATATACCCTCGTATATCAGTCATCATCTGTCTATTCCTGAGGCCATACCCAAGTTTTAAATAGCGAATAACTAACATGATGGAGGTTTTAAAATTCTACCGTATTTCACAGCCACTCTGATCAAGGCCATATTATCTAAAATTTAGACACATATATCGGTCTATAATTAAAGGTCTCAATATCAATCTACCCATATATTAAAGCCGAAAAAAAAACCTCTAAACTCTATAAAGTCAGTAATTGAATTCTTATAGTACTAGTATAATTTACTAACCGAAATCTTGATACTTCTTCAGAAGTAGTACATACACCTCATTCACTAAAGTGTGCTGATTCCTACACAATACTATTATGGAATGGTAGACCCGGCCTTAGCGAGTCACAACTTCTGACTCGACAGGCTATGCATCAATGTAGCAATGTTCTAGGCTAGTTTGATCTCTTAAGTAACTTCCCATACGAGCACCAATATGATAAAATATAAAACAGATATATTAGAAGCTTCTAAAGCCAGAGATTTCAGTATGTTTCAGCGCCCTCGGTAGTCAAGTATATACGCCAGTACGGTATACGTCTCATTTAGGTTAGTGGGTCTATTATTCGAGTAAGAATTATAACTAAAAGGTTTCCTAGACATTTACTATCCTTATTTAGACCGTTTATGTAGCTCTATTAGCGACAGGGCTTAAGTCCCCTAACTAGTCAAGTATAAGCATACACATAATAGGTTCTACATAATCCCTCGAACCGAACATGTAGAACCGATACCAGAAGAAACTCTACTGCCAAGCGAGGCCAGCATACCAGTTTATCGGGAAAAACTCCCAACCAATTCTTTTTATCAAGTTGTCCTCCAAAACGGCTAGGGGCATTGCTGTTCGGATGATACAATCAAGAACCCGTAGGGTTGGGAGAGAATAAGAAATTACACTCCGCGCTTAGGTCAGTCTCCGATAATGTGTGTATTTAAAGCCTAGGTCTAGATACCTATAATCGAACCATGTAATTGGTAAAAAACTCTGAGATCCCCAAATAAACAAGGTCGCCGTCTACGCGGGATTAACAGAGGTGCATAAAGTATCACAGAAATGGCCATATAAAATTTTACATATGGGCCCAAAACGTCAACAGGTAAACAAAACCGGCCGATTATCAGCTGTACTTTTCAGGACATGCGGCGTGTTAGATACCTATATACAATTATGACCTGACCATGTAACCTCCGCATACCTCATTTTTGACCCCCACTGAAGAGAGCCTTGAAGTTTGCAAAATCGTACGCGGTTCTATCACCGGTGAGTATGGTTTAACCGGGCGCCCTTTCCGAGAGTCGTACACGTCAAGTTGCAGCTGCATCTGGGTAACGTAGCCGCTAGGTATGAGATTTCACCTTCTATGTTCTCAGAGGATTTTTTTTCACTTCGATGGTCTAGAATATGGCGCCTCCGGTATTAGCTACCTAGGCTCCAGATATGGTAAGTCTATCCGGAGCCAACATCATTTCTAGCTACATGTATGTACTGAGACCTCTCTTGCACAGAGCTATTTTAATTATTCGCAAGTTTCGAAATTGACGACATTACTTCCATGTCGTTGGTTACCAGTTGGTTAGCTTGATATCAAATCAAGCTTTTTATTTTTTCCCGACGAGCCGACAAGCAGGCATTGATTCACGAATTTTGTGCTCTTCGGTTGGTTGGTTGATATATGTCGGACTGGATTGGGCCCAAGTCAGGAGTCAGTTCAGTTATCAAAGAACTGCTTTAAATGGGAGAAATTATAGCCCAATAGCGTAGAGGGTCCATTTCCTTTTTATTGCGCACTTCGTCGTATTCTGCGCCGGAGATGCACTGGTCCCACCTCACATCAACCCGCAATAGATTAAAACCCAAGATAGAGTGAGATAGAGATGTTGCTCGATGGTGGGGGTTTTAGGATACCGGCAACCAGCATCAAAAGGCGGGAACTGTGCGTGTATGGCACCGAAGGGAATTTTATGAGGCTATTAGAGAACCTGATATCTTCAACTTTCCATATGGTCTCGACATTACTGAACTTGTTCGTCACCCCAAAAGGTGGGTGATGCCATACTCCGCAACACCATGCTTGGTGAGTTGGTACGACTAAAGTCATAGCCAAGAAACACCCACTGTATGTTATGATATCTTTGAACAAGATAATTTGCTTGATTCTGAAGATTTTTATATTCAGAGGAAGTTTGTCCCTCATGAGGGTGAGAACAAGTGGATTGATGAACGTCATTGTACATATTTCTACATTACCTTCGATTCTTTCAACGGAGGGCCGTCCGTCCACCTAATAAACTACAAGGTTACAATCAATACCAGCCCACGTTCCTAGAGCTCTGAAATACGAGTACTCGATGCCCCAGAAAATGGGGATATGTGGTGTGTCGATCATGATGAGAAACTCTGGAACAACACACTGTCGTATCATATCAGACTACGGCTGCAGTAACAGCATTTGGAACACATGCGTGCAGGGTCTCAATATGCCTTGAGGGATGCTTTCTAGAGGCACCGCTGCTGCCTCACTTTTGGTGGAAAGAATAATTTTAACCTTTCCCTGCTCTAGGATGTACGACTTGTGATATTCGACACCCTTTGGATCTCCTACTTTCTAGATTGTTTCTTGGTTTCGGGGAAACTTTAGGACTTTTACCGACACTCGGGAGTTTTTTTCTTAACTGTATGATTAACTTAGTACTGTACTTTGAGGTATTTCCTACTCCCCTTACCGATGGCCGTGCGTTTGATACGTTTGAGCATTACCTTGCAGAGAGCGCATTTAAGATACACTCATACATATGTATCTAAGGGCCTCGCCTGTCAAAAGATGCCTTAACTTGGCCCGTTTCCCGATAAATCCCTAGTGTTAATACTTAATCCAGGGCCCTTGTAATTGGTGTAGACCGAGGTAGATTCCGAGTACCCTTCTATGTATGTATGTACGTACTGAGAAGGAGTGTGAACAGGGATCTGAGCTCGAACCGCGCGGGGCAAAAAAAAATCAGACCACGATCAATGAACTGCACGAATTCAGAACACCGGGCAAAGTAAATCTGGCCAAGGGGGGTAAGAAAAAGTCACGCCATCATCAGGTGGCTTTTTTTTCTTCTTTCTGCCAGATATGAGGATGGGTATCCCATTCGGTGCACACAGTGCATTGTAGACGCAGGGTCAGGCCATAGTTAATATCTTGATTTCTAACTTCTTTATTGGTGTCCTGTCGCGCCAGTGTTATTGATCCAGAACAACAACGGTGACAAAGAATGGTGCTTGTAGGGCTGCTGCGGGACGCGATGCATCTACTCTATCTCGGTGCTCCAGTCCGCCGCCCACAAGCGACGGATGAGATGACAGTTAGAGTAGATGTGAGAATTGTAGTACCGGTATACTGTAGTCGTCCGTGGCTGTCACCACCGGCGGGTTGAGCGCGGAATTTGGTTCTTCTCTCTGAGGTCAACTCCGCCATAACCAAAAGCTTCAGTGGTTCGTTTTCTCCTGAGGTGACGTTGTTACTACCTCAACGCCATACATTCACAGCTGAGGTTGTTTTTTTGTTTGTATTGTCAGAAATCATCCGTTAAACTCCGACTTCATCCAACCCACCCCTCTGGCTCATTATTGCCCTGGACTCGTATCATAACCTCCTTATTTTAATATTACCCATCACGATTCGGCCCAAACTTTCCAGTCCATTATAAACAACCGGAGTAATTCCGATAGCGCGTTCGGGACCATCTCGCAGCTTTCCCCACGGCTACCCGAGATCTTATTAGGAACGCCACTTGGGGGTCGAAAATCGTAGTGGACAGCGGAGGCGCTCGATTGCGAGAGAAATTTGTTAGACATCGTATCCAAAAACGCGTGCAGAGTTCTCACACCTCACGAGCCTCTAGGTGTTCCATGCAGCAGTATCTTGAAGAAGTTTTACAGCTAACCCCTTTCCTCTTGCAGGTAATTTTGGAGGGCTGCTTTGCTTGTCTTGCTGCCGTTGATCGGGTCGTACCATTTCCTCCAAGCCTCTCAGAAAGAAAGGTGAAGAGAAAACAGAATAATATTTTCCAGTTCCCCGGGAAGACGGGCTTCCATTCCATCTCTGAGCTCCCCCTCCCCCTCGCAATCCGCAGATTTCATATCTTATTCTCATCCTTCTCCTCCTCATCATCATACTCTTCACCCCTTCCCACCCATCCATACCACTTTTGCAGTGACCCAGATCCCCAATATCGGTACGACACCCTCGTACATAACATAGTAGGATCATCCAATTTTGAGCCCATCAGCTCACCGTGTCTTAAGCCGGAAATCAGGCGGCGCTAGCAAAAAAGCAGCGTAATCGGGTAACATTGGGTGATTTCTCTCTTGAGTGCTAGTCCCTTCTCCTGTACCTATTTCAACAACGCCCTTCCCACCCACCCCTCAGCCTCCCCGCATATTACTCTACACGCGGAGACCCGGCTACTATTCCCACCACCGACAACCTGTCCGAACGACACAGAGTTGTTATTGTTCTCAGCAGTTAGTCAAACGGTTTCTAGCAGCTGCATCAACACAAACATCTCAAAGTCCATACAGCAAAGATGACTGTCATGGAGGGCAGCGACCGTCAGGATATTGTCATAATAGGTGAGGATGTACTCTTCTCCTAGTATGCTAGAAGCGCTGCTAAACCTCTGGTTGTGGTTTAGGTGGTGGCATCATTGGTTGCACGACAGCATACTACTTAACGAGACACCCTTCCTATGATCCGACGAAACACTTTATTACAGTCATCGAGGCTACGAGGATAGCTGGAGGGGCATCTGGGAAGGCTGGTGGTTTGCTTGCGGTATGGGCATATCCAAACAACATTGTTCCTTTAAGCTTCAAGCTGCATCAGGATTTAGCGCAGGAACATGGCGGTGAGGAGAACTGGGGCTATAGGAAAGTGTCGTGTGGAAATCTAGAAGCAACGGGTCGGGCAAGAAGCGAGCTAGAACGACTGGGTGGACAAGCTGGAATGCCACTGGGAAAGAGAGGTGGGGAGAAGAAAGGAAGGAAAGTCACAAATGGGGGAAGGAGCGCTCTGCCAAAAGATTTGGACTGGATAATGCCAGAGCTTATCAAAGGCTATGAAAAAATGGGTGGAAGTAAAGAGACAGCACAGGTTCATCCATATCAGTTTACGATGGCGATGGTGCGTCTTGCGCAAGAACGAGGCGTTAAAGTCATCATTGGGTCTGTTACAGATATCAACTATACTGAAGCCAGCCCAACCCCACCTCCAATTACTCCACCATCAGAAGCCAACAGTTATTTAACAAGTCCTCCATCACCAGCCCTCTCTTCCGTATCTTTAAACTCCTTCTCATCAAGTCGCAGCTCTCGTCGGAAGGTAAAATCAATAACTTATACCGACCGTGAGACAAATGAAACCCATACAATTCCATCTACAACGACTATTCTTGCTGCAGGCCCATGGACTTCAAAACTCTTCCCAGAAGCCCCAATATCAGGGCTACGAGCTCACAGTGTTACGATTACCCCTGCCTCTCCGGTTTCGGCTTATGCCCTCTTCACTGAGATCACAATTCCCCCTACACCACTGTCTCCATCATACCAGCAGTCTAGATATCACTCGTCACGAAATGCTCAAGTAACACCAGTATCACCAGAAATATATTCACGCCCCAACAATGAGATATATGTTTGCGGTGAAGGAGATATGGAGGTAGAGGTTCCTGAGACAACAGCTGATGTGGAGGTTGATGAGGCTCGCTGTGATGATCTGATAGCTCAGGTCAGCTCTATATCAGACCACATTCGACTTGGTCGAGTCACGAGAAAACAGGCCTGTTATCTCCCCATTCTAAGCATAGGTGGCTCTGGTGGGCCTCTGATTGGTGAAACGGGAACCGAGGGCCTCATGATGGCCACAGGTCATAGCTGCTGGGGTATCAATAATGCACCAGCGACTGGTAAATTGATAAGTGAAATAGTTTTCGATGGAAAAGCCACAAGCGCAGATATCAGTCAATTGGACCCACGGAGGATCCTATGACCGTGATTGAGAGAGAAAGAGCACAGGTGCCGAAAATATTCGAATATCTTGCTCTCTTTCACACAAAAGTCATTTCCTTTTTTTTTTGTCGACTTGTCTCTTTGGGCAGCCGTAGTCGAGCATACCGACAAACGGCCTAATATGGATGGAATGTTCGTACGCAAGTTTAGGCTGTCTAGCTGCCAAATTTACCGGGGAACAGAGCAGCGGTACCTTGAGCGAGCTGCAGCCTGAATACTTCTTTGCCTACACCGGGGCGTTTTTGTTTTTGGCTTCACGTACTACTCCGATAAATCTTTCCTTTGTCAATGGAGCGGTGTGTTGGGCAAAGTATTATTACCTAAGGTTCTTTTTGTGTTTCCCCACATTTTAACGCTTTTATTTCTTTAGTGGGCTGTTTTCCTCTCGTTGTCTCATTATGCGCATGGTTCCGGAGCAGGCTGGGTTATTATTTTTTGATCTTCCTTTACTCTATTTCTTATTTCACTTCTACCTGTTAAATTTTTTATCCAATCACCCTACCTTGGCTGGCCAGGTGACTTTCTGCCTGCCTTAGTATCTGGTTCTTTTTTCATAAGTCATTCTGGGGTTGGGGAACGGATGGAATGGTGCCTTTTCTCGGTTTATGGCTATTGGTCTTGCTCTTGGTCCTAGTCAATATAGCTATTGAAGGCACTGTTCTTATAGGGCGCGATATGATACAATGAACAAAAATATATTACATATGTTCTTACCAACATTTAAACTACATGGGACTTTAGTAAGAATTATGCCCCGGGTATATTATTTTCCGTAGTTATTTAAGAATACAGTCCCCCGTCTCTCATAATAAGAATTATCAATTGAAAAAAATTAAATCCTTATCCCTCGGCCCGAGCTAATGACGTGGCTAGTGGGGTGGTCAACGCGGGAAGTCACCCCATTGTCAGGGTACTGGGTTGGGGATATGATTGAGGTACCGGGAGTGAGCCGTGAATAGAACCAAGTTCGCAACGCCGTCTTGGCATTACTCGATAGGCGAGTGATAGACTATGATCTGAGAGAATCGTGGGCCCCCGTTGATCTTTACTTGTTCCGGAATTGTGATGTAAGGATGTGCATTGGTTTTACCTTGTTGCCCACCCGTAACTTTAGGGCTCTCTGGCTATCCTTATACTCTGTAGGATTCTGTTTATTCTTCAGTAATTATGGGTTAGGATAAGCTTACCAGTTTGACTAATTTTTCTTGAAAACTAAATAGACTTGCAAATATGTAGTAAGCGAATAATGTACAACATGAGGGAAAAAAAATATCCACCCTCAAAACACCCCACTACAGAAAAAACAAAATACCTTCCCTAAAAGTACCTAAGCGATCCCAAGTAACTAAATCTAGACCATAACAAACCCGCCCATTCCATCCAGACCTCCCCCTATCCCTCCAACCTCCACAATCCCATCTTCTCGCCCAAGTTCGTAGCTGACTACACTCCCATCCATGTAAACCATCATCAGCCTCCATCTCCTTCTCCCCCATACACCTACACCTCCACCTCTATTTCTTCGCCGCTCCTGGACTGGGCTTACTGCAACCCCTAGTAGCGCTACTGATGGGCGTCTTTCTCTTCCACGATCACTTATTTGGTCTTCGCGTGGAAGGATAGTGTCGAGGCGCATACAGAACGTGTCTCCAACACGGGTTAGCCTAAAGATTGCAGCACGACCTTTTTGGGAGGCAGCGATGATGAGAGAGAGGTCAGGAATGCAGTGGACCATGTTGAGACGGTCGATGTCGGCAAGGTATAGGAGAGATGGTAGTGGGTGTTGCTGGTAAAGTGGAGCGCGGCAGATGACTGTAGGGGTAAGGTATGGAGTGAGTGTAAGTAGGTGGCAGTTCTGTTTTGTTGTTGAGAAGATGAAAGAGATAGGTGGCTGGGGTAATGATCAGTATGCTTGTTTAAAAATAGAGCTGGAAAAGTGAGGACATACCTGAGCTGGTTTTTCCTCTTCATCCTCATCCTCGTCTAGATCGTCATCCTGTCCCTCATCATATGCCTTCCGCCTCCTCCCATCGCTATGGGCTCTACCCGTTTCCCGTGGTGACTTCTCGCCTTCACCTTCGCTACCTTGTACCAACCCCGCAGCACGTACGGATTCAAATACTCCTAGCACATTGTCACTCCCTTCGCTATCTTCTTCGAAACTAAACCCAGTTTCTGGAGCGCCTATGACCGAAGGGGCGACAGAATGGTAGGTAGCCGCTGTTTCACTCTCCTGTGAGTCGGTTGTAGAAGTGAATACACTAGCATCAGTCTCGCTTCCTTCCTCAGATACTACTCTGGCATGTCTGACTTCAGGGCGAATGAAGACACCCAGCTCGTCCGCACTCCTTTGTACCGACTCTTCCTCTTCTGACTCTTCCTCGGAATATTCGCTTTCATCATCGTAGCCTCCATCGAGGAGTAGGGGGAAACCAGCAATTCTAGGGGGGATGCGAGAAGATGAGGATATGTCCCAGGCCCGGGCTTCACGAGAGCGCTGATTAGTAGATGGGTCATAGTAGTCGGTGAGAAGAGTGCGAATATCGCGAATGGGGGTCTTCCGAATTTTAGCAGTGGAGCAATCGACACCTGGGGGAACAGGTTTGCCAAGGGCTTCGTAGATGTTTGAGACGGGTTTGAAGGCTTGGGGTTTTAGGAACAGAACGGACCAGCCAGCACTATGGGAGGGTGTGTTAGTATGTAATAAAGATAATTACATGTTGCCGGGTGCCCGGGAGGAAAATGGGAACTTACGAGTTATACATCGTACATTCCTCCACTGCACGCTCTGTGACCACATCCCACAAAATAACAGTTCCATCTATCGACGTCCCCACAAGCCAGCGCCCACTTGGGTCACCTAGGAATGAGATATTCGGGATATTGTGGTTGTGGCCAGTGAGCGTTTTGACAGTTTTGTCCTTTACCGGGGACTTCTTCCTCCGCCTACGCTTACAACCTGCACAAATAGAATCACCATCATCACCTGACTCGCCACTCTCATCTGGGGACCGAGATTCTGTTCGCCTCCTCCGTCGACGTTTCCGACTTCCGTTATGCGACGAATTGCTGTGCTCCTCGTCCCCAAGTACTGACTCCTCATCTTCTACATCTTCGGCCCAATTCTCTCCCTCTTCGGGATTCCGCCCAATTGCTAGTTCAAATACCTGGATAAGGTGTGTGTTTGCGCTCACAGCTAAGAGCCGTCTCTCTTTGTGCAACGCAACACCCCACGCACTCACACGGACACTCAACCGAAACGCGATCCTCCGTAGATCGCGGGTATACCACGCACAGACATCTCCGTCATCATGAGCGCTAACCAACACCTCCTCGAAACCGAGCTCGCCAACAGTAAGGGAGTTGATAGCGTGTGGTTCTCGACTGTCAATAAATCCTGTAGCTGTTGGTAAGGCCTCAGAGGTGAGGGTCGTGTACGGTGTTGCCGTCGGGATCGTTTGGTATGGATACTTGGGTGCGTAAACACGAATTGTAGAGCGGACTGCTATAAAGAGATAATTGTGACGTTTTGATGCTGCAACCTAATAGTGAGGTGGGGATGAGTTGGTTAGTTGCGAGGTGGCAGAGATAGCTGGGGAAAAGGGGGGGGGATGTACGAGGTTGTTGCGCCAGTAGCAAACGTCATCAAGTTCGCTTTAGTAGCGCCATTGTCAGTTTATCACTCAGTTACGGGCGAGATTAGAATGCTTACATCTACGGGATTGATATATCATGTTAGCACCAGTGCTTTTAAGAATTTGTGAGAATAGAGGTAGGAATACCTTCTGTTCGCCTAAAAACGAGACTTCGATCGGCTTGTAGGGCTGCAAATTCTTCCCATTCGCCATGTGATTTGCTCCGCGGCCGGTAGAACCGTATAATAAAAAAATACTTTTCTCGGGGAAACAATTCTGTCAAGGAGGAGGTCCGATAAAGAGGGCCTGAGACAAGAAAGACAGGAAAAGAGCAGATAGAGATGCAGGTGTAATTATAATATACGTACAAAGAGATTCCCCGGTATGGTTATTGATGGGGGGGGGTTGGAGTAGAGTAGGTAGATATCGAGGCAGCGCAGATAGAAAGAGGAGTGAGCAGAGATAGGCAGACTTCACAATGGGGTCCGAGTGGCCAACAGCGAGCCAGGGACAGAAAAACAGAGACAGACAGAAGCAGGGAAGGAGGAAGGAGTAGGATAAAACGAGTGGTGGGGATAGCACAATAAAGCATCGACGGCGAGATTAATAAGGGTTAGGTTTAGACATTGCCCCCAATTAACAATAATTTCACAAGAGAATAGCAAAGTTGGAAAGTGATATCAACTGGCGATTGGGGAGACGAGATGGTCAGGCGCTCTTTCCGCAGAAAACGGGTAACCAGGGGGGAAATCTGACCTCGCAACGGCTTCCTCTTGTCTACGATTGTATGCGCATCATGTCTATACTCTAGTTATAAGTTGTAGATAGAATATGCAGTCTTCCACCACCTGGGCAACTCAATTGCGATTGTTAATTAAGGGCATCTACTCACCTGTTTCATGTGTCTACTGTGTCAGCTGTCACCCACCGCCCCCCCAAGTGAGGGCTCATGAGTATACATATATGTAATAGATCACTAATAGGTGCAAGATTTACCCCACCAAAACAGAATAGCTAGCGACAATCCGATTTGCTGGGTGTATATCGCCATCGTGTTCGATTCATGAACCAAGATCGGACAGTCCAGTCGGCAGTTAGGAACTGAATCACTCAGTAGGGTCCATACAAAGAAGCAAAAAAGACGAGTAGACACCGCCACAAACGCCAAACGCAAATACTGATGCCACACAGTTACCAGGCCTCCTCGCCTCCAGCTTGTGCTGGAGAGAGAGTGGAAATGGTTGGTTACCCGGAGGATTTGCCAACGGGCGACGTCGAGTGGGTACAGTAGCCTAGAAATCAAGCTGCATCTGCGACCAGGTGAATTTTTATCCGGCCCTCGCGTACCATGGCTGCTATTAGCTACTCCAAGTGTCCATTCACCCGGCCACCTCCGCCAATGACCGGCTACAGTATGTTGGTATTGACGCAATCACTGTTTATGAAACAGGTCTCAGATGACGCAAAATAGTCATGATTTTGATCCAGACTCAGATTTCTACTAAATCACCATCTTGGATTTATAGTCACGGTATTTACAAATTTGCAAATTTTAGGGTATGTCGCAGTTGGTGGTCTAGATCTTCCTTTTTTGAGACTAGCCCCGTGAGACTTTCCGTCCAGCGGCTACAGATATTAGTAATAAAAAGGTGTAATAAGTGGTTTTGAGGGTTTATGCTGACCTTCATAAATAACTAGTCGTAATTATTTTGGGTAGAAAAAATGGGTCTAGGAATAGGGGTTCAGGGACTGTGTAACCAGTATCGTAAGTGAGGTCCTAAGCATAAAGTTCTAAGCAGAATTAAGGGGTAGTACTAAAACTTGTAGAAAGCCATAGTTAGCCCTAATACTGTGTGCCGGAAACACCCGCGGTATCCTAGAGGTTAACATCTAAAAGCATGTTCGCGTGAAGCGTACATAAATACCTACAGCACGCACAAATCTCTAAGACACACTAGATCTCTTAGCCACTCGAACAAAACAATATTCCCAAAGAAGTATGATTCAGCTTGCATGGGGTAGCTGACCAAGATCTTCTAATGCATAGCAACCACATATATGCAGAAGTGAGGACAGGCCTATATCAAGCAATAGCGCCGGGGAAAAAACGTGTAAAAAAAAAGTAAAAAAATCAACCCTCGCGTATAGCAAGACGAATGAGAAGAGAACTAACAAAGAAAAGAAAAGGGGAAGAGCAGTCTTTTGGATTCCGTTTCACTACCCAGGACTTGCATTTGCATCTGCTATTCTAGGGCTCTGATTGGACCCGGAATAACACTCCATTGTATAATAGTGGCATATGATAGATTCCCCCTGAAGTTTCTGTAGTAATACGATAATCCATAGTTATGCTCCCTAATAAAATTGCTATCTTAGTACTTACACAATAACTGTAGACGGCGGACCTCGCCTAATTAATGGCAAAAAATCTACCAGCTAAAATAATATATTCTGATATACAAACACGAAGTTCACTTGAGAGAGGGTAATAGGAAAGTCAATTTTAAAGATGACTGTAGATATTAGTAAAACACTGCGATCTTAGTAAAAGTAGTATAATTTTGAGAATAACACATAGTTGACTAAATATACAGCCGTGGGGTGTCAATATGACCCTACTAGGCTTCAGTCAATACAAAAAACTAACCGATGAACCTACGGTCAAATAACGCTAGTAATCTATCGTATCACAATTATATATTTGACATTAAGGATCTCTGATTTAAATTGAAAATTTAGCTGGATTAGTAATGAATAGTCTACTACGTTAATTTTTATAGGTTTTTTTTGTGCATTTCTATAATATTTCAGTAGGCCAATGGTTGAGCAGACAAATATTGTAGGAGTCCCCTTTTGCTAGGGATGGTTTTATTGAGTGTAATATCTATGTTTTCTATATCCGGTGTTTATATTCTATGAATAACTTTATAATGTCTTAGCTGAAAAGAAGGGTACATGTAGCTCTAAAATCATAGGTTACCCAGGAAAGAAAATCATAACCAAGTTTGGCAAATACTGTATCCTTAAATTAATTATAAATACCAGTACAAAACAGCCAAGGTACAAATCTGTACTAGCGACATCAATCAAAATTAGAGGAGTATTTTCCTGTCTCTAGAGCGGACAAAGCCCTCACCATGTAGCTTTTTCTAACTTATAAAGAAACCATCGTGAGGCTGAATTTAGTGGTAGGAGCCGCTGGTGGAAATAATCTCGTTGTAGCACGATACAAGTTAGGCTTCGTATTTGACAATACTTGGTTTCACCCTAAGTATTTGGCGGAATGAATACATGTAGCTCAAGACTTACAGCTAAAACTAAGACCGCATATCGAAGCTTATCAACTTTAGCAGTTCTTCCTAAGTAAACAATCGGTGGGATATACTTGGACAAATAACCATGGGGTCCCGGTGATCACATGACCGATTTGAATCGCAGACTAGTCCACGATATAGAATCGGTCACGTGGCACGTTTTAGACCTGGTGAGGGTATAGCACATGTACTGTGCATAGAGAAACCAGATTTAAATAAAATGTTAATTGACTAAGGCTCCGGAACCCTCTGTACTACGCGGGTAGACAAGGAGCCGGGGTATACCGATCGGAAAAGTTGGTTACCCGGTGAAAGGATTTCCAACGGGCGACGTCGTCTTAATTCCTGCCTGGCTAAAAGAGCCGCAACCACCTCCTTGTGCTCCCCTTCCCTATCCAAGGAACAATAGACCCTCGACAATCTCAATTATCTTTACACCTGCAATATGCCTACACCACAGGCAGCAGCTGCTGCTGGCGACCAGACAGAAGGTGGCAACACTCAAGTTTGTTTCCCCTTTATTTCGACGTTTAAGAGCCTTAATTCTAACTAGTATGGTCTCCCAGGGTATAATCAGATCTGCCCTCAATGGTATTCTCATCTTTGTAGCTGTCCAGACAGCGTTCAGTAAGTTGAGCCACTCTCCGGTTCCATAACCAGCTATTGAAAAAATTAGAATATCTCGGTCCCCAGCAACAAGCGGCAAAGGTCAACACCCCATCCACCTTCGAGCAAGGCGCAAACCCAATCGCCAGGGGTGAGCCGAGCTATCTCTACACTCCCGAAAAAGCGTTCACCCTCTGGCCGACAGACTCACCAATGGATGTATCTATCTACGTCAATGAACACCTCTCGTTGCCACCGTTCACCCACCCGGTCATGACCGACTCCCTCGTTTTCGACGAGAAGGAATGGCGTCTCGATGACTGGGAAGATACTCGAAGTGTCACTGTCGATATCCCCTTCTCTGAACATGTACAAAATAACGGCACTCTTTTCGCTCATATTTTCGTCGCGCGCTCCGGTGCTGTTGCGGACCCGAGTGATGCGGCTTATGATCCGGCTAAGGCATTTAGAATGGTGAAGTTACTGACTAGATATGCACCGAAGAAGAAGGTTGTTAAGACAAAGAAGCTGATTGGTGGTACTGGTGAGGAGGAGGATGCTGAAGATGAGCTTCCCCCGGTTCCGGAAGTGGGTCCAAGTATTGCTAGTTACTGGCACTCGAACTTGACTCTAGATGTTGTGAGCAATGGTGGTGTGTTGAGTTATAGCACTCTCCCACCACCATTGAGGCAGCATGTAGTACTTGAGTCTACTGGGGCTCGGGATGAAACTGGAAGGAATGGGTGGTATTATCCGATTTTCTATGTCAATGACTTCTGGTTGTTGAAAGAACACATGGTTGAGATTAACAGCACTGTCAAGTATGTCCCTGAATTACTTATAGTCTTCTTTATTATTTCTAATCTTGATCCTCCAGGTCTCTTCCAATGCACATCAATCTGTCTCCGACCCCCTTCTGGAAGTTCCAGATTTACTCTTCTCTTGATGCCTCCTTTAAGCAACAAGCCTCGCAACCCGGTCTTGGCGGTAGCACCAACACCGGTGCCGAACTTGAAGAGTTTAAGCGGGTACTTATTGAAACCAACATCTACCTTCTCGGTACCACTGCAATTGTCTCCTTACTACACACTGTCTTTGAAATGCTCGCTTTTAAGAACGATATTTCCCATTGGCGCAATAAGAAAGACAATGTTGGTATCAGTGTCCGTACTATCCTTGCAAATGTTTTCATGCAGATCGTCATTTTCCTATACCTCCTCGATAACTCCGAGGGTACCTCTTGGATGATTCTCTTCGGCCAAGGTATGGGTATTGTTCTCGAAGCATGGAAGATCACACGTATGGTTGATGTTAAGATCCGCGCTGTGGACTCGGTCATACCATATCGGATAACATTCGAAGATAAACATAAACTTTCATCACTCGAGAAGGAAACAAAGGAATATGACGAAGAGGCGTTCAAGTACCTTTATTGGGTCGCAGTGCCCCTTTTGGCTGCATATGCGGGATACTCACTTGTGTACGATACACATAAGAGCTGGTATAGCTTTATTATCACGACACTTGTCGGGAGTGTCTATGCCTATGGGTTTTTGATGATGGTACCGAGTTTGTATATTAATTATAGGTTGAAGAGTGTAGCGCACATGCCACGGAAGACAATGATTTATAAGCTACTAAATACGTTTGTACCCACACATCCACCTTGCTCGAATTACTCGACTGACAATAACTAGTTTTATCGATGATCTCTTTGCTTTTACCATCAAGATGCCAACACTCCATCGTCTAGCCACTCTCCGTGACGACGTCATTTATTTCATCGCCCTTTACCAAGCCTGGATTTACCGCGTGGATTATCGTCGTGTCAATGAGTTTGGACAGGGAGGTGACGATGAAGTCGAGGTAGACGACAAGACAAAGGAGAAGCTCGAGGAGGAGCTATTGAAAGCTGAAGCCGAGGAAGAGGAGGTGAAGGCAATTGAGGTGAAATCAAGTGGAAGTGGGACGGGTGCAGAGAAGGCCAAAGGAGGGAAGAAGAGAAAGTAGATACTGAGGTCAAGAATGACCCAGTTATGGGAGACCTTTCTTGTTTTGTTAACGATACCTTAGAGAAGAGGAAATGATATGATAATTGGGAATTGGTGTCTTGTGTGGTTTTCATACTTAATTAGTATTTTTTATTATCATAGATCAATTCAAGCCACGAATAACCATAAAAACTGTGTTTTTAGCTCAGGGCGTACCTTTTGTCTTCCTATGCAGGCTTAGAGCCAGGTATAGGCGAGTGATAATTGGTGAGAAGAGTGCTAAAATGAATTGATTAATCATAATACAAAGGGGAGTGCCAGACAGGCTGGATGAGTTTTTGGCTTACGATATAATCTTAGCTTCTCCCTAAATCAGTGTTTAATATGTTATTTGGTGACTAGCATCTTAAGCCTATAACTACATGTACATGTACATGTAGGGATGATCGTGGGGGTCACAATGGTCTGCTTCATTCTACTCAAGTGAAAGATCCCTTCGAGTGAATCTAGTTGCCTCAAATACAAATTATGATCTCCTGTAAGATTTTAATATTTAACTACTTTTAGGAGAAGTCCCGCATTAACCCCAGGGCAATGTATGTCTTGGTGTGCGGAACCTTCATACGCACCTAGAGAGTGCCAAGACTACAAAAGATTAAGCTATGGGCATATAAAGCGATATCCACAGGAGGTTACCGGGAAGAGGAGGGGTAGTAGTGGCCCAGACCTCTAGATGAAGGTTCTTCAAATCCACGCTTTGACCTAAACGAATGTATTCTTTTAGCATCATCTCAAGACATCTAAGATCTTGATATATATTACAACGCCGGGAATTTACCGGGTCCCCAAGTGCATATATGACGAATCGACATGTGATATCTCTCCTGTGCCACACCCTACGTAAGCCAAGACAGGCCCCGTTAAACCTTAATTCCTACCACGAGCCTCAAAGCATGCGCCCCGCACGTGTGAGGAATCAATGGCCGACCATCCGCAACCCCAACAACAGCCTGACGCGAGACCGGGAGCTCGCGTCTGGCTCATTACCTCTGCATTCAGTGCCCTCGGCTACGCGGTTGCGAGGGAGGCGCTGAAGGTAGGCGACTGCGTGGTTGCTGGGTGCAAGCGTGGAGAGATCGAGCTCGAGCGGCGCGTTAGCGCAGCCGCCCACAATGACGGCGAAGATGACAGTGGGAGGAGTATACAGTATTTGAAGAGAATCGGCGGAGATTCGTGCGTCGTTGTTGAGTTGGATACTCGGTATTGGTTATCCAGTGCCTACCATCGTGCGGGGCTTGTTTTTCTCATCGACTTAGGAATATACCACTATGCCAGACTGCGCTCGCTGAAACGATCCATATCTGGGGACGCGTTGATGTGATTCTCAATTGCGATTCTAAAAGTGGCTCCTCTCTCCCCCCCCCATGGTGAAATACTACCCTTTGCAAAAGCACTGACATGTTGTTCGGACTTGTAGCATATGCCGGTACTCTAGAGGAGCTTCTACCTACACAGATTCTAGATCAGTTTGAGACGAACTTTTTCGGTCCGGTTAATATGATGAAGTCGGCATTGCCGTATCTGCGTAAACAACGTGGTGGGCATATTGTTAATGTGACTGGTCTGACGGGTCATATGGGGACCCCTGGACTATCAGCTAGGTGTGCTAGCGATCATGCCCTTGAAGGGTTTATCGATGTACGCTATGATTAATCTCCCTATTGTTCTATCGCGTACCCACGGGTAGTTCTCATGAGATCAATGACAGGCATTAGCGTACGAAATCGCCCCATTCAACATAAAAGTCACCATAGTTCAACCTCCGATAGAAGTCAAGTACCTTCCCATTACTCCTTCATATCGCTACGTAATCTAGCTAACATGTAGACAGTGTCCTTTTATCGCCCCTTCATTTACAACCCTCGTCACAACCAGCCTACAATGATCGATCACACCCGTTCAACAGTATAGCAAATCTTCTCTCCTCTGGTCCACAGCCAGAACACGTTCTTTCAGAAACGGTTTCGATAATCTTACATATTGCAGCACTTGAGAATCCCCCGGGGCGGATCGTTGTTGGAAACGATGGCATTGAACAGGTCAAAGATAGGGTAAAGACTGTCTCGGAGGAGCTCGAGGAGTTTCTAGATGCAAGTCTGGGCGCAGATATCCCTAAGGATTGAATCTCTATTTAACACTATATCTATTGCCTAGAGTGGTGGTTAGACAGAAGATACCCACATTTAATTGAACTGTAGTTTCACACATAGACGGACCTAGACTCTATGTAAACATATCTAAGTAAATATCAGCAATTGTCTATAAAGGTAGTCGCTTTAGAAGTAAGTATCGGGAGAGAACTAGTGCCCATTTTTTTCTCCAGTAGGGGACACCTGCTATGGATACGCGCTCTGGCTAGACCGTACATACATGCTACCTCGCCAGGAATGGTATCTTTAACAGAAACCATGATAAGCGGATAAGTGATTTCAGAACTAATAACTTCGCTTAAGCCCCAATACTCGAGTCAGGTGACAAATACCAGAAAAAATGTTCGTACGATTTTAATCAGGTGTTACTTATATCCTATCCAATTAAATAGTCAAAACGGTCTTCGTAATGGTGACAGCACGGCCTCCCCCAGGTCACGAGTGATGTCCCGCCAAGACCACGCACACCAGAGACATTTTAGTGGATCGAGAGCTCCCACATGTACCAACCTTACAGCAAGCATCCTTATCTGTTCACGATACATTCATTAGGCCCAAAAGAGGGTTTGTTATGCTTTATTTGCAGAGGTCCTGGGTGTGAAACAGCAGCCCCAGCCCCCTCGCCTCGCCCCTTCATAATTCTACACTCCTCCCCCCATCCGGCCCCTTTCCTACAGGTAAATACAAGAAGCTACATTTCACCGAAGAGCATTAAGAACTATGGAAGCTAGGATATCAGAGATGAGCTTGGAGCGGGAAATACCAATTGGTTGGGTGGTGCATAGGCTTGGAGATGTGTGTATAGGGAAGCTTGGTATGAGAATTGTGGAGGATATCGTGAAGTTTGTCTCCTATGAAATAGCTAAACTCATTGCTTCTTTGATGGGGAAGCGTTTGCTAATTGAAATAGACCAGGGACAAGGGACAATCGACTAGTTCTCGTATGCTCTGCCATGAAAATGGGAGATAGTGCTGCTGAAGACACGGTTGATATGATAAATCAGTGAGTCATACTTAGATCAAATCAGGAGGCTTTATGCTGGGGTCTAACTGTGTATGGTGCTGAGTTTAGGTTGGAAACTGCTATCGAAGCTTCAATAACTCACCACTCCGAAGAATACTTGGCTCTCATTGAAGCTATTGGAGAAGCCCATCTTCGAATGGCTGGTGAACTGATATGTTCGGTAGAGAGATTAGAGTGTTTGAAGGAAGACATTTCAGATGAATGCAACCTAGTCACAAGGCTGATAGGTGCTGCTCAGGTTCGACCACAAAATACTCATATTATAAATGGTAATTGACCGGTATTTATTACAGATACTTGGTCATATGAGTCATAGGGCAAAGGACATAGTACTTGGGGTTAGAGAAAGATTAAGCTGTATACTTATGGCTGCGCTTCTGCAAGACCAAGTCAGTAGTCCCCGGAGGTCTATGTAAGACTATAAACTAATCCATGTATCGCACAGGGCATTGACTCTGAGTACATCAATCCAGAAGGAACTATTGACAACTCTTACACTGGACAAAATGTTCTGGGACATAGTCTCTGTGACTTCGTTACTGCAAAACTTACGAGCCAGATACAAGAATGCCAAAAAAAGGTCTCTATAGTCACAGGTTAGCTCTCTAGACATTGCTTCGTGGACAAAAGATGTTGACTAGGATAGGATACTTTGGAAACGTACAAGACGTATCTATCGGAAGAGATTATGCGGATCTTTCCGCTGCGATGCTAGCTGTTGGACTTGGTGCAGATGAGATACAAGTATGGAAGGAGGTAGATGGGATTTTTACAGCCGACCCAACAACAGTCTCAACTGCTCTGCTGATACCCAGGATAACACCTGATGAAGCCGCGGAGCTATCTCATTATGGAGTAGAGGTTGGTAAATCCAAGTTGTGCAATTCCACATACTTTGTTTTTATTTGAGGGCAGAGAAACTAAGAAACTATTCTAGATAATTCACCCCTTTGCAATGGAGTTAGTTGCCCAGGCCAACATCCCTATCAGCCTAAAGAACATCCACAATCCTCTAGTTGATGGAACTTTAATTTTCGACGAAAATGTCGTAGATTTCGAGGGCCGTTACCCAAAGAATCTGTCGAAGGGACCGACGGCGGTCACAGTCAAAACAGGAACTGTGGTTATTAGCATCCATTCGAACAAGAGATCCCTATCGTGTGGATTCTTCGCGAGCATATTCTCAACCTTGAGCAAATACCACCTCACCGTGGATCTTATTTCTACCTCGGAAACTCATGTTTCAGTGGCCTTGCACTCTGTATTCGTTGAAGGCGATTTGAGGGAGGCAGTTAAGGAACTCAAGAAATGTGGTAATGTAGGTTTTGTTCGAAATCTCGCAATCGTCTCTCTTGTTGGACGGCAGATGAAGCATCTTGTTGGAATTGCTAGTTGTATGTTCTCTACATTGGCGAAAGAGAATGTGAACGTTGAGATGATTTCGCAAGGTAAATACTATCATTGGCTTATTACCTGGGATGAGATCCTAACGTTTTATATCTTAGGGGCGAGCGAGATCAATATTTCTTGTGTCATCAAGGAAAAAGATGTTGCTCGTGCAATGAGCGTTTTGCACACTAGATTGTTTCTACACCAAACTTCGTTCAGGTCATAGGGGGGCATAATTCCTCTTAACAATCGACCTGGGATTATAATGGGTAATGATTGGTTTTCGGTTTCGCTGTAATAATATCCTTAGCACCAATAGCTTAATTCTTGGAATTATAATGACTACTACGGTTCAGATCGGATCTATCGTATTAATTTTAATATGAGAATAAATAAATTTCCTAAAGATAATACGGAACCATGCTATTAAGTAGTACTGATGGCCAAAGGCCCTTGTCAAGTCTTTAGATTGTAGACTTTAGGAGTAACTCGTGAAATGAGTATTGATGGGTAAGTACTTTCTGGGGCAGGTATTGTCGCCAAGTACTTATATACGATTTTTTCATAGCCCGTCACTCGTGACTTTACTATGCAGACCCCTGCAAGCTTTTGTAGTTTTAGAGTAGCGTTATTTATAGGGGTTGGAAAGTCAAAGTCAAAGTCATGGTGAAGGGATGATGACATCCTTGGCACTAGCACGAAGACATTTCTTCAAAATGCCTGGCCTCCATAGAAATCACTCTACAGCTTGAAAACTTCAATATCACCTCCTCTCTTCCGCAGGACTGTCCTCAGAATACCTCCCAAAGCTCCTTGTTCCTCTCTTCCGCCTCGGAAGTCCTTAGGCCCCGCAATCCAAGCTATAAACCCTTCAGGCCCAGAGACAAACACCCTACTACTAATCTGCTTCCCGTCTTTTGCTGAGATTGCTGTCTCGACATCTCGAGCCTGAATTCCCCCTTCTGAATCTACGTATATCCGAAGCACAAGCTTCCTGCCTTGACCCGCAGCATTAATTCTCTTCACCAACTTGGAAACTTCCTCCTCTATAGCTCCAAGGGTTTCCTCTTTACGCCTTACAGCCCAAAATACCTCTGCCTCCACACCACTCCCTTCCACGTGTAGCAAACTGCCAGCAACCTGCAGTGCCGGTGCAATTCCAGTGCCCCCAGCGAAGAATACTATCTTCTTATTATCTTTGGGAGGGTATATATATTCCACCTCAGGACCACGGATTTCGACCGAGTCACCTTCCTTGAGAGAGTATAGATAGCGTGACATTTCACCACCGGGTTCCTTCTTGATCAGTAGTCGTAGATCGTCATTTCCATATGCCGGAAGAGGTGTGTATGAGCGGGCGATTTGTAGTTGGGGCTGCTTTATTTGTATCGATAGAATTCCCGTTGAAAGAGGGAGTTTTGGTGGTGGTGTCGAAGATGTGGAGGGAGGGCTGAGTGTGAATATAGTTGTCTCAGTGGGACCGCCCGTGATTGGTATTTTAGAGGTCAGAGTGTATGGTGTGAAAGTTACTGGGTTGAGAGATGTTGAAACGGAGCCATTCGTGCTGGAACTATAGTAAACACTAGCTAGAACACCTGTGAGGGTCACTGTACTAGCGATCTTGAGGCCCCTTCGGCTGGATTTCTGCGGTCGATTTAGCGGTGGTTGATATTTCGGGTGTGAGCTTGCAGATGAGTAGAAGCGGGGTTGAGGTAACCGGATCGGTGAACTAAATATGCTGTACTGAATGCGGATGCAGGGTCGAGAGAAAAGTAAAGACATGGTCTCAAGTAGGGGTGGTCAATATGATGTCGCTTATTCAACGTCAAAAAAAGAGTTGCGGCTCAAAATTAGACGGCTCTTGGGATTCTTGGCACTGCCGTGTAGCTCCATCCTATTTTAGGCTGACCCATGGTTGCTTAACACTTGCAACAACCATGCGCTTCAAAACCAACATCACGAATATCTCCACTTTCACTAGTCAGTAGCTATCAAACTTGGGTCTTGTATGTCTATCTAACTGATTGGCGAATAATTCTAGAGCTTGTATCATGCCTGAGCTCAATTGCAAAGGTTGCCTGGTTGAGGCTGGATGAGGAGCAGATTCATTTTACACTGATGCAGGAGGCAGGCGTGCAAGTTTTTGCGTATGTGTTTCATTAATGGTTTAATCTTGAGATATTCTCCGCTAACTCCCCACTCATAGTACTCTTGCTAAGGTCTATCACCTTTTCTCTACCTCTACACTGCTCGGGGGTGCTAGCTAACATCACGCCAACACAGGAAACCGTCTTCGACGACTATAGGATTGCCTCTGTCAACGATAATGTTATCAATCTTGAAATCCCACTTACTGTACTACTGCGAGCTCTCCGTTCGTGTGCATCAGCTTCAGATGCAACACTCCGCCTAACAAAACGTGCTTCCGACAACGTTCCTATCCTTTGCTTGACAATTACGACATCCTCTACATCAGCTGCATCTACTGGGACTACTTTAGTAACACAGGAGATTCCTGTCCGCGTTCTCTCTGTAGCCGCTGTGGCTGGAATCAAAGAACCCGAGGTTCCAGAGCCAGATGTTAGTCTCACATTACCTCCACTACATATAATTCGTTCTGTAACCGAAAGGTTCAACAAACTCTCCTCGAAATCTTCTTCATACACTGGCGATGTTGGCGATGTTTCTAAGTTGAGAATCTCAGCGAATAATGCTGGCGAGTTCAAAATGTGCTTAGAAGGAAATGATACGGTCCAGGTAGAAAGCATATGGAGGGGGTTGGAGGTATCGGACATAACTCCCAGCCAGGATCCAGGTAGTATAGGAGGACTTCCGAGTATGGCAAGATCTCGAGAGGAATTTGCAGGTGTTACGGTTAATGGAAAGGACTGGGTAAGGGTATTGAAAGTTGGCGGGATCGCTAAGAGTGTTGTTGCGTGTGAGTCCTGAATTACCCGCGCTCTTTATGAAACGTGACAACTGTTGAACACTGTAAATTAGGTTTCATGGAAGATTATGCTTTAGTGGTTTATGTGTATTTGATGGATAGAGAGGATAATACAGCAGTCCTTACGGTTTGTTCCCATATCACCCCAATTTCTTTCATCACGTACTTAGGTTGACTATTGGTATTTTTTTTAGTACTATATAAGCTCGCTTAGCTCCTAATATATTTTCCGTAATTCCTAGATTGTTGCGGGTTACGTAGAATTTAACTGTTTAAAATAGTGGCAATATCAGTTAGGTGTATCTCTGTCACTCTCCCATGCTTCGCTACTTTTCTTCCACAATATGAATCATGACCTAGTATGTACATACATATATAGCCCCTTGTATCTTGCCCGTGTACCAGATTAGGAAAACAACTCTCTATCACCGGTACCACTTAGATACATTAGCATATTTTCTACGATTCCCTAGCTTTAGTGGCCCTAGTTTATGTTCACTGCTCAATAATTGGAATTATACTGCTGTGGAAAATGACTAAGTGTAGCCAGATGAAGGTCACACATATAATCCATGCAACTCTAGAAAAGCCTAGGGAATTAAGTATCTCGGTTAGTCAAATAGACAAGTGGTAAGTACACGTAGATATCATCATTGACTTATGACTTAGCGCATAGTTTGCCAACTCGTACCCATGTGCTCTGGGTTGGTGCTTGGCGTAGCGTGTCGGAAATATGGGTAGAGGGTTATTTGAGGAGGTCTTCTCCGCGCAGATGCGGCTGAAACATACCTCTCTTCGAAGGACTTCACACTCGATACACCCTAAGCACATCCCCGACTGTCAAAGCCACCGATAATTATACTACAGTGTGATAAGATTTTGAAAGCAAATCATGGCCGAAGGTTTGGGCGTTGCAGCTAGTGCCGTTGCTATGATAGGACTGGCAGCAAATGTTGTACGCTTAGGCTATCGGTTTCACGAGTATGTTAGGGACATTAGGCAAGCACCTAAGGACATTCAGAAGCTTATGAATGAGCTCCAATCGTTAACCCCGGTCCTTGTGGCCTTGCGAGACTATGCGGTTGATAATCCAGAGTCTGCAAATCTACAGACTCTCTGCGTTGGGGGTGGCCCGCTCCAGGAGTGCACCCAGGAGCTTCAAGTCCTCGAACAGAAATTAACACCCAGAAAAGGATGGAAGAAAAAGATAGATGTTTTGACATGGCCCTTGAAAGAAAACGAAACACTTCAGCACATATCAGTAATCGAAAGGCATAAAACCCTCTTCAACTTGGCTTTGACTATAGATCATATGTAAGTTTAAAACAATCATATTTACACGCATCCACTAATTTATGATAAGATCTTTGTCAAAAGTTATAAAGCAATACACGCAAAGGACATGGACCATTGTCCAAGATATAGAGACATACGCCCAAGACACCCATGCAATAGTCCAAACTATTGAGGCTTCTGTCCGGCAGACGAATGAGGCCGTAAGAGAAATTTTAGAAGAGGCTACGGCCCAGAATGTCGAAGGGAGAGCCCGAATAAATGGTATAGCATACTATCCCATATGTAAACTACACCCAGCAGTTGGTTTTCTAACTATTTACTAGTGGAGGAACGGGATGTGGTTCTAAACTGGCTATTTGCAGATGATTTCAACAGGAGACATGTCGAGATTAAAGCAAAGCGGCAGAAAGACACTGGCGAATGGATTCTCAGAAGACCAGAATTTCAGGATTGGGGCAGCGAAAAACCTAAATCCCGACTTCTTTGGGGTAGTGGAATTCGTGAGTTACATTCAACCTAAAATTTATAGATCTTACTGACCTGGCATATCTAAATAGCTGGGGCTGGAAAAACTTTTCTAAGGTATTTTTATCGGTCATTATCTCAATATGGAAACTAACACCATTTCAGTTCAATGGTTGTCGACCACTTCCAGGCTCAGAAACAAACAAACAACTACGGTATAGCGCATATTTACTTTGACTACAAGGAACAGGGGGCACAGAGCCCAATCCGAGTCCTATCTAGTCTGGTCAAACAACTTGCTACTCAAATAGCAACTTTACCCACTAGCATTAACAAGTTGTATATGGAACGGGATAAAAAGGTTTTAACTACCGAAGAGCTGTATAGTGCTTTTCTCGAGGTGTCAAAGTCTTTTCCTCGTGTCTTTTTGATATTTGATGCACTAGACGAATGCCATCCTGAGGACCAGCGAGGTCCCCTCCTTCCGATATTCCAGCAGATGGTGACAGATGGTATTAATATCTTCCTGGCCAGCAGACCACATCCAGAAGACATTCAAGATGCTCTTAGTGATGCAGTTCGAATTGAGCTCTCTGCACAACAAGATGACATAAGGACCTACATCACAAAGAGAATCGAAGAGAACTCGCGGGCGCGGCGCCTGGTAAAGCAAGCCAAATGCAAAGATAGAATCATATCCGAGCTTACCGATTGTGCTCAAGGGATGTAAGTGATATTGGCCTTTTAGAAAGCCTTTGTTTGCCACTAGACTAACTTTCATGATTTTTGCAGGTTTTTACTTGTTCGTTTTCATGTCGACTATATATGTCAACAGACAAATGCAAAACAAGTACTAGCAGCGCTGGAGGAGCTTAAAAAGTCTCCTGGTGGAACGAAGCGGCCTCTATATCCCACATACGAGAGAGCCATGAATAGTATCAAGGGACAGGATACGAACTTG
This sequence comes from Verpa conica, assembly GCA_033030425.1. NCBI lineage: Eukaryota > Fungi > Ascomycota > Pezizomycetes > Pezizales > Morchellaceae > Verpa > Verpa conica. The sequence goes on from JAUFSD010000004.1 coordinate 1,655,956, forward strand.
ATAGCCCTGGCATACGCCGTTTTTTCCTGGCTTATCAAGGCTAAGAGGACACTCACGGTCGAGGAGCTCCGAGTGGCCGTAGCTATTGAACAAGATCGGTATGAGATCGATGATATGGACTTGCCAGATCGGATGACTTTGATGGATGCTTGCGCTGGACTAGTGGTGATTGATGAGTCCAGCGATACGGTCAAGCTTGCCCATTACACCGTCCAGGAATACCTTGTTGAGAATTCCATACTCCACACAGACGCAGGTTTCAGGCTTGCTATGGCTTGCACTACCTATCTTTCATTTGACAGTCTCGATGGCTCTTGCACATCTCTTGAATCCCTTAGAGAAAGATTCAAATACCACCCTTTCTTGGAATATGCATCTAAATTCATTGGAGTTCATCTTCAAGACTGCGACGAGCACCTGACTACTAGTATACTATTCAGGTTTCTTCGGAACTCAGGCAACATCGACTCTTACTGCCAAGCAAACGCATATCACCCCAAGCAGCGCGATTGTGGGCGCAATGACGGGTGTATCCCATTATACATAGCATCTTGTTTTGCGCATCTTACAGCTATCAAGCTGTTGCTTGAAGAGGGCGCGGATGTCTCCGACCGAAATGAAAATGGGGAAACCGCACTGCATGCAGCATCAGCATATGGATATACAGCGGTAGCTAGCCTGCTGCTTGATAAAGGTGCAGATACCTCAGTTAGAGGCAAGAATGGGCTTACACCTCTTGATTATGCGATATTCAATGGGCATAAAGCAGTAGTCAGTCTGCTACTCGACAAAGGCGCAGATATCTCGGCTACAGACAATATTGGGGATACACCTCTCCACAGTGCGGTATTCAGTCGGAATGAAGAAATAGTCAGTCTACTACTCGAAAAAGGCGCGGATATCTCGGCTACAGACGGGAGTGGGCTTACATCCCTCTATTACGCAATACACAATGGGCATGAAGCAATAGTCAGTCTGCTACTCGACAAAGGCGCAGATATTTCGGCTATAGATCAGCATGGGTTTACACCTCTCCACAATGCGATATTATATAGCCATGAAGCAGTAGTCAGTCTGCTACTCGACAAAGGCGCGGATATCTCCGCTCCAGACAAGCTTGGATATAAACCTCTCCAGGGTGCGATATTCAGTCGGAATGAAGCAATAGTCAGTCTACTACTCGAAAAAGGCGCGGATATTTCGGCTACAGACGGGAGTGGGTTTACACCTCTCAAAAGTGCGATATCCAATAGGCATGAAGCAATGGTCAGTCTGCTACTCGACAAAGGTGCGGATATCTCGGCTATAGACAATATTGGGTCTACACCTCTCTATTATGCGATATTCAGAGGTTATGAAGAAATAGTCAGTCTGCTACTCGACAAAGGCGCGGATATCTCGGCTACAGACGAGAGTGGGTTTACACCTCTCCATAGTGCGATATTCAATGGGCATGAACCAATAGTCAGTCTGCTGCTTGAAAAAGGAGCGGATATCTCGGCTACCGATAAGAATGGGAATACACCTCTCCACAATGCGGTAAGCAATGGGCATAAAGAAATAGCCAGTCTGCTACTCGACAAAGGTGCGGATATCTCAGCTATAGACAATATTGGGTCTACACCTCTCCACAGTGCGATATGCAGTTGGAATGAAGCAATATCTAGTCTGCTACTCTACAAAGGCGCGCATACCTCGGATACAGACGAGGGTGGGTTTAAATCTACCCACAGTACGGTATTCAATAGGCATGGGGCAATAGTCGGTCTGTTACTCGAAAAAGGCGCAGATATCTCGGCTACAGACAAGCGTGGATATACACCTCTTCACTATGCAGTACTCAAAGGGAATAAATCAGTTGCTAGCCTGCTGCTTGAGAACGGTGCAGACATCCTATCCAGAAACAACCATAATTCAACACCACTAGCCCTTGCAGCGATTGGAGGAGACGAAGATACTGTCCAGCTCTTACTTGAGAAAGGCGCAGATTTGTTTGCTAGAGACAAAGATGGGGATACACCCCTCCATGAGGCGGCACTCTGTGGACATACATCAGTAGTTAGACTTTTACTTAAGGAAGGTGCACATATTTCGGCTGCAGGCAAGGCAGGGATGACACCACTCCACTGGGCAGTGAGTAGAGGGCGTGAAGCGGTGGTCAACTTTTTACTTACAAGCGGTGCGGATATTTGTCCCATAGATAATGATGGGTATACACCTCTGCACCGCGCAATATGCGGATGTGAAGGATATAACGATGAAGATCAACAAGGAGAGTCTGGGTGGCGCGAAATAATGGTTAACCTACTGCTTGAGAACGGTGCGGATACCTCAATCAAGGACAAAAAGGGGTGGACACCACTTCACTGGGCGGCGTTCAAAGGATACGAAGAGGTTTTGGTTCTGCTACTCAAGAGCGGCACAAGTATAATCCCTATTACAGATAACGAAGGGAACACACCCCTGCACCTTGCGGCATCCTCAGCACATGAAGCGGTGGTCAAATCTTTACTTGAGAATGGGGCAAATACGTCAGCCTTAAACCAAAGTGGACAGACAGCACTGCAAGTTGCAGTAGCCAAGGGGTGCGCCGAGGTAGTTAGTATACTTGAAGCATTATAACATTAGGCGAGCGATGATCGGCCATCAGGCAAACGTATGTATAAAATTCGCCCTATTTATAGCACACTTCTCGCGTTCGATCAACTCTCGTTAACATTATGAATACTAAAAAATAGTGATACAATCATTATACTTGAATTCGTTACCTGGTGGAGAGTTATTAGGGTATGCAGGGACTTTATTTTAATGATTTTATATCTTCCTTGAGCGATTTTCTTTTGCGGAAATGGCGTGGGATATCAAATTGTTCCTTGGGTATTTGTTTTGTAAGTGTTGTAAAATGTAGTGCGAGTAGACTGAAGGCTTAGGGGGACTCGCTGCAGCGAGTCTCCCATGCCCCCTATATATATGCTCCTGGAGGCGAAGCCCCCTACATCATAGTAGACCCAAAAACCTGCTTGTACCGGCACTATACCTATTTGATACCCATAATACAACAGTGAGAGGGTATAATTTATCGGGTGATATTTCATGGCTTTTTCCTATATATAGTAAAATACATTACCACACATAATATACTCGGATATCTTGAAAAGCTAGTTATAGAAACATTGTAGATTTCATTTGGGCCTTTGACCGAGTTCTAATAGATTCAACTAGAGTGCGTTGCTTGAAAGAGAAAACGGCACTTAAGATCATGCTCAACAGTCGGGTTCTCTAAGACGTCTGTTTCAATGTACGCGTACTGAAAGCTTCTACGAACCGTCCTCTCTGTAAAGATCTACCCTAGCCCTATTATCAGGCTCATTATATAAGTTATGTGGTGTATATAGTGGCCCATATGGCTGAGGTAGTTAGGGGGGTCTTTGGTTCAAATCTCGAGATCTTACAGGCAACTTTATTGATAATTTCACGCTATATATACTTACTAGATTAAGCAAAGAGGGGGAAAACCCATGCCCACGCTCAGCGCCATCGAGTGATAATTTGTGATGCAGAAAAATTTCTTTCTATAATGCTCTTATCTAAAAATGCCCTTTCTATCAATCTACTATATACACCCACCACAACATCTAATCTAAGGCCGCACCATCCGCGCCAACAACCCCTCTACACAACTCCCCAATCACCCTCCTACCAATGATCGTCTCGTCCACTATCCCCTCAACATGTTTCGGCTCCACCCTACCATACCACACCCCCAGGCCAAACTCAGACTTATCATACACATTCCCCAACCACCCCTCTGGACGCCACGTATCCCGTTTAGGCGGGATATAAACAATCACATTTCCCGCAAACTTATGCCCCGATAAATGACTCGTAAACGCAACCCTAACTTTCCCTCTAAACAAGCCCGTAAACTCATCACGAGTTCTCAACAGCAGCCCCCGCTCTTTCAGTACCCTTTCAAATTGCTCTTTTAGCGGCTGCGCAAGCATACCGCACCGCTTATCCCGCGACGTGTGGGAGCAGATCAAAACCACAGTCTCGGTAACCCTCCTCGCACCCGGGAACGGCACCGGCTCCTCACGCGTCGATAAGGTCGGGGGTAGTAGGTATTCATGTATTAGCTTTGTGACCCCCTCTGTAGTCTTTGGTATGTGCGGGAGATAGATATTACTCGGGAAGACATAGGCACTCGCACTCTCTGACGCTCCCGCATCTACCGGGCCCTCAGGCTCGCCAGGGACCCCTGGTGTAAATGAAGAGTTTGTTATTAGTGTTGGCGAGAATGGGTCTCGTAGACCGTGGGTAGAAGAGACCTGTTTGAGTTTCTGCGCGAGGCCCCCGTCGCCGTCGAATTCGATCTTGGAGGCCCAGTCGGATTTACCGGTTGATATAAGAATATGGCGGTAGTAGGGTGGGATTACGCCAGCGAGCGGGGTGTCGCGGTCGATATCGAGGCCCGAGGGAGAGGAGACGCAGGGGCAGTTTGAGGGAGGGCATTTTTCAGTGATTGGGAGGGGGGACTTGAGACGTTGTTTTAGTGTAGGTTCGGGAGTTTTTGTAGTTGTGGTTGGGATATCGATGGGGTTCCGAGCGCGAAGATGGATCGAGGAATGGAGTTGGCGGTTAGTGGGGCGGGCATGGCGGGCGAGAGTGCGGAGTTGGCGGAGACGGTTCATGGTATATCAGATGTGGGGTGGTAGGACAAGCAGATCTCGGTCAGATTGGCCCCCAGTTGAGGCTCTCCACAGGGCCGGGTAACTCCTTATCAGTATCATGCACGCGTTCGGTTATTCTCCCAAGTGTAGTAAGCTGCGTAGTAGTTGGAGTGTCTGTCCAGTCCGTCCCCCTCCTCTTTGCCCCCCCTCCGCCACTGGAGCTATGGCCTACGACTAGACATTACTATACACGGAAAACAACACCCCCCCACCCATGAAACAGAAGCCTATAGTCATCAACTATTCTAATCCCCAACCACCACTGTACAGCATGTCCGACGCGACGGGTAGCGCAGACCTGAGCTCCAGGTTGAGCATCGATACGAGTAAAATTAAAGATAAGCAGGATCTACAGTCGCCGCAAGATAATAATAATTCAGATGGGGGTAGTAGCAATGGTGTTGGGGGAAACAACAATGGAAACGGGCTGACTCAGGACTCGCTGAGTTTGATGCAGCTAAAGAGAGTTGTGGGGGATGTGTCTAGAATGAGGGTAAGGGTTCCGTCTCTTTCTGTCCGAGGGGGTGCTTTGATCAGCGGTGGTGGGGCTGTTTGTTTCTCTCTTAGCACCTCCCAACCATCGCCTCTCACTCGCTCAGCCCCTCGCTTTCATCCACCCACCCCCATACAACAATGGAAAAACCAACCTGGCTAATCTCTTGTCCTCCTCTACAGCAACCTGAATATGCATTCATCTACTCTACAGCAGACACCCTTCGCTGGGAACTCTCGGAATGGTTCTGCTACAGCTTCGCAAACAACTACGCCCTCATCCTAACCTGCAAACAGACATTTCTATCCATCTACCCTACACTCTCCCTACCACCGCACATTTCACCTGAGGCTGCTGAAAAACAGAAGATACCCAAGTGGAACACCTCGAAAGACGTCAAACGGAAGCGCTTCATTGCACGTTGCGCGGATTTGCTAGAAAACACTGAGATGAAGCAACGGGTTACGGGTCTGCAGGGGCTTTGCTATGTGGTACAGGGTTGCTACGGGGAGACTGAGAGTGAGGATGAGCAGCTGTGGAGGATCGAGAAGAATGTGGCGTTGGTACGGCAGGCGGGGATAGTGGAGAGCCTGTTCAACTGCGTCCGGGGTAGTATTGGGAGGGAATGGGAATATGCTGCTGCCGCTGGAGCAGCGGCAGCAGCAGGTGGCACAAAGGACGAAGAGAAGGAAGAGATGAGGACTATGAACAAGAAGGAGCTGCGGTATGCGTTGACTGTGTTGTACTTTCTGATCGAAGTTACCCGACGTAGGGACGAGGGGGATGGTAAGCATCCCGGGGAAGATGAGGAGCTTGAGTCACTGAGGGATGAGTTTGCGGACTTGCCGGTGGAAGGGGGAATGCTCGGGTTCCTAGCAAAGACATTGGGGAGGCTTCGGTGGGAGGATAATGTTGAAGTCCCGCTAATGTCGTTGCTGCTAATTACCTGGAAAACAATCCTCCTCGTCTTTGGATCATCGGAAAACCATCTCCCAGCGACTAAGAAGTATGCCCGTACCGTTGCTGGCCTATTTGGTGAAGTTGATAAAGCAGTCATCACTGCATCCCCACTAGATTACCAAAGTTTCAGAAACGACATAATCGCAAAATACCCAGTCTACGACCCCCCAAAATCTCTTTTCCCATTTGAATTCTCGACCAACTCCTTCCTCCCCACTGTATCTGCCACTTCTCCCTCTCTCATCAGGGCTGGTGGCAACGGTGATGTAAACCTTGGCGGTCGTGGGGGAATCGAAAATCTCGGTTCTATCCTTGACAAAGCTGTCCACATTGCCACCCCTGCTCCCTCGCCGCCTCCCTCTCCCGGTGGTGTTGGAGGTAAAGGCGGGAAAAAGCAAAACTACCAGACTAATAACAATTTTCCGTTCCTATACCCCACTTCTTCGCCTGGTGGGACAATAATTGATGCAAAGTTTGCAGGAAACTGCTGGTGGAAGGAGGATTGTGACCCAAACGGGGATGGGGTACCGGCTAGTATTAAAGAAGCGGGTGACCTGTTTTCGCATCGGGTTAGGAGTACATTGGCGATGAAACAGATGTGGACAGAGAAGGAGGCTTATCTGAAATATGACCGAGGCTGGGATGTTGATGAGGAGATTGTCCAGGGTAGGCGGGATGTGGAGGGACGAGAACGCAGGTGGGAAGAAAAGAGATTAGAGAGTGTGGAGGAGTTTTATGTCCGTTGCTCAGCAACTTCACCTCAATCTGTGGCTACATGTCTTTATAGTTCAGGATATATGACTGACCTTTTTTACAGAGAGCCGCACTACCCCAGCTCCAATCATTTGTAATAGTCCTCCTAAAAGTAATACTCGCAAACGTCACCGCACCACCACCACAGCCCCCGCCACAACCGCCTGCACCCCCAAACAGCCAACAGGTTTCATTCGCAGAACAAGAAAATGGGAGAGGTTGGTTCTCGGAAGCCCCTCCAGATACTGAATCCAACTGGGATTTCGATGCTAGTATTGGTGCTGACCCTGAGCCCGATTCATGGCATGACTATGAAGACAATAATAGTAAAGCAAGGTCTGTGGTCGTTGACCCTGCCACCGGAGATGTAGATTTCAGCGCAAGCATTAAGAGTTCGTGGAATATCTTTGGGAGAGGGGGTGATAAAGCGGGGGCGAAGAACCCGAAGACTACTAACGGGGATGTGGGCACTGGGGATGGGTTGAAGACAATTGATGAGGATGGGGGACAACCTAATATTAATGCGAGTCAGAGAGCGTGGGAGGAGGAGAGGGCAAAGGAGAAGCTAGAGAGGGAGGCGGATGAGAAGAGGCGGTGTGATGAGGCAGATGCTCAGAGGGTTAGGGAAATTACGAGTAAGGCTGTTAGTGCGATATTACTGGGGCTGTTAAAGTGGTTTAGGGTTTCGCGTGAGTCCGAGTGATATTTCGAGGAGGCGATCAGTACTGACTATTGTGTAGATGTGCTGAAGTTCGAATACCTTACCCAGCTTCTCCTCGACTCTAACTACCTCCCACTCGTTCTCAAGCTGTTCAACCAACAAGACACTGTTGCCATGGTTACCACAAAAACGGACCGCCGTGAAATGACCTATTTCACATTCTGCAACCAACACTCAGCCCGCCCCGCGCACCCTCCCACCACCCCAGCCCCTAACTCGTATCCTGACTCCTCCCCCGATGAAGCTTGTCCTCCTCCAATCCTCAAATACCACCGCGACGCCCAACAAAACCACTCACCACCATCACTTGACCCTATCTCTGGGCCTCCAGATGCAATCACAGATTTCAGCTGGCGCAACTTTTTTACTGCGGTCAACTTTTTACGAATCATGCAGAAGATAGTAAAAAGTAAGGCACATCGGAACCTCGCACTTGTACAGTACAAGAGTAGCGCTATATTGCGGAAGCCGTTAAAGTGTCCGCAGATGGAGCTGAGGCTTTATACACTGAAGTTATTCAAAGGGCAGGTTCCGTACTGTGGCCGGAAATGGAGACAGAGCAATATGCGTGTCATTACCAACATTTACCTCTATTGCCGTCCAGAGCTGCGGGATGACTGGCTCGCGGGCGGAGACGTGGACGGGGAGGTTGAAGAGTCATTAGTTTGTCCCCATTTACTCTCCCATTAGTGTAGTGCTAACAAACTGGAAATAGCCGCAAGAACAGGCCCTTCGCTCTCTAACACAGTTCCATAACGTCCGCCGGTACCCGAAATCAATGGGTGCGGACCAGGAAATGCTCTCGGAGGAACGCGATTTCTTCCGCCGTGAGCTGGTGAAGATGGAACTTGTTGGTGTCAGTGGAGGACTAGGATCTAGCAATGGTGCTGATGGTGACTTGGTCGATATTGAGGGTGGGGAATGGGCAGATGTGGGGAGAGAAGGGATGGATGGATGGTGAGGGAGTTAAAAAAGGTATCCTGGGCTTGTTTAAGAGGCGTATACATTTTTGGCTTTGTAGACCCATCCCTTTTTATTATTATAGCTTGTAGATTCGTAATTTACGGCGTGTATTTTGCGAAGATATCATTTTTAAGATCTCCTACTTTGATTGAGTCTTGTCTAGTTGCCTGTATTGTATTAGGTATGGGGGTGATTAAAACTCAGTACACCTTATAAATTATCAAATCACTCGAGGGGGGAATGTTATAAAAGCATAGAAATAAACTAGTTCGAGACCCCAGCTATTACCAGTACATAAAATAGCATATCAGAAGCAGTCCCCTACTACCAAATCTGTTTCATTTTAACTAAGAGACCTCTTGCGTCCCTATTAATAAGCAGCTGGACGACTGCTTTATATCCAGAAAACGCCGCGTGGTGGAGTGGTATAGATCCGTGAATATCTCTAGCTAAGGCACCTGCTCCGTAATCAAGCAGTAACTGAACTATCGCTTCGTTTCCGTTAAATGCCGCGCTATGTAGGGGTGTGTCTTGATCATCTTTTATAGCTGAGGGGTCTGCCCCATATTTAAGTAGAATCTGAACAACTTTCTCGTGCCCTTCCGCTGCTGCGGCATGTAGTGGTGTGTATCCATTATCTTCTGCAGCAGTAACATCCGCCCCATTCTCAAGAAGCAGCCACACAATCTCCCAATATCCCATTGACGCCGCGTTGTGCAGTGGTGTGGTTCCGCCGCAATCTCTGGCTGAGATATCTGCTCCATTATAGATGAGGTATTTTACAATTATTTATAACCCAACCCTATTTTACTAAATGTTTAGCTAACGGCATAAGAAAAGTTCTGACTCTGGCGGACATCATTCTATTAGCCGCTTACGTTATCTGAAATAGGAGTAACTATATACCAAAAATCATAGAGATTACTTTCTGGAGGCTTGGGATATCTAAGGGGTTCACTTGATAAGGATAATCCATAACAGACCTAGACTATTGAAGTAGCCGCAAGCCGAATAACTCTTTAGGGTTGCTTTAAGGTATCACAGGCCCCAATAGCTTATTAGGCGTACTAGTATCTAATTTTAACTCTTTAAAATTCAGCTCTATTGTGTCGTTGTTATGGCGTTTGTTATGCTGGTGAACCCTAGTAACCTCAATTAAGCCCGACTTTACCTCTAATACAAAGCCGTCAATAGAAGTATTAGGCTAACGCTTTATGTACCAGCTAAGCCCCAAACCGATACGCGATTTACGAGCATATTTCTGGTTGTAGCAATTGGCGTTGTGCCCCTGAACACCGAAATGCCAAGGATTAATAGAACCGCCCATTGTAAGCGGTTGCAACAATGCAACAGTAGGCTATGAACTTTAAAGCATAAAAATCTATTAAGTATTTGTCTTGTTCGGGGTGGTGGCTTTATTTTGAATGATGAGAGCCACATCTAACAGCCACATTAAATACAAACGTCAAGCCCTAAAGACTTACACAAGGTAAATATTAGTACCAATGTATACCTAGTCATAGGTAATACTGATCATAACACCTACGTAATTGCTCCGGCTCTTATTTTCTCTAGTTATCAATCACCAACTTAAGCTTTTATATCAAGTCTAGCTAAACCACTTCATCTCATCTACCTTAAGAATCCCCATCCCCTATATGCCTTGTTTATTTTATAAAAATCGATTAAGTGCTAACTTCTGATAATTAACCAGCCAATACGCTAGATTTAGATGAAATATTCTACCTACCTTAATAGCTTTGCTGTTCTAACACTCACGTGATCACATTAGGGTTGGAGTCCTTATGTGAATGTCTATGGTAAGCGTGTATTTGGGAAACCCCCACCCATTGTAAGACCTAAGGGCCGGCCCTCAGCGTTAATTTTTAACCATCGGATCTCTCAGTGTCCTAATAAAACTTTAAAGAATTCAACTAACTTAAAACTAGCTATTATCAATTACGTGCATAGTTTGTCTGCCAGCGTAAGGTAGAATAAAGGACAGATAATGAAGAGAAAGAAGCGAATGCCGAATAGGGGTGAAAAAGACGAGGTAGACTATGGACATTTTATTAGTTACCTAGAAGGTTCCTAGGTAACACTATATACTAAGATACCCGTTCTAGAGCCCCTCTGCCGGAGTCTTCCTCTGCCATAGCTGCATGGTTCCCATTTACCTCCAACAAAACTGCTGTTCTAACCCACGAGTGACCACCGGTGATACGGTACTCCCATATATTAAGGGGGTACCTAGTTCGTGCCGGCATAAATAAGCGCACTTACATAATCCAGCACAGCATTTATCTCAAGCCTAGAATTTCCGTTCCAACATGTATCCATCTGCCGAACTCGCACTAGCTATATACGTACACTAACCGAAACATCTATATGAAAAATCGACCAAAAAAGAGGACCTATAACGTACATGCCGCTCCATAAGGCAGAAATTTAATATCAGTGGCGGCTCAGTTTTGTGAAGAAAAAGAGTAATCACCGCGTCATCATCCTCTTTACGGTCTGACCTATTAGGATCAGGATATCCGTATTTGACCGCTCGGTACATGTAGTTTTTTGAAAACTTCACATGCTGTAATATATATAATCCGGGTCCTGTATGTGCACAGACGTTTTTTGATAGCTTTGAATTAGATATTGTAGAGGGGGGATCGATGTAAGACAGCTTACGCAGAAATGTAATCAGCAATTGAGGGGAAATTTTTTCTTTTCCCCCAAAAAGTGACCGAATCGAGACGAAACGATCGTACCATCGACATCGTACTCCATGTCCTCAGTTTAAAAAAAGGAAGGTAGTGATATTTCCGGTCTAGCAGACTACAGAGATTACAACTCCCGGATTGAGTAAATATTCTTTGGTGAGAATTGTAAACTTGGATTGTTTTTTTTTTGTTTTTTTTTTGGCCAAGTAATTCTATATCTATGCTCTGGACGTACCCCTCTCCCCTCGATCCCCCCAATTGCCATACTCCCGACCTAAACGAAAACCCTATATAAGACCCATTTTAGAAAGAAATACAGACCCAACCCTGAATCAAGCGTTTGAACAATGAAATGAAATGAATGAGGATATATTAAATACAATGAACTCAAGTAAAAAAAAAAAAAAAAAAAAGATAAGAGATGATAAAAAAAAGGGGATAGAGAAGAATGCTAGTAAGAAAGAAAAAAAAATAGAGAAGAGGTGCGCGCGATCGAAGCGCTGTTGAGGTAATCAATAATGAATCACCATATAAAATAAAAAATAAAAAATAAAGCAGTACCTGCTGAAAGTCATGTGGAGAGGGGGAGGGGGAGAAGAAAAAAAGAGTAGGTATTGGGGCACGGCCACATCAAGGAAAGGCATTAAAAAGATAGTTGATAAAAAAAAAAAAATTAGTGAAATTCTTGTGATAAACCCAGTTTATACACGGTTCTGCACAGCTTCATTTTCTTTCCATATCAGAATCTCCCTAAATGATTCTGCATCCCCGTTGTCTGGTCTCGGGGGGATCGCAACCTCGAACGGCCTCGCTGGGGACTTGTTGACCGAGTTGATCCTCGATACTGGTTTCGGAACCTGTAATGTTTGGGTTGTTGAGTCTGATCTATGCGACTGTACTCGACTTGGAGTGATACTTGGCTGTCGACGGCCCATGTTTATTGTAGGCACAGCTGCGCGGGAAGGTCTAGTTGGCGGTCGTGAAGGTGTACGTGCATGCGAAGATACCTGTAGCTTTGAGGTTGGAGTTTTTGAAGTGGCGGAGGTACGGGGGCGGTCGGTACTGGGAGGGAAAATTGTGTAGTTTGTTGCCTGCTTTCTTGGCGACGGCGATGCTGGAAGACTCCTTGGGAGAGTTGGTGAGTCTGTAGAACGAAGTCCAGAGATCATATGGCTGATCTCATCACCAAGTCGCTTAAAGCTATGTGTAGTGTACTGAGAGAATAGAGATGGGGCGTGGGAAGCGCGATTATCTCTAGAGTATATGCTAGTAGGACTGCGTGGACTGCGTGGACTCCGGAGTATTGATGTGGTTTCGAGTTCTGAGCCCTCACTAGCTGTTGGGCTCCGTGGAATATCTGATATGGTGTGGACATCGTAGTATTCACTGAGAATTGAAGCAAGCGCTGGCCGGCTACTGACGGATTCGTCATCACGCTTACTATGAGGCTTTTTGGTTATAATACTGGGTTCCTTTTCTCTTGCTACTGGTCTGCCAGCCCCTAGGTGTACGATTGTTGTTGCTGTTATTATCTCATCATTGTCTTCTTCGGGCACAGTTCTTGTTCGTAGGTAAATATAGAGACCACCGACTAATATCCCAGCGACATTGGCTACAATGGTTGCCAATACAGCGGTTGAGTTCTCAGGGTGATTTTGTGCAGTCAGAGCATAGTTTGGAACCATGAAAATCTAGTGACCAGTTAGCTTAAGCTTCCTTCAAACCTTTTGTCAATTGATCATACCCATTGTAAAACGTTGATGAGCATAAAATAAACAGTCCTACTGGAAGCCGTTTTCTCCACTTTATCAATTGCTACATCTTTGCTCAAGTGCATCATCACCACTCCGCCCATAAATATCGCTATGGGCAAGAGCGCAACCATAATTCCAAGGCCACCAGCAGCAAACTGGTCGACAAAAGACATCAGTTGCCCATCGCAAAAGTCTTGGCCAGGTTCCTCAGGCATTGTCCGAGATGGCACCCAAGTGAGCACTGTAAGCACTGATGCAAAGAAGATGCAATATATAATAGCCCTTCCTGAACGTGGCTGAAATCTTGGCTGAGAGAGAGCACGTATCGCAGTCTCAATAGTGAATGACAGAACGATATATGGTGTGATCCACAAAGCTTCATAAAAAAAAAAAAAAACATCAGTCAATGATCAAATTCATGATTAAGACAAAAAAAATAGGAAAAGATTCTTAGTAAGAGAATGAACTCACCAACCCAAGCAATTTCAGAAAGATATCTGCAGTTCCCCCGGAACAACCCCATATTCAACCCTTCCGCTTCAACAATCGCCAGCATAGTCCCTTGCACAAATATCGTCACCGCCAGAACGAGCGGGAAAACCTCAGCCGCGGGAATCATTTCCCACCATGATTTTTTGGCCTGTATTCCTCCTCCTCCTCCTATTGATCCTTCCGAGAATTCACTTGCACCTACACTCTGACCCGTCTCCGACAAAACCTCTGATCTCGCCCCATATCCTATTTCTTTCCTGATCCCCCCAATGTCCTCCAAAACTGCCAAGTCACCTCTCCTTAAGCTCCTCCTCCTCCGCTTCATGCAAGCAGTCCTAGTATCCCATAATATCCTTATCGCCATCGCAGCCGCAGCAAAAATGTTGATCCCCGTCAGAACGATAGTGATAATCCGGAGCTGTAAATCTTTGTTACCAAAACCGTCGGGCGGTGGTCCCCCTCGTGGAGGGCCATTGAATCCTGAATCCATTGTTGTAAAAGAGAAGCTAGAAACCGGTGAAGATCGATCCAGGAAAGAACCCAGAGCGAATATAAAAGTATAAAAAATATATATATAAAAAAAGAACCGACGGTGGATGAGAGCCCAAACTAGGTGAGAACTGTAGATATAAAGACTCTGTCTTTAGGAGACTCAAATGAGAACATATGGATCGATGGGGGGGTGAGTGTGTCTTTCTGCGATAAGTTGTTGGTATTTGATCTTTTGGTGATAATAAAGCTGGGTGATAATTTCTTCCTCCCTTTGGTCTAGAGATTGTTTTTTTTTCTTGCTCAGTAGAAAGCAGTGAGTAATAGACCAGAAAAAAAAATAACAGAAGAAATAGTAACCAAAATAGAAGTAGAAAAAATAAAAAGAGAGTAATTGTTGCTATTCCCAACCACCGCTCAGCGGCCTGTACCAACTGCAGCTGATGAACCGGAAAAAGCACTCCAACTTATCAAAATGAGAGCAGCAAGGGCGCGCAAAACGAAAGAAGGAAAGGAAAAGAAAAAGAAATTCCTTTTCCAAGTGTAAGCCTTCTTTCAAAGACAAAAAGGTTGGGTATATACAAAGTATGGAGTCAACCCGGTGGCGGGAACGCACTAGCTTTTACTTGCTGCAAATGCAAAGTTACTCCCTGGAACAAAAATCCTGGAGGCGAAGACCGCCGGAAACAGGACGTGCATATACCTTGCATTCGAATTGTCGCACACTTTACGTTGACAGGCGGGAGCTCAGCACCAAACTCGGAAAGGCCAAAACTGCAAAGGCATCACTTGGGTCCCAGGTGAGGTCAGGGGTTAGTGGCGGTACTATCGTCCTATATGAACCCCATTATATTAAGGAGCTGGTAGATTGACTATTGTTTATTAAGACCAGGGGGGGCTCTGCAAAGCGGAGGGCTTCCGTTACTATAGAATCTTACAAGGCCTACCGGTAGCAAACAGTTGGTATATAGAGATAATAAACCACGATTGTTAAGACCTATTAGGAAACCCACAAATCGTGTGTATGAAGAGATCAAGGGCCTAGATTTGCTTTGTGGCATGTATGTATGTGGGCATGCCAGCCATCTCAGTAACCACATTCTGCAACTCTGCCTGCATTCTTAGTCAAGTACGTAAGGTGGCCCTCCGATCTTCCTCCACGAGGAGGGGGAGCAAGCACCAAAGGTTTAACCGTTGGCGCATTCCACAATCTCTTGGCTAAAGGGGCCCGACGTTGTGCCAAGCCGTGTCAGTTATCCTGTCAGCACGGTTACCCCCGTTTCCAGGCTCAAGCCTCGGCCTTCAAAAACAGGTTTAGGGACTGTCTAAGCCTGGTTAGAGGGGAGGGGGGATAGAGTATATCAGTGCTCCGAGCCTTTCTCCTAACGTTGACGATGCACCGTCTAAGCTCGAGTATCAGAATGCTTCACCGTCTCCACCTCCTCCTCGGCCGGCACCTGGATAGAGATGGGAGAAAGACTCGGAATCTCCACAGAAGATCAGACTCGTGTCGCAAGGATTTGCAAAAGGGAGCGGGCTGATGGGCGGAACCGAGGAAATAGACTACTGGGGAAATCAGCGACGCCTCAGGGATACGATGGAAGAGCCCAAGCAAAATAGGCTGTGGTAAGGCGCACCATTACGGAAGAATTATCCGCAATTTTTCCGCTCGGGTCTGAGCAGGTCCATCCACCATTCCATACATGTATTCCCTACGGAGTATATATATATCTTAATTATATATATTTGAATAAATCTCTTAGCCCTGGGCCTATAGCTAGCTACAACCTTACCAGTACTCTAGAATATATATATATATTTATTAACTATAATTTTAGTAGTGCAAGTGATATCAAGAAGCTTTAGGGGAGATTAGTTCCTTTATTTTTAAACCCTCTCGACAAAAGGGAATATAGACCTCGGTCTGGTTTACAACTACTAAAATATTGGCTTATCCTATTCTGCTTAATCCATACTCATATTTTAGCGTCCGTACGATCTAGACAAAACGAGGACCCTTAGCGAAAATAAATATATCTACCTGCAGAATAACTTCATCAGCAATATGGTAACATAGATTACTCTTCCTTGGCTGCAATATACTACATGTACTATACTAGCTATTTGGCTAGCTTATGTCACCCCCGTAAAAGGGGAGCAGAATACAATGGTGAGATTCTCGAACCCCCAGACCAAGGAAGAACTTCTCCCGTACAAGAAGGTCACTCAGAACATAAATAACCATGTGCCGGTAGCAGATCTCGTTATTCTAAGTTTAAAGCCGATAGAGCTGATAGGCAACTAGCGGAAGATTCACCCCCAAGAGTGGTAGAAAGCGGAAGGATGACCGGAAATATCTCACCATGATTACCACGAGAAAGACGTAATGAGAAAGATGCTGAGTGTGAAGAAGAAAGGGAATATTGATGACGTAAATACCCGAGGATGCAGTGCTGATCAAGAAGGTGTAGGATCAAGAGTGAACGATGAGCATGAGGGGGGGAATTGTCCAGGAGAGCTACACAAGTGGAAACAAGAGGCGAAACAAATGAAAAGACAACAGTTTAGACAGGCAGACGATAGAGTAAGCTATTGTGCCATGAGCGTATGCATCAGCTTTGCATGATGATCCCACAAACCTGCCGTATTCCAACAGATGCCCCCAAGACGCTGTGCATCTCAAGCGAGCCGTTCCATGCGAGCGTGATTAGTTATCGTTCTGAAGCTTCGATTGAACGGATCTCCCACCGCCGCGCACGAAAAATACAATAGAGCCTAAATCCTGTGAAACCACCCGTCGAAGGAATCCCTGCAGCACGTGTCTCGCCTCAAAGGAGCCGCACTTGCAGGACGTGTCCTTGTACATACGGAGGGGTGGAAAGGTTCTTGAAACGTTCGACGTTTAACAGAATGCAGGAACAGAATTTTTATCACACATCTAGAGTAGCTTCGATTACCACTGAATATGCTATGACTTTTTTTTTTTTTTCTTGACGGCAGCGGACTTGTTCCTTTTTTTTTCCCTTTCTCCGCCATAGGTCAGCTAGTCCGACCCAATAGAACATTTGAGGAGGGTGGGTGAGGGGAGGCGTCGAGGTTATCCTGTCGGAGTCGGACTCGCTTGTGATGCAGGATGGGAGGCGCTGCTAAAAAAAATTTGCGAAGAAGTAATTCCCCTTTCTGAAAAACCTCACATTTTAAGACATGGGGCTACTAGTGGGAAGGTGCACCTACTCTAATTTCTTTGTATCCCGGGCTGGTGTAAAATATTACTCATGGTCAACTGGTCGCTTCCTCACGTGATGTCATGATACTTTAACATGGGCCAAATATTATCCGCTCACAAAAGCACGATCTCCACCCGTATGTATCTTATAATAGCTGTCAGCCAATTCTAGACCCACCTAAATGTATCACCTTGAGGAATATCTGGTGACGAGTTTCTAGGCGAAGGTTGTACTAATGACGAAAAGTTCTTACTATCATATCACTAGAGATGCATGAGGTGGAGTAGTCATTTCCCTTGCCGTTATAGAGGCATGCTACATGTTCCAGGTATTGTAAATGCTAACCGTAAAGACGGATCGCGTATATACCCTACGTAGAGATACAGCTGAAGTCGGGTGTATGCTTTAGTGTCATGGATACTCACTCGGAATCGTAGGTTACCCAAGTACGAAGCAGCAGCCATTGGCGGTGTATATTTTAGGATTAAAGTACCGGGTAAACGGATGAGATATTGAGGCCATATTAGCTCAGTATAATAATTCCGGGGAGATGGTTGCTATAGGGGGGGAGGTGCAGGAGCTTTTGCTTTAATGTGAAGCCCTAGGCCCTGCTCAACGTTTAAGTAAAATTGTTTCTTGGGGGCGTAAATTTTGTGTCCCGCCATCCTGGCTACTTGCGTTCCTGGCCATCGGGAGTTCGGTGTATTTGTTCCCCTCTTTATCTACATGCATGTAGCTATAGTTTTGAGCAACTATTTGCTACTATGTTGGTGGTCGTAAGCCTAAATATTTCATGTAGGATTTGTTTCACTGAACCTGTCGCTGCGAATCAGCACCTACGGTCGCTCGGGATCAAACCCTAACCCTGTTGTGACTTGGGAATCCCTGCCACTACCGTCTTTCGCCGTGTCCCATATGCAAAACGCACAATATTAATCAGGCCATCCTTTGATCTAACAACTACATAAATCCCTTCCCACGTTCTTCTTCTACTCGGTGTAACAATCTTTTTCAGTTGAAGACGGCGTAGATCTTGCTATTTTGCAGATTGTGAGGGGGGGCACGTCAGCACCAATATACCCAAAACTTGGCACACCTGGACTTCTTATATCACGACGGATAAGGTTATACCTGGAGTTTCTGTGGGGGGGGGCTCGACAGTGAAGTTAGCTTTCTAGCTCTAGGAGCGAGGAATTCTTTTATAGGGAAAATCATTTTCACTTCTAGCTCTTTGATTCGAGACTAAGCATGCGCTGGGCTCCTCAAGTTCTCCGCGCGGTGACGGCGACTCCTAGACGTCTTCCTGGAACGCTGGGACTGATATACCGCCATCATCAACCTCCCCGCACTTTCCCGGGCCCCACAATCCATACGCAGGGGCCGGGACCACTGCACCAAAGAGACTCATCACAAATACAGAAGGAATGGGAAAATGGAGAGCCTGATCATGAATCACAAAGCACAATATACGCGTTATCTACAGCAGCTGGCAAATCGGCGATTGCAGTGGTTAGGATCTCGGGACCTGCTTGCATGGATGTACGTTTCTCTGGGAATCTCTTTAATTTCAGTTTTCCTTTTCCTTTTCCTTTTCGCTCTTTTGCATTGTGGGGTTCGAACTTTTACCAAACACCCTGCATTATACCGTCGGCTCGAGATGGAGAAAGAGAACAAATATACCATTTTTTTTTTTTCAAGCCTTAAAAAAATAGATTATGCCTATAACAACTTAACTATAATATGTGATGACGACGCTGAGACACATGTTTGACTTCACGGGAGGTGGGGGAGGGAAATGGTAGATCTTTAAATCCCTCTGTCCATCAACAACACTGCCAAAACCCCGAATAGCAACCCTGCGAACGCTCTACAAACCCCGAACACACCCCCAACAACAAGAAGAAGGAGAAGAAGAAGAAGAAGAAAAAGAAATTCTCGACCCGGGGGCTCTAGTTCTCTTTTTCCCGGGCCCAAAATCAGTAACCGGCGAAGATCTCCTAGAGCTCCACATCCATGGGGGGCCGGCTATAATCCGCGCGGTCCTCGCTTCAATACCACGTGTGGAGACCCCCCACCGAATCGCTTACGCTGAGCCTGGAGAATTCACCCGCAGGGCGTTCAGCAATGATCGCTTAACGCTGCCACAGATCGAAGCGCTCTCAGACATACTCTCGTCAACAACCGAGCAACAACGGATCCTCTCCGTCAGGTCGTCATCCTCGCTGCTGTCTGAACGCTACGAGACATGGCGAACTGCACTCATCTCTGCTAGGGGTGAGTTGGAGGCGTTGATAGATTTCTCTGAGGATCAGCAGTTTGATACGAGCTCGAATGAGCTTTTGAGAAACGTTGTGGAGGCTGTTGTGGAGCTCTGTGGTGTCTTGCGGGTTCATGTTGCAAATGCTATGAAAGGGGAGTTGCTTAGAAATGGTATCAGTTTGGCACTTATGGGCTCTCCGAATGCTGGGAAGAGCTCGTTGCTCAATAGGGTCGTTGGAAGGGAGGCTGTGATTGTCTCTGGTGAGGCGGGGACTACGAGAGATGTGGTTGATTTATCGGTTGATTTAGGCGGGTTTATGGTTGTTTTGGGAGACACGGCAGGTTTACGACTAGGGGATGTAAGTGAAGGAGTAGGCGAAGTGGAGAAGGAAGGCATTAAAAGGGCTAAGAAAAGGGTCATGGAGGGGGATGTCGTTGTCGTCGTGCTCTCCGTCGAAAATTCTGGTGGAAGTCCAGAGTTAAAGATATCCCCAGAAGTAGCCAATATGGTGAGGGAAGTGGAAGGTAAAGAGATTATCGTTGTTGTAAACAAGATGGATCTGGTTAGACCGTGTGCTGAGGGCACGCTTCCTGAGGAAATCCTCGGTACAATTGCATCTTATCTTCCAGGCTTACCACCGAGCAGGATATTTGGTATCTCTTGTACCGCTAAAGAAAAATCAGGAATACAAGATTTTCTAAACGGCCTAATCACTATCTTTAAAGAGATGACTTCTCCAGGTTCTTCAGCTTCATCCTCATCTTCCTGGCATGAGTCGATAGGTGCAACCGAACGCCAACGGCTTCTTGTAGAGGAATGTATTAACTCCCTGGAGGCATTCCTTGCTCAAACAAATACTGGAGGGGAAGCAGAGGTGGACGTTGTTGTTGCAGCAGAGGAATTGAGACTTGCCGCAGAGTCTCTTTCAAAAATCACCGGGAGAGGGGAGAGTGTAGGGGATGTCGAAGAAGTTTTAGGCGTGGTTTTTGAAAAGTTCTGTGTAGGAAAGTAGCTTGACAATTGTATTCATTGTACATTATCTAAAGACAGACCCGAATTGTTCATGGTACAGAACAACATTTAAAATATGACGAGAGAAACTCCCGTAGTAGAAAAAGAAGTTGTGATAGATCCAACGTACTGCCTCTGCCATGGTGGATGGAGTGGTATATAGTAGTGTTTTTGTTTCTCTTGCATATCACTATACCTTTTACGAGTCTTTTCAACTTCTATGAGTTTCTCAAGGCCATTTTTTACAATCATTATATAGAATATTTCATAATGAGACAAGTCTCAAATGGCGAGTCTATGTCTCAGCAGAAAATCTCGGTAATATTGGCCTAGGCTAGAAAATTCGTCGAAAAAATAGAGAAAATAGTACTGCAACTGAGAGTTCAGGTAGATGAGGTGGTAGAGAACCAAGATATTTTTTTTAATTGGCCAATTATATTGTAATTTTCTTTTAGTAAATTGCTAAACTTAGACAAGTATAAACTTATGAACCATCTTGCGCCACCTGAAACCAGTTTCATCATGAAGGTGTCTGCATAGTGACTGTCGTTCTTGCGCATGATACTATACATAATGGGATAAATGAGGCCAGGAAACGCAATTAATATAAATTCTAACCCTAAACATGTATCTTAGAATAGTAGTTAGGATAGATGAAAGGGCCAAGCATAAAAGAAGTAATAGGTACGTCAACCGGAGGTGTACCCGAGTGACCGTCCATGATACGGATAAAGGCCCAAAGGCAATACACAAAAGAATGGAGCTGATATATAGTCTTATAGTCTTTTTTAATTTTATGTATATATATACTGAAATGTTGAAGGCTGATCAAGCAGTGATAGTGTTTGACATGCCTCGTGATGGCCGACGACGCTTGCCCGGACGTAAAGTTATCGGCCGGAGTGGAGGTTACCATAGTCGAATGGCTCGTATAACCAATGAGGAGAAGGGAGGTGACCTCTCTTACCTCTAAACAGACCTTTACAGGAATTAGATTTAAGTGGGGGTCTTAAGACTGACTGAATGAATTAATCATAAGTACATGGAGCCCGGATCTTAAGACTACTTAATAAACTCAACAAACAAAAGGCGAAAAAAACGAGAGGGAAAAAAAATCAGTCCCAAAAAACCAACCTTAAGAACTAACCCTGGCAGTAGCGTGAATTGAATCTCTAGGGTTAAGGTTTTCATGGTGCGGTGATTGGCGGCGTTAAATTTGAGTTTTAGGGCTAAGTTCGTTATTTCACTGGCATGTGGGTACTCTTTAGACACCTGTTTGGGTCTTGGGGGGTGTACTTGGTGGTGGTTTCTACGCGTCAAGTTGCGACCCCGATATTACTTAAGAACGAAGTTCGTTTAGGCAGTCAATGCTACAGCCTGCAGATAAACTGGGTCAATATGGGCCTGATATGGGCAGAAATAATTCTGAGACTTCTTATTTCACCGAGTGATAATCTATGAATACTAAATAGAGGTGGAGCTCCTAAGACATTATAGAACTGAGAAAATACACGATAGGTATGATCCAGAGTGAATACTAGCTCTACCCAGCTAATATATTAACCACAGGGTTTATAACTACCATCGTAATGCTACTAACCGATCATCTACCATCAGCAGTGCAGACAACCTAGAATGCTTTTAAAGAGTTCTAAAGCCACTATACAGATGAGATGCGAGTCCAAAAACAACTACATGTATCTACAACCGCTTCTTCTTCTTACCCCACTAGCCTAAAAAACAAAGTTGACGACCTTCCCACCCCCAGCTATAATAACTCTCGATAGCTTCTGTTCCCTCCCCCCTAACCACCTCTTCCCCTCCTCTGTCTCCATAAATAGTGTCTTAACGTACTCAACTGCCCTAACACGATTCATCTTCTCCGCCTCTACATCCATCACGAGCCGGACCTTCCCATTCACCTGGATTGCACACTTCATCATCACGTCTACTACATTTAGTGCTTCCTCATCTATCCTTGGCCATGGTTGCTGTAGGACATTTGTATCTCTCATAGCTGGAATATGCATATGTAGGGCAGACCAGCATTCAGATGCGAAGGCTGGGGTTATGGGGGCCATCATTCTGAGAAGCGCAGAGAGGGACCGGTACCGTGCTTCTGTACTCGCAATGATGGGCTTCGGGACTGATTGCCCAGAGCTTGGGTTTGGTGGTAAGGAATGGATGGCGTTGGTGACTTTAGTAAGTGTCGAGATAACTGTGTTTAGTGCATATGTCTTGGTGAATGACTCCGTAACCTCTTTCAAGGCGTTCTGTACCCCCCGCCAGAGTCTCTTCTCTTGTATTGTTTTAAGCGTGATTGGTGCGTCCGAAAATTCGAGATTCGTACGTTTTAGTTGCGGTGCGAGGGTATTCACAAGCGTCCACACCCGCCCGAACCACCGCTGGATACCCACAATCCGCTTCTCCTCCCACTCTAGTACGTCACTGACAGGAGCTTGGAAGAGTATGTGGGCACGAGTAGCGTCAGCTCCGTAGCGGGCTATACAGGCTGCTGGATCTACGCCGTTGTATTTACTCTTGCTCATTTTTTCGTAGCTGATATTGGGGGTTAACCCGTCTATTTTCTCATCTGCATCTAGTTCTTCGGGCTTCAAAAATTTCCCAGTGGTTGGGTGGGAGAAAGTTTTCCCGTGGACCATGCCTTGTGTGATTAGCTGTTTGAAAGGCTCAGCTTTGTTGGAGGGTCCACCACCAGAGGGCCATAGGCCGATCGAGTGTACAAACTTAGCAATGAACCTGGAGTATAGGAGGTGAAGGATTGCATGTTCGACACCACCGATGTAGACATCTACTGGGAGGAGAGAAGAAGATTCTTTCGAGAAGGGTCTAGTAGGTGGTTAGTGGTAGGAGCGGTAGGGAGGAGGAAAGGAGGGGTACTCTTTCTTGTTTTGGGGGTCGATGAAACGCATATAGTACCAGCTGGAATCTACAAATGTATCCATTGTGTCTGTATCTCTTGTTGCTGGTCCATTACACGACGGGCAGGTTGTATCTACCCATTCTTTGACAGAAGCCAATGGGCTTCCTCCTTTTCCACTGATGTCTACACCTTCTGGGAGTTTTATGGGGAGGTCCTCTTCCTTGACTGGTACGACACCACAAGATTTGCAGTGAACCATGGGTATAGGTGTTCCCCAGTATCGTTGCCGGCTGACTAGCCAATCCCGTAATCTCCACTGGGTTGTTTCTTCGGCCCATTTCCCACTGGCTGCAAGTTTCTCTACAATTGCCTTTTGGGCATCTTTAGAGCCCATTCCAGAAAATTCACCACAGTTTCCCCCCAAGACACCAAGGGATGTAAAAAGATCCCCTCCCGATGACTCCTTGCCAGGGGCTGGTGTAATGACTGTTTTAATTTCCTGGCCCACGCAGTTCTCCTTCCAGAATGCATTATCTCTTGTATCATGGCCTGGCACACCCATTACCGCGCCTTCCCCGTAGCCCTCAAGAACATATTCTGCGGCAAATACTGGCAGCGGCTCAGCATCGGGAGAAATTGGGTTTGTTGCCTGTACTCCAGGCAAAAGAAACCCAATCTTTGCCTTGCCATCCGGAGATAAAGACTTGTTAAAATCTTTATTCGCCTCGGCATCTATTACAAACTTTGCCAGGTCCTCGTTCGTCTCCGAGAGCCGCTTAACTAGTGGGTGAGAGGTTGAGAGCGCAAGATACTGCACACCATGCAATGTATCCACTCTTGTCGTGAATACTTCTACATGGCCCTCTTTCACTCCCGATACCGAGATCGGGAACCGTACTTCCGCACCTTGAGACTTCCCGATCCAATTCTTCTGCTGAAGCCTAACCCTCTCCGGCCACGAATCCTTCAACACTTCCAGATCATCCAAAAGCGCCTCCTTGAACTCAGTAATTCTAAAAAACCACTGCTCCAGCTTCTTCTTCTCCACAATCGCCCCAGACCTCCAAGAGTGACCCGTCGGAGAAACCTGCTCATTCGCAAGCACCGTCATATCGACCGGATCCCAATTCACCAATGACTCTGCACGGTACGCAAGCCCATGTTTATACAGCATCAAGAACAACCGCTGCGTATGTTCATAATAATCCGGCGAACATGTTTTCAGTTCCTGCACCCCGGGTATTAGATCAGTATCCCAACCGTCGATCCGCAGAAGCATCAAAGTGATTTCATACATACTCTCCCCCAATCGAAACCCACACCCATACCACTGAACTGCTCCTTCATAGCATCGATATTCCTCTCCGTCCACGCTTTTGCATCAACCCCTCTCTCGATTGCGGCATTCTCGGCTGGAAGTCCGAATGCGTCCCAGCCCATGGGATGGATTACATCATAGCCTTGCATTCGCCGGAATCGAGATAGTACGTCCGAGATTGTGTAGACGCGGAGATGACCCATGTGGAGTGTGCCTGAAGGATACGGGAACATGGAGAGGATGTAGAATTTCTCTAGGTCTGTGTGGGGGGTGGGGGTTTGCAGGTGGGAGCGCCATTTATTATCGATTGCTGTAAAGTCAAGCTTTTCACCATTGCGTCGTGAATGAGTAGGTTTTGAGGAGCTATAGCGATGGAAGGAAATTGTAGTGAGCTTTGGTGATGTCCGGGGGAGACATCGGACGGTCGGTTTTGCGGCCGTGAGGAAAGCAAATGGGAGCCGTCCCATCTATTGACATGTCAGATAATTATAAGTACTCTAGTAACCTTGGGGAGAGAATATTTACTGTCTTTTCTGTCTACCGGGCGGATAATTGAGTTTTTTCGGGGTTGGTGGATTTGTTTGGTCTGTGGAGTCTGTTAGGGTTAGGTGTAGGCTGAACACCCCGCAGTCAGGTGATTACTGGTCTTGGCGTAGTTTACATTTCCCGTCGATATTCTGCAAAAAACCGCGTTTATTCGTTTGAGATATAATCTGCTGCTCAAAAACGGCTCATCCAGCCTAAGAATTTACTATCTCACTCGATTTAACGGGTAATGTAGGTTTAGAGCTATTAACGAGTGATATTCTGTGATCCTATCATACAAGTTCACCCGGGAGAAAATAATGCAGAGTACATGTAGTACTATAGCTTTAAGGGGTATGTAGTTATATTCTCCCTGCTTAGAGCTCCGCACTATGGGGTCTCCCCCTTTTAGGTAAGCATATTACCAAGCATCAGTGCATACCATACGCGTAGAAACGAAAGTAGCCAAGTCGTCCGCAATTAAAGGAAGCGCGCGGCATTTTACTCATTTCTACCAACTGATCAGATCCTTCAAATCGGCCGACGAACCGGTAGATCTAGTTTCTAGGCTCATTTAAGCTTGCTTAATTGCGTAATAAGCTCACATAGCCCATTGCGCCAGAATGTTTGACGTGACGCCGTGCGCCACTAATACTCGCTTATCTGCCAAGCTGACTCTTTCGGAAAGCTCTATTTCAACCTCTCAACGAGTGGTTGACTGAGATTCGAAAATGTGGGAAATTAAATAAAATTAAAGGAGGTTACCCCGAGAAATCTCCGAAAATTGCTTTAACGTTGTGATAAGGCAGTCCAATAGGCTTCATAGAGAAACTTCTAATATCAAGTGCCAAGATAGCCCCAGGGAATCTCACCCACTCAACTCATAGATAGCCCACCACCCTCTAGAAATGCCCCGCCTCCCACCATCATTTCTTCGCCTCACTTCAAGACAGCATCCACTCCTTCCAGCGCTTCTGCCGGAATGCCGTACACTTGAACAAGCCCTTGCCGAACTACGTTGGCTTCGCGAACATGCCGCCAACGAAAATCTTAGCCTAAAGCACCTCTGTGAGCGTAGAGGTAGGGGCGAGCCGTTACAGTATATTCTCGGAACCCAGCCGTTTGGAGAACTAGATATCTTGTGTAGGAGAGGCGTTCTGATACCCCGGTCTGTTTAAGATTCTCCCATCCTCTTACAATTTTGTTAATAGGGTTGTAGACCAGAGACAGAACATCTAGCCACCCGCCTAGCCACCCGCCTCACTGCCACCCTCAAAGCCCTCCCCCACTGCCTCCCCGAGAGATATCCACTCCGAGTCCTTGACCTCTGCACCGGCAC
This sequence comes from Verpa conica, assembly GCA_033030425.1. Classification (NCBI taxonomy): domain Eukaryota; kingdom Fungi; phylum Ascomycota; class Pezizomycetes; order Pezizales; family Morchellaceae; genus Verpa; species Verpa conica. Next base: position 1,682,592 of record JAUFSD010000004.1, read on the forward strand.
TGGATGTATTCCACTTCATATCTATTCTCTTCTCTCTTCTGCTGGAATACCGTCACGATTTCTCGGTATCGATATATCACCAACCGCTATAAAGCTTGCGGAGGAAAATCTAAAGCATAATGTTAAGCTAAGACTACTACCGGCGAGGGCAGGAGATGATTTAGATTTTATAAAGGGTGACGTTTTGGATGTTGATACGCTTGTTGAGACAGCTCGGAAGAGCTACGAAGGGGAAGGAGATGAAGAGCAGAAGGGGAAGGTGGATGTAGTTATCTCGAACCCACCCTATATCTCCCCCCGCGGGTTCAACACAGAGACAGCGAGGTCAGTAAGAAACTTCGAGCCGAAGCTAGCACTCGTACCGCCGAGATCACCGGAGGGGGATATATTCTATCCTGCTGTGTTCCAGATTGCCGAGAAACTGGGTGCGAAGATTGTAGTTGTGGAGCTGGGAGGCTGGGAACAAGCGGAGAGGGTTCAAAGGTGTTGGGAGCAAGCGGCATCTGATGAATGGGAAGGAATGGAGAAGTGGGCGGATTATGCGGGGAAGGGGAGGGGGGTTGTTGCGTGGAGGGGGGGTTGGGGCTGGGTTAGGGATACTGTATATTCGGACATACAGGATTTCTAGGGTCAAGTTGGGTCAAGTGCCTCCGAGGCCCGTGAGCTTCGATGCAAGACACTCCATCTGTGCATGAGGTTGCAGCTAGACAGGACAGAGGGCAAGAGGGAACAAGCTATCTGGTAAACCGTTGAACTGCCAGCGTCCCACAGTAATTACTGTTTGAATTTATATGCCACAATGCTGTAACAAGCTCAAACCACCATAATTTCATCCCTCATTTTAGTATTACATAGCAATAACCCCCTACACTGAAGTATGTCCCCTCCTCACTCTGTCATCAACATTTGTCTCCCATTCGTCGTCACTATCGTCCCTGAACCCTTCCTCTAAACGTCGATTCTCCCCCTCATCATCGTCCGGTAGTCGGACGTGCCCACCAGAGGAAAAGTGGTCGGTGATACTACGCTGGAGGTTCTGAAGGGGGATGCTCATTAGGATCGGTCGGATCGCTATGCGGTAGGCGACAAAGAGGACCACGGAGCAGGTTAGGGTTAAGAGAGCAGTCTGTAAGGGGCAGGATGTTTAGTCAGCTACGGGAAGATCATGGGAGTTTAGGCACAATAACGGGGGGTGTAAGTACGGTAATGAAGTTTCCCACGGTGCCTGTCATGATTTCTGTTGCTGGGTCTGTAGATCGTATATATGATTGTGTTGTGGTATGGTCACTCTTGGGCTTAGGAGTGGAGTGAGAGTCTGGTTCGGGGGGAGCTCTGTGCCTGTGGCTGCTGCTTCCAAGATACCATGTAGCTACATGTATGTACGCGTCCCCGTCATCGCGTGCTAGCTGAAAACTGAGACAGTGGCGATACCCGACAGGGACTTGTAGTTGTGACAGGAGTGACAAACACAAACAAAAAAGAAAAGAAAAATGTACGGAAAGTGACAGAAACGCAGGCTAACCCATAACCCACACTGACGGGGCTCTTCAAGTGGGGAAGGGAATGTTGAATATAGAAGATCTTACATATCGATTTGTGGAATAGACGCCCGGCTGCCCTTGATCGACTGACGACTGACTGCGAGTACTCCAAGCGAAGTATTCAAGCGAGAGGGCACTTTGCTGTTTCTAGCAGCTGGTGATAGGGGTTCGGATCTTTTTTTTTTGGACCAGGGTCCTGACTTTGATTTCTTGGGAGTTATTTGTTTGTTGCTGTCTGTCTTCTTTTAACTCTGCCGCGACTCTTGCACTGTTGTGGTGTAGTGAGGTGAATGAGGTCGAAACGAAACAAGACGAGCACCGGGTACCATTCATTATCCACACATTTGATTGCTTTTTCTCACCCTCCCAATCACGCGTGGGGAGAGAATAGAATACAGAAGAAAGGGCGTGGAAGCGCCTCTTGTGTGCCAGTCTGAGGTCCAGTTGTGTGGTGCCTGCCTGTAGCGGCGAGAGAGAGAGAGCAACTCACATCTCGAGTCGGGCACTCGTACATACATACATATGCCCCAAACCATACATCACTCGAGTATCTCGACATCACATACACTCACCCATCGCGGCCCCCATCTGAGATACATACAACCAGCAGTAAGCACGTTGGAAGGAGGGTTATTGTTTCCCCCCTCTCTTCCAGTTGTCAACAGGTCCAGCAGCCGCCTATAACCGTGTGATTCACTGTGGGGTGCCCACCACTTACACAGCAGCCTCCTGGGGGTTGAGTTTCGGAGGGGTTAGGGATAGGGTATATTCTGGAAGGCTTGTGACCGAGGCCTCAGGGGGAGGAAAAAAGGGAAAAAAGGAAAGAAAAATAAAGACACGACAAGGACGATTCGAATAAAGTGATTGAGAGGGGCAACTAGTACTGGGGTCTCCACACTCTGGTCAGGGAGGGGAGTTTCTCTGAATTCTATCTACTACCTCCTACAATCTCCATCACCAACATCACCGCTCCATCGCCGCCATCCAAGTGTCCGCAACCACAAATTCGGACACACTCGAACCTACCTCTGCCGCTGCCAGGTGCGGATGTTAGACCACCGAAAATCTCCACACCGATCCCAAAGCGCGACAACAACATCGCCATCCCCGGGCTGTATCTCGTTTTTTTCTACAGACCCGATACATGTCCTCCCACTCCAATGCCCCACCCCGCTCATCGGGGAGCGGGAAATCTTCCATCTTCTCGAGAAATAAGCCTCACAAGGTAGCACTCTTTTCAGGACCTTCAAAAGGAGGAGAGTCCTACCCCCCTTCAGATGCGGACAGCTCAAAGAGCTCACGAGGAAGCAAGGCTCATCATCATTCGAGATTATCTATGTCGAGCTCAAAGAGTGACACGAGAGAGAGTCATTACTTTTCCGGGGAGCTCTCACCGACCCAGACAAACGGTCTCAACTATTCTGCCGGAATAGTGACTTCAATACCCTACGACTCGGTAGCTGCTGATTTGAATAGACAACCGATACCTATGGAGCACCTACGGCCAGTCTCGAGGGGAGATGAGCAGGTAACTCCTCACGGTCTAGGGAAATTTGGCGATTTCCACCAGTACCCCCAGGTCTACCCGTCACCTGACCAACAATACTCCCACCCGTCAGGTCCTAGGCCGCCACCCAGCTCTGGATCATCGTCATCGACGGTAACACCTAATTCACATCAGCATCACTCGGGCCAGTATGTAGCCTACAACCACCAGCCTACAAGTCCATACGCGAATTCAACATTCTCCTCACGCCAACATGATGTTCCAAACCAACCTTACTTCAACTCTCTCGCCTCGAACTCATCAAGCTCTTCATACCCCCGCACCTCTTCCGACCAGACATCTGTCTACTCCTCTATCTCATCAGCAACTAGAAACTCTGTTGTATCTGTCGCCCCCAGCGTCGCAGAGTTTATGCCGTCTCCAATGAATTATAATTCCCCTGACGGGTTTGTCCTGGAGCGCCCTCGAGATGACCGGGAGGTTGAGCGGATGTTCTATGAACTAATGGTGAAGAGGGGCTATATGAATCTCCCGGAACAGGCGAAAAGACAGATGATGGCTTACCTGCCAAGTAAAAAATGGGTTATGGTTCATCAGGATAAGCTGGCAGACTTCCAGGTGGAGCAGAAGAGAAGGGCGGCGGCACAAGCGCAGGGAAGGGATCCGGACGAGGATAGCCCGGAGTGGTATGTAAAGAAGATTATGGATGGAACTATTAGTGTGAAGCAATTAGGGAGTTTGAGTGTGTCTCTTAGAACTCAGCCCATCAGGTATGCTATTTACTAAAGTATCATCATTTCCGGGAGTGAAGCTAATGGAGAGTGATAATCAAGTTGGGTTAAAGAATTTATTGAAGCTCAGGGACAAGTCGCTCTCACGACTGTCCTCCGGGGTATAAATAATCATACCGGAAAGAATAGTGCCGGATCAGATGCTATTCTCGACCGCGAGTATGACATCGTTAAATGTTTGAAGGCGCTTATGAACAACAAGTATGGTGCCGATGACGCCCTTAAACACCACCACTGCGTTTCTGCACTTACGGCATCTCTCACCTCCCCCCGAGTAACAACCCGAAAACTTGTCTCCGAAGTTTTAACTTTCTTGTGTCATTGGGATCGACCACACGGCCACACAAAGGTTCTTGCTGCACTTGATCAGTTGAAGAGTCACCAAGGCGAAAATGGCAGGTTCGACGCTTGGCTCAGGATTGTTGAGGTCACTATCGACGGACGAGGAAAGCTCGGGAGTCTTGTTGGTGCTAGTGAGGAGGTCCGGTCTGGAGGTATTGGAATGGAAAGCTTGCTCATGGAATATGCCCTTGCGACATTATTCCTAATCAATATTATCGCCTCCGGCGCCGATGATCTCCATGCTCGAATTCACATCAGAGCCCAATTCAAAGCGTGCGGGTTTGGCAGGATTGCCACAAAGATGCAGGGGTTCCAATATGATCTTATCGATAAACAGATCCAGAAATACGAGGATGACGCCGCCGTTGACTATGAGGAGCTTATGGAAAGAGATGGAGGTAGCATGGCAGATAGCGTAGAGGGTGATCCAAAGGACCTTAACGACCCAACTGCTATCGTAGAGGCAATAATGAATAAAGTCCAGGGCTCTCAAACTCAGGACTACTTCGTATCGTCGCTACAACATCTATTGCTCATGAGGGATAACAATCATGAGGACCGACTACGCATGTTTCAACTTGTAGACTCAATATTGGGCTACGTTGTCATGGACCGGCGCCTGCCGGATATGGACTTGAAAGCAAGTCTGAACTTCTCAGTTCAGGCGCTCATGGACAAGCTCCATACCGATGCGGAGGCACGACATGCGCTCGAGGAGGCGTCAGAGGCTAGACAAATCGCGGAGAGTGCGATTGCAGAGAGAGATGCCATGAAGGACCAGGTTGATATGGGTGCGGATGGACTAATCGCGAAGCTCAAACGACAATTAGACGAGCAAACCCAGGTGATTGAGATCCAGCGACGGCAAAACGAAGGACTAAAGGGGGAACTAGAGGAAATCAAACTTGCACATGCTATGCAGATGCAGAAGAGCGAACTCGAGACTAGGGAGCTGTATCTCATGCTTCGAGACTCCCAGGATAAGGCAGACGCGGCACATGCGGAGAAGGTCAAGAAGGCGAAGAAGGAGGGAAAGACTATTCCTGATGAGTTGAGTGTTGCGCAAATGAAGGGTATCATGGACCGACAGAAGTTGATGATGAGGCTTGAGACACAGCTTGAGAGGAAGAAGACTGAATTTAAACTTGAGGGTAAGGTGTGGCAGCAGGTGGCACCCAGTGATAGGTTGAGGGAACTACGAGAACGTATGGATGCGGTACAAAGGGAAGCTAAGCAATTGGAGCAAGAGCATTTTGAAGAAGCTGCAAGGCAAAGAAATGTTTCTGCGACCTTTGGAAGCGTTAGGAGAGAAAAGAGTGGATTCTCGCAGCCTGAAAGGAGGATTTCCTCGGCGCCTCAAACTTTCGCAGACAGGGATAAGATACATAAGGAAGGTGAAATGGAGGATGACATTACAGAAGAGAGTGAGGGTGATGATGAAGATGAGTTTATCGAGTATGCAACACCAAAATTGATTTCTGTAGGCAGAAGACCGAGGGCGAAGTCTCGGAAATCAGGTTACACTGGAGGAAGGCCTAAGATGTCAGCTGATCAGGCGACTGGATTGTTTGGAGAGCTTTCAAATAGAGTTCATAGGTTCGATCCTGATGCTGGGGATAGTGAGGATATTGAGGATGGAGATGAGAAATATGTCGACGCCAAGGATGGAGATTCAGATATCAATGATGGGGTTACTACTGGGCGCTCACACTCGAGCATGGAGTCTGATTCTCCGAGGACACCTGTGGATCTTGATGCTCCTACGAATGGGGAGGCTAAGTTTGATGGATCGACCCCAGGTGTAGTTATTATGCCAGGATTTACTTCGGTCGCTCCCCCTCCGCCTCCGCCGCCGCCGGGTATGCCCGGATTCCCCAATACCCCGGGTACGCCGCTGCCGGGTGTAGTTGTAATGGAAGGATTTTCTTCGACCGCCCCTCCACCACCGCCACCACCACCAGGTATGCCCGGTTTGCCTAGTATGCCTGGCTTTAGTAGTACTGCACCACCTCCACCACCTCCACCTCCGGGTATGCCTGGCTTTAGTACTAGTGCCCCCCCTCCCCCACCGCCTCCTCCAGGTATGGCTGGTTTCGGTGGTGGACCACCTCCACCACCTCCGCCAATGCCAGGGTTCGGCGGTGGTCCGCCACCACCACCGCCTCCTCCGCCCGGTTTCTCAGGCAGTGGTCCACCACCACCACCTCCTCCGCCCCCTCCTGGGTTCAGTTTCGGTGGCCCTCCACCGCCTGGAATGCCTGGGATGCCTCTCCCGCCGCCTTCGCCTATGGGTATGCTCTATGGTGCACCAGGTGGCACATTGTTTACTGGCATGAGACCTAAGAAGAAGCTGAAGCCTATGCATTGGGAGAAGTTGGATGGTGTTGAGTACACTATTTGGGCAAACCGGTTCGATAAGGATGCGATGTTTGATGAGCTGAGTAAAAAGGGTATCTTGGAAGAAATGGAGCGGCTGTTTGCATTTAAAGAAGCTAGGATGTTGAAGAGGGGGGCGGGTACTGCCGAGAAGAAGAAGGAATTTTTGGATTCCGGGATTGTTAAGGCTTTCCAGATTGCACTGTCGAAATACGCCAATATTCCTGTCGACCAGGTAGTCAAGAAGATCCTGTCTTGTGATAAGGATATGCTTGATAACTCTGCTATCATGGACTTCTTGTTGAAAGACGAACTTTGCATTATTTCCGATAACCTGTCGAAGAACTTGACACCATACAGTATTGACTGGACTGAATCAGATGCGGATAAACAGAAGCGTGAAGCAGATCCAAATGAGTTGCGAAGAGAGGACCATATCTTCTTAGAGACTGCATTTAATTTACACCATTACTGGAAAGGTAGAATAAGAGCCTTGGCACTGACAAGGACTTTGGATCCCGATTATACCGAGCTACAAGGGAAGTTGCATCAGATCGTCAAGGTTGCGGATAAGGTCCGAGGATCGAAGGCGTTCCATGGTGTTCTTAATGTAGGCTGCTCTCTAGTGGATTGCTTGGCAAGTACTGATTTATGTTTGATAGGTTATTTTGACTATGGGTAACTTCATGAACGAGGCGAACAAGCAAGCTACTGGCTTCAAGCTAGGGACGCTCTCGCGATTGGTTAACGTGAAAGATGACAAGAACCAGAGGACATTTATGGACTATATTGAAATGTCAATTCGGAACAAGTTCCCAGAGTGGCAGACATTCATGGATGATTTGTACGAATGTATTGCATTGGAGAAAGGTTTGTATTTGATTCTATTCTGATTGTGAAGGGACTGAAACTGATTATTTTGGAAAATAGCCGACGTGGACAACTTGATGCAGCAGTCTAAGAGGTTTATTGATAACATCAATAACATCCAAGCCTCTGTCGACGCTGGTAACCTTAGCGATCCGAAGAAATTCCATCCTGCGGATCGTGTCTTGCAGGTCATACTACCGATCTTGCCGGAGGCGAGGAAGAAGGCGGGGTATCTTAAGGATCATTTGGATGCCATGACAAAGACATTTAATGACCTGCTTACGTATTATGGGGAGGATCCAGCGGATGAACAATCTAGGAAGAGGTTTTTTAAGATGATTGCAGACTTTTTGAAGAATTATAAGGTATATTTATCTCCTTTTATAATTAATCGTTTTTAGGCTTCATATTAATCTATGGACAGGCCTCAAATCTTAAAAATATGGAACTCGAGGATGAAGAGAAGCGAAGGGAGAAGAGGCTTAAATTGCTCAATGCTACAACTACATCCTCAAAGGTCAATGTGGAATCTACTCCAAGCAGCTCTGGTGCTATGGAGGTGTTGTTCGAGAAGCTCAAGAAAGCCGGTCCCGCGCACAGAGAGAAGAGGGAAACCCGCCGCAAGGCACTGGCCAAGGCAGGTCGAACAGGCCGAATCGCATCAGGTACAAGTGGACGAACAGTATCAGGAACGAGTATAGCAGATCCTTCGTCATCTGGTGGAGAACAACCCACATCTCCAGACTTCCCTCTCACACCAACGTCACTCCCGACGATTGAGGCAATGGAAGAGGATGCACTTACATCAAAGACGCAAGAGATGCTTATGCGATTACGGGGGGAAAACAGCGGCGATGGAGCAAGTGGATCAGCTACAGCCCCAAGTCTTCGCGTAAGAAGAAGGAGAGGAAGTGGCGACGACTCAAGACGGGAGCGACGAAGGAGGCAAGGAAGCAATGTATCGGCGTCTGGTACAGAAGCTGCTACAGCTTTTTCCCTAGACGAATCTCAAGAGAACCCGGAGGATGCTGGAGCAAGAGCGAAGCTGGCATTGATGAATATGAGGCGGGGATCAGAGGCGGATGTAGAGGCGGATGTAGAGGATGAGGGTGGAGTTAGTGGAGGAATGCCAACACCGACAACGATTGTATCACCGCCGTCACCAGAACAAAAGAAGGCGGAACTAGCGGTGGTGGAATAGTGTGCTTTTTGGGGGTCGCGTTAGGATTTATTTTTGCTGGGGGTTATTCTTTTCTTTATCGTGCCTTCACTTTACGTGAGGGCGTAATTAATGGGTTCTCGTTCTCTTTGCGGGTATATTTCTTTTGTTCTTTGGGGGCTTTTCCTTTTTGTATATGGATTGCTTGCGTTACCTACTTGCAGGTATAGTCCAGCGTGGCTGAATATTTTTCTTTCTTTTGTCTTTTCTACTCTTGACTTGGACTTTAGTTTTGCTGGCCTCCAGCCTATATAGGTTCTGTGTTTTCTACTGTAATGACATCTTCATTGCGGACACTACCTTACCCCCTACATAAGCTGATTATTTCCTTTTGTTGGATAAGCCCGTCTTTTATTTGTTTCCTTCTTTCTTCTTTTTTCCCTTTTACTTTAGAGTTGGACTGACTAGGCCGGGTATATGGAAATCACGGACTAGACGAGCGGCTCCTTTCTTCTGTGGACTACGCTAGTTATGGCCTACTACCACAGGAGATATTAATTTCTTTATTTATTTTATTAGTTAATTTTTTTCTTTTTCCCTCTTCTTTTTTCCCCATTAGTTTATCTGATTTATAGCCTTGAATATTTCGGTGCGGTTTTGTATGTACATTTTTACGTGTACAAAAGCTTGAGTTTACTATATAGTAAATATAAGTGCGTTGTGTAAATTGTGGGCTTTGAGTAGTTTCTTGTATTTTGCTAAGATATACAGCTATGCTGATAGACAGTTATAGCCCTACGCCCCCTCTACTGTAGTGATCTACTATAGATGGCATAACCTCCCTCCCATATACCCCTGAGCGCATGGCAGCCTGGCCGTCAGCCATGACTATTGCTCCGTTGCTATTTAGAGGTCACATGCCCTGAGCGAAGAAACTTTATCAATGAAATTTCAGTATTCTATCAATTGCCCCAGTTTACCAGCTCGCTCAGCTGAGGGGCCACTACGTGACCGGAGCTGACTTCCAATACTCCACACTTACTGATATCTGGTTAGGGTTCACCGTGGGAGAGTTTGTTGCAACCGGGGCCGATTTGTCTGATGGGCCAGCGAATCAAAAGTGGATATACTTCGCACCACCTACTCTACAGGGTATGCAAACGAATCAATATATACATTACCCACACAAGTGTAGAGCTACAATAATATTTATTTACTCTTCTATAGCTTAGATTAACAAATTCATCTTAATGATACATACCAAGATATTTCCTATCACAGTATAAGAGACAATAACCTGACAGTGTATGTGATACTATCCCCAATATCTCCACTTCTACGTAGCGATACTTTATACAAAGACCCTAAATTCTTTAAGCAGATGTATTCCCTTATCGACGTGTGCCGAGACAGCTAGTTCTGCTATCGAGATCTCTCGTGATTATAGTAGAAAAACAACTATTGAGTATCAGATATTGACTACAAGACCGTCTAATCCCTGGGCCTACCGCCCCCCCTTCGATACGGTCTGATATTGCCTAGACGATACAATATATTCTTATCTTGCCTGGGTTAGGACGATTCTTAGACCGGATTGGCCCAGATAAATCCCTCCGCTGGCTATAGCAATATCTATGAACCGGCTATTCCTGACGGCAGCTTTGTCGCCTCAGTACTCCTCGGATCCCTGCATGTTCCTAAATATTATATCAGTATTGTCTTAGCCCAAGTTTCCATATCTAGAAGACGATGGAAGACGGGACACCAACATCAGTGTGCATTTTACTGCTTCAGCTCCTGCTAGACCAAGTACATATTGATAAAAGTACTTATTAATGTAATTTTCAGAGAAAAGAGAAGGAAGTATAAGGGGTGAGCCTCTTCTTATAGTGCTATAAAAGGACACCTGGTGTGATATCCACCTCGGTCCCGAAGACTCGTGAGGGAACGATGATCAATGTCCTATTGTAGCGTGCTAACTAAAAGAAGGTGATCATAATAATCAAAGAAAGAGAGTGTAATGTCCGTCGTCGGTCCCTAAGACTCGATGAGGAAATGATGACCAATTTTCTATTGGTAGATACTAGCTAAACGAAAAGAATGATCATGATCAAGAGAAGAGAGGCTCTAACTACATATATATGCCAAGAGCCACGTGACATGATCGTCCCGTGGCACCTGCTGCTAACCACAACCACTAGTATAGCCACCAGTAATTTATTCTCTTAAAGGATTTGATTCAAAAGACTGTTTTAAGAAACTGTCAACTCCTATTATCAGAAACCTGAGAATTTAATTTCTGAAGTTATCTCGAGGGGAAAATTGTTTCAGAAATTGTAATTTCCTAGTTGCAAACACCTAAGGAAGAGAGTCCTTCTCCACTTCCTTTCTCTTCTTATACATTGAAATTTAACGTAGGGACACGGGTCCCTTAAGGACTAGTGAGGTGAATCTAGTAAGAGACGTTGTTGCTGTGCGTCTTCTGTAACTAACAACCTTTGAATAACATTGATTGTGATAATGCCCCGTATAAGGCTTGGCTCCTAACAGCACTTCGACCTTCTTATGAGAGATATGACATGTATTATTAATAATGATCTAGTCTAAGAGCCTCACTTGGCTCTTATGGTACACGCCAAGACATTCTTGGAGTCACGTTCCATGACATTGATTGTGCTTAACAATTTAAATTCCCATCAACACTCGATCAAAGAAGACGCTTTTTAGAATTAAAATCTTTTCCAGGGAACCTGAGGAGAGAAAATTTCTCTCCTCTCCTTCTATTTATTCCTCCCACTAGCTTGAACCTTATCTTCACAGTCCTAAGACCTAGCTCAATCCACCTGACTAATCATCTGAACTCGACACTAACATCTTGTCCTTATCGTAAAGTTTATTCATAAACCCTATACCCTAAGTCCCTAATTTCCATGACTAATACAGAGAACCCGTCACTGAGAGAGAGTGTCTCTCCTCCGGATCCTATTTTATCTACCCCTCTAGTACAAAGTATATTTGGTGAGCCCTAAGCCCTGTGTCTTTAGCAGCTGTGCTGCTTACAAATCCACGGAACTCGTCAACTAGTGTTCGTGACGTCAATCGTTTGCTACAAAAATTGCGTTTAATAGGATCGGTAAGAATGGGCGAAAATAGGGGCAAATATCTCCCCACTCCCTTGCCACGAGATATCCAATGGCAATTTTCTGGAGTCGATTAATCCGACTGATAGACAGGAAAATATCTCCCATGGTGTAAAGAAACACCACAGACCAAAGGAACTCTAATGTTGTCTCTAAAATATCGATATTTTTGTTGATCCAGGCTTTTTCACGTTCCTGGATAGACCTCTGTAAGGCTAGATAAGAAAGAGTGGATGTAGTCGTGGGGACGAAAACGAGAAAGACATGACTCTGAGTGAGATTATCAACAGGAGTCTGTAGAATTGATATACACGGCCGGTATAATTGTGTTGAAGGTGTCAATTATACAGGTTCCGCACTATATATAAGGAGTACAGAAACTAATGGTCAGAACAACAGCACGATCTCAGAAACAAGTTGGGACTAACCGGGAATGCGATCTTCTCTAAACACGGGGTGTATGAACCGCTTCTACAAATGTAGCTGTAGACTACCTTTGGTATTAGCTCTATAATGGCAATATTAGCAATAGCACGTAAGGCTTTAGACATACCTGTATTGGTTATTGCGGGCCTCTGAAGCGAAGTTGTAGATGTTTCACGGTTGGTAGTTCTGGGGTCGGGCTGTGGTTGCGGTTTAGTGGCCCGTGGGGAAGGCTAAGGTAAGGTAGGGTAGCTTTATTTCCACATACTTTTGCGTGAGAGATAGTGCCACTACTGCAGTTGTCCAAGGACTTACCCCACAGGTGTAGTACACGTATCCGAAAACGCAAGTCTAGGCTGGGGGCATGTAACTGTCCTTGTCACGTGAAGACCACGTAATATCTTTGTCACACTAGCTAGTGATCCTCCATAAGAGGATCATCCCTCCGATGTAGGAGGAAGACAATAATATTCTTGAGTTTGTCATCTTTTGATCAAAGTTAGTAGAGAGCTAGTCTTTCCGCTGGCAGACGTGTCTTGGGGACCGCAGCCAGCCATCACAGTCCTAGTTCCTAGAAACTTACCACCGTACTCACCCCAAAGCGTATCAAACTACTTTGAGCGTAAAAATCACCCTTCAAAACACCCCTGTACCTGGGGCTTATTTAATTATTGAGGAAAACAAAAAAAGAAAAAAAATCCTGTACCTGTTTTGCAGTCAGCTTGAGATTCCATCGCCAAGATAAAATACAAACCTGAAGTCTTGGCACATACCTAATGTTTCGCCCTACAAGCGCCTCTGCCGTATGTATTATAATTTTTCTCATCTAGGTTAATAAAAGAATTACTTATATACCTATGTTTCTAGTTCTTATGGAGCTCGTCCTATAGCTCTAGCGAAGGGGGAATAACTAAAGCTGGGTGATTCTTGTGTTATTTGGATGGTTACATACATGTAGTATCTACGGTGTATGCACCTAGAAAGTCTTCCTTAGTACCACTAACAGATCCTAATAAACTCTAAAAGATCTATCCCCTACTTTTGCGCTTACAGTTTCTAGTTTATTCTTCTCTTGGGAGTTCTCTTCTGTTAAGTCCCAATACCATTTACGGGTATGCCCGTAATCCGAGTGATTAGCCATGATGCAACGCCAAAAACACCGGATACAAAGCCTCAACCCAAACCACAAACTCCAGAAACCCAATAACACATGTATCTTCGAGCCTGAGAAACGGGGTATTTCCACAACCCTACCAAGCGAGCTTAATAAAACACAACAAACTAGATCGAAAGGGGGAGGGAAAAAAAACAAAAAACCACACCCAGCCCAAAACCCAACCCCCACAACCAACCCTAGCGGAACAAAAACAACCTCAAAAAAGCCATACTATACAATCCCATCCTAAAGCTCACCCATAACTCTACCCTTCCACACCAAGAATCCCCGTCCCCATAGTTAAGACACCCTAGCTAGAAAAAGCCCGTTCCACCCAAAGACACCCTAGCTTCACCACTTAGTTTAGAAACACCCGCGTAAGTAACCTAGCGGTGTAGCTACCACGGTACCGACGTCACCTCGCAGCAATATAAAGATCCTTCTCGAAGCTTCGGTGCTTCTAGTACCAACTGTGTGCCCCTCCCTCCCTCTCCCCGCATTCTCTACAAATAGAGTAGGTGACAGCGGTAAATTTTTGCTAAATTCTTAAAATAGTCTTAGCCGTCTTGGGGGTGTGGTGCTGTCTTACACAAGCGGGGAGATGGGTATTTTTGGCTGAGGTGTGTGTGTTTTTGTGAATCGACGGGTATTAGCCACAGCTGGTGTATTATGGGAATGTGCGCTTTTGGTAATTAATGTGTGGTTCTAGGTCTGATCTATAGAGAATTGTGAAGTCTTAATCGGGTTTGATAGGTTCAGGTGGTATACGTAACGCGACTGCGGGGGGGGGGGGGTAGAGTTTGGAGAGTAGTTACACAATGGTGAATCGAAGGACGGGGGGAGGGGAGAGAATTTTCTGAAAAGCGTGTAATAAAAAGGATGTTATTTCTCCTACATCTTATTATTATTACTGCTGGGTTTTGGGTATTTTCATCTACGGTGTTTTTGTTTTTTTTGCTACTCTGGTCTGGAAATGCCCTTGCTCACATTACATCTAGGACTAATATTTTCTTTTTCCTAGGCCGGGTTGATCGCTCTTCCAGATCGATGGGCACATCCAGATCCATGGTTACAGCATATGCCGGGGCTTCCGAGGCATTTAATGATTTTTCCGGAACTTATAAGTAGTGATATTAAACTATTTTTACTTGAAAATATCGTGGTTTTTTTGTTTCACTCTTGCAAAACGGGTAATATCTCTACCACGTAAAGCAATTAAAGAGTACTGGGAACTAGGAATAAGTCTCACTTGTTTGTGCATACCTCGCTTATATGGTCTTGCGGCAGTGCGGCCGAGAACTTATTCCAAGCCTAAGCAGTTGCCTTCTACAGTAGAGCCCAGGAGTTCCCCTCAAAAAGTACATGTAAGTTAGTGAGTTTCGCTCTTGGTTTTCTGTTTTCCGAGTGATTCTTTATAGTCCGTCCGGCTCACTTCGGCAATCGATTCAGACCCCAATTCCTATAGACTATATCCGAGCCTATATCCATTGGGTTCATTTCTGCCGCCGAAGAAAAATTGTAATATTCCGTATTGGGCGTAGTCTGCCGGAACAACCGTGGGCGGGTACCTGATTCCGCAACTATTTGCGGGAGTTAGAGAACCCCGCCGGAACTTCCCCCCCGCGGCAAGTATATGAAAGTAAGATGTTTTTTTTTTTTTTTTTTTTTTTTCAAGTTGTCTCTCACATTCCTAACTCCCCGAAATTATCGTGAAGTCAACACACGCGCCAGTAGCCGAGATATCTTTTCATCGGGGGCGGAAGGAGCGGTAGTGAAATCAATTCGAATGGAGTTTCGAGACGGGATTCAGTCAAGCTAACTAACAATGCAGGACGGACCAAGTGTGGACCTCACAGAAGTCTTATTCACTCGGCGGGGGGGGGGCACTAAAAAAAAAAAAGTGGTTCCCGACGTGTACCCGGGGGGAGTTGTTGACAAGTGTCGAGAATTCTCCGCGGTAAGACCAGGCCAGTTGCGCCATCAACGTAAGCGGATAGTTAGCCGGCAACGGTCCATGCACAAACATCCGCCAGCCCGTGCCAAGGTGTCAGGGCTGAAGGTGCTGTGCATCTTATCGATAAAGATGAAGCCCCAACTCTCGAGAATGCGGGGGAGCCAGGGGCAACTCCCGCACCACAACACCCCTAGGGACTAAGCCAGGTTGGGCAGACCCGATGTATCCCCGGCAGCTCATGCCATACTAGCGCGTGGAGTGGGCTCCGTCAATTGAGGGGTCTTTCTAGTGACAATGTGAGGAGGGTCTCTCTGTAGCACGGTGGGGCGGCCTTTCGCTGAGGGGTATAGGGGCTATAGCTAGTGTTTGAATAGAATAGTATAGAAACATCCTGTATAGTATTTAAGGGAGCAAAAGTCTGAACTTCTAAGAAATCATCATACGTTCTCATCTCATCTCATCTCATCTGAATCGTCGATTCTCAATCACTCCTATCCTATTCTTCCAGACTTTGCCGACTCTAAACTACCTGCCGGTCGTTCCCCGTTTTTTTTGTTCCCGGTATGTATGCAACTGCTTCTGGCTGTTTGTGCCAAATCTACAATATAGCCGAAGTGTCTCCCCGCTCCTTTATATACCTGCTCATCACTGACAATTTCCTTCTTCATTCTTCAGATACAATCAAGTTACATAGTCATCTCTTCTCACATTCATCATGGTATTTTCTACTTCTCTGCGCTCTTCGTCTTCCCTGTTGAGGCGGCAATTCCTTCGTCCATCAGTCGTACCCACGGCCGCTGCTAGAAAAACAGCCTTTGGCGCTATTTCTGGAGCCCGCACGCTAACAGCAACTTTCAATCCTCAGGTTAAAGTTCTTGCTGTTCTTTACGACGTAAGTGGCTCTTTCAATTGTTTACTTACTGTGGCTCAGTGGCTGAACATTATGATCTGCAGGGTGGTCAACACGCCAAGGATGTCCCCGAACTCCTTGGAGCTAGCGAGAACGAGCTCGGTTTGAGGAAATGGCTCGAGGATCAGGGCCATACCCTCATCACCACTTCCGACAAGGAGGGTGCTAACTCTACCTTCGATCGTGAATTGGTTGATGCTGAGATCATCATTACCACTCCGTATGTTGCCATTGTGTTTGATAGCAGGGTCACGAAGTATGGTTGCTAATTGGCTCTTGTGGCTGCAGTTTCCATCCTGGGTACTTGACTGCCGAACGTCTTGCCAAGGCCAAGAACCTCAAGCTTGCTGTTACCGCTGGTATCGGATCTGACCATGTTGACCTTAACGTCGCAAACAAGACCAATGGCGGTATCACTGTCGCTGAGGTTACCGGATCAAATGTTGTCTCTGTTGCTGAGCGTGAGTTTGCTCCATTGTGCTTTCGGTAGAGCGATTACTGAGATTTTCTAGACGTCGTTATGACCATCCTTGCCCTTGTCCGCAACTTTGTCCCTGCCCATGAGCAGATTCAGGCTGGCGAGTGGGATGTTGCTGCTGTCGCTAAGGATGAGTACGATCTTGAGGACAAGGTTGTTGGAACTGTCGGTGTTGGCAGAATCGGAGAGCGTGTCTTGAGACGTCTTCAAGGGTTTGAATGCAAGGAGCTCTTGTACTACGATTACCAGGTTTGCAATAACCCTCCAGTAAAGTAGTCACACCCAGCTAACCCAATTGAATAGCCTCTGAGTGCCGAGCTTGAGAAGGCTCTCAACTGCCGCCGTGTCAACACTCTTGAGGAGCTTGTCTCTCAGTGCGACGTTGTCACCATCAATTGCCCTCTCCACGAGTCTACCAAGGGTCTCTTCAACAAGGACCTCATTTCAAAGATGAAGAAAGGCTCATGGCTCGTCAACACCGCTCGTGGTGCCATCGTTGTCAAGGAGGATGTCGCCGACGCTCTCAAGAGCGGGCACCTCCGCGGATATGGTGGTGACGTTTGGTTCCCGCAGCCCGCTCCTAAGGACCACCCTCTGCGCTACGCCAAGAACCCCTTCGGTGGTGGAAACGCCATGGTCCCCCACATGTCTGGTACCTCGATCGATGCCCAGAAGAGGTATGCCTTGGGCACCAAGAACATCATCCAGAGCTACCTCTCTGGAAAGCACGATTACCGCCCCGAGGACTTGATTGTCATTGGCGGTGACTATGCCACCAAGGCCTATGGCCAGAGAGATGTCAAGAAATAGATTATCTTTTCAGGTTAGCAGCTTGAAGGAGGATGGGAATACATGTGCATCTACTTTCTTTGTTCCTTTTGTTTCGCTAAAGTTAAAGCCGGTGTTTTCCTCTTTTGTTTCTTTCTGCTGTGATGGGATTGGGGTCTTGGGTGTTTGCTGTATATTAAGCATTGGGTTATCAAATTGAGACAGGTTTTGAAAGTCACTGAATCATGAATGATCACTCGAGTAGTGTTTATTTGACTTGTGAAATTCCAATGTGGGTAGGCTACTAATCTCTAGGAAACGTTACAAGAACTTGACGGCTCGGTAGTAGATGAGTTATAAACGGATGTCTTCGGGATCTTATCCGAACCGACTTTACTTAGTTGAGGTCAAACACGCCGAAACAGTACCCTAGGAACCGAAAGTGCACATTACGGTCATCAGCTAAGCCCCTACCTAATTATGACCTGAATAGGACGACCCTAACCCTGAGAAGCCTGACAGGACAACGAATGAATGAATTAATCATAAGATGACAGGACAAAAAATCTATATAAGAGAGAGAGGAATTGCCAGGCTGAGCTGAGCACTGTGCAGTCATAAGGCAACTATGCTGAGTGTTTCAAAGTAGACTAAATAAAGTCAGTATAGGAAGTTCTATGTTCGAGTGGTATGGAGACTCCCCATTGCTCCGTACGTGTTCAATTATTTCATAATTATACGCGCGTCCATATTTAGTGTATTCATCTCTGGTCTATCTAATTCTTTTGGGCTCTCTTATACTTAAACCCGCGATTATCAACAGTTCAGGATCTAGCTATAGTTTTCATGTCTTCCTTTTCGCCATTCACGGGTTATCACTCGGGGGGTACTATACAGCCCGTGATCCTACCCTATCATCTACTATAGTGCGCACTGCTTCTCGAGATTCATCCTACACTCAGTGATAGGTGTTCACCCACTTCAATCGCTACCTTCTAACCCATTTTACAAAACCCTAGACTGAGTATATCCACCCAACTCGCTCATCACTTCCATCACCAATCCTCACCAACAGCTCCTCCATCTGCAATTCTCTCATAAAAAAAAAAAAACATTCCTTTCTACTCACACAATGTCTACCACCAATACACCATACCACAACCCAGACCCCCCAGACCCCCCAGACCCTCCAGACCCGACTGCTCTCGGCCTCTCAAACGCCCGTTCCCCAGCCCTACAAACCATCCTCCTCAACGAAGACATCCCAACCTTCCTAAAGCTCTTCAACCTACCTATCCCACCCACACTACCCACACGGATCGATATCCCACGAGGCACAGCTTTTCCATGCTGGATTTTACACGTCCTGCGTACGCCGCACGAGGCATTACCACCCGGAGCCCGACCCTGGGACGTACGAATACCACCCCGTCAGCTGTACAACAACCCGCTAGCAGCGCGAGAATTCCCGCACGCGATCTGGTCTACCATAATCAGACCCCACGGAACCTACCCAGGAACCGTCGACCGCATCGATAGGTTTCTATCCCGCGTGAAGCTCACGGGAAGCCTGCTGTACCGCGGGACGTCGCGCTGGGAGGCAAGGATGGCGTTGGCTGGGTTTGTGCCGGCTCCTGTGGAGTGCACGGATCTGGGAGAGGGGATGTACACTAGTTGGGATCCGCAGTTGGCGTTGGCGTATGCGGGGGACGAGGGCGTGGTGTGGGTGTTTAGTCCCGATTGGACGGGGTTGGATATGACGGTGTTGGATGGGGTGGAGTGGGAGATGATTGCGGGTGGCACGGCGAATGTGGTTGATGCGGTGGCGGATGTGGTGGTGGGGGCTGTTAGTGATGATAGAGGCCCCGCGGGCATGCAGGGGTGTGTGGAGGGGAAGGTTAAGGTCCAGAAGGTGGAAGGTGGTGCGGAGTGGGTTTGTTGGAGGTCGGAGAGGGCGTGGGGGGTTTTGGCCAAGGGGTTGGTGGCTATGGTGTTTTTGGATAGGGAGTGTGTGGAGATGGAGGGGTTTGTGTAGTTGATTTGGGTGGTGGTGGGTGGGTGGCTATGAGGGGTTTTTTTTAATTTCTAGTTCTTAATTCTGGGATTAGTGATGCTTTACTGTCTTGTTGTTAATTAGAGCTTTCTTTGGTACGTATTGAACAATTGAGAGTACTCCTAGCAGAGTGAGATGCTATGACTGAAGGTTATTACCAAATGGGAAGTAGACTCACAAGGTCTCACTCGTATGTACCGTTCTTTTGAAGTGAATAAATGAATTAATCATAAATACTTAGAGCCGTCTCTTTGAAGTTGATTGAACAAACGAACGGATTAATTCATTAACCATGATACATTAAGACTAAATATAGAGGCATATAGCGAGAAACCCGTAAAATCCGAAACGCAAAATTACCAAGTAATACGTTCCTAATTTTGACATCCCCCCGTCCCAGATGAAAACAGTTATATCCAATTCAGTTCTCATAATCAGAACCCCATGTCTATGTAAAGAAAACTAAACCCTAAGCTATATACGATGTATCAAAGATATTCATAGCGCTTTCCCATAGCACCGCAGAACAGAAAGTAAAACTCCTCCCCCCACTCTTAATCCTTCTGATAACTCTTTATTGATAAGAGCGAAATTTCTGGAAACTACCTGTGCAATATAGTGTAGGTGGTGCGCGGGTACCTGCGCAGCTAATGAAGCGCTGCATGCCAAAACAGATGAAGTCTTCTGGCATCGCCGAAGATTTAAATGTTCTGCTTAATATGGCGCGAGAATTCCAGCGGAGGGTGTAGGTGAACCGGGAATGAGGCAAAACAGTTAGATGTATAGTGGTGCGGGGTGGGGGCTCCTCATTGGATGGTGATGGGTGGGTGTACGTAGTGGTGAACTCTCACGCTGAGAATCTTCTCGTACTACCTTTGGATTCTAATCCTACTATGAGAGAGAGAGGGGGGAGGGGGGATTTCTGTACTTTATAGAGGGTAGCTTTATTTTTATCTTGGGAATTGATTCTACATGGTCTTTAATAAATTGAAATTTGTTTTTTATGGTCGGCCTAATTTTGGAGGGGAGTGGCGCGCTAATGTCACTGGACCACCAACAAAACAAGGAACAAAAAACGGAAAATTCAAAAACTAAACCCTACTCTCTAAGTAAATTGATTGATACGTAATAATCACTCTGAGGTGTTGGGTGGAATATGGATTACCCATTACATAAGTATAGTGTAGTAGGCGTAAGTGGGTTTGATTGGTTCTATGCCACAGAAGACGTACTCGGGTTATTAAGGGATATAAGTGGGTTAGTATACGAGGAAGATATAATTCATTTAATCTACAAGGGTATATATAGTCTTACTGCGTAAGTATATATACCCTGATAGAGTATTTATTCTTGTAGGTGGTTCTAAGTGCTAATTAAAATGTCGAATCCAAGGAAATATAGACGTATTTTGCCATCTACCTTTTATATTGTCGTCCTCAAATATATAACTATTTTCTATAAGGGTATACTGATAGAGCAATACCTTTATTTTTGCTGTGGTTTTAAATAGTTTATAGGTACCGACTTTGAGAGGTTTATAGTTGCTGCTTTGATTGGGGATTGGGGTTAATTGCGTTTCATGGGGGAGCTTTGGGTATAGTTAGGATTATAAAAGGGTTTACAGTATATATAAAACTCTGAGTATGCTGTATTTAGCTCAGTATTATAGTTCCTCATCTTATCGCTTTAGAATAATTATCTTAAATCAATACACTTCAAAAGGAAAGGTTTATATATACAAATCCACCGAGACCCACCAAGCGTACAATTATAGAGCACAGGAGATATATATGTATAGGGTAGACGGCCTCGCGCACAACCGTCCGCCGTACATGTAAATAGAAAACAGATTTTAAGACCCTTAGCCCAAGTCTAACTCCACCTATTACTTATAGGTGAGGAAGAAAGGACATCCATTCGACATCCTGGTAAATGCCGATAGGCGCTGATCTTAGGCCGAGGAAAGGCTCAACAATCAGGTAAATACGGCAGACAGTATAAATGAAAACGGCAGTAAGCCAAATAAAACTCAGAGCAATTGAGGGATTTTGAAAGCTAAAGGTGGGGTGGCTGCCAGAAAAAATGAGCCCCGAAGGGATCATTGCGACTATACAGACCCTCCAAAGTAGTCGTTCCACGGGAGTCGGGAAGCTAAAGTTCCATGCAAGGAAATGTATCCCACAATAAACTATGAATAGCCCGTACCCGCAAAGAACGTCAATGATACAACCCGGGCCATAATATACCCAGTTATTGCCAACCCTACGCTCAGTGTGCAGCTTGGTTGTACTGATAGATTTTCCGTCTGCGATAGAAATTTGTATAGGGACCATCACATCGAGGGGCTTGTGCCACCAGAAAGCATAAGTGATTATTGCGCAGAAAATGTAGCCCACAGTCGCAAGCTCTAATGTTGTTATAGGGAGTCCCTGTATAGCTCTGGCTATGCACTGCAGGGCCAGCCAGAAAGCTTGAAGACATGCAACTGCTTTCCCTAAGCCATCCGCTTTACTCTTATCACAGAGAGACCTCTCACTAATATCAGGAAGCTGAAGCGCCCCTTCTTCGATTAACAATGTAATTTGATCCATCGTCACTGGAAAGAGCTGCGATAAACCACCACTCGCACCCAATTTGTCGCCCACATCCACTACAAAGCCGCCCATGTTTGCATAAAATGAGTGGGTTATAGTCCATGATTTAGGACAGCAATCGTAAGCATGTATCTTTTTTGTAGCGACGCGTGCATCTTTCCAGCTAGTGATCGCGAACCATGCCAGGAGTTCGGGGGCCAGTATCCCGATAACCATCCACTTAAACTTCCGTAGCAGATGATCGATCTCGCGCTCGTTTTGGGCAGGGAGATTCAAATGAAGTGAAGCCCAGACACAGATAAAAAGTGTGGAAATGCAGCTCCAGATAATGTCTGTAGTGCTTCGCAGATTGGGTTTCGAGTACCATCCTGATTTCTGCTCAGGTTCGGTGGTAGGAGAGCTGGCTGAGGTAATTCCAAGGAAGGAAACGAAGGCTAGTAGTGTAAATATATAATGCATCGTTCGGGTTTGCACCTATTAAAGCAGGTTTGGGAGTTATGGGTGATGTTGTGGTGACCCACCAAAAAAATATCACGTGTCAACTTCTTGGCACGGAAGCAACGAGTATCTACTTGAGACATCAAGCACACCCTCCCAATAGGCAGCCTAGCTGAAGATGTCTTTACAGTTAGCATAGGGTATGGCTACCCTATAAATAGACCACCTCAAAGACTATATACCAAGGAAACTGCGAGTAGGGTCGTAACCTTATATACCGCCAGCGTGGTTGGCGAGATGCCTCGGGGCTACCCATAGGCCACGCTATTACGGTATGATGCCATAGTAATATAGCCATGTCTAATCCTAAGTCCCCATAGGCCAACACCTAAATACTAATGACGGGGGGTAGTACTATGAAGAAAACGGAAGAGTATTGAGCATTGAGGAACGGGTAAATCAAGTAGAGCGACGGCTTACCGAAACTACTAAAACAATAAGGCTAGGGCAATTAGTTACTTTGGGACTTCGGGAAATTTGCTAGAAACCATGATAGCCTTGATATATAACCAAGCCTGCGAGAATGGATAAGGATACACGCTCCATACATACAAACAATGTGTATAATTTCATGAATATGTAGTAGACAGGTACGAAACTTCTAAAGAATAAAGCCAAAATATCTGTATTCGGGGGTATAGGTTAATCCCAGTACAAATATACTAAACCAAACCCTATCTAAACAGCCACAAGGCAAGCATATAACAGTATTATAGACACTAATCAAACTTTATTATCGTTTATAATGTGCTTAGTAAAGGCAAAGCACTTGTGGTTCCGTCCTAGGGGACTCACCGGCAGAGTGAGATGCTGTGACCGGGATCCATTAGAAATTTCAACGGTAACCCAGAAGCGTGTTTCAGGAGGACTCAAGATAAGTATGATATTTTATTAGGCCAGTATTAGCGCGATAGTATCGTTAAGAAGACTAAATATACTTAATGAATTTAATAAATAGTGCATAGACTCGCGGTGTATGCCTTAGCCGGCAGGCTCAATGTATTTATACTCATAGTGTCTCACTCGTGCTAAAGTAGCCAACACCCTAAATAAGTAAAGCCTACAAATTACAAGAATTTAGTAGGCTAGTCTACGAGGATTAGTAAACGAACAAGAAAAGACTAACCAAAATCGTAATACATTATAGTGCACAACTAAACTGTTAATATTATATAGGAATTGAGATCTGTAGTATAGCAGGGGGGAAGTTGGGTCAAATTATAGAGTAGTAAAATTCACCTCTATTATTTTAGTAGACGGCCTTCTATAGGTCGATAACCTGGACGTTATATAGTCGCATTAAGAAAGTCATGCCACCCTATATGGTAAGGGGCTACGAGCTGTGTGATTGAACACTACTAGCATAATTTCTAGAGGTCATACAAACAGGTATATAAAATCTAGTGCGTGTATTGATTGCCCTTCTACAGGCTACTAGGTTGCCAAGGCTATATTAATATGACTACATATAAACCTAGGTTCCTAGATTGGTAAATCTAGAGTCGGATTTGTAGTATTGTACTACATTAGGGCTGAAATTCGTATATTTTGTTAGAGTAATAATATAAATGACTCCAGAGTTGCGTAACTATAATATATTTATGCTAAACTACTATACAAGGCACGCGTATACAAATCCCCACCAGGAACATTCCATTTAAACCCCAAACTCCTAATAAAATACAAAAAACAGTTCCCTCAGCCACACTTCGTCTCAGAGCCCACATTACAAATGAGGCAGAAAACTCATCCACTTAGCCTCCTGATAAATCCCAGCAGGCGCCGACCTCAAACCCATGAACGGCTCAACAATCAAATAGATACGAAAGACCCCATAACAGAAGATACAAACAATCATAACCAACCCCTTTACAATAATAACAGTAGGATTCGAAGAATCAACGCTCCCAAAAATAGGATGTCCAACAGAAAAGATAATCCCCGAGGAAGTTATCACAACGGTCGATATCCTCCAAAGCAGCTGCTCGACCCGGGTCGGAAAATTAAAGTTCCACGCAAGGGTATGAATCATACCGAACCCAATCAGCACTCCAACGCCGCATATCAGATCAGTGAGAGCAGCGGGGCTAGAGTACGGATCACGATAAGGATCATCCGAGACTCTAGGCTTGGAGCGCCGGAGCTTACTGAGGGTAGGAGACTTGATATCCGCAATCGGAATCACCGAGGGGACCATGACGTCCAGGGGTTTATGCCACCAGAAAGCGTAAGTAATAACAGCGCAGAAGACGTATCCCATAGTTGCAATCTCTAGCGTTGTTATTGGGAGCTCCTGTACAGCCCTTATCATGCACTGGAGGGCCAACCAGCTAGCTTGAAGACAGGCAATTGATTTCCCTAAACTGTCTGATTTACTCTTATCCCAGAGCGCCTCCTTGCGAATATCCGGAATCTTAATAACGCCTTCTTCAAACAATAATAAAATATCATTCATAACGACCGGAGTGTACTGTTGTTGTAGTGGTGGAGGATAGTCTGTGTTCTTCTCATCCTCGCTACCTTCCTGAGAGCCGGTTCTGTCACTCACGTCAATGACGAAGCCACCCATGTTTGCGTAGAACGAGTGCGTCATGGTCCATGATCTAGGACAGCAGTCGAGAGCTTGTAGCTTCTTTGTGTATGTGCGTGCGTTGACCCATTGCGCGATCGCGATCCAGGTGAGGTATTCCGGCGCTAGAATGCCGATTACCATGACTGTCAGTTTGTACCGTAGCATACTGGTCTTGCCTTCGCCGGGGACGTTGAGGTGGAGAGAGGCCCAGACGCAGATGAACAAGGTAGTGAGGCAGCTCCACAGGATGTCGGATGTGCTTCGGACGCTGGGCCTCGAGTACCATCCGAATTTATCATCAGGGTCAGTTATGGGGACTTGCGCGAAGGTACTCCCGATGAAGGCAAAAACTGATAATATGAGAATATAATACATCGTTCGAGGAGGGAGGGGGGGTATCTTTGGAATTATAGTATTATTAGTGATAACCACGAATACTTCGTGGTGGCTTTGATGTTACTTATATCTCCCCCCTTTCATCTGCAACTATAAGACCACAAACAGCGATAATTGCTGGCTATGCAGTATCCAGGTTTGTTTACTCACTCA
Source organism: Verpa conica (assembly GCA_033030425.1). Taxonomy (NCBI): domain Eukaryota; kingdom Fungi; phylum Ascomycota; class Pezizomycetes; order Pezizales; family Morchellaceae; genus Verpa; species Verpa conica. Next base: position 1,708,273 of record JAUFSD010000004.1, read on the forward strand.
ACAGCATCTTCGAGCTAAGGCCATGTCCGTAAGGTACATGTAGCCCTGACTGATCCCAGGTAGGAACCTCTAAACAAAACATTAGTAACGTGTTCTGAGACGAGCATCTTCTGCATATACCACACAAAGGATTTATATTCGTGGCAGTACCCGAAAGTAGACGTCTCAGGGGGGCACCTAGTCGTTTAAGATGCACTCACTAACGGAAAAAACCAATTACTTACTACATACCCGAGTATACCCCTGCCACGTCAATCTACAGTTTCAATTCAAGCTATCAACCCACCACACCCCCACTTGTGATTCGATAAACCTCCCTAACCCTTATCCAGCAGAAAGTAGGACTGTTTTGGATGTTTTTTTCCCTCCTGTATGCTTGTATGTACTGGGCTACAAGCAAAGAAAAGGAATCTTTAGAAACCATCTACTTGTTTCATCATAGCTTCTTTGATCCCATCCCATGGGAAGTTGCTCCGCAAGTTATGATGAGGGTTATTGGGAACATACTCGCTTATGGAACCCCACGTGTTCGTACATACCAAGCCCTTTTTAGACTCAGCCTAAACTACCTACTGAGGCGGAAGAGGGCCGTCAATTGCCAGTCGCTATCTATCAAACTATCAAACTATCAAACCTACTTAGGGCATCACGTTAAGGGTTATTTTTTTCTTGGGGGGTTAGGTTTATCAAGGTTAGGGTTATTATCTACTTACGCTATAATTAGGTTTTCAATACTAAGGACATCTTATTATACTAAGTCCCTTGTGGCGGTGGCTAGCAAAGAGTGGTAACCATCATAGATAGGGCCAACTTTACTGGCGCGTGAGACAAACACACAAATCCCGTAGTCTGTATACCAGTATACACATATACACGTAGTGCTGAGAAGTGCAGACGAAATCCTTGGTACAGGGGGTGTACTCTCCAGAACAATATCAGCGATTGTGCCAAGAATAATGAATCAGATTAAGTACCGTGGATGGTAAGTACATGGTGTATATTGTAATAATATTCAACCCAACATACATAAAGGCACTAACCAGCCAATACTAGTTCAACCCATAAGTCATCAGTCATATATACCCCACCTACCAAACCTACATGGATACAAGAGAAAAAGAAAAAAAGGAAAAAAGTGTATGAAGAGTGGCTTCATCATGGATATCCAATCTTCATACCACCATATAAAAGGAACCCAAAGTAAAGAAAAACCTAATCACACCAAAACCTAATATAGCCGTGATCTACTTCGCCCTGATGATCTCCCTACTCAACAATCCTCTCAGCTCTTCGCTAATGGCTGGCCCATCCTTCTCTACTGCTTTCCCTTTATTAACTGCCGCTCCGCTTGTTCCGGCACTCGACCCCTCTCCTGCATCATTTGCCCCAGAGCTGGTCCTTCTCCTCTTCATCACACCGGCTATCCCAGCCGGAGATGGGAAGCTCTCCTTCTTGTCAACAGCTTCAATCGTGCGCTGGAATTTATAGAACAGGCTTTCTGCGCGAATGCGGGTGCTGGGGAGGTCGATGGTGGTACTGAGTTCGTTAATGTATTTCAGGACCTCGTCAAAGTACTTCAAGTCTATAGTCACGATTAGTCCCGCATCTCGCAGGAAGAAGAGGGTAAACTCACGTTCCATAATAACCTCCCTATGCCGCTCCAGTATTGCTAACGCAATAAATAGGTGGAACTGGCTACTCAAAAAGTTTGTCCAAAGTGTTTCCCAAAGTCTCAACACATCGTCCCAGTTGAACTCTCGTTTATACCACACCAGCAACATCCTAAAGAAGAAGAAAAAGTTTGTTGAGTCCGCGCTCTGTAGATGTGCATACAACTTCGGATCCATGAGTTGCACCAGATGGTCTAGTGTTACTAACTGCGCCCTCATTCCGCTTTGGTCACGAAGGAAGTTTCGTTCAGTCCGCTCCATGAAGCCCACAAATGCCCAGAAGGCTGCGGCGTCATCCTGGAGAACGGCATAGATGGGGGCTAGAAGGTCTGACATGCCTTGGACATACCCAAGGGTGGTATTGTATTCGTTATAGGTTAGGAGCATATCTTTCATCTGCTCCATGTGGACATTTGTGCCAACTTCTGCGAATGGAGATTCAGGCTCAGGATGGGGGATATCCTCGCCAGCAAAAATAGGAACATTGCGGTCAGTGCGGTGCACATCCTTTTCTATTGTTGTGACGGCGAGGGCTGGATTAGTTAAAATGTGCAGGTAGAGGGGGGGAAACAGGCATACCAATACGGTTCTTTTGATCCCGCCAATATTCGTCTCCATTTCTTCTCTCGATGTCATCCCACCATTTACCTTTGAGTCGCACATACTCGTCTCTCTTACTATTCATGATTGCAACCCTCTCATCCTTTGTGCTATTCCACGGGTAAACATCTAACAGCCACAACCAAATCTCCTTTCTTGCAGCCCCAGGCTCTATCCCACCATGAAAGATCCTCTCTTTAACCTCATTCTCAGTCACCATCAATCGCCCTGTATCTTTATGAAGCCATTTGTTCCACTCCGCTAAGCTCACCGGCTTCCTCTTATCCGAATCCAACTTCATATTCCCCGCCTCAATATCTAGAATTTCAAACTCTCCTACCGCAGAATTCTCAAGCTCCATAACATCCTTACTCGTCCACACTACCCGATTCTGCTCGCGCTCGCTCTGCTCAGCTATCCCCATGGCCCACCGCGCCAAGTACAACCTCGCAGAATCAAACTCATCCTGCAAATTTACCACATCCGGATTCTTCAACAACCTCTTCATTTGCGGCGGCACCGCATTAGAGTCCAAAATATCTTCAGCAGTCCTCCTAGTAAACCTCGTCACCCTCGTCAACTTCTCCAGCAAGCTCCACCTCGCCTCCTTCCACACCTTGGTGATCGGGTCCATCCCCGCCCCACCACTCCCCGACCCCTCCCCAGACCTTGCCACCCCAATCGTAACCGGCTTATTAATAAACGAGGTCAAGTCCTCCTTACTCGGATCCACCAAATACACACTCGGCTCCACCTGACTCTTTTCAACCCTCACAAACATTCTCAACCACCTAAGCACCTCATCCCCACCCCAAAACATCCCACCATCCTCACCAAATGGATCAAAGCTCGCCTTTGTCCGTTTCTTCGACTGAGCAATAGTAGACGCACACTCGCTGTCATGGAAAAACAACGCCGGAAACGAATCCCCATTCCTAGTATTAATAACCAAACTACCCCACCACCACCCGAGATTCGGCGGCCTAATCAGCAGCGAGTATATCTGCGACACCGGCACTGCAAACGCATAGTTCCCGATCGAGGACGCCCCGGGCGCATACAACGTTGTTGGCGGCGGCGGCACCAAGTATGATTGCTTAGGCGGGTTCTCGCCACCAATCAGGTCCACCTTCACATATGTATCGTAGGCATCACCGAGGGCGCTCTCGGGCAGCCAGGCGAGTAGCAGTGAGCTCGATGGGCTCGGGGGAGCTACATACCCTGAGCTCAGTGACGGGGGGGGTTTCTGTTGGACGAGGGCTATGAACCCGGAGATGTTGTCTCGTTGAGAGGGGGTGGGGTGTACATACACCTATTGGTCAGGATCAGCACATCTCATCTTAAAGCTTTAGTTTGTGCTCGCTAACTCCACCCCCTCCCTGCTTCATTCCCAGCTAACTATAAGAGGGGTCTCTCTCTCTCGGTGGTGAAACTTACCTTCGACTTTGAATATAGTAGCTTAACACCCCTGCCGGTACTTGTGTGGGTGATTGTACTGTACTCTTCCTCATCATCGTCATTATCGCTCAAGTCGTAGTAGCTCGCAGTCGGACTTGCGGGCGGCGTAAATTTCTTTGGGTCAGGCATCTTCTTTGAACTCATTTCTACGGTAGATGTAGAGTATTCCAAAAAAAAAAAAAGCCGGAAGAATGAGTGAGTAGAAAAAGAGGAAGCTGTCGTCCCAGATGTCGTTGATGGTGGGTGGCGGGGCAGATCATCACGCTCTCGATGACGACGCGCGTGAGCCACTTGAGGTGCACGTGCCAAGTGGCTGCTTTTTCTTGCTTGTGTGACGATAAATACGTTGCCTGCTGCATAGGGTAGGTACATATAGGTACGCAGAGGGGACGTAATAGTATTACGAGTATCCGTCGTCTGCCTTGGATAGTAAGGCTTACGGATGGATGCCATGTACTCTGCTTACGCATTTCTATATATCTATGTAGCCCACAGCTGCTTTATTTGCAAAAAAGAAAAGTAGATACACGCACGTCCATATTATTAGAACTACCGTATCCCCCCCTCTCTTTAGGCCATCAAAGAAATGAGGAGAAACAAAATCAATAGAGAAAATAGAAACAAAAAGGGAATAAAAAATCCCCCCCACGAAAGAATTCATAAAAATATTCCATCAACTCAGCCCCTTTGGGAAATACATACTTTTTCCATCAATCCACACTCATAACCATCATAGCATATTTGAACAAAAAAAAACCCATCAATATGTAGAATCGAATCAAGAAGTAGGATCTAGACTTGAAGATTTGTATATACCCACACTCAGCTCCAACTCCCCCATTCGCCACGGAAGAAAACAAAAACACAAAATAAGGGACAAAATAATTCTATCGCAAACCTACAACCCCATCAAAAGAGAGAGAAAAACACTAATACCCACCTCCCCTCTGCTGCCTCAACATCCCCGGACCACTCGGCAGCCCAACACGGCCTCCACTCCCGCTCCCACTGCCTCCACCAGGTCGCCTCAAATTACCCCCTGAGGATGACCCCCCACTCCCACCACCATAATATCCCGGCACCCCCGGCGCCCCGTCAAAGCCATCGCTATAGCCACCATCATCCCAGGGCATCCCCGCACTCACAAACGGCCTCCCCCCCTGCTGCGGCGGAGGTCCACCCCTCTGCGGCGCATACCCAGCTGGCGAGCGAGTCCTCGGTGGAGCCCCCCCGCCAAAATGCTGCTCACCAGGCATCTGCACACTCATCGGCGGCATCTGCTGCACCTTCTGCTGACCCATATTCGCCGGCGGTGGCGACGCCGTTCTCCCACCCCACAAACGCTCCTTAATCCTCTGCTGAGCAGTCGTCAACGCCTTCCCCGCACCCCCTTCCTGCTGGCCCTGCTGCGGCGGCGCACCCCCTTCATCCGGAAACAGATTCGGTCTCTGCTGGTTCTGAGACCCGAATCTCGGCTGCTTCCCGGCACCCTGGAACTGCTGTCCTTGCTGCCCGGGGTTATCCCAGATATCGGACAACGACGCGTTCACGTTCTGGCCGCGGCCCCGGCCGGCAGGAATGTTGTTTGGGTTACCGTATGTCCCGCGGAGGGATTGCACTGGTGGGGGACCCCCGCCGAGCCAGTCGGGGATGGGACGGCCGTTCTCCGTGTAGTATGTCCTGAGGCATCTAGAGATATGGGAGTCGTCTTCTGTGTCGCCGTCGAGCTCGGATTCACCACGGATAGACTGGTAGCGAGATTTAGTTGCTGTAAGGATGTTTGAGAAGTAGGACATCGTGGAGGGGGGGAGTGAGTTGTGATGTTGTCGTGGGTGGTGTTGTAGAGGAAGGTAGAGGTAGAGAGTTTCAGTTGGTATTTGTATTTCTCTTTTCCCCCCCTAGCTTCCCTCTCTCTTTGAGCCTCAGTCTTTTTTTTTTCTATGAAGCCCCCCTTTGTCGCAGCTTGAGAAACACCCGTTGTTACAATTACCACCCTCGCGTCGTAAGCCCCACACAATCGAGAAGAGTATGTTCCTTTCACTCTTTAGAAGGGGAGGGAGGGTGAGAGGAGCTATGTAGTGCAGCAGAGGCAAAAAAAAAAAGTACAACACAAAAGATGGGGGTGTGGCCTCATACAACCAGCTGTTTACTTCTGGCTAAAGGCATCACGTGATTGGCTGGCGAGGCGAAGGAGGGAAGGTTATGCATAAGCAGCATTAAAAGCCCCCTGTGACAGCGCAGCCAGGGGAGCTGGGAAGCATGGACGGTCAATTGTGCGTGTCGATTGGCTGGAAGGGCGGCAGAGCTTGATCAGTAATCGTGGCAGGGGGAGGGAAGTCTTAGATAAGAATCACGACTTGTCACTCTGTGTTTGTGTTTATAAGAGGGAACCTACATACATTCTCTCACTGTGTCTACAAGTATTTATATACATTGCTTACACTTCCAGTTCTTTCGGTCCGCCCGGCACAAATAGAGGGGTCAGACGTCCACCATCCACTCTCCAGTCTAGTACACAGCTGTTTACTCCAACCACCATCTGAATCTTCTCACCTAACGTAAACTTCGCAGCTGTCAGTATTTCAGTATATCACATGCTATTTCTCTCCTGTATTTGACTCTTTCACCCAACCCATTCTTAATGCCACGTTGGCACCTTCTTTACCACACACAAAGTCACTGGAAAACTCGAATGCAGCCATAAGGGTCATCACTCAGCAGAATGTCACAGCTAGATCTCACCCTGGGAATCTAATCTATGCAGAACTCCAGTAATTACACCATTCTACCACTGGACCGTGACGTTCGATCCATTACGATACACTCATCAAACCCGTTAGACATTCGTTCGATATAATAATCCGTAGTTCACCCTCGGAAGAATTTATTGGGGGGAGAGGGTCCCTTGGTTGATCTGAGATATTGAGCTGGACTTATAAGAACATTACTGGAGCAGCAGAATAAGCTCTTCTTGGGTGCTTCTGGCTCTGATTAAGAGTATTTTGGAATCGACACGTGGCAATTTCTATATTACTATTACGCGTATATTCTATACGTCCTTTGGGGTCGTGTATACCGCTGCATGGAACCAGAAGCTTATACCTTACATAGTGGTAACGGGCTCGTTCGTATCCCAGTAACTGGTTTTTCTCTAGCTGAGTCCTGGAATAGTGCTAATATCTATGATAGATTTACCAATACTACCTTGTGGGGGGGCTCTTCGTATAACTAGGAAGATATATAGCAACAGCTGAAAGGAGATAAAGATGGTAATTATAGGCTTTCTGGGATGCTATCATCGGAGCAATTATGGTTGACTTAGGAAATTAACCCTATCAACCTATTTATCCTCTATCACTCAAACGCAAGAACTCCCGTTTGATACTATAACGGCTGGTGGGCTTTTATTCACAGAGGGAGCAATTATTACGCATTGTGGGACAATTAGAGATATCCTAGCTTCCCAAACATGCTAGATTTATATTTCTATGAGCTAGAAATGGAATTGCCCCGTGTGGCTTGGCTATTATTGACCGGGAAAGTACTTAGGGGGGATACCATATTGATATAGGTCTTACAACTATCAACTGGATACAGGCCGTTATTTATTAATCGTGATAGGAATATTGTTGGGAGATGGCTCATTAGAGATAGTACTAAACATTCAAATGTCATTATGCCCACAGACCCGAGGAATATACGAGTTGCGGTAGGACCCTTTACAATTGTCTCGACCGAAGCAACTAGAAGCAAGACGCAATCGATGGATAGAACGTTCCCTTGGGAGGAGTATTGCCAATCGATGTCATCGTATACCATAAACGACCTTCTACAAAGCGTTTACGGCTACCAAAAGAGATGATAAAACTCAAGTAAGTAAAGGTACCTATTTAAAGTAGGGAATGTACAGGCACAGCTGCTACTCAAAGTTAGAGTTTTTCATTTTGTGCCTTGGATAAAGTGCTCTTTAGTGGTTTTATGCTTCGTAACTAACTAGTACGATAGAGTCTATTTATTATGAGTAGGATATTCCGCGTATTCAACCTCGGTGATAAAATGCCAAAGATATGACACTACCGCCTATTGAGGGGAAACAGAGCAGAAGTGTGGCAGTAAACAGGTTCAACAAACTATTATATGTCACATGTGGCAAACTTAGGAGCAAACCCTGTTAAAACGTATAACTAACGAAAGTTATGAAGGGGTAAAGTATTGAAAGGATACTGGGAGGAATACAAACATGCGGAGGTTTAAAGGGGAAAGTACTTTATGCGTTCATGCAGTGTGTACAGGATGTTTCAAGGGTATTTGGAGAAGCAGGATACAACACATTTCCCGGAGTGGTTTCCTTGCCATGAGAGTTGGATCGAATTTGGATCAGTGGGTATGCTCAAATCAGAACCAGAACCTCATCGGACATATTAAATTTATACCAAGGTTCCTTCCGCCAGATTTGACCAAGTACTATGTCATTTGTTGCATATGTTTGGCCAGTACGGGAAGCAGTACAAATCTTGAGGTAGTAATAATACATTTCAACAAGATGAAGATTCTAGACTTATCACAGCGTATGTTTCCGAGTTCTTTAAGATGTAGATAAGACCTAGATATTACCGCGTCAATTTCATTCATTAATAGTGAATTCCACTACATGGTTCTGTTTTAGAAATTATGTACAGCCGTGTCTAAGTAATTCCCGAAGCCCCCCATAGCAACGGGGTTATTTCTTAGGCTGCATCAACAACCATAAATGTTCTATAGAAGGAAGTATTTAGGATAAGATAAATAAGGTCATTTGACCCTATATCAAGATTCCTAGGGTTATCTAATGGGTATATACATAGTTATTCTTAAAATTCATGAATAGCTCTACCTAATTGCCCAGGTAGAGAATGAGAGCAAAAAAAATGCGTCAATAATTTTAGATTAAATATACATTAATTTCTAGAGTCTATATCTCATATAATGTTGGTCTCAGATCATTTTATTATATAGTTGATGAGTTATAGTCAATGAGGTGTTTGTTGTATTGTTGGGTGTCAGAACTTTTTGAGCCCCACTAGACTAGTCAAGGGTACCAAAGGTGATTATTTTTTCAAATTTTTTTTTTGTATGATTATACTCTCTACAGTCTCTTTAGCCTCCTCATGTATTCTTGCATTAATACCAGTTTTTCTGGTTGTGTTAAGGTTGTGGGTATGCCGTTGCCATGGGGGGGCTTCGAGAATCACTTAGACACGGCTGTACATTCACCACTGCTACTTAGAAAGAGGATATAGATTCATAGGAAGACATCGAGCTAGAGGAATGTATTCTAGTTTGCTAGAAATAAACTCCCATAGCGGGGAGTCGGGGGACTTTAAAACCTCCTAAAAAGATACAAGCCATAGCTTGCCCAGTATGATTTGGAATAACCTAAAATCACATACATTCTAGCAAGTACATGTAGTTATCCTACACATATCATATATTTATATTTCCTTCTCCTCTAACATGGCTGTTACTTATAAATACCGAATAAATAGATAACCCATCCCTCTAGCCACTTATCAGAGTTAATCCCCGGGGTTAACGGCAAGATCCAATCGTGTTCCCATTCCACTGTTCACATAGAATACTCAATAAACGTAACAAATATCGATAGGAACGCTTAGGAAGACTTACCATGATATCTAATGCCCTAGCCCTCTGTTCCGTACAAGAAGATGGGCGTTGACTGTGTTTTGAGACTGTGAATTACACCCCGACGTATGAGTACCTCCTACATAGCCATCTACACTTACTCTAGATCGTAGAGATTCGAAAATCCGTTCAGTTCGCTCTACACTAGAGGGGTCTCGGTAAGACCCATAGTACGCGGTAGTGAGATGGGGTAGACGGGCCGGAGGTTGCACTGGACGATGCGGAAGCTGGTTTGGATGGTATCTCCTATTCACCACATCGAATATATCTCTCATGAGCTCAACTTCGTCGATGGCCCTCGATAAGGGGGTTTAAGCCCATATTGAGATACCGAAGAGGTCGTTCAGATACAATACAGATCTTTTGTGGGGGGGGGGGGGCAGACCAGACCTCTTGAGGATAGGTTCTGATTCTGCGCTTGTGTCCTTGATGATTTTGTTTCGAGCGGCCGTGAAGAGTGCTTCTTTTTCTGTGCTATTACTGCTTTCTCCAGCTGGTAGAGTGTTTGTCCGCCTTTGAACGGGTGAAAAACACAGGAATGCCGAAACGCTGGTAGTTGAAGATGAGCCCCCACGTCTGTTTTTGTAAGGCGGGTTTCGATTAAGATGATGATGGCATCAAACATGAATAAGCCTTGTCTGTTGAAATACTACCAATCGGGGACATTGAGGGGGGCTAGGATCGGGAAATTCGTGCCAAAGTATCCATGATCGAATAGGATCACGATATGCCTCTACTTTGTGGGCTGTTATGTGGGTCCTTGATCTGGCTGCCTCTGGGTTACTGCTGGAAAGATAACCATGAAAAGCACTGGTTAATGAGGATTTTCCGCTGCCAGATACACCAGTAATAGAAATGTGTAAGTTATCCTCTCGGAACTGATATATTTTTCTGAACGCTTGTGTCTCCCCTCTCGGCCTCGGCCTGTAAGTGATAATTTCTCCGGATCCTCTCGGTCGCTTCTGCCTCGATTCTCTTCGCTAGCTCATTTAGTCTCCTGTTCTCCTGTTCCCATTTTATTTTCTCCGGAGTCTCCTCCCCTTCTTGTATTTTTCCGATATCCTCCTGCAACTTCTGCGCCTCTCGCATTTTCTCCACCGCTTCTTTCTCCTTCTGCAACTCATTCTGCAAATTTGCTCTATGAACCTTTTCATTCTCCACCTACAACTGCCTACACTCCTGCTGCATTCTCTGAGCTTCAGGAATCGCCCTTATGACCTCTTGCGATCTATGAAACTCACCCGTCTGATACTCCACCTGTAACCTCCTATTCTCCTCCTGCATTCTCTGAGCCTTCCAGACATGTCTCACCACTTCTTGCGCTCTTTGTAATTCCTCCCCGCGATTTGCTATGTAACTTCTCGTTTTCCTCTTATATCTTTCTGTTCTCCTCTTGCATCCTCTGCACTTGTCCTATCTTCTCTATCGCTTTTTTGTATAATCTTTAGTTTGGTCTCGTTAGCTTGGATCCCTGCTTGCATCGTTTTTGTTCTCCTCGATCGTAGAGCTTCCGTGTGTTTTTCTCCCATCCCTTGCATCATGCGTTGCATGGATTGGAATTCGGTTTCTCGTTCCCATTCTCGTGCCTGGTGTGTTTTTCAGTGCGGGGTGGCGGAAAGAAGTATAAGATAAAATATGTATACCGTAGAGTTGGCTTCCATCTCGGGTTAAGGGTGCTAATACTCTCTATTATGCCTCCCGGGAATGTTACGGTGGCGGTTCCGGAATAAGGCTAGATCGGTCCCCGAGGGGTCTAAAACTTGGAGCTAGCTGGATATACCACTACCTAAGGATACGGCCGTGTCACCTATTCCGAGGGCTTGAAAGAGCTGATTAGCTAGAAGCTGATAACGCGTGATTCCGGCTTTGATTCTAGAGTACCGAAGTACTGAGGAGACTTCTCTATGACGTGTTTTAGGCAACCCATCAAACTACTTACTACGATAATAACCACAAATTGAAGGCATACATATTTCTAGAGGGTTTATGCATCATTCTACGGGTCTATGCTCGATTGTAGGGTATCTTCTAACAATTTGCGTGGGTGCTGATGTGGTCGCTTCATTAATGTTGCTTTATTGGTGTCTTGGCATATGCCACTTCGGGACTTTTAACAATTACGAGTGATTTTATATGATGTGCTTGGTGGTACCCTAGTCGCCGTCCTGGGTAATTGGGTTGAATTGGGAGGATGTTATGTTATTTAATTCGAACCTCTAGTGGGTCTACATGGGTTTATGTGCCTTGTTTCTGGGGTCTCTTAATACTCGTGGTACTTGTTGCGTCGGCTAACTTCTATGGTGCGTGAATCGATTAATGTGTATCAACTTTTAACCGACTACTCTAGTAAACAAGAAAGAGATTTTTATAAAAGCTCTCTATAGAGGCAACTATTAGATAATAGAGTCTAGCCAGAGAGCTTTTATTGGTAGAGTGTTTTCCCATGGTGTAGTAAACTTTTAGATCTTTAGGTAGCATAAACACTCACAAAAAAAAGCAAAATGTAATATCCTGGGAACTATAGCTACCGCAGAAGTTTTCTGAGAGATTTACATGTACTAGAAATACCAATCATATCCCTTATAGATCAACACTGACTGAAACCCTTTTTAGTGTAAATACAAAAACATATTCTCAAAAAACCCCGGAAAATACCGGCCCTCGGTTGGATTATAGATCACATAGGTACACTTTAAAGACTTTATGCAATATATTTATATCATAAGGCACTTATAGAATGGCTAGCCTATAAGGATAGCTTGAATATAGAATGTATCTCATAATCCATATACTTAATAATCCCAACTAAAACAACCACTTACTTCATTGATCAAGCCATAAGCAAAAAAACCTTCTTCTGTTTTCGCTGTGGTGATTGTGTGTTTAATCGGAGTGCCACACCTCCCCCATACGCCCGCTATGAACAAACAACTTCTGGATTAATCCCATACGACATTTTCTTCATCTAGACAGACAACTTTAGCATCTCATTTTTTTTTAAAAAAAACTAACTGTCTAAACTTCAACTATCAAGGCTATGGAACAATGAATTCCACGTATAACTTGACTCTGACAAAGACTCTGTCTACCCATGTGGCAATTCACTATCTATCGCCCGGTTTTATTTACCGTACCATAAGGACTCGTGAGATTCAGACAGTTGCCGAGAGCACGACTTACCAGAAATACGAGTATATTATACCAGTTGTGGAATTTTTTTTTTCTTGTACATCAAGTCCGTCTCACTGCCTCCTGACGTGTTATTTTAACCTCAATGGGTATACTTTAGGTGCTCTGGGCAACGGTCTGAATTCCACGGGTCCCTATGGTACTAGACAGCAAGAATTAATGTACTCTTCTGCACCATATACCCCCCTAAACTGGCGTAAAGATACTAACGGCAGAAGAGCTCCTAGTGCAGCTAACACCGCACCTACTCCAGGACCACTCACAATCCGACGCAGATTAGCTCCAGCCGCCCGAAACATAAATAAGTACAAAATTCATGCATACTAGCTTCGGGGGCTATATAAGCATCATTGTCGCAGGTAGGGCTCCCTCGGGAAGATCGTAACAAGAACGGAACGGCCCGACAGAGAAGCTTTACCCCAAAAAGAGTTGTGGCAACAAAGCTTGTTTGCCGAGGTGACCTTAATCTCGGCCCTGCATGCTTTCTCTGAACTAGTGTTCAAACTAGATTGTCCAATGTCATGAGGTTAGGGATGAGTAATAAAAAATAAATAAAAAGCTTAGGTCTAACGTCGCTCTGCTTCCCGAATTACTTTAGCTGTTGTACTACGCTTGCTGTGGTAAGTCTATTGAAAGTGGCAGTGGTGGCACTAATCCTCACCCAAAGTTATTGGCTATTTCCTTTGAAAAACCACCGCCACCACAGCCAGGTGTCAACAGACTTATCGCTGCAGGCGTAGTACTCGGTGCGGGCGCCGCCGCCACTTCATATCAAATCTAAACCTGCTATCTGATCGTAAGTATTATTATCATGAGCTAGTTTTAATGGGTTCAGAGGCTCAAATGAGTTTAGAGAACATGATTAAGCATATGTGGCGTTGGCGCCAATTTATCGAGTTGATAGGTAGTATATTTTAGGAAATTGTTGCTCCGAAACCCGTTGGCTGTAGGCGTTAGCTAATCCGGTTTTTTTGTCTCATATTACCAGATGGATGGCTAACGGCAAACTTTAGCATCGCCAGCCACCCTAATCCAGCCAGCAGCCACTCTGCCACAGGGTGATCTACATTATGAGTAACCAAAGATTGAGACACATGCACAAATGACCTAATTTCGCGTCTCGTGGAGAGAATTTAGAGCTCGACTTTACTGGAACACCTTCCTACAATTACCTCATTGCCGATAGAACTTAGAACGCACGCCTCAGATGCGTAGGTTAAGACCCGTGGTCTAGATTTACAATTTCTCATGTTCGCCCTTGTTGTCTCGGACACAGAATATTTAGTGGGATGAGAGACATAGCTAAAAGAACTTAATTCAAGATACATAAGCAAGGATATAAACGCTAATATAGTGCCTAGTTCTTCGATATGTAGTCCGTATATCCGTCCGCATAGGTGCAGCGTACGGCAAAAAAGATCGAGAAATCAGGGTCTTATGGCCAATCCTACTACTAGAATCTTTTCCAAAAGCCTAAAGAACGAATAGGAACGCTGATTCTCGTGTCTCGCGTTTCTCGATCTTTTTTTTTTTTTACCGTTCGCTGTAGTTGCTTCTTGGTACTAGACCCGGAGCCGCTTAGAGCGTTGGCAACGGGTTGGGTGCTTAATGTGGTTGACCAGAAAGTGTATGTAATCATGTGGTCCCCTCTGCTGGTCAAATTAGTCAAAATCTCACACTGCGCCAAGGCGCGGGATCACGTAGATCGGCCCGCAGGGCTAAGCTTTTCGGCTATGTAGTACCCGGAGAGAAAGCCTTTGTCTCGCAAAGGACAACCACAAATATTAGCTAAGGAGATTTCTCCGGCGTGACAGGGGTTGATCTACGGAAGAAAGATACATGTGTACACTAGTGTGCGCGATGACTAACGTGTTAATAGGTTAGCTTCCTTACCACGGGTGCAACGGTCTTGTTCTAGTAGTGCTGACCTTATCCACCAGGTACCAAGACACTGTCGCTCAAGATTGGAACGTAAAGAATAATGCCCACGGGTCGGGTTTAGGGAGTGAATAACAAGAAAATCGTGGTCTATGTCGGTAAGAGTAATTCATGAGCGGAGAATATGAACAATAGCGGTTAATCTATATTCATATAGCACTAAGGGGATATATGGTATATTAGTTCGGCCTTGCTCAGGTCCCCCAGCTAATACCCGCCTTTTTTTTTACTGTGCACTTTCGTATGAATACGCCTGTGTAAGATGTAAGTAATGCAAAGAACATAAAATTATAAAATGTGGGGCCACCAAGACACTCCAGACAGCGGGCTGCAAGGGTTCTTTACACCAACCCTCTATGTCCTGACAATACTCTTGGCACCTGATGATGTCTTACGGTACTAAGTATACGAGAATGGAAAGGTGCTCCTACCTGGAACAAGCAGGGTGTCCTCGGCAGGCTATAATCACCATTGTCAGCAGGTAAAAATAATCTAGGGGTGACTTTGTCAGTAGTATTATGCTTAGCTCCATATTCCCACACTTTTATCGTCTCCCAACAGTGTTGTGCAGCGGCGGACTAGTGAGACAAAGTGATATAACAGTTTTTTGTCTTTGCCTATATGTCCTAGGTCTTACCGGCATTGGAACTAGAGCTAGGTCTTGTATAAGGTTTGTATTCTTGTGACTTTTTAGGGGCCTAGGTTGCTTTATTCTCGTATATTGGTGATGGGCACCTGATATTATCCACCATTTGAAAGACAAGGAATATTCTAGCCCATAGGCCATAACTACATGCTAGTTTTTGCACCGAGAAAATAAAATTACATGATTAAAAAAAGACAAGGGACATTCGTACATCTCTTTAGAATAACAAGTATATTCTAGGATAGTTCAACGACCTTAGAGTGCAAGAAGCATAGTGAGCTTAAGACTAAGCCAGTGAATAAGCAGTGGTGCTTTGCCTTGTAGAGACTAAGTCTAGTCAATTCTCAACACAGCCCCGAGACACTTCACTCCATGACTACTGAGACATAGACTTCTCTCCCGCCCTCGACTAGTCTACGGACTTACCTGCGGATTATCACTGTAATCAAGTACTCCGATAATTCATAGTGTATCTATCCTTGACCCACGCTGACTTCAAGCCGGGCACGTACCAAAGAAGGATATATAAAGGCCCTCCCCCCTCTCTCCCATAGCTCTCATCACCACCACATCCTCCACACTCACAATCACCAGTCCAACAAAACTTCACAAAAGGTCAGTTCAGTCTTTTCCCTACTCATTCCACACCTCTCTCTCGCACTCAGAAGCTAACCAGTCACCAACAGATACCCATCTTTCAAAAAACAAAAAACAAACCAATACTTCTAATCATAATCATGCAATTCAACATTCTCACCGGTCTCATTGCCATTGGCGCTCTCGCCAGCCACGTCTCTGCCAAAGGCATCAACTGCGATGGCAGCTCCTTCTGCTTCAAGGGAGCTTTGACAGACATCAGGGTCTACGTCAACTATATTGACGACAACCGCATGTACAGTAACGGAGAACACATCGCCTGCACATCACACTCCCCCGGTGCCGTCTGCGCCTTCCTCCAGAACTCTGATCATCAGGTCAGCGGTGGGGTGATCAAGCAGCTCGTTAATGGGCTTGTGAACCACGGTTGTCAGGGGTGCGGAAGTAATCCTGTGTATAACTACGGTAGCACCCCGAGCAATGATCCTCAGTGGGGTATCTTGACTGTCAACTATGTTGTGGATAGCAACCAGTGTAACGGGGTTTGTTAAGCGGGTGGTCTCATGTCGCTTCTGTTAGTTATTGTTTTTCTGGATTTCTGAGGAGGATTTTGGGGTATGATTGGTAATAGGTGGAGGGGGGGGTCCTCTTGTATTTCGTTTTGAGGGTCTTGTCCTTTGCCGAGTTTTACTGGTTCCAGAGGGAAGGTCTTAGGAGGGGTACAAGGGGGGGTGGTTTCTGTTTTGTTGTTGTCTATTATGTTCTTCTTGTAATATTTTTTTTCAGAATATAAAAACAACTTTCATTGAGAATATTAAAGTGCCATACTTCATTTACTTGCAGTCTTAACCAGTAGGATAAGTATATAGTACTAATCTATATCTCAGAGATTTTAGTGGGCCGGCCCAGACACCTTTTATGTGGCCCGGGCCAGCAACTACCATACTAAATTAATTATTGGGCCGGCCCATTTAAACCTCTGCTATATCTAGCGCAGGCTACAGAAAAAGTAGAGAGAGATATTGGAGATATTAACCACTTGTAAGCTTTATTAAAAGCGAAAGTTCTACTTTTATTTTAGTTACCACCATTTTGGGATCTTTTAATAGACCTAGTGATATAACGGCTCGGTGCCTAAGTTGGATGTCGTTGTGAAGAGCCAATAAGAATTGGTCTTGGCGATTCATTTCTTTTGAGTCGACCTCGGCACCCCCAACTACATAACTAATCCAATTATTCAAGCATCGCATACCCGGCGCTAAAGACCAAGGGGAGTTTTCCGAGTAGCACTGAGCACGTGTAGACCTCGTCTTACCTAAGCTGAAGCTATTACCAGACAAAAAGAGCCTTTGCTGGTCAATGCTTGACAGAGAAGAAAAGTGGTTAGTTACATGTATTTATTATATTAGCTATTTAAGGGAGGCTGCTGTCAGGGTATGATGCTATAAAGACAGCAAAAACCGTATGAAATAAGATAATTTGATTAAATAAAAGATAATGATTGGTTATACAACATGGTTGCCCTATAAGAATACGTGTTCAGGGCTGAACATCGGTTATTTTATAGGCACTAATATTTCCCTATAAGAATATCCCCTCTATAAGAATACAGGTTTACTGATCTATTTTCATATTCTTATAGGGCGACTGCGCTGTACTCGCCGAAGGGTAAGTTCTGACGATCGATTATGTACTAGTATATGCAAGAAAATAACTAGATTATAATTGTTATTCCCATTAACATTGAGTTATTTAGACATTATTTTTTAGCAGTTTTCCAATTTCTGTTTGTGTAATTATATACTAGTACATAATCGATCATCAGGCTTTGTTTCTCGGCGAGCAGAAGGGACTGGAGACTCTTTTATCCTCCTCCAGCCCAACCACGCGGCTAGTAATAGTTTATTCACCTATTTTTCCTGTGACAGCTATCCTTATCCTTAATACTTTCCCAATTATCCGCTGACTGTAATTTTTTCACCAATCTCTATTCCTCCCCGATCCTTTCCGGCAAACATGTAGCGTATGTTCTGATTACTCTTCCTTTAATCCAGCCCCCGTTTGCTTCTCCAGACACTTTTGAATGAACCCAATTGTAGACATCTTATCCGTAATATAACAGGTTTAATAGATAAATCTCCCTTCCGCTATAATGAAAGGTCGTTTGGGTGATCCCAGCTTATCTTAAAAATTTATCGTCCTTACTACAAAGATAGTAGAAAGTGTTGGTTCTACTTTCTCCAGTGAATTTAATGATAGCCTAGGCCGGCCGACAGATTTCTTAGTCAGCTTGATAGGGGGATGCAGAATGATAAGCGTCAACTTACCGGTGTGGCGAAAAAAGGTGTCCTTCGGTGTGCTATTCACACCATTATATCCGTACCGATGTCAACTAGGGTAGAATGATGATAGTTCTTGTAGAGATTCATTTAGAGCTTAAAATTTTCTTAAGGACCCTGTTTATTAGCTATCTTTTTAATATCGCAGGTCATTTAGAGTGATATATTCTCACTTCGAATAGGACTATAAGGCCTCAGCCGAGCTGGTGGTGTTCGAGCTACGGCACAGCCCAGACCATATTCCAGAATGAAACTCCTGCAATAATTATTAAAATAATTGACTGGGCTGGCCCATATAAGTCCTGGCCCAAGTCAACCTCTGGTCTTAGGGTTCTGGTAATTGGGTCATGCGCCTTAAAGAATTAGCGGAGCATGGCTTTATTGGCTCCTTCTTTTATAATGATGTTAGTATAAGTTACAATTACAGCGTGAATCTATTGGATCACGTACCACTGAGAACTAGAGTACGGTATCATCTTTGCTTGGTACTGAGTATTCTACGGCATTTAAAATAGGTTGAATACTCGCTAAGGTTTATTGGGGCTATTTCTAGAATTATCGGGGAGAACCCCATGATTCTAGAGATTATGGGATACGTTTTTCCGGTAAATTCTATGTGTTTTATCACAAAGACGACAGTGGCCTTCTCGCCCGAGCTATTCCAAGCACCAGGTGCAAGATTCACATATGAATCTAGACACGAGGCCACCAGTTCTCTACAAACGATTAGCTATAATACATGGAAAGCAGCGTGTGATAGTGAGGGGCAGTGAGGGGCAGTGAGGGAGGTGGTACCTGGTTCCAGATTGAACGAGTGAGTGTTTATGATGCGGTGTATCATCTGAGACTGCTTTGTTCTTCTTCTGTTGCGCAGATAGGTTTTCGGATAAATAATAAGAAGTGCAGAGCTTGCATGTCTCAGTAAAATTTTATTGTAGGCGAGGGTACGTGTATACAGTGTAGTAGAGAAGACTGGGGGATGTATGGTGGGTGTCGTGGTGGGGTGTCGTGGTGGGAGGGTAACCGGAGGTGGGGTCATGATAGAATGGTAATAGGGGGGGCTCCAGAACGTTCTTACTTGAAGGAGTATGAAGCAAATTGGCATATGTGCGGTTTTGAATTTACATAGGTGTATACATAATCTTTACCTACCAAACAAGACTACTAATACATGTATGTTTTTATGCAACGTGTGTTCCCTGCAACTACCAAATTACCTGCTTCTGATCCAATACGGAGAGACTCCAGGGGCTATATTATATCTCTATTGCAGAATAATGATGCCTATAGTTGACTATGATCCTTAAGATTGAGGCATAGCAGGGAGAAAACGCGCCTAGTTAAAGCTTTTCATGTGATTACTCTTCCCCATATAAATCTACCCTTGGAATAGCAACCCAAAAAGACTAAGTGACCCTGCGGAAAACTCTATCCTGCAGCCGGAAATATGTAAGGCTTGCGCGGAGATCCCAGATATGCAGGTACGGCTAGCGGCCCGCTTAGCGCGACGGCACCTCAAAACCTGACCACAAAAATAAATTCCCATCACACACCCCAACTCAAAGCTTCGCAAGAACTCCAACCACTTGAAAGGCTCCTTAACCATCACAAAAAATAACAGTTGCATCTTTCCTTGTTTGGCCTTTTTGCTTCAAGTCATGGCTGAGCGTAAAAAGATGGTTGTGTGTGACTGCATGGTCTGTTTCGGCCGTCCTAGCCTGGTCTCTTTGTCAACTCGCTCTCGTCATCGCAGGAGGATGCCTAGACCTAAGAACTATAACCATAGGCGACATGATGGGGAGCCGTTGAAGTCGGAAGGGATAGTCACGGAAGATGGAATGCTCACGGAGGAGGCGGTCACGGAAGAGAAAAACGGAGCAAACTGAGGTCAGCAGCGATAAAAAAAATATTCATCTATTGAGGGGCTAATAGGAAGTTTAGAATGGTGGAGGCGTGGGTATCTATGGAATGGAGGGCTGGTGGGAAGAGCGATTAGACAGTCGACCATGAACGAGACACTGGCCAGAAACAAAGAGCTGTGAAGAATGGATGGTGACTACTAGAAGGTTCAAATGGGTTTCATAGGTTCCATTTATGTAACAGCTTTGTTCATAAGGCGGAGCTAGAACGATAGCTCCCCCAATACTTTGTGTGGTCTCTTGTATTATAGCCACCTCGGTATAGATCAAAGATACGATAAGTCTATCCCGCTATTTTCTCAGTGGTAGCGGTTTTCTAAATAGGTCATATACTATTCCGCTAATTTTTCGGGAATGTTCTTTGAAGTCTATTATATCGCGTCGGCCATACCCACGGCCGATTTCAGGGAATTTACAGTTATAGCGCCTCTTAGACTAGGGGTACCGAGTGAGATATCATGATGTTAGGCACCCTATTACCCACAAATCTATCGTGATCGCACTTGAAATAGGGAATTCAGCCCCTCTTAGGTCGGTTAATGCAACCCTAATCTTATTATTATATCTATTTTACCTCTAGTCGAGTGTATTATTGATACAGGTAGGGGGTTCTTGAGATCCGGCTTGTCGGTAATAGATGGTGAGTGGCAAGCCCTCGAATAAAAGAGTCGCCACGTCTCACTCGCGTTTTTATGAGGTATTTCATATCCAGGCAATCAATCATAGTCTAAGTCGCATCACTGGGCCTCACTTGACCCTCCCACAACTTTAAATCTTGAAATCACCATTTAGCTAGGAAGTTAAGTCTGCGACTCACCCCAAGCATTTTGTCTACTAGTCACACTATTACTTATTTCAAGAGCTTATATATCTAGTGATATTATAAATAAAGTGAAACGGGACTATCACGTGGACCAAACCACAAACCACGGGAAACAAAGAAGCGACGAAATAGAAAACGAAACAACCTCCCACTTAATGAACACGGAGGCCCACACTAAAACCCACAGGGACCACCGAATCTCTAAGAGAGATACAGAAAAAAATAATCTATTATGAACCCCCCACCCCAGTTTGATAAAATCTTTCAAAACAAACATTTAAGGGCTCTAGCCTGAAATCTCGATAGTTGGTAATGTGAATTTCCCAGCTCGTAGACTAATGTGTCGGATCGACCCTCACAACAATCGTAGTAGTTGGGGGCGGGGCAGTAACCGTAACCGTACTCGTCGAACGTATTATCCATTTCAGGGCACCATCTTGGCATGTATATATATGCGTATTATAGCAAGCACTTCCGCAGCGGCTCGGGTCGGTTATTGGGCATAGTTGGCCGTCGACGCAGACAAACTGGTTGGATTGTTAGTCATGTATATTCGAACTCTAACGGTGAACTATAAGGTCGGGAGGTTGCAAACCTTGATTGTAGAATAAGAGGCCCCACCACAGTAGTCATAGACCCCGATTGGATTTATAGTCCCAGCGGAGGCTTTTGGTAGAGAATAGGAGGCGGTGAAAGCCAGTAGGGTGGTGATAAATACCATGATTTTATTTTAAACTTATATAGTTATATAGTTATGGTGATTGGTCTTTGGGTTTGGGGGTAGTGGTGAGAGAGAGAACGAAATATGAGAGTTTGAGACCGGGAGGATTAGACTGTTATTATATTCTATGTCTCCACAGTAATCAGAGTGTATGTAGAGAGAATAAGATACTATGAAACTTCTAAAGAAGTAGCCACGCCTGTTGGAAGTTTCAGTAGGACGTGCGCATACGTTAAAAAGTAGCGGAGTATACATAAATACCAAAACCTTCAACAAATTGTTCCAGCTAAATAATCTAAAACATTAAGAGTGCGACAAAATCGTGTAGTAACTCTAATCATCAATACTTAAAACCAAGCTATTATCGTTTCAAATATTCTTTACTTTGGATCTAAAACACAAGAGGTCATTCATTGTTATCTTCATTCTTATCTTAGCCTTTAAAGCGTCTTTATACCTGTTTCATATATAACGAGGGCTGTCCCTCTCTGTGCCTGCGATTGTGACTGAGATGAACCATGATTCAAAAATAGAAGGGGTTATTAGTAAATACCTGCTATTTACATTGCTGAACTGTATTCATGTATGAAATTCTCCTGTCTTATTCGATGTAATTGACTGCTAGCCGGTATTAGAGAGGCTCCTATAAACCTCTACTGTCAGCTTATTCTATTTGCTGCTTTACATATGAATATGTGAGCGGCGCTGCTGGGACCCTCAAATACACCACTCACTTTAACAGATTTATTGGATGAGTAAATTTCTAGGGAAAATAATTTAGAATATAACTAACTCTTTATACTCACTGTCATTATGGGGAATATATTGTCTATGAGCAGCTTATGTAGGTATATACTATAGAGCCCTATTATTGTCTACACTATTTTCTATAATAGCATTCATTATTGAAAGAAGACCTTGGGGTTTTTATGGGCCGAAGCAATAGCAATGATAGATTATAGGAAGCATCGGGCACTAATTTCAACTAAGAAACTCGGTCGACTTTGGGTATAAGTGTGGAGAATGCTATGTTGAGGAGCGTGGATATAGAATTAGATTCAGGAAACTTAAGGTTATAATCTAGTAAGTTTCCTTGTAAGCTTTACTCTACATATACAAATCGCTATTAATTTGTAGACCCCCGTTTCCCCAATATTACCCATACCAGTATTTAATACGTTTATAACACAAGGAGATCTCTTTTATCTATAGCATTCCTCCCTAACATTGAATACATATATACTCTATGAGCCGTCAAGGGCTCCTGAAGCTCAGTGCCTAAAACAACATAGGAGAAAAGTAGAAGCAGCTGTATATCCCGCAATAGAAACAAAGAAAATCGAAAAGAACTCCCACCAGTAACGCCTCGTTACTTTAGCCGTTATATAACATATCGAGTATAGATAAAGTAGAGCAGGCTACTCCGGTGCTCTTGCGTTACGTAGCACTTCAATGGCCTCATAACGGTCTTTCGCCTTTGCCCATGCTAGCGCCGTCTGACCAGACTTATCCTTACATCCCATATCCACCCCTGCTACCTTGATTAGCAGCTTTAACATCCTACTGCGCCCACTCTTTGCTGCGATCATCAGCGGTGTCATGCCTTCATTGTCCTTGCAATTGACATCCACCCCCGCTACCTGGAGTAGCTGCTCTAACGTTTCAGTACGCCCCCCATATACTGCCCATGCTATCGCCGTCGTGCCAAGCTTATCTTTCCAATTAATATCTACCCCCACTACTCTGAGTAGCTGCTTTACCACCTCATTATCCCCGTGTCGCACTGCCCAGATTACCGGCGTCCAGCCCACATTATCTCCGCAGTTGATATCTATACCCACTACTTGGAGTAGCCGGTCTACCACCTCACTATTCCTACGCATTACTGCCCAGGTTATCGGTGTCCAACCCTCACTGTCTTTGCAATTGACATCCACCCCCACTACTTTGAGTAGTTGCTTTACCACCCCATTGTGCCCGCCTTTTACCGCCAGCAATAACGCCGTATTACCAGCACTATCCTTGGAATTGACATCTAATCCCACTACTTTGAGTAGCTGCTTGACCATCTCATTATCCCCATGTCTTGCTGCCCAAATTATTGGTGTCCAGCCCTCTATGCCCTTGGGGTTAACATCTATCCCTACCACTTGTAGTAGCTGCTTTACCACCTCATGATTCCTGCGCACTACCGCCCAAGTTATCGGTGTCCACCCATCACTGTCTTTAGAATTGACATCCACTGCTGGTGATTGGAGTAGTTGCTTTACCGCCTCAAGGTGCCCTCCACTTGCTGCCAAAAATATTGCTGTCTGACCATCACTATTCTTGCAATTGACATCCACCCCCCTTACATGGAGTAGCTTCTCTATCACCTCATTATGCCCGCGACTTGCTGCCCAGGTCATTGGCGTCTGACCACTACCGCCTTTAAAATTGACATCAATTCCTGCTACTTGGAGTAGTTGCATTACAACTTTATAGTGTCCGTTGGCCGCTGCGCCGCCAAGTGGTGTTTCACCCCCGTTCATACCAGAAAAACCGGAATAGCTATTCTTGCGGTTCACATCCACCCCTGGTGCTCGGAGTAGCTGCTTTACTATTCCATCCTCTCCATTACTTGCTGCTATGTATAGCGGTGTTAATCCTTGGGAGTTTCTGAAATTTACCCAGTGTGAAAGTGAGCGGCTGATACTAGCCCTTTTTGCCCTTAGCCATCCAGCTTTCGAGGGTGGTATTCTCTTCAGCAACTCCTCGACAATCATCTCGTGCCCCTCACCCACCGCGTAATGTAATGGTGTATTTCCCTCCCAGCTAATTTTGCGATGGTCGAGTTTACTACCCAGAAGATGTGGGAAAATATCTATAAGTCCAAAATGACATGCCACTAGTAGTGGGTGAATAAAGGCTTCCTCGCTTTCCGAAGCTCCCGGCTTGTAAGTTTCTAACCCGCTGTCGAGCTCAATGGCCTGGACTTTGCACCAGAACTTATAGGCTGGACATAGTGTCAAGAAGTCTTTTTGTAACTTTGCTAGTGGTTGCTCCTCCAATACAGTACTGCCATAAAAATCACTGGATAATCGTATATGAGTTGCCCAATTCTGAACCGAGTATCTTGCAAGGACATGTGTCCCCCGACCCTGGATCAAGTATCTTGGAGATGCCTCTTTGTCGGGGAGTTTGCAGTATGTGTTTCCATGATTTGGCCAACAAAGGATCGTGAGGCAAATTTCTGCAAGCCGCATATGACCATATGAGGTCCCGAGCTGCTCCCGCAGGAAATCTTGGGCGGACAAATGGATAAAGCGTAAAACATTGAGTTTTTCATCAAGTACAACTAGATTTTGACAAATATCAAGAATTATCGCCTCATTCAGGCTGTTGTTATTCTTCTGTTCCGTTTCCATGGGCTGGATGTAAAGAGCTTCGCTAAGCTCGTGTGTTGAAAGAGGCTGTTGAGCACATAGAATGATGCTGAGTGCTTTCTTTGCTAGGGTGGAGGTCTCGGGGGACTGGCTCTCAATTCTCGTAAAAATTTCTGCAAAAGTCTCCGTCAAGTCCATTGGTAACGTAGTAAGGGCTTGTTCGATGGCGGTGGCAGTCATTTCCTTGCAGATACTTAGAATCTGTAGGCGGGCCCATAAAAACCTGCTTAAATATTAGATCCCAAGCTACAACATTTATGAAGGAATTATACTATACATTCCATTGGCGCCGTCAATAATAGTTTCAATAATTTTTAGCTTCAACTCAGGTTCCACCAATCCATCAAGGATCTGCTTCAAGCAGATGCACTTCTCAACTTCTGTTTCTACGAAGTAACAGATGTCGCTAGTGTTATCGTCTGACCTGATATAGATATTCGGAGTATTCCCGAGCTTAAGTACAATATCATCGTCGTCCCGGCTAGTAACAAATATCTTGACCTTGCCTTTCGGTGATCGCGGCGGGTTCGATGAGCGCAGGTTCGATGAGTGCACGATGTACTGTAGGACGTGTAAAAGTTTTTCCCTAGTATTTTTATGGCATTCATCAAGCGCATCGATACAGATGACCGTTTGCTCAAAATTTGCCGTCAACTCGAAAATTAAATCCTTACACTCGTCGAGCGTGAGAGGCCCAGGTTGAAGTCCGTTTCTCACCCGTTCACGGTATATGGTGAGGATTGATAGCGGTAAGGGCGAGCCATCCTTCGCTGTAGAAAGTTGCCTGACGATTGTTCTTAGGATGGATACAGGATCTCTTCTGTCCTCTTCTTTATAGTTACAGTAGAAGTATGCTAGGGCATCTTTTTCCTCTCTGCTTTGGCGAAATGTATCGACGACGAGAGACCTAAAAAGATTAGCTTGTCTACATATTGAGCTGGAAGAGAACTTACGCAAGTTTAGACTTGCCCGCTCCAGCTGTCTTAGGTCAGAAATATGTCTAAATAGAAGATACCAGAAAAACATTAATTACCCATTCCATGAAGCCAAAGAACCGAGGATAGGTCGGATTCTTTCCATCTAATAAACTCTGGCTTCTCGAGTAGCCAGTTCCCAGTCCCTACAAGTCGGTCAGAGCAGATAAAAGAGTGATGGTCGATTATAGGTATCCTCGACATCCATTTTAGAATTCTAGGCC
Organism: Verpa conica; assembly: GCA_033030425.1. Taxonomy (NCBI): domain Eukaryota; kingdom Fungi; phylum Ascomycota; class Pezizomycetes; order Pezizales; family Morchellaceae; genus Verpa; species Verpa conica. The sequence continues at coordinate 1,734,478 of JAUFSD010000004.1, forward strand.
GTTCCTTGCCTGTTCTAGTGAGCCAATGCGCGAGAAGCTTCCCGAGAAATGTCCGGTAACGGGTACTTACGATCTTCGGCAAACCTTAGTATCCCTTCGGCCAGTTTTTCTATGTTGCTTACAACCTGCCAATAATCGCTACCGTATTCCTGGCTGCTAAATTTGCATAGGTTCTCGTGGTCCTTACGTAAGGCTACCCGTTTTTCCCTCGTTGCCGAAAGTCCCAGTGTGGCAGATCTTTTGTCCACAATAATCTACGCAAAGGCATATTCAGCATTTGTACCCCTAAATTTCTTATGAAAAGTTATCAACGTACTTTTCCGAGATCCTGGGCGGGACGGGTCTCATAAAAAGTAATCACATATCGATCTCCAAGCTGATGCCGAAAGTCATTGGCTATGCTGTTGGAAAATAACTTGTCTGCTGTAAGAGCCTCCTGAAAGGTATTCTGAAGGGAAACCCTTGCGATCGATCCAGCGATTTCGCCCAGAGTTACAGAATACCCATTTCGATGTGGCGTCCCAAAAAAGGCAACACCATGACTATCAAACTATTAGAAATTTAGACCCTAAAAATGTAGGTGCTATTCTCTAGTTTATATAGATACCATAATTTGCGTATAGATTCATAAGACTCGTCAAGTCCCGCACCAACAAGAGCCTAGGTGCATTAGTCCTAATATTTATGGGTGAAGAAATTTTACGCAGATATACCCTCTTGACAATGATTCCACCAAGACTGTAGCAGATAAATATAATTAGACGTTTCTCTAGCCCCTAAAAAAAGTCAGCTAAATTTCCTACTTCACGAAATACGTCTCAAGTAAGCTGTTACAGGTTTACTTACTCCCTTGCGCTTGTCTCTCAGTCGATTCAGAAGAATCTCCGCCTGCTCGTCAACGCCAGCAGTTGATACCTCGAAAGTCGCGCCCGCATTATATCCAAAAAGGAGAATGCGCGCCTTTGGGAGTTTTGTAGGAAGGAAATCCCTTAACCACATCTTCCCATTCGGAGCTGTCCAGGTCAACTCCGCGTGGTTATTCCTGTCGGTATAATTAAGGCCATGAACGGCGACAACACTTGTAGTTCACATAAGTTAGCATGTTTATAACCCATCCTAGTGGTTGGGGGCCAGTCGTAGTAGCAAAGATCAACAATCGAGCCTATCGAGACGATCCAACCCACACAAAATAGATCGAGAGTGTTGAATAAAGGGATACTAACTCGATCTCGGCACCATCCGGATCTGCAATCACTTTTAGGAAGTTCCTTGATTCTGCCTGCACACACACACACATCAACATTAAAACACCCAGAACCAATAATAAACAAAAACATACCATAGTCGTTTCAATGAGGCAATCTGATTGTTGTTTTCTATCGAACGAAAGATGACAACTGTCTGGAGGGTGCTTTTGTTTTGATGTGGCCGAGAAAGCGGGGCGCCTGCGCACGATTGTATTGTATTGTGAGACAGTGCGTAGCGTTAGGATTGGCTGTAAAAAAAAAAATCGGCCACCTAATTTGCCACCTCCTCCATCATACTCGAACTAACTCGCGGAACACGTAACCCACTGACTCTATCCTCACTTAATAGAGGAGCTGAACAATAAGCCTCTTCAATTTAGCCAGCTGCCTAGCTTATACATACGGAGGCTGAGAACCTTGAGGAAATAGAGCCGATACCTTTGCCAAATAAGCCTCCTTCAGGGTGCTCTAAGCCACCCTCTCGATTTTTAGTTCTTTGCAGTTGCTACTCTAGACTATGAGGAGTGGTAGAGGTAAGTATTATAGTAGAAGCTCTATAATTATATGGCCGGGACCGAAAATCTAGGAGAATGTTGCTGTAGAGAAATCATTCTAGCCCAATACAGTTATTCTAGGCGAAACAATCGCCAGATATAGTCTAGTGCGGCTCTTCTCGAGGTTTTCTGATCAGAATATTCATATAGAGGGTGCTCTTATAGAGGGCTTCTACTCTGGGGCGCTGGTTGCTACTCGTTGACTACTAATGTCGATCACTACTGCATACTGTATAAAACCATGTCAGATCTATAGCCTTGTACGGTATGCAACAGAAATCGATTCTGAAACATTAACGATTTACGAGTATACTGAATTCGCGGCTATCATTATCCTCTACAGCGAACAGCAAAGTTATTGTAAAGGATTTCAGATTCCCCAGAGACTTTTCTTGTGGTATTTACCATAGAAAATCGCCTGCAAACCCTTTGCTCCTATAATAATAATCTTGCCGACCACTACAATAAATACACAAAATAGTAGGTGTGTAATAACAGTAATGATCCCTGACAAGATTGATTGTGTATCGAAACTACCCACTAAGAGGACTCAATACTGGGGAAGGGTAATTTTTAAACCGTAACTTAGGGAGCAAATATATCCACAAGTGAGAGGAGCTAAGTTACGCTTACTGTCCCCATCACCCAAGAGAATAACTAAGATCGAGCGAAGCCCTATAGACTACCATATACCTAGCTAATACTAACTACAGCTATAAATTATTATATAGCAGGTCATAATATACACTCCAAAAACTTCGAAGAAAAACGCTTCTTCTTCACCGAGCGGGTCTCATACACGATGGGAAAGCGGGGTGTTTTTGGTACGGTATTGGTGTGGTATTCTGGAGAATGCTAGATTGAGTTGGCTGTGTTACAGGACTTTTTGACAAACTCCGTAGTATTTCCAACTTAAAGTCATATTTCCCGCCAATGTGGTAGTGAAAACACCCCTCTTTCCACTATTGTAGTACATAATCACAGTACAAGGTAAAACAATCAATATATTCCGTGTACCTTCCCTCCTTTGTATACCCCTTTAAGTGGTATATTATATTAATACAATATCCAGTGCCCAGCTATCTCTTCCACGAGCAGTATGACTTGACAGATATAAGAAACCCAGCACCTCGCAAGGACCTCCACACCATAGCCCCTATTATCCTATGAGAGCATGTACTCCCATTAACTCTAGATGGTCTCTACCCACCGTAGCAATATCTTGAACATTTGAACTTCGTATACACTGTTGAAAACAAGTAGCCAATTGTTTTTATTATTATACAAGTTAATTAAACAAGTGAAGAAGAAGATGAGTAGAAGAGAGCTTCTACTTATACATTTTTAATGATGACACATGGTGCTATTCACTAGTGTCATGATGTCATGATTTCAACGCAACGTTTATCCTCAAAATACACACAGGATAAACCAGACTATCGTAGAGGATATTACAACTTAATATCTCCATCGCCCCTCAGATAACTCGGCTAACCATAGCAACCCTATGCCATTCATAGCCGAATATCCAACCCCCCCACCAACCCCACCACGATTGCTTCTCGCTGCAAGCGTCTTCATCTACCACAATGTATCGAGGAAACCCTCGAAGGCAACGAGCACATTAATCTCCCAAGAGACTCCCCCCCACTCCCATAAGGTTCACTAAACCCTTTATCACAGCACAACCACAAGAAGCCCTACTTCCTCTATAACGCATCTTTTACCTCCTCCCCGCGCCAGGTCCCGGAGAATACTGGACCGATGCTCCATCTGCCTAGCTGTAAGTCTACCAGCAAGTCCGTAAGTGGTTCAAATCACTTTTCATGTCCTATCAAGACATCCAGCGATAGAGAGATATCATATCTTAATTAACTGTTAGTCAAGATCGATGGATTGGGATGGGATGAGGTCTTACAGCTATTTATTCCTAGCTATTGATGTAAACATCGCTTTTTAGAGAGATAATCTGAAGCCATAGTAGGGGTTTCTGATATTCCAAAAGGATCTACCAAATGAAGACCTGATCATAGAGAAGGCTTTGATGATGGATGACAGTTGTTGGAGTTGGAGTTGCAGGGTGGAGGTTGGTGGGAGTAGAAGTACTAATGCTGTAGTCATGGGTTCTCATTCGCTAAGTCTGTTAACCCTAACCCTATGGGAGGTACATACATGTCCCCCCGACTCCTAACTATACCTGTATAACTCCCCGGTGCCGTGGTCTCTTGGCCCTTCCTAATAGATGTAGTCTGCCATAATTGTATTCCCTAATGTCATTTCTATCACCCAGATATACGGGATAGCCGTTCAAACACTTAGGTCTCACCAATACATGATAATATCTGTCACTTTGAGCTATGAGAACAATGATGAATATATCTTCATAACGACTAACTCTAGGGATAAATATAAGACTACACTACTAAGCTTCCACACACATAAAACATAAAAACACTATCAGACATAACAATCTATCATTACCATATCCCATCCATCATACCACAATCCACCATCTAGTTTTAAAAAAGGTCATTAATCCCATCACCACATCTCACAAGTAATTAGAAAAAAATCCCAAGCGCCATCCGGACGCCAAATAATGATACAATTAAAGTGGCCTCTCTCTCCTCCTTTAGCACACACCTTACGATCTTCCTCTCCCCCACGGTAACGCCGGCCATCTCCCTACTCTCCAATAATACACCGGCACCCCAGCCACCACAAACGCAACCACTACCAACGTCTGCAAAGGGCTACTAAACACGCTCCTAGAAATCAAAAACAGACTAACGCAGCAAAAGATGATCGGGGTTGTGATCCATGTTCTATAAGGTCTTTCCAGGTCGGGCTCCTTTACACGGAGTACAATGAGGCCAAGGACCGTTGTGAAGTAGAAGGTGTACCCCGCGACACCGTAGAAGGTTAGTAGGGTTCCGAACTCGCCGACAGAGATATAAGCGCCTGTCAGTGTCGCGTTTAGGATCATTGCGTAGATTGGTGTTTTGCTCCATGAGCGCTGGCTGGGCTCGTCGCGTTGTGAGGTGCTAGAGGACTTAAAGGGGAGGAATGAGGTGATACGTGACCAGAGTGATGGTTTAGAGGGCACACGAGTAGGGCGCTGGCTGGAGGGTGAATACTTTGCGTGGAAGCCGAGGGTGCCGAATATAGATGGGAGGTAGCCTTCTTTGCCGGCAGCGTAGACGAGACGACCGGAGGTGAAGGTTGTTGCGTTAAGGGCACCAAAGCAAGAGAATGAGACGGCAAGGGCGAAGAAGAGACCACCAATGGAGCCAAAGACTTTGGTTCCAAATGCCTGAGTGGGGGTTAGTGAAGCTGAAGCGTGGGGAGATGAGGAGACATACTACGGCGATTGTGTTGGATTGGCTGATTACAGCGGCGGGGAGAACAAGATAGTAGGCAACATTTGCGAGGAGGTAGGATATGATCACAACCGGCATAGCAGTATGGATAACCCGAGGAAGGTCGCGAGATGCGTGCTTCATTTCACCAGTTACGAAGTTGACCTAGCCCGGGAGTCAGTAAGTCTAAGAAAAGTAGTATAGGCAATCACTCACGTTGTCCCATCCGTCGAAAGCCCAGAGTCCTGCGTAGAGTGCAATTGCGTATTCCCCTAATCCGCCAATAAAGCTCTCCTCTGCCCGGTCAGATACGGGCCCTTTGCGACTCTCGAACCACCCCATTTCCTTCCACTCTTTACTTGCACCCTTTCCATCTCCGTTTAGCCCGGTGGCGGCGACAATAATCCCAATGATCGTGATTGCCAACAAACTCCCAACCTTCAAAAACAGCAGCGAGTCGGAAATCCGAGTTGTCAATCTTGTCGACAAGATATTCAGTGCAGTGACGACAAAAAGCAACACCCCCGCCGTAATCTTATTCGCCAAATCCGATGGTAACTCCGCCTCTGTATCGGCTGAAAAGGATCCAAAGATCACACGATTAAAATACTCCCCAGAGATGATTGCGATGATGGCCGCACTCCCAGGCTTGAGTACGATAACCGCAGTCCACGAAAACAAGAACCCTGCAAGCTCACCGAAGCAATGCCGAAGGTAGACACCACTCCCCCCATTTAGCGGGATTGCACCCCCGAGCTCCGCATAACTTGCTGCACCGGTCCAAGCCAGCAGTCCTGCGACAGCCCAAACAATCAAGCTGACCCCGGGTGACGGAACATGGTTGTTGACCTGACTTGGCGATGAGAAGATCCCCGAGCCTATCTGCAGGCCGATGAGTAGCGATAACCCGTTCAGGTACGTCAGTGTCTTTTGCTTCTCGAGTGTCCCTATCCCCCCTTGCGGCGCGCTGCTCGAAGTTGCGCCGAGGGCCTGGTAGCGTGAGTCGGCGGTTGAGGTGAGCGGTACTAAGTGTGCATTGAAGTCAAAAGCAGAGGAGACACTGTAAGATCGGAAGTTTCGTGGCCTTCCACCAGCACCGGGTTCTATGTCATCGTCAGAGCCAACGGATAGCCGCCGCGACGAAGAAATGCCCGAGCGAGAAGATGTAGATGATTGCCGGGAGCTCCCGGCGGAGGAGGAAGCGAGGGATGCAAGCTCTAGGGAGTCGCGGGTAGGAGCCGCAGCGTATGAGATGTGGGCCATTGGGGGCAATTGGTGGGGGGAGAAGAGAAGAGCACAGTGATTCTAGATAGAAGCTTGTTCAGACACAGGCCATGACTGTAAAAGGGATAATGTTGTGATGGCAAATGAGGGGGGTTAGATTACACGAACGGTTCCTGACGTCGGTGGGTGAGAAAAGGGATTTGAGGATGGGGGGACTTGAACGTTTCACATCACTCTGGGGGCTAGGCTACTTTGGGCCAGGGCAGGCGCTGTGAGACCGGAGCCGCGACAAAGAGGGGAGGGGAATCAAAGGGATATATGTCTGGAGATATGAAAGAGAGACAGCTAGGAAGGAGAGTCACAGAGACTTTAGAGTGCTGTCTCTATGATGATAGATTACTTGGTGGTGACCCTGCCAAGACTTACACTGTATAACAGATCTAGATGATTATCTACGGGGTCCACTTTGCCAATGTGTAGATCCAAGTAATTTATTTATATCAGCATGTTGAGGATATCGCTATCTAGGTCGAGTGATGCCCCATGGTCGGTATGAATAAAGTTGCTGATCACATATTATAGATTTACCTATACCGAACAGCTCCTTGAGAGACTTATCTTCAATATCCCTGTTATGACCTTATTTTCCACTGGAGATGAAGATCCGAGTCCCGGATGATGGAGCCTTTATTCACGTATAACTAGGTTAGCCCATGCCTGCTTCTGAGAGTAGGGTATATATTAGGGTAATGTACATCTCATGTGCACCATGGCTTTTGTAAAAGTGTCCAGTAAGGTAAAGAATATATACCGGAGTTAATTATTGAAAATCAGAGTTGAGAAAACTTTTATAAGATGGTGTTTGTGAGGACTGATGAGATGGAAGGGAGGTATTCTTGCTATATTTGTATTGGATATCCTGGATTAGATCTACCGTTTATACGAATAAAGAGTGAGAGTGAGTCTCTACTCCCGTAGGTTGGCAAGATGTTTATTATCATAACCCTTTAAAAATCTACCAGTTAAAATTTCCTTTGACCTCCTACTACCTAGCTCTCTAGCTGGGTATTCGGTTACTTGTTCCTGTTTTTCTAACATAGACAAACATTGCCGAAATTCCCTTCTACGGCATGTTTCGTCCTTGTCTTATCACGAATATTTCTACACTGACTGTAACTGTTCTTGTTAAACTTTATGAACTGCTTTACGCCATCTGAAACCTACCCCACCACGAACATTTCTACACACTGTCTGTACCGTCAGATCTATCATCTAGGGACTGCAATTATGTAGATATACTATTCCAGTAATCAAGATTACAATCCCCTCTCTTCACACTTGAAGGAATACCCCCTTAACTGAGACATTGTATATCACGCAACACAACGAGAACAAACTATACAGTACATCAAGAGTCTTAGTAGATTAGATACGTATAAGATAAGGATAAGATAAGGCAATCAATTCCCGAAACTTCGTGGCGTCTCTGAAACTAGTCCGATCCGCATACCATACAAACCAGTGAAACACGAGGTCAGAAACATTCAATACTCATACAGCTGGATTCAAGATACAGTACAGTTTCGTAAAAAAACATGTTTTGGTTCTATTACGTATCTTGCACCCCATATAAGGCGGGTACTATTATCGTCCAAACCCTGATAGGGTGTCTACTATGCGTTTCTTATTCGGGAAATAGATCTGGAAACTTATTATACTAACGTGGAATTATGTAGCAACCAAATTGAACCCCCTCCCTCTCGGTGACATAAAACCTTTTTGATTCAGGTCTAAACTGCCTGTTCTGAGAAAAGTAGATAATGTACTCCTTCTGTGGCTTAATTCCCAAGCTTATATCTATTTTATAATATCCCTTCACAAAGACGCCGATGGAACAGCACCAACTACCAGGAGAGTGGACCGACACCAGAAGTATGGAAAGCCTGAATAACACACTTGAAGCCACCAACCCAAATAACGCAAGAAGCTATACCTAGAGCAGCTCATACGTAAGCGCCCGCTAGTTGACCTATAAGCCCAGGTTAATACAGACTGTTTAAAGACACTACCTCCAGCTACACATATTCATCTCTACCATAGGTGTGTGTGTATTTTTCGTCTCCCATAAGCTACCTGCTGACTAATGATTGATATATGGTGTTTAAGGGCCAATTAGAGTGTGTAACCCTTGTGCGCCAAGACTAACTCCAGGTAGATTTGTATCTTCATCACGTAACTCGGGAATAAATATACTCGTATAAAGGTCTAATACTATGTATGTAGACGTGTAAGGGTATAGCTAAAATTGGTAATGCGGCCTATGTATATATGATCATGAAATAGGTACTTATAAGACCGCTCTATACTGGATTTATTCCACAACAAGCACTCGTAATGGCTCGCAAAAGATTGAGTCTTTGGATGTAATATGTATTGAGCTTCTCGGCTTACCATACAGGATTTGGCCCCCCTGTGGGATCGGCTTCAAAAGGGTGGTCCAATTTTAAGGCTATTGCCTCGTCAGCTAGAAGGTAACTAAAGCCCTGAGGCGAGTATCACATTAGGTAGAGCAAGAAGTAGAAAGAAGGAACGCATTAGTAGCTTATTACACTTCATCCACATTAACCTACGCTTTGCCGTAGAGGGTATCACATCAAGATGGAAGCTTTCGGTTGCTACGCATGACTAGGTATTTTTATCTCCTAGAGTAATTAAGTATCGAACATACTATGCAGTAAAGACTTTTCGTAGTGCCTACAGATAGTATTCCCCAGAATCTATCTACCATCCATCCATCCCACGAGACTTGGCTGCTACCTAGAGTCATATTTAATCCCTTGGCCAAAACCCTAACCCCATCTCCCGCCAAGTGATGTCTCACCACGTTACGCGACCAAGATTAAGTCAAGGGAAAAAAGACCATCCAAAACGATACTAGAGGGCTATATTTGGCATAACAAGATCCTATTGGCCCAAGCTCCCACCCCCCTGTTCGCGATTACCCAGGGTTCCAGAGTTCACGACGCGCGAGAGTACGGTGAGAATAAATAGTCTACAGCGTATCATCTCTCGACGTTATCGAGAATCAAAATACATTAAAACAAACCGAAACCATAAAAAGTCAGGGGGTAGCCAGCCACACACATACGCATGTTTTACCCGTGTAGGCGGGTGTGTGTGCGTGTGGTAGGGTTAGGTTCTGACGATACCAATTATATTTCTTTCTCTTCATAGAGAGATAAATTAGATAATGTTTATCCATCCCTTTATACGGTAAGTGTTTGCGCGGGGGGGAAGAGTCATGAAACCTCACTCGTGCTGAAAAAGAGATGACCCCGTGCGAGGCGAATCACTCGGAGATTTGGAGACGAGATGTGGAAGTCACCGAGGGTGTTTTACTGCCCCTCCGTGGACCGTGATGATATGATGGCTCGCTAAGATGGATGAATTGTGGGGAAAGGTTGAGATTGTATCTATTCATCCAGAGAGGTATCTATCTAGTATCCCCCCCATCCCTGGTAGGCAACAACAACCCTGTACATACAACGCTGTCGTGACCCTATTGAGCCATGGCCAACGAATGGAAGTCTCAGAGGGGGGGGGAAAGTCCAGCTCAGAGGAGAGTCCAACTCATCACTGGCCGAAACCAAACAACTCTCGTCAGGGAAGTGGGTAGACGCGGGAGAGAGAACAACTGTTCTGTCTCATCAAATCCTGTCTTGTCTTGTTCTTTATATATACATACCCGCTCTCTCTCTCTCCCTCTCTAAACCCCCCCCCCCATGTAGATATGTACGATGATGCAGTTCTCTCCCACAACCACACAAAACTAGGATCTCCCCCCCTTACACGCAACAACGGAAACATCCCGCTTCCCATTCGTCGGGTGCGTTTTGGACGTGCAGACGGGATCATCCAGTCGTCATTGAGGGCAGTGAGCGGGTACGTAGGTAGCCCACACGTTGGCGGACACGCGAACTCCCTCTTGTGAAGCCCCGCGAGGGTGTGTGGAGTAGGTTTTCTTTTCTTTTCTTTTCTTTTCTTTTCTCTTTCTCTTCACTTTGCTCTTCTTCTCTGCGTCTTCTTCCTCCCCCTTTGGTGTCGTCGTTCCTTTCATCGTGATCTTTTCCTTCGCCCATCTACAATACAAAATCCAGAAGCGAAGTGATAGGGTCTTGCTTCTTCTTCTCACATAAGGGGGGAAGAAGAAGAAGAAGAAGATTGTACTACTACAATTGAAGTCTTTGATACTTCTACCCAGACAGACAGTTTCTATATCACACAAATCACCCATTCCTACAAAAAAACACACACACACAATGGCTTCACCTCCATCATTAGACCGCACACTCTTCACCCGGGACAACAACCACGCCCCACCAATACCTTCCCCTCTCTCCCCCTTCTCGCACTCCGACACCCCAAGTATCCCTCCTCCTCCTCCTCCTCCTCCTCCTCCTCCCCTCGATAGCCACTACTACCGTCCCCCGCGCTCATCCCACACCAGTCCCACCCGCAGCAACATCTCGAGTCCCGCCGGGTCCCCGACCCGGACCAGTCGGCAGACGCGGATCCAAAGCCTTCTCGCAACCGACCCGCTGCTGTCGCGCCTCACCCCGCTGACGATATCCCGTCTGTCCAACGACCCAGAGTTTGCGTTCACGCCCGCCGAGCGGGAGTGGAGCCTGCGCGCCTCGGAGGGAATCGTCAAGGTCGGGGAGTGGCTGAGGGAGGTCGAAGGATGGAATCTCGAGTGGAGAAAAGCGGGTGCTGGAAAAGGCAGGGAGAGTGGTGTTGGATACCTCCCCCCATCGCGGGATAGGCCGAAGAAGAGGAGGGTCAGTGTGGGTGCTGGTGAGATGGGCAGTATCAAAGAGGAGGTTGAGACCGAGAGTGATGATGAGGAGGGGGAGGAGAGAACGGTGGGAAAGAGGTCGTTGCTGAGGAGAAAATTGTTTATTGATAGGAGTACGGATACTTCTGATAATGAGGACGGAAAAACTTCAATGAGGAGGGGGAAGGCGTCGGTGGAGAGCTTGAATGGGAAACCGTCGAGGAAGCCGTTGACTCCGTATCAGCTGAAATTGCAGAGACAGAGGGCCGAGGCGAATGGAGAGACTATAGCTAAAGAGACCCCAGCCAAGAGAGTTGATAGACCAATTCATGAAGAATACGACGGAGAGTCCACAGATGAAGACGAGGAAGGCGTTGAATACTGGGGTTCCCTTAAAAGAACTACGATTGAACACTATCTCGAGAGAATTGAATTAATAAAATCTGAAATTGAAGAACTCGACGTCGAGGCCCTTAAGAGCAAAGTACTCGGTATGCCACCCACTCCCCACTTCTTCACAATCTCCCTACTGACACCACAAAGCATACCGTACAGGAATCACAAACCCCCTCACCGACTCCTCCGCCATCATCACCGCAATCACACTACAGCTCCTCCCACCGCTGCACAGACTCACCAAGCTCCTCTCAGCCTGGGCCGTTCGTCTGGCCGTCCTCCGTATCGTACCCGTCTTTCTACGATGGCTACAGATTGCCAAAGACGCCCTCGACGCCGGATATGCGGCGATCAACCATCCTAGCATCTCACCGAGCCGCCTCTCTTCACCCGATCATACATCGTGGCGAGGACTGGAGGAGGAGACGTATACACTCATGCAGGAGACCATCACTCAGAAGGTTACAACTGCCGGGAAGCTCATGGACACTATGCTTGATGCTCTCGAGGGCCGTGAAGACGTCCTACCTGATCTCTGGATCACTGAGCTTGAGGATGTAGAGGAGCGCGTTAGTGCCTGGGAGATGGACGGGGAACGGGTGGTCCTTGAGGGCCGCCTTCGTCTCGAAGAACTCCGCCACCGTGAGAGTAGACGCGAGGAACAGCAACGCGAGCAGGAAAAGACACGCCTCATCATGGAGCAGGAGCGATTCGTAGAGGAGGCTAGAGGCGCTGAGAGTGTGGTTGAGAGTGTCATGGTGCAAGCAGAAGAGACTGAACGGGGTCTTAGAGAGGCTATGGAGGCGAATGAGGATGTCGCGGAGGGTATTGAGCTGGTTGGCGATGAGGATGCAGAGGGAAGTGGAGCTGAGGACGAAGGGGAGCCGAGGGTGATCAATGAGCTGCTCATGAGGCTTGAGGGTGTGGAGCAGGAAAGATTGTTTTCTACAGAAGCATCAGACAGTGAGGCCGAAGAGGTCAAGAACGCCGAGGATGACCACGCAGATACAGAGTCAATAAGTTCACTCGGTGGTAGTTATGTTGATATTCTACCAGGTCAACATCAGGTCCCGATGCCGCACCATGGATTATCACTCGGAGATGTAACCCAGCCCGATTTTGAGCCTGGGTCTACAGTATTCCATACACCTATGCCGACACCTCATATTACACAGGAGGAACTAGCAAATGCAGATAGAAAAGTGTCAGATGCAACAGACTACTACACGCCCATGCCAACACCAGGGGTATCAAATCCTCGCCCGGAATCTTCAACCGGATCCACAACTCCCACACAGTTCCATACCCCCATGCCAACCCCTCTCATGCCACCTTTCCAGCAGGAGCGACCAGGATTACAACGCAATTCTTCAACTCCTTTCCATACGCCCATGCCAACACCTTCTCTCATGACAGCGTTTCAACAAGGCCCGCCAATTCTCCGCAGACAGCCCTCAATGCCGTTCATGCCAGTTCCGAAATTACCACCTACAGCCCAAGTCTTCACTGCCACTGCCCGTCGTGAGCCACCATCTCCCGAAACTCCGAAAACACCAAAACGCCCTGAAGTCGAGAAGGAGGTTAAGAGGACTTCACCTGCTATTCTCACTGCAGCGCGGAACTTCTTTAGGGCTACGAAAGAGGAAGATACAAAAGAGGCTAGGGCAAAGAAGGAGGAAGAAGCAAAGAAGGAAGAGGCGAGGAAGAGGGAGGAAGAGGAACGGGAAATGATTGCAGCCGTGGACGCAGAAACCGAGCGACTTGCTAAGCTAGAGGCTGCGGAGAAGGATCGAGCGGCAAAGGTCAAAGCTGTTCGGGAGAGACTAGCCGAGGCGGAGAAGCTGCGAGAGATGGAGAGGGCTTCAAGAGAGATTGAGGAGAAGAAAAAGGTTGCCGAGGCTGAGAGGAAGAGGCTAGTTGAGGAGGAAGAGCGACGGAAGAAGGCCGAGCTTGAAGCGGCTCGTATCAAGGCTGAAGAAGAAGCCCAGTTCGCAGAGGAGGAGGCAGAGCGACTACGTAGAGCATCTATTGAACGTGTGGACTGCCTTGCCGCTGCTGGACTCACAACTGAAGCCGAAGAACAAAGAATCCTCGCCCAAGAAGCAGCTATTTTTGTAGAGGAGGTCCTACAGGCTGAAGACGAGGAGGAACAACACCGGATAGCAGAGGAGGAGCGTATGGCAGCTGAAGCCGAAGCCGGAGTGAAAACCAAACGACAGAGCGAATTTAGGACCAAAGAGGAAGCAGAGCTACAAATGCAAGCTGCTCGTGTGAAGGCTGAAGAAGAAGCAAAAGCTGAGGCCGAGCTGAAACAGCTTGCTGAAGAAGAGGCCTGGCGGGAACGTATGGCAGAGATTGAAAGATTCGCTGCTATTGAAACTGCCAATCTCGCAGCTGAAACCGAGCGTCAAAGACTGGCCAAAGAGGAAGAAGCAGAAAGGGCGCGACAGGCGGAGGTTGAGAGACTTGCTGCTATCGAAGCTGCCCGTGTCAAGGCTGAGCATGAACGTCAAGCCGAGGTTGAAAGACTTGAGGCCCTCGAGACTGCCCGTATCGCTGCTGAAGCTGAGCACCTAAGACTTGCCGAGGAGGAAGCGGAGCGTGTACGACAAATAGAGGCTGACAGGATTGCTGCTCTCGAAGCTGCCCGTATTAAGGCTGAAGAGGAAGCGGAGAAGGAGCGTCAAGCAGAAGCTGCCCATGTCAAGGCCGAAGAGGAAGCGGAGAAAGAGCGACAGGCGGAAGCTGATAGACTTGCTGCTCTCGAAGCTGCTCGTCTTGAGGCTGAAGAGGCAGAGCGCCAACGTCAAGCCGAGATTGAAAGACTTGAGGCCATTGAAGCTGCCCGACTTGAAGCCGAAGCCGAAGAAGAACGCCTAAGACTTATCGAAGAGGAAGAAGAGCGTCAACGTCAAGCTGAGGCTGACAGAATTGAGGCCCTCGAAGCTGCTCGACTTAAAGCCGAAGAAGAGCGCCTAAGACTCATTAGAGAAGATGAGGATCGGATACGACAAGCAGAGGCTGCAAGAGTTGCCGCTATCGAAGCTGCCCGAGCAGAAGCCGCGGCTGAGCGCAGACGAGCTGCTTTGGAAGAGTCTGAGGCTAAACGTCAAATTGAGGTCCAAAGAGTAGCTGCCCTCGCAACAGCCCGCCTCCAAGCCGAAGAAGAGCAGAGGAAACAGGCAGAGATTGAGCAACATGCCGCCCTCGAGGCTGCCCGCCTTAAGGCCGAAGCTGAAGCCGAAGCGGAACGTCTACGAGTTATTGAGATGGAGGCAGAACAGCAACGCCAAGCAGAAGCTGAAAGGCTGGCTGCTATTGAAGCTGCTCGCATCAAGGCTGAGGAGGAGGAGCGTGTACGACTTGCTGAAGAGGAAGCGGAACGACAACGCCAAGCAGAGATTGAAAGAGCCGCTGCCCTCGAAGCTGCCCGGCTGAAGGCTGAGGCAGAGGTGGAAGCAGAGCGTCTACGAGTCATTGAAGAAGAAGCTGCCCAACTCAAAGCCGAAGCAGAGGCAGCAGCTGAGCGCAGACGACTAGCTGAAGAAGAAGCAGAACGACAGCACGAGGCCGAAATTGAACGACTCACCGCTATTGAAGCCAATCGTAGAAGAGCGCTCGAAGCTGCGCATGACGCTGAAGTAGAACGTCAACGTCTCATCGAGGAAGAAGCGGAGGGGAAACGGCAGGCTGATATCCAACATCTTGCTGCCCTCGAAGCTGCCCGCATCAAGGCCGAAGCCGAAGCAGCCGAGCAGAATAAGCGTGCGGAGGAAGAGGTGGCCCGGCAACGTAAGGATGAACTTCAACGACTTGCTACTATCGAAAATGCACGCATTGCGGAACAGGAGGCGGAAAACCAAAGAATGGCCAAACTCGAAGATGACCGCCGAAGGGCTATCGAAGAAGAAGCCCGACGTAATGCCGAAGCGCACGCAGAAGCAGTCAGACGTGCCGAAGAAGAGATTGCACGCCAACGTGAGGCCGAAATCGAGCGACTTGCTGCTATCGAAGCTGCTCGTGTTGCGCGAGAGGAAGCCGAACGTCAACGTATGGCTCAACTCGAAGCTGAGCGTCTGAGAGCTATTGAGCAGGAAGCCGAGAATGAACGACGCATCGCGTTGGAAGCTGAACGTTTGAGAGCGATTGAACAGGAAGCTGAGAAGCAACGACTCGCTGCATTGGAGGCTGCCCGTCTTGAGGCCGAAGCTCAGGCAGAGCGACAGAGGATCCTTGAGCTAGAACGGAAGGCGGAAATTGAACGACTTGCTGCTATCGCCGCTGCCGAGGAAGCTGAGCGTCAAAGGATTGCTGAAGAGGCTAAACGTCAGGAAGAACAGGTCAGACTTGCCGCTGAAGCTGAACAAAAGCGATTGGCTGAACTAGAAGTACAGAAGATCGCCGAAGCCCAGAAAGCCGAAAACGAACGACTTGCTCGTCTGGCCGCAGAAGCTGAAGTCGAAGCTGAGAGGCAGCGTATTATTGAGGAGGAGGAAGAAATCCGTAAACAAATCGCGGAAAAGCAAGCGAGGTGGCTTGCAGAGGAAGAAGAGGAAGCTAGGAGGCAGAGCGATACTATAGATGAACAGAGACGTAGACAAATTGCTGAGCAGGAAGCGAGATGGGAGGCTGAAGATGAGGAAGAAAGACGAATGATTGCCCAATTGCAGAAAGAGGCTATGGAGGCTGCCGCTAAAGCTGAAAGAGAGCAGGAGGAAGTGGAAGAGGAAATACGTCGACGAATAGCTATTGAGCAGGAGAGAATGGATTCTGAAGACGAAGAGGAACTCCGGATGATTGCTCAGATCCAGAAGGCGGCTCTTGAAGCGGAGGCCGAAGAGGATAGGCAGCATGCTATCGAAATTGAAAAAGAGCAAAGACGAATTGCAGACTATGAAGCAAGATGTGCAGCCGAGGAAGAAGCGGACGAGAAACGGATTGCGGAAGAAATTGAACGGGAACGTCTTCGGGAACTCGAACAGGAACGGCAGTGGGAGGCGGAGGAGCAGGAAGAACGGAAGAGAATTGCTACTGCAATTGCTGCAATTGAAGCTGCCAATGCTGCTGAAGAAATACAGAAGGCTAGGCAAGAGGAGGAAATCCACCAACGTATTGCTGATCAGGAGAGGAGTTGGATCGCTGATGAAGAGATGGAGCAGAAGCGCTTCGCAGAGGCCGATTCATATTTAACATTTGAAGAGTTGGATCGCAAACGACGTCTCGCTGAAGATGAGCGACAACGGGTGGCAGACCTAGATTTGGTGAGACGGGAGCGGGAACGTTTGGAAGCCCAGGAAGCAGAAAGGTTGAAGATGGAGAAGGAGATTGAAGATGCTAGAGTTAAGGCCGAAGAGTTGAGAAAACAGGAAGAAGATAGGAAACAGGCACAATTCTCGAATCACCAAGGTTCTAACTCAGAAGGGGATTCCATTTCGGGAGATGATATTACAGAAGACTATCAAGATGTTTCCTCAATGATCCAGCCTGTGCCCCTCAAAGAAGCCGATGAAGACTCTGGGAGCGAAAATATGGCATACGCTGAAGCACGGAAGAACCAGCCATCTGTTCCTCCTCCGTCTGTGTCAATGACGCCTGTAACTTCACGGTCATCGTCGGTCATGGACGAGATGAAATATAAAACCCCCGAGACGACAGAGGAAGTCTCATCTACACCGTGGTCACCGGGATCAGGCCTAGAAATTACTCCTGGGGCATCAAAGTCACGTGAGGATATCTCTGAAGCCAGCAGCTCGGATCTGGACGAAAATCTAGTAGCAGCAGAAAATCTAGCTGCTCATAACTCTCTACAGAAAGCACTCAATGGTAAGTACTGTTCCTCTTTGAATCGATCAAGCGTTAATTTTATTATAGACTCTGTAGAATATGAGCTTCCTCGGGATATGCGAAATTCGGATCATGATATTTCTGAGAGTTCTTTCAATGAGATGCCTTCTATTCTTGTTGCGCCCTCAACACCCCAGAACGACTCTGATTTTGAAGATTCTAAAGATACTTCAACGACTGTCTGGGACCATGCAGTTAGCTCTCCTGTCTTTGACGATGATGACAGCTCGCCTGGTTCATTCGTGGATGCATCTTTCCCCTCTGATATAAACATTGACGAAAATGACTATCCACAACTATCGATGGAGGATTACGAACCAGAAGATAATTCCGATTTTGATATGGTACCTATTGAGACATCTACTCCTAAACATAAGCGGCGTCCGGGAATGCTTGGAGGACTCGATAGTATTACAGAGGTCTTGACGCCGAATTCTCCTCGGGATGAATATTTCAGGCCGTCTGATACAAATGCGTTTGGCACACCTTCGAAGAAGACCGGAAAGACAGGAGGGCTGTTATTCCCTGGATTCTCTAGTCAAGGTAGCCCAACGTCCAGAAGGCGCTCATTCAATGATCAACAGAAAGTGGCTCCAATCAGTTTGAATTTGGGAATTGGAAAACAGACAGTTTCTTCACAGAATAAGGTATGTACTTTGAACTCTATTTGAAGGAAGTTTATTAACATGACCAAGCTTGCGGTGAAGAGGGGCACTACGCCTGAGCCAAAGGCTCCTATCAAGGCGGAAAAATCACAAAAGTTCGCACGAAAGGCCCCACTTGATATGGCAAGGCCAAGGTCACTTTCCTCCACCGGTCACTATAGCTCCACAACAAAGCCAGCGCCGAAAGCAGCTCCACAGAAAGCACCCCTTGGTCCTTCCATCAGGGCAATTCGGCGACCACGTATGGAGATTGATAGCGATGACGAAGGATCAGTTGTTAGCGAACAGCGGTGGTCAAGATCAAAGGAGAACACTCCTGACTTTCACTCATCACCTTCGGAATCAAGTTCAGTGCCGCGATTGAATATTAGCAAGCGGCATATCCAGAAACCATCAAACCTCACCACCCAAGTCACACCAGATAAGGGTAGGCGGCCATACTATCAAAGAGGTTCGCAAGATGAAGAGGGCTCAGAGTCTTCCCAATCCATTCCTCAAACTCCAAGACTAGAATTTCCACAAATAAGCTTGGATGATAAGGTTAATGAGATCTTGACCTCACTACCATCTCCGGTTCGTCTCACCGCATCGAATCTTCAAAAGCTATCAGAAGCATCGAGCAAACGACAACCTCCCCTAAGGCCGTTCGAGCTTGCTACACCTACTGGTATACCAGCGCCGAGATCTGTGGGCTCTAGCTCTATGGTCTCTGATGCCACTACATTCGCTCGTGGTGGCAGAAGATATAACTCTAGTATCCCAGGTGATATCAAGCTTTACCATCTTCATCGCAATGATGGCCAGTCACCTATCAAGCTTTATATTCGTCTAGTAGGAGAGAGAGGTGAGAGAGTTATGGTACGTGTTGGTGGTGGATGGGCAGATTTGGCAGAGTATCTAAAAGAGTATGCGACACATCACGGATCAAAGAGACGGGTCGTCTCTGGGAATGGCATTGAAATTCAAGATCTCGGTGGTCCTCACCATCATTCACTCCACCCAGCTAGGTCAATCTCATCATTACGAAGTAACAGTCCGGCACCAGGAAATAGCAGGTCAGGTTCACCAAACGCCGGCGGCCGTTCTCGCTCAGTTTCAGCAGTAGGTATGCGCTCCCGCTCAAACTCAGCACTGGGGGCCCGCCCGGGATCATCAGCGGGCAACCGTCCTGGCTCATCAGCGGGCAATCGCCCAGGTTCATCATTAGGTGTTCGAGGACGGGAAAGAAGTTCATCTCTCCTCCAAAGTCCCCCGCTTACTAGCCCACCCACCGCTATGCGAGGTGGTCATGATGGCACTAGCAGAGAGCGTCCAAACTTGACACCATTCCAGCCTCTGATGTACCAGAAACCAAGTGGGCGTAGTCCATCTACTGGCCCGTCGCCCCCAGGAGGAAGTCGACCGCCAAGTCGGGGACAAGGAGCAAACCGCCCGCCGAGCCGACCGGGATCTTCTCACTCTGCAGTTGGAGGTATCCGCCGATCTGCGTCTAGACTGTCATTCACGGAGTCAGCATTCGATGTTTCAGAGACTGCCAGCTCGGCCGATGCACCACCACCGAAACCATTGGGGCTTGCTGGGCCGAAGGGGAAGCAGATTGCTATTTCCCCGGAGAACCAAGCGTGGGTTGAAGGAATGATAGGAGAAGTCCGAAAAGTGAGCGCGCATAATAGAAGGCGCAGATTGACTGGTGGTAGTAACAACGGTGACATGGGACTGGGAGATGAAGGCTTCGTTGTTCCAGGGGAACTGGTAGAGGTACAGCCCGCTAGTACTGCGCAGCAGTTTGGAAGATTGGAGATTAGTGATATGGGAAAGCAGGGGGGTACTAGGAGGGTGTTCCCAAAGAAGGGGTGATTTGGATATGTTTGGGTTGGGGTTAATTGGAATTGAAGTATTGTTTTTTCGTGTATTGGTATTAATATGGTCTGGGTCTTCTTTTACTTTTGATTTCTGGTTTCATCTTTGTTTTATGAGCGATTTTGGGGTTCATTGTGGGGCCTGATTTGGCTGTTCATTGCTTTATTATTTTCATTTGTTGACTCATTTTTGGTATGTGGTACTTGGGGGTTTTCTTTTTCATCTTTTCACGTTTTTTTTTGGTTGCGATTTGCATCTTAAAATATAAGGGGTTAAAGCACATGTTGGGGGTCACATTTCTCATTGTATCTGGTTTTGGCTTTTGGTTTCTTGCATGTCATTCAGTAGCATACACAGGTCTTTCCTATCTTATCTTTCTTTTATTGGTAATCACTTGGTGGGGTTGGGTCGTGGGAGGGTGGGGGTTGGATGTTAATATTCTTTATTTCTGGTTAGGAACCTACAATACCAAAGCAATGGTTACTATTTTATTTTATTTTTCTACACGTGGGATCAGATGAAATGTGAAACTTGCATCGGGAAGATTGTGATGCTACGTGTATTCTGCAGGTGCGATACTCTAGCACGTTCAGGCATATTTCAAATCACCCTTTCTCGCATCCCTGGTGTAACTTCCTTTTCTATAACCATCGTGGGGATACCCTCGATGAGATATGCACCTCAATGCTTGTCCCAGCTCTAGAGTACGATGGACCTCTTCACATGCCAAGTTGACACGTCGTATAGGGACTATACTGAGACCTTTGACCGTGCCGGACGCCACCGTCCGTTCCTGAGCCTCCCCCTCCCCCTCCCCCCTCCCGAGGAAAGCCCAATCCAGGGTCCGAGCCGACGGAGGTAGGTAATAACCGATGCATTGGCTTCGGACAGAATGTAGTACCTGAAACCAACTCCGAGGGTACATGTAATAAGTTGGATTCCCTATAAGAGTGGATATCTTGTGTTGGATATAGAAGGTATAGATACACATGTATTGCCTAATTCATCCATTCCGGTTTTTTTCTTTATGGCCCGAGGAGCTTTCTCCGTATTCCCCGACGCCTCTCTGTCTCTCACTGACTGTCTCCTCCCTTGCCTCTTCCCCCACTCTCTGGTGATACCATCCACTCCTCTGGATGACGTGATGTAGTCTGATAATCGAGTGATAATGTATGTGCCAAGATCCAAGAGCCTCATCTTTAATATGTACTTCGTTTTATGTAATGTTTCACCTCCATCGACAACTCCACAGCAATTGAGAGCAATTGAAACATGTTTGATCTACCAGAAACAAAACGGTGATTCCCATCTAACTCCAGTTCCTACAAAAAACATCTACTAACACACACACACCTCTCTAGAGTTCGCCGTAATGAGGTCTTCTCACCTCCACACTCCCGTGAAGCCTCTCCCACTATCACTCCCGGTACCTTAAAGCTAGACCTGGATTTCGTCACCGTCACCCCAGCAGATGCACCCGCAGAGTTACACAGCGAGGATGACAAAGAACTTGATTTCCAGCTCTTCTCGTCCGCGACACGGGGGAAGCAGCAGAAAGTCACGCTGAAGGAACCTACCCCACCCCCGTCGGAGGAGGACGCGTGGGAGCTACTAGCAAGGTCACAGAAGCGGCCCGAGGGCTACTATGTGCTCAGTGAGGAAGACATGGCGGTGAGGAGGAAGGCATTGGGGATTGACGAGGTTGTGGTGGAGGGGGAGGACGTCGTCAAGGGTGCGGGGGTGCTTTGGGTATACTTTCCTTGTTGGGCTGTGAGTGAGACGTGGTGCTGATACGTCGTTGATAGCCGGGTTGCCGTGTTCCTCATAAGGTGATTACGATCACAATGCCTCCGGCACCGAGTGCTGGGAAGTCGGGGAAGAGGTCAAAGCCTGGGAAAAAGCGGAGGATACAGTTGAGGAAGGTTCAGCAGAAGGTCAAGGCTGCGGAGGAGGCGCGGTTAAAGAGTATAGAGGGGAGGAAGAAGTATGCTGGGTTGAGTAAGGAGGAGAGGGATGTGAGGGAGAGGGAGGATAGGAATAAGAGGAATAGGGAAAAGAAGATTAAGCGGAGGATTAGGGAGAAGGCAAAGAAAGAGGCGGCGAGAGCGGCTGGTGGGGTTACTACTGAGGGTGGGGGCAGCGAGAGTGAGAGTGATAACGAGATGGCGGATGCGGAGAAGAATGAGTAATTCCTGGTAGTTATTTCTGTGTGTACTCTTTAAAAAAACTGATGGTGTCGTGATAGTAATGGAGTTTTGGTTGGCTACGTATACGTCGGGGTTCTCATACAAAATCACTGGAAAGGGTTCATCCAAGAAAAATCTCTTGGTAAAAAAAGTATGCTTCTATTCACGAATAACCAACAAAACCCAGCCTAAAACTCAAACTCAAATCTTTACACCCTTCAAGTGATTTAAGATCCCTTGTGCGCTCTCGCTCTTCCAGAACTTTCCATTGGGGAAACCAAACTCAGCCATACTATCGCTCTTCATCTCTACCGAGTAGCCTGGCTCCTTAGGGGTGGTGTAGTATCCATCCTTAATGACTGATGGATGCAAGAAATGCTCATGGAGATGGTCAACATACTCCAGTAGCGATAGCTTTCCTGATACACATACATAGTCGATAGTTGACAAATGTTGTGTGTACTCTGGAAGACCGACGCCACCAGAGTGGGGGACGATGGGGACACCGAATCTATCCAATAATGTCAGCTCGGAGAAGTGCGGGGAAGTGGGGTGTGTGGGGTAACTGACTTCTTCGCCATAAGCAATACTGCAAGAACTTCGTTGACACCACCCATACGGCATGCATCAATCTGACAAACATCTATAGCCTCCGCCTGAAGCATCTGCTTGAATATAACCCTGTTCTGACACATTTCACCTGTAGCGACACCAACGCCAAGCGGTTTGAGTGCTTTTCGGATGGCAGCGTGCCCAAGGATATCGTCGGGAGATGTAGGCTCCTCAATGAACCAAGGTCGGAACTCAGCAAGCTGTTTCATGTACTCAATAGCTTCTGGTACGGACCAGACTTGGTTGGCGTCAACCATAAGGACGTTTCCATCATCGAAGCCAATGATGTCTCTGGCAATTCGGAGACGTTTTCGGTCTTCTTCTACGGATCCACCAACTTTAATCTTGAAGTGTTTGTACCCCTGAGCTAGGGTCTCTTGTAGCAGAGCCCTCATCTTATCCTCTCCATATCCTAACCATCCTGTATCCCCACTATCGTTAGCCATCAATCTTATGTAATTACTCAATAAAGAATGGGGGAAATACCAGCACTAGTAGTATAAGCAGGCACAGCCCTATCCACAAGTGCCTCCTCAATCCTGCGCTGCTTCGTAGGCTCAAGCTCCTTCAACATGGCAATCGCCTCTTCAGGAGTAATAGCATCCGTGATATACCTGAAATCAATACACCTTACAAACTCCTCCGGCGTAAAGTCCGCAACGAGCTTCCAGAGCGGCTTCTCAACAGTCTTTGCCCAGAGATCCCACAGCGCATTCACTACCGCACCGAGAGCAAGGTGGATAACACCCTTCTCGGGGCCGATCCAGCGGAGCTGTGAATCAGCGACAAGATGTCTCCACGTTTTACCCATGTTCGCAGTCAGCTCTTCGAGGTCTCGACCGACGATTCGGGCAGCGACATTTTCGATGGCTTTACAGACAATGTCGTTTCCGCGGCCGATAGTAAAGGTCTAGGAGTTTATGTTAGTATGGAATAGCTATATAGATTTTTTTTCTTTTTCTTTTTTCTTTCAAACTCACCATTCCGTGCCCTTCGAGAGGACCATCAGTCTTTAGAATACAGTATGCGGCAGAGTAGTCTCCTGCATCGTTCATGGCATCGGATCCCGTCTTGTCTAGTGATGTCTATTGGAAAAAGTTATTAAGTTTAGCTAAGCTTTCAGGTTTCAGATTTGGTAAGAATTGTTTTGCTGGGGCTGGGCGGGGGTGGGGCTCTGATGAAGGATCGGGTCTGGGCGACTTACGGGGAACCGGACGTCCCTTGATACAAAGCTTGTAATCTTGACCATATTAACTATCTTTTTCTTTTCTTTTCTTTCTTTTTGTTATATATTCTGTTCCGTCTATTTTTATAGGGCGGGGGGGGAGAGGGAGGAGGTGAAGGTCGGCTCGTAAGAAATTGAAGTTATTTTTTTTTTGGCTTTGCTTTACTATCGTAGGTTTTTATATCTAATGCGGGGTTAATTGGTAGCTACGTAGCAAGCCGTAGAATTTTTCTCTCTCTGTTTAAAAAAAAAAAAGAGAGGGATTATATTGTCATACAAAGAAAAAGCTAACTACCCCGCGGGAGGGTTCTGCCATGCGATATAAGGCGAGCGAACGAGCGATGGACCAGCCGATGAGGCGGGGAGGGGGAGGGATAGCTACGAGGGGGGGGGTTGGCCAAGCTCTTTTTTTCCCGCGTTCCTGAGATTCTTCCGAAGTCCTTCCTTTTTTCCTTTAGCCTAAGCGTTCGGCTACGTACATAGCATAACCGCCTTCCGCGCTGCCAAAAGCTAGGATTCTACTAGCTAGCTAGCTAGCCATTATTGGAGTCGAGACCCCTTCTTCAGGGGGGGGGAAAGAGGCTGTCTGCTTTAGAACGTATATATATTCGATCGTGATAATGTAGCTATACGAAGTAATTACGATGTAGGTAAACGTTACTGTACTTTAATTCCTTTCCGGCCCTTTTCTGTTTTTTTTCCTTTTCCCTCGATCCATCTACTATACGGGTACGGGAACAGCATACCATATATCGGTGGGAAAAAAAGATTAATTATTACACAAAGTCTAGACTCCTCTTAATCCTGCGTTTGCGCATCATCTATCTTGAGGTAAGGGGGGTCTACCTACTATCATGTTAACCCGTGGTATCCCCGGAGCTAGCATTCGTTCGTTTCCCCCCCCTCCCCCCCATGGGGGAGGGATGTTTCGGAAAATTCGGATCAATTATCCCGAGCTATTTGGGTATTCCCCGAGTTTGAGACCCAAACTATCTCTTTAGATATTCCGTTGTACCTGGTTATAACGGGTCTCGGCACATATGCAGACCGCGGAGAGAAAGAGAGGGGGGGTTCGTTTTGCCAAGGTTGGTGAACCCTAGCCCTGTTTTGGGGGAGGGGGATTTTGCCCAAGTTGTTTTTCCGTGGAAAGCTTAGCTCCCGCCGTGGCAACGGTGTAATATAGAGGGGGCTTGTGAGTGTATATTATTATGTACTGTATATAGTATAGTGTAGGTATTCTAGGGGGGTTTTTAATACGTACATGTACCCCCCTAATCTTTACCTTATCCGGGGAATGGCGAATACTATTTGGAATCTAGAGGCTTCTCTGTAACGCTTCTTGAATTAGCTGTCATATTATATTATCTCTACATAGTATTTTATTAGTCGTTTGAGGAATTGAGAAACCAGGTGGCTTTGTGGGTATACTTTATTGAAACTCACATCATTCATTAATTAAGACTTGGTAAGCCCCCCCCCAGTTGCATACAGATTAGCCAGCTAGTGCTATAAATCTAGTGGCACTTAAACACCCAGCAGCTACATAGAATGATTCGTCTTTTGAAGGTTGGATGATAACAGCAGCGCCTCTAGACCCTACAATAGCACCAACGAGAACCTAGTACTCCAAGGTTCTACTAACTCATTGATGACGCCATTATTTCTTCATATGTGCTTGTATTCTATTACGGTGTTCCCCGGTGAGCCGACAAAAAGTGAGGCCAAGAAACCCTGGATATGTGATGTAATCTATAGCTCAAAATAGTCTGTTTCATGTTGAAGGCTGGAGTGCTTTCGAGGGGAATCAAATCTACATTGATGTTTTTATCAACGAAATACTCCAAGATCAACAGGGTAAGTGCGTTACATGCTTGGCTTTAGTATCGATACCGATATATGAGTTGATAATACGTCACTAGTCGGGGATTTAATTGGCCCCCCGCGCCCCCCGCATTAAAGTAGCTTGGCTTTTTTTATATAAAATATGGGGTGGTTCGTATCGAGAGTGTTCTCTTAGCTAGGGGGTGATGGGTTTAATGAGTAAATAAAAAACAATAAAAGAGGTTTAATTTCGAGAATGACGATGATCTTTGGAGTTATATATCGGGCATAGCTTAGTACGTACGTACGGTACCCGGGTCGGGGAGGCGAACATACGACAGCGGGATTAATCTCTCTAAATTATCGTTACCCCAAAGTGATACCTTTACGCCGCTGATCTGAATACTGGGATGCAGACAAACTTGATGAAAAAAATGCCGATCACTGGCGATCACTCGGCTCATGGCCCGGCTATCAGTGTGCTTGTAATAAATAAAAAAAACGTTTGATCTCGGGGCCCCATACTGGGGTAAATCTAGCACGGAGATTAATTATGTCAGCTATAGACCCTTGGTCTGATGAATCACCCGCCGCGATCAGCAGTACTTGAATTTAACGACAAGTATTCCAATTAATGTAGAATAGGTAGCCCCTTGTATAACCTCTAACCGTCGACGATCATATCTAGTAATATAGAACCCCTTGTGTTCATATAGAAGTGGTACAGAATATACGTAGCTTGTGAAGATCACCAGCCGTTATTCCATCGATGCTCATGCCTCTTCCCGCATCGCCCCCACGTCTTGCAGTTTCCAAGCATTCCTTGCACATGCAGCACATGCTTAGATGCCTTCTCTATTTTGTTTGCAAGTGTCCTAATTGGGCCCAGTGACTATAGAATGTATCTAACCCTTGAGCTTCTCCATTCGAATTATTGTATTTGATACAATTGAATATTCTGATTCTAGAGCATTGCTGCTCCTGTAGACCCTTGTGCGTATTGTTCATGTACGAGTCCATTTCTTGCCTTATCCCCGAGGTGGCATGATCATATCATATAGCTACATGGTATTTCCATTCAAACCGCCGAGAATTGAATTGGGAAATATAATTGTTAGATACGGCTACTTATTCAAAATCTAGCCACCATCCAATCACTGGCCTCAATTCTCAAAAAATATTCCAACTACTAGATTAAATCACAACTAATCACTCGGGTGCAGCAAAAATGATTAATATTAGGGCTCGGGCCTTAGTCGTTAACTCACAGCATCTGAGTGTATTTATATGCTCTACTGTCTGTGACTGGCTAATGCACATGGAGTAATGGAGGAGCTCACTCCCACGGGCCCTTCTGTATTTCAATTCAGCCCAAACTAATGGACCAAATCGCAACTGTACTGTCAATTGGCCAACTGGAGTACTTCCGGACTGCCAGATTGCCGCCGATCAGATATCTTGAGCTGCATGCGACACGTTTTTTTTTTTTGGAGTTAGGGCATTGCAGCACACATTCCCGCTTTTGTACCCCTTGCTGTCCGTTGGTCAGTGACCAAGTCGTGGCTGGCCATTGAGCCCAGCATTTCGAATGCACCTGTTTCAGTTTTTTTTTCCCAGCTTTCCCTCCCCCCCCCCTCCCCATAGTTGGAAAGGTAGCGGGGTCAATTCAATGCACAACGCTTCGTGACGTGTGACAGTAGTCACATTCTAGTTGTTTCTTTTTTTTTTTTTCCCTTTCTCATAAGTAGGCAAATACGGGACGGATGCAGGGAAGTGTCTTTCAATGGAGAATTTCTATTACAGGTCGCATCACCAAAAGCGTTTTTGTCGAACAGCATCTCATAATGTGCAGTTCTGCTGCCACTCGGGTGAATAAAAGAAGAAAGAAAGAAAAAAAGACACTACCTGACGTAAACCAAAGGCTGAATGAAGGAGAAGAAAAAAAAAAAAAGTAAAAAAAAAGTAAAAAGGTCTTACCTAGACCCGAACTTGGGACCACGTCGTCCCCACTTTTGATACATATCTCCACGTAGTGCTTTCCCGTAGCTATATCACAAAATAACATTATTATAAGTATTCTCTGCGTGAAGCACATTATGATTCATGATTGCGGGGGGGGGGGGGACAGTCCGTAGAGTAAAAAGGAACAAATGCTCCATTTCTAGAAGAAGAGAGGGGGAACCAATTAAGATTACGTAAGGAAACGCAGGGTAAAAAAGTACGAAATACTAGGGGTTAGGTCCGAAGTACACGATGCGTTACTGGTCTTGAAACAAGCATCAGATCATCAGGGCGCCCCTCGCGCGCCATCTATCTTACTACGCTGTGTAAAACACCCCCCTCCATCTAACATTCAAGATGGGTTTACCCCCATGGTGCCAACAGTGGAAGAGCAAAAAAGTGGAAGAAGCGAATTGGCCCCCCCTGTTGCACCGCATCGCACTCGTTATTCACTTCATTCAACCTTACGCTGCAGCCTCGATCCCACCCGCAGGCTATTACGCTTATTAGATCTCGGGAAAAAGCAATTCTCGGAGAATCACGTCATTGACATGAGAATATTTCGGAGAACCCCTAGCTTGGTGCATCTTATATTGAGGGAAAAAAACGAAAGATATCGTGGTCATGATTTTACCATCTTGGTAACCTGTACGTTTTGTGCTTCAGAATCCCACTCTTAAAAATATGCCTATATACACACCCAGTAGTGTGGGGTTATTTTACGTACGCACAGCGGGGATTGGTCAGTAGTAAAACATCTTATTGAGACTTCTCCATTGTACAGCGTGGCCCCGGGGAAAACTAGAACTGCCTCCCAAGACAATTGCCTACTTTCCCGTCTGCATCTATCCCAGCCGCTGTTTCCAATGTCTTGTGGGTTATGTCTTTATTTCAATAAGACTGTAAGCGTGGGGCTAGCTAGACGGAATAACCCATACCGGCTTTCTCAACAGGTTACTTGAAACGTAGCTGAGGATATTTGAATATTTCTTATACTACTTATAGCATATGTGCTTACACTATAACGGACACCTATCCAAACAGGGAAATTCCGAACTGCACGAGTGATTCGAGGTGATTTCAAACATGGTTACACCTTTCTGTTATACTCGGGGGCATGCAAGAATAACCCGCGCGTATGTTTTGCTTTTTTGCCCGCCCTGAATAAGAAACTCCCCAACTGTTGGTTTACATTCCTAGCTAGGTTCTTCTTGCCTGACCCGAGTATTTTTACTAGCTCACATAGTTATAATACAACAAAAAAACTAGGACTAAGGGTATATCACCTGATATTATACAATTTTTTCTTTCTTTTTTCTAATGTTAGCTAAAAGATTATTACCGGCTCTAATTACGTTTTGCGTTTTTTTTCTCAAGTACCCCCCCCCACACCAATTATTTACTACCCACTTTGAGTTCTGCCACTGGCTATCTGCTAGACCTAATTGTTATCAGTTCTCATATTTCTGCAATACAAGAATTATATGCAACAATGGCAAAACTGGATATATAATATATGCAGTTGGGGGGGGTGGGAGTACAGTGCAACGTACTACCATTCTAGACTCTTGTTCCTTCCAGGAACGTCCCTGGAATTGTTTCTCCCGATCAAAGGACTCGGAAGACATACCGTCAATTGCGGAGTCGGTACCGAGGCTCCGTCCGGGTGGAGTTGGGTCGGGAAACATCCCGGCGGGAGAAACAAAAAAGAACTGCTGTGTTCTGGCCGTTGAGAAGTACAGGGATAATATTAACCACCCTGAATCTTGGAAAATGACCGTGCGCGCGCACCAACAACTCTCCCTCCCTCCCTCCCTCGCCCCTTTGACTGAAATAAAAATAAAAATTTGTTCGATACAGATCTCGATCTTGACGTTGCGGGCCGTATGTAGTACATATATAGCTGTTTGAGAGATACCCTAACTAGTACGATCTAGAGTTCAAACCTAGAGATTCGCGATTATTTTATCTCAAATACGTAGGATGTTTTAGATCGCGCCAAATTATACCGGTGCAA
This sequence comes from Verpa conica, assembly GCA_033030425.1. Lineage (NCBI taxonomy): Eukaryota > Fungi > Ascomycota > Pezizomycetes > Pezizales > Morchellaceae > Verpa > Verpa conica. Next base: position 1,764,323 of record JAUFSD010000004.1, read on the forward strand.
TTGCCGATTTTGAAAAAAAAAAAAAAAAAATTCCTAGATGTCGTAAGTGCTGATCGATGAGGGGCAGAAAACGCAAGGTTGTAATGCAGGGCAACGGGAGAGTAACCGGAGTCAAATCCTGGGTTCTAGGGAAGATAAGAATGCAAGGCCGTTCAAACAACATTTTCCGAAACAGGTGTTTTCCGAATAATGGTCAGGGAGTATATAATATAGTAGCGGCAGGCCGGGAAAAAGTTATGCGTATCCTATAGTTTGTCCCGGCATCATGCATGAGTCTCGCTTCCAGGGCTTCCTGGGGGGCTTTCCCCAGCATAGTCAGTTGTAATTAACGTTACCCCCCCGTATAGTTACATTTGTAGACATGAGTGTTATATTAATGCGTCGCTAGAGTTATGGTGTAATCTATAGTGGTTACAGAGGCTGTTGCTTGCATGGCCTAGAAGTTGCTAGTTATATCATTTTTTTTGAACCATGGTATTCGGCCGCATTTCCCCTTACTTTGTAGAGTACGTACTGGAGCATATCACCTATAACTACATACATGAAATAGTCACGGAGTCACCGTACATTGATCGTACGCTGCACCGTGTATGTGCGGGCGCAAAACTCGTCCCCTTGCAGGTAAAGTATATCTGTTACCTGAATACCCGAGTGTTGAGATCGTTGAAATCTAAGCGGATATGCCCTTTGAATAATTTGCACTCGCTGCCCCCCTAGAGATAGAATGTTCTATAACCAAATCATAAACCTTTGAAACAGCTAGCTCTGAAACCTTCTAGAATGCTTCTCGAAGAGGTCTCAGTCTAACGTGGAACATCGTGCGGTTTCAGAAGTCCAAGTGCTATTCGCCTTTTGTTCTCTGCCCGGCTATGGCTTGTTTTAAGGGGTACATGAAGATGGTCGCCAGCCGCTATGTCGGTGCCGTTGATTTGTACACCGAGCCTCGAATCCCTAACCCCCCGGCTTTGTGGAAATAATGGTAAGTACTTGCGATGATAGAAATTTCTATATATGCACTCCATCTTTCAAGCCAGCTCGATTATTTTCCGATGCCAAGCCTGGTGCTACTAGCTTGGTTTGTTTATAGGCGGTATGTTTCAGCTGCTCGAAGATAACCTGGTAACGGGTTGTGGACGCTGCCCTGGGATCCTCCAATGTATGTTTCATGTGGAGACCAAGTTCAGTTTAATCGAGCCAATAGAATTTGAAGCCAAGAGGTTACATATCTTTTGGTTTTTATTTAGTGGGGGGTGGGGGGAACATCTAATGTCACTAAAGATGTTCGGGATATCTCACCGCCGTTGCCGATGGGCCAACGTACAGATGTTACTTTAACCTCCACTTCTGTAAAAACACTATGTCAGAGTCCTAGGCGAGGGAAGCATGTCAATCTATACGGGATCAGAAAAAGTCCCCTAGTCGAGTCTCTGCGATATCGGCTGTACCTAGACGACTTAACTCCTGTACGGCCGCTAGTGGGAGAGCCACATAATCTATGCGGGGGCGTGGCCGCGCTACCTCATGAGCTACAGTTGAAGGCAAAAAAACAATTAATTTCTTTATAATTTCCCTATTGCGAAAGGTATCGATCGTAGGAGACGGAGGAGACCTCCCGGAACGGATAAGGGTAATTTGGGAAGTTCGGTGAGTGATTTGAAGTGATGGGTATAGGCAGGATTGTGATAGGGACTATGCACGTAGGGTATTTAGGGCTCTTTAGATAGTGGATCTTGTGGGATTGAGGTCATAAAGTACCTTGGCACCTCCATCCTGTTTTCCTATTAAATGATATTGGCGAGATCTAGAAACAGAGCTCATCTACCTTTTTAGGCTAGTATGTGTCTTGATCTGAGGTCGCGCCATATAATTCGAGTAGGAGGACCAGAGGCATCTGAAAGAGGCTCATTACTTTGGCCTTTGGAGGGGGAGGGGGGAGGGGGAAGGGGGGTTACATAAGCGCTAACCCAGTATTGTGAAAAGCGATCTGTCGATAGAGCTGTGCTCATCGCACGAATCCTCGAGGAATGTAAGGCGGGATGGTTTCCTGTACCTCGCCGCTAAATCAGATCAGATCTTGTGGCGAGCTGCGGGTGGCCGATAGCTTCCCGAAATGCCCATCCCCATAGCCGGACACGGAGTGGAAAGGTTTCTTTTATTGCAGTTGTCTAGACACGGTACCTACTCGTGGCCTGTTGTACTAGTATGTGCGGGACTGTTTCAGTTTTCCAACGCCCGTATTTGCAGCACAAATCTAACTGGTAGAATTTGTTTTGACTAGCTTCGTTAAAAACCCCCAATGGACTTGATATATAACCCCTGCAAAAAAAAAAATCCTGGCTGTTGGACATAAGGCCTAAAGTCGGTCGTAATTAATTATGTATGTAGTACGTGGAGAGGACGTACCCATGAAGCTTCGGACCCAAATCGCACCATTGCCGCAGTTGATATAGTCAAAGCCTTCTGATACGGAAATCTAATACTATGCGGCTGGCCAAACCACCAAGTACTAATAATTCCTGGAAGTCCCGTTTTAAACGTGAAGGCCCAAAATGGTTACTGGCGCTCCGATCCTTGTGAGGTGTTTTTTTCTTTCTTTTTTCTTTCCGATTCTCTAGCAAGGCCGAGCGCAAGGCCGGCCGGATTAATCGGATTACAAAGTTGGTCCATGGAGGATATGTGGTTGTGCCCAAGAAACGAAACGGAGGATTGGAAATCCGATTCCTCCTAGCGCACAGACTATGATCTATACATTTTAATTTCACCACATTCTTCGAAAGTCTTTATAGTACTCAAAGTTGGGAATTCACCCGGTGCCGGTATACCGAATCACACTGCATCTTTATCGTGTTGTTTCTGTTGCTGTTATTGTTATAAAACCGTACTTTGAGATTTGATAGGAAACCCTAGTAATTTATCGGAGGGGCCAATTAATCACCCCGGATGTTCATCTTCTTGGCACAAAAGAAACAGAGACCCACAAGACAAGCGGGTAAAAGAATAATGTTGGAAAATGGGACGTTGGAAAACCTATTGTTCTTTACTCATTCTGGAAGTTGTAAAATTAATCCAGATCAAATTATAATCTCTAGCACGGGTAATCAGGCTGAGTGCCGGACCCTTATTTGCTGATAAAACTGATAGAAGTAATCAGATGCCTGCTCTAACTTACGGTTCCATAACTGTGGGAGCATAGTGGGTTCTATAATTTGTATTCAAAACCGCCAAGGACCCAACCCGTAACTCCCTGCCTCCTCGGTAATAGTCGGTATTTGGATCAAGACTACCGAAAACATCAGGTAAAAAAACATTTTTGTACCCGGGATGGCCTGTGTGAGCCATGGAGCTATGACGCAGATGGAACCTCTGCATCGCTATACGCATATTTTGCTTCGGAACCCGCCCAATTTAGGTAATGCATATATCAATTTTTAGCCTCGTTGTGGATCGATGTATTTCGGGAATATACTGAAGCTAGACCATCCGATATTGTAGGTCATAGATTGAGACGTGTACCGACTACATATACTAGCTAGTATATGGCCCAGACCATATTTCGAGAAGCCGTCCCTGGTAGGGTAGAAACAGAGGTTAGGGTTAGAAATAGGTAAACCGCAGACTAGAGTATGGAGAGTAGGACATTTGTATTTTCTCTAGGAAAGTCGAGAATATAAAACTTTTGCCTAGTATTTCTGTTCAGATTTCTCTTTTTTACGTAATATCAAAACCTCTATCTAGACTCCACTTGCCCCGAATATAGCATCATGAGCTGTACCTCCTGTAACTAGTCTTGTCCGCAGAGACCTTTGTCGCGCGATGACAGCGAGATACTACAAGCAATAGCCCGAGTGACACACTTATGCTGCCATCCTAAGAGACTCACCATGGGTGAAAACAACCCTTCGTAAGAATAACAAACAGTGGAGGGGCCTTTAGCAATTCAGATATGACCACGTGTGTGTGGCTGTCAACTCTAAATAACGAGCTGTGATTCCCCGCGGCTCCACCACTTGACAACGCAGGAAAAGCCCGTGACAAGTTTTAGAAGGGCTTTAGATACCCGTCATACCGTTTGAATAGCAGTCAGCAGATATTGATGAGCTTTGAGGGCCAAAAAAAGCCCTGTTTCCCCAGTGACACATGTAAGAGTGTGTTCCTTGGGGGATATCCCACAGAGGGATGATTAAAGTCGAGATAAGAAGGCAATTGGGGAATGGGTTTCGCTAATTCGTAATTAACCAGGGTCGACGTGTCAATGTGCTTTAGGACCAGACTTGCTTGACCGGAAACTAGCGAGAGCGCCCGGCCGTAAACTTCTCCGCACCCTCTGATTGCTTCACCAAAAAAATAAAAAATTCCGCAGGCCAGAACCCAGAATCTGGAGCAGCTATCCTCTAGCTATCGTGCGTGCATGCCGATGCCTTCTGCCGCTATTCCGATATAGTGCAAGGTACTTCGCAGCGCGCGCGCGCAGCGACCACGGCTGTCGATACTGTATGTATACTAGCTACAGCCCAGTCCCGGCCTTAATCTATCATTTACACACTCGTACACATACTCTAGTATATATCGAAACAATCTATTTCTTTTTTGTTTTATTTCCTTTGATACAGGTTTCCTGCATCACTTTGAACATGCCCAAAATTACTTCAGCCTGTGGAGAACAGTTTTTTGGTTTGGGAATTACGCAGGATTTTTTTTTCGGGGAGAGCAAAAACAGGTAATCCGATCAACCACACAAAGTAAATAATCTGGCCGTTTCAATCTCTGAAGTCCTATCTCTCTTCATTCACAATTCCTGCGGCCGGGGGTCCCTCCGGCCCTTACTTTGCTCCGGCCGAGCGCGAGACCTACCATGGTTGGATCGACTCGACCTTTTGTATTTTCCCAGCGCCCAGCATGATCGAGCATACATGTAACCATACGTTAGGGCTTTAGGCCAGGTGATTTTTGCGAAGGGTAAGCGATCTCTTTTTTTTTACCGGGTCTGTATGTACTCCCATCGAGTAGCCTGTCTACTTGCAGCAGTGACATGCAACACAAGCATCCGTACTACGATCGACCATGTCACTCCTCCTCAGGGAAGTTTGATATAACTAAGCGATATATAATCGCCTGAGAATTCCCCGAAACTCAACTTGAGTCTTGTTCACTAATGAAGAAACGGGCCGCCGGGGTAGCATGCAGGAGGCTGTTATACCGGATCGATCCGTAGTGCATGGTATGTGCATATGTCCCCTCATAGTCTGTAACGGCGTAAGGTGGTACGTGCACCCGGCGCCCCCCCTCAACAGACATACATTTCTTCCCCTCCACATTGAAGGGATCATCCAAGGTCACCATGGAAGCTACACCCATGCCCTAAACAATAGGATTTAATAGAATTAAGGGTGGGTGGGTTCTTCACACGTGCATGGCCGTGGCAACTGCTAGCTATGGAGCTAATATCGATCGTTTCCTCCCTCCCCCCCCCACTTTACTAACACTACCATAGTATTGGTGTACTTGGTCTGCCGTTTTGCCATAAAATATGCCCTGAATCACCTAGCCTATAAATTTGCATAAGAACTTCCTTTTGCCCAGCACTCATGACTGCAGATTCGAATACTATATTTCGTTTTTATACTCACTTGAGAGAGAACTTGAAGTACTTTTTCCACCAAAACCCACACACCTCTTCTTCTTATAAAAAGCCATCAGTACCTCACTAGATTTCAGTACTTGGAAACCCACCATCAGAACTTCATACTCCACGAGAACCAAATCGATGGCGTCCCCTATAGCACAGTATCCCAAAAGTGGGATAACAGTGATCATAGTTGGCGCAGGCTTTGGAGGACTCACTGCTGCAATTGAATGCACCTTGAAGGGCCATAAAGCTATCGTGCTCGAAAAGACACCTAGCTTTGAGCAACTTGGTGATATTATATCAATCAGTGAGTTAACTCCCTAGTAAATCTTTTTTTTTTTTTCACAATAGTCGAATTCTTTTAAAAGATTTCTCTTCATCTTTTTTTTTTTTGCACTCTCTTTGGCCTCTGGGGGGGGAGGGGGGGAGGGGGGAGGGAAAAAAAAACTGCATGCTAATCCATTGATAAAGGTACCAATGCGGGACAGATTCTGTCGCGATGGGATTCGTCGCTTATAGCAGACAGACTGCGACCCATATGCATGCGGCACAAGAGCTTTAAGATACACACACACAACGGCGAGTTCGTTTTTGAACAACCGGCAATGCCCCCAAACCGGGAAAAGCCAATGTACAATGGCCACAGGGCAGACATCCATAGGGTGTTTTATGAATATGCACAGTCTCTCGGTGTTTCATTTAAAATGGGGCAACGGGTCACTGCGTATAAAGAAGATCCGGCTTCAGGAAAAGCCTGGGTTGAAACGGAATCCGGCGAGATCTTTAAGGGTGACGTTGTGGTTGGGGCAGACGGTGTTCGAAGCAGAGCACGGAAGCTAGTTCTTGGGTACGACGATAAGCCGAAGAGCAGTGGCTATGCTGTCTTCAGAGCGTGGTTCAATGCGCAAGAAAATGGCATATCTACAGACCCTTTGACTAAGGAATTCGTCGAGAATGGAGACACACATACTGGTTGGCTGGGAGAAGATGTACACCTATTGGTTGCGAGCTGCAAAGGTGGAAAAGAAGTTTCTTGGGTTTGTACCCATAAAGTAAGTCATACCATTCTAGATTATTATTTATTTATTTTTTACCAGGTTTGAATATTAACACAGTCATAGGACGATGCCGATATCGATGACTCCTGGTCAAATATAGGGCGGGTGGAGGATGTTCTAAAAATTCTAGAGGGCTGGGACCCCAGATGTCGTGCAATTGTAAGACTCTCCTCCAATGGTATTGGCTGTTCCAATCATTGAGTGCTAATCCAACACAAAATATAGGTTTCAAAAACACCTACTTGTGTTGATTGGAAGCTTGTATACCGAGATCCACTACCTACATGGATCACTGCCAACGGCCTCACCTGTCTACTCGGTGATGCAGCACATCCATTCCTCCCTACCTCAGTGCAGGGCTGCTCTCAGGCAATCGAAGATGGTGCTGTTCTTGCGACATGCCTCTCTCTGGCCCACCAGGACAAATCCATCCCCCCTGCTGAAAAGGTCCCAACAGCCCTACGTGCCTATGAGCGCCTCCGCTACGAGCGTGTGAAGGCTGCGCAAAAGACTGGCGAGGCACTCCGGGATAAATGGCATAAGGCTGATTGGACAAAGGTCCGCCAGAACCCCGAGAGCATCAGGATGCCTCGGGAAGATTGGCTGTTGAAACATGACTGCGAGAGATTCGCCAGGAGGATGTGGGGTAGGGTCGTAGCCGAGTTGACTGGGGGGGAAGTAATTCCGAGGAAGAGTTTGGCAGCCGGCAGGGACAGCGATGAATTTGATACTGAGCTACCTCCCACACCCCTTGCCACGCCAACAGAGGAGATGGAGGACCCACTGAAACGATAGATTCACAGTATGTGGGGTTTCTTTTTTTTTTTTTACTACAAAATTAAAAATTAGAGGGAAAGGATTAGATTTGGGTATGGGCTTGGCGTTACTTAACCGATATACGACGTATGCTTCCATACTTTCATTTGTTTGGGCTGGCTCTTTTAGAATTCATGTATGTACTATAGAAAATAGGGCTTCTTATCACGGTCACGGTTATGAGGATATAAAATAGATTACTGGGAACTTGTTATATAAATTACTCTAGTCCACCTGTAGCACACAAAGCCACAAGTTGGATATGTATCATTTTTTGGAGATCTGGAGATTGAAACTTTCCATCGAAACCACGAAACCACCGAAACAAATTGGTGGCCAATGCGTAAAATGAGCAACAGAAACAGGGCTGTTATAGAGTGCATATGTGCATAACATGCCGTAACGTGGTTTCCCAAGCGAGAAACGTTCATACATATCGCGTACGTTTTGCCTGTTCTCGGATAAAATCATCCGGTACCGGAGAAGTCGGTTATTGTAAACCTGGATATGATATGTCCTCAGCTCATCGGGTTTGGCAAGCAAGGACCAACATGCATATGCATTCAATTTTATTTAAAGTAGGAGGTTAATGAGGTCAACATATGCAACTTCCGAGTAGGTACTTGAGTAATCGCCCCAAAATTGGTGGATCCCCCTACCTCCCCCCCCCCCCTATAAGTGAGGGTGTGATGCTTTGCGGTGAATATCAGCACTATGCTGCCTTTAGACTTCGAATCTAGTACCAAGTCCGTCTTGCTGAAACAAACTCGCTAGTATGCAGCAGGACTGCAGGCGAAGAAAAAAAATCACAGGATTCTCCACAATCTAAGTAGACGTACGCCTTTTTTGGGCTCTCACCCCACAGCCAGGTTTGTTAATATCTATATAGTAACAGATCATTACTGGTTATGGCTTATAAATGCATACGTCTCACGATAAAATCCAGCAAGAAAAATTAAAGGTCCCCTCAAGCACCACGCGTACGTCCATTTACCCTTTTAATAAACCCCCCCCATTACGTGGACTATAGTATGTTATATAACGAAAGTTTACTAGCTAGCTCGCACCCTCTGGTGGAGATAAACAAAGACCCGAGGTAACGATCCCTTCCGGAGCCGTGGCCTTATTAGTATAGAGCTACGGTCGAGTCATAAACCACACCACAAGGTAATTAGTACGGACACTTCCCTGAGAGGTAGTTTTGGACCCACTACTCGACAACCGAGGTACCGGTGCAATGTTAGAAAGCATACCACAATTTTTAAAAGTCATGAGAAAAATATATAGACATATACAATAAACATGATTTCATAAAATGTGTCTGTCCACCCTCGGCAAGGCTCGGGAATATGAACACCTTGCGTTGTGCCTATAGAGAGCTTCACTTATGTTAGCCATTGAACACGATAGAATCAAATTATCAAGGAAATACTTAGTGACATCCAAAAATCAACCGTATAGAGACTTTGAGTGTCTAGCAATCTAATCCAGGGTAGCTTCCGGTTATTTTATGCATAAAATGTGATTGGCCCCATAGCTGTAGTCTATAGATATAGACGAACGAGCAGGTTCAAGACTATAGCTTGGCCGAGTATTCTTGCGCAAAATACTTGAATTAGATGTTAGAATCATCCTTTAAGAATGTATCCCCATAAAAGAAAAGAATTAATGGATATATAGATTTTTGGTGTTTAAAGACTAAACCGAGTGATATATCATGACTGAGTATATATATTTATATACCAAGTAGCTGGCCATCTGCATGCATAATTCAAAAGCCGACTGAAATTTCAGATGTGTAAAAACTAGTTCTATTTGATTTCGTGTTTTTCAAATAGAACTGGGTGGTCATGTTCGTAAAAAAATCACTCCCAACTAACAGCTGAAAAATACAAGCAATTCAGGCAAGGCACTGAAACGATAGGCCTTCATAGTTCTCCTCTCCAAATCTAGGAGTGTCACCGGGTTCAATATGTAAAGCATGTCTCTATTGCTTTAGCTATATCTGTTGGTGTTCCAGCAGACCACACCTCAGACCGATTGGAGTAGGCATACTAATACTCGTGACTTTCGATAATAGAAGCGCTGCAGTGCGGTATGTACCGACCGGTAATACCCATACGGGAGGATGTTTGAAAATCTGACCAAGACCCAAAGACTTAGAAAGGCCAGATACCAATAAAGCTGCTGGAGAGGGAATGCGGAATAATTAACTCATGTTCATTCACCATCGAGTAAATCTCCCTCGGCGTAGCAACGAGGGCCGTCATTCTTGTAAAAACCGGCGACTCAATTCTGTATTTTAGTATCACTTCTGCGATAATCCTTTGTACTTTATATACGCGGGTCTTGACATCGACACGTTAATTAGGGGTGGGTCACGTGAGTTTCTACAGGATGCCCAGAATTCCGGGAACCTTGGTTTCATAAGGATGGGTGTTGCGCATATCCCCTCCCCACCCCCTCCCCCCCGCCCCAGAAGATGGAATACCAAATAATCGTAAGACCTAATGTGCTGTACCTGCCACGGACCCTCCGTCTGCTGTGTAACATCTCCTTGGGGTATGGGCATTGAACAACTGTCAAAGTTTACAGGAACTATTTACTAGCTATTCAGCCTTTGCAAGGCACAATTGTCGTGCGCATATGTTAATGTGTGGGTCTGTGCTGTAAAACTGCTTTCTCGACGTCTAATTGATAGCTATTAGCGGCGTTGTCCAAGAGTACATGAGTCCCCTTCAGCTACGCTACTGCACCTTTCCACCAATCAGAAAAAAAAAGGAAAGACAAGTTTAAGCGCCTGCGAGATATCATTCAGTTTTTTTTTTTCTATTGGAGCTTTTCAAATGGGATACTCATCATGTCCATCGCTATTTACGCTCTCTCGACCTAGAACCGTGAAATATCAACGTGGTTCGGTCTGAAGCATGGAAGGTCATCCGTCTCTAGCCGTAGTGATATATCTGCCTCCTAGAGATGTAGCTATACATTCGTACCATATTATCTTGTCCCAGTAGAGGGTTGTACAAGACGTTGAGGTTACCTTTCCCGGCTACATGGGAGGAAGAAAACTTAAGCCACCTCACTCAAGATGGTAATTTCAACGTCTTGTGTTACCGTCCATTGAGGCAAGATGGTACGGTACTAGTAGGGCACTGCTATTGGCTAGCATACTGACAACCAAGTGTCAGAGTCTGTTATTGTCATAATATGTGCATGACGTCGATACTTTCTCAGTGATGAGCTTGCTGTTAAACGTAACCATGGGAAAAGGCTGTCCAAATTTGATCTTCTCTTGGTAAACCGTAGAAGATCGCAAGATACCGCAGACCCCTGGTTAGTACCTCGTGGCAGTGTATGAATCTCCCATATTGGGCCCCATCCTTGGCATTATTGGAATTAGCAACGTGTTCAGCGTTGATAGAGACTCACGGATTTAGCGACAATATATCTAAAACAAGCCTTTAAATAAGACCCGAGGCAGGTTGATTCATAAGTAGGACTACGAAGTCGATGAGTGATGCTTCCAATGACCTTCTGAGACTTTTCCAGTTAGGTTTCAAGAGGTAGTACACTGGTAAATAACATGCTATTTAGTAGATATTCAGCATCACCAAGGCACTCCACAAGGCGAACGCTCATACTTTCCGATGTTCGCTGTTTTTTTGTAACCATGCTTAACGGGCTCTAGCATGAAGGGGGCTTAGGTGTTAAGGGATAGAGAAAACTCAGCGCATTATATCTTGTTTCAAGCGACGCTCGTCCAGCTTTATACCCTATGAACTAACTAGCTTTTCAATGTTCTTCTGCGCATGTGGTGACAACAACAGCAAAAGAAACAGACCCTAGAGCTTCTACCCGCCTCGTATTGCAGGTTGCATCTGCATAATGAATTGGCGGGGAGGAAAAATACATCTATTATAGGTTGAAGTCCCAGCCTCAGCTGCTAATTTCTAGATTTACCAAAAAAGCCCCTTTATACTCTTGGCTTGCAGATAATCTACCATACTCTGCGGTGCATTAGATGCCGAGTGTTATTACTTACAGGTGGTTTCTGCTTATTAGACTAGCTAGGACACACCCTTTACATATAGTAACACAGCCAGTATGCAGGCTACTTCTATACGATGGTGCTAACACGGATATAGAATACAAACTTCATGAAGGCTGAACGCCACACTCGATCTAGTATATCAACATCATTGATATTCCTAGAACCTTATAATCGGTAAAGATAGTAACTAAGTCTATGACACAGCCAACAGGTAAGACAAACCTCGGATAAGGGGTAGTATTAGGTGTGACTATGTCTAGCGATTAAAGTATAACTCCGATTAGTAGGTAGAAGGCTATGTAACACTATCTAATACCTACTTCGAATACAAACTCTAGAATGACACTCTGAGCGTGTCAATTAGAGTAAGGTCCCGGATAGATGCAGATACCCCTCTCAAGTATGTGTTAAATTGTAAATACTACACACAATATCACCCAGCAGGTGACACTTCCATAATAGCATCGCCGGTTAGCCATCTTAACCGATCTATTAACCCCGTTTGCTCTTAAGAACTCGGCCCGGAGATCGGTTGATCTATTCGTTCTGGAAGAAATCTTCTTGGGTTCGGATAATTTCTCATGATGACCCGAACGTAGTACAGCTTGACGAAGATAACGGAATCACCCAGAATTCTCAAACAGTATCAGACCCAGGCCAGTACTTTTAGTACAAGGGGGGGCTTTGCCTTAAACTGCAAATTATCGGTCCTCTGTCCATCATTCGTCCAGCCTCTGCCGTAGGATAGTTTCTGCATACTACCTTGCAGTTGTAATACCAACCCTGCACACTCCACTATTCATCTAACAGCTCATGGTTTTATCCTTGATTACTTTATTCCCAATTAAGCCTACATTAAAAAAAAAAAGGAGAAAGCTGCGATTGAATCTAGACTAATTACTTTCATATCTAAATTTTTCAGCTTTGCGGGATAAATGCCCTTTGCTTCAGCTGGCAAAGTGAGATATATCGTGAACCATACATGGGTTATCACTCTGAGAGCGAATTGTTAGTGATCGGCTAGCTACTTAGGGGATCCAGAATAGTCATAGTGACTATAGCTTCTTTTCAGGTAAATTACACATATATCTAGACTTCTGTTGTCAGTCAGTGCTAACTTTTAGTAGATATAGTCCACTCCTAGGAGGTCACACCGCAGTATCAGCCACGACTAGGAAGCCCGTGGTATTCACCGCATTCTCGTGGTTTTAGTGCTGTCATTGCCATGCTATATTACTACTCGCTATTAATCTCGGTTATTTCTTCGCTTTTCGTCCGGTGTGAGTATTTAGAGTGACTCCTTACCCATGGCCACCAAGCTGAAAGATCGAGTGTTCTATTTTCGGCACTATCAAGCCTTTTTACAAGCGCGCCATGCCAGCCCCAATCCTGGGATTCGGGAATTAACTCCTGTATGCCCTAAAATCAGCCCTACCAAACATTCCAATAGAGAATTCCGTACATTTTTTACGGCACAAAGGTTATCAGTAATCATTTATAAAAGCTAAGCATGACAAATTATGACTACGGTTTAGGGATATGATATTCTGACAGCCATCATCGGTGTTCAGCCATGCTTTAATCCTTGGTATACATTCCGTCATGGGTCAACCAATTGTGCAAAAGCTTGTTCTAGCCCCTTTGAAACCCGACCATAACATTGCCACACGTATCTAACGGTCGCCGATGATCTTATTTGATTGACTGGTTACATGACTAGAAAATATGTAATCGGTGTATGCAGCTACGACCGCCCAGCAGTGACCTAGTGACGACAGAGCCCAGAAACATGACCTACGCTTGAGCCTTCAGAACACTCGTATTGTTTTGAAGACAATTCTATATGTGCTAAGAAAAAACTTGTTCACACACCCTCAAACTCGTATTCAGGAAACAGAGGCTCGCTAATTATGGTGTGATGTCGCGGTGACCTCAGACAATATGCAGGATAAGCTTGAAATTGACTGGCCAATTAAGTATACCTTGCAGTTAAACATGTGGCTGGTGCGAGGTTAAGCCCAGGGATCGCTGTTGTCCTAGCCGCCTTGTTTCCTGCCTTGGCTATTGATTACCCCACACAGCCCTATAGATATCATTATTCTGTGAGGCTTGGAAAAAGCCAGCCTCATAGAACTGCCTTTCTTAGGGTGTAGTACTGATTGGGTTGTGCTTGAACCGTTCCACCACATATCCCATATAAACTCGACCTCCCCCGCCGTTTGATTCTTGCGCCCATCAAGCACTTACTCCACTCACAAGTCAAGAGTCGATTTACTTCTATCCTTCACTTCTTCGAACCAACCAAAGCCCATAATCATCCTAACAATGAAGTCCTTCACCCTCACTGCTCTTTTCCTTGTTCTCATCGCTCTTTTCGCGACACCGATTGTTGGTGATTATGTCGAGCGCCGTGGGTACGACCAAGGCTTTGGAGAACTCGAGGTTCGCGCGCCTGCTCCTGCCCGCAGGAGAGGAGGCAGCGGTGCTGATGATGACGATGATGGTATGTTTGCATGAACTCACAACAGATCTAGTCGAGTAAAACACTAACTGTTACAACTAGCGACTGCCACTGAGAGCGGCGCAGCAGCAACCTCAACATCGAGCGGGAGCTTCGCGCATCCAAACGTAGTGGCCAATCTTGCCGGTGCCGGTGTCATGGCCGTGGTAGTAGGTGCTGCTGCCATGTACTAGATCGATACATACCAAACGCGTTTTTTTTTCCCCCTAGTTATTTGAGTGTCAACAATTAATCCTTTTGTGGGTTGCGATCTTTTAATTAGCGCCAGAGGTTTCTTTACTTGGTTATTCTGTTTGCGCAGTGGATATATATATTTTCGAGTATATGATGTTAACGTGTTCCTTTGTTTTTTTTTCTGTAATTACACTATACCGCAAAATAATGCGACTGAGAAATAGTATAGAATCTTCTCCGTCCAGATATTGTGTTTGTTTACTACGTGACCTTAGTTCAGCTACGGCTAGCGAGAATGCACTCCCTTAATTACACTCCTTAATTGCACTCTCGCCAAAATTATCTGAAACCCCAACCTAATCGGCGCTAAGATACTAAAGTTTTGTAACACACTAAAGCCTGACTCATGGAGACGGGACAATGACTGACCCTAACTTCCCGGTAACATATATAACAGTAATATTGGCTGGTGGCTTTTGTGTTGACATGAGCTTATCCTGACCTTGTGATGGTCTATACGAGAACGCCTCCAAATGAATAGGGACGTGGGGGGACCTGCAAGCTCAAACTCCTCCGAGGGCATAGTAGTGAAACGTCCTCCACGGAAATTATCGATAACATCACACGGAGTATTGATCTCTCCGAGATTGTGTAAACACCGGCACTCCCCTTTATGTGCAGGCCCGGGTGTTGAATAAGCAACTTCTTAGACAGCGACTAGCTGCAGGTACCGTCACAAAAATTTTCTTTGTTAGCAACCCGACACCCCTTTGACGGATTGGTGCATCAAACTGCTGTGGCTGAGCCTCTCGGGCCATAGATAGTGATCATAAACCCAATGTTACACTACTCTCCGAATATAGGCTTAGTTTAGTTCTTCTGCTCTTCTACCCTGGAGTAGGCTATATATACGCTTGAGTATTAGATAGCTAGGAAATTATCTATAGTGTATACATATCCTAATGTAAGTTAAAATTATCAATTGTATATACTTTAGACCCATCCTTTAAATATATCACATACTATTTTTTTTAGTTCAGCTACTATACTCTAATGTTTAACTACTAATTATATAACTCTACCGACACTTTCCAATCATTATTTGTCACTCTGAACCGGGAACGGCTCTTATGAAAGTATAGAACTAGATAACCCAACTATAACCCTAGATATCTTAAGGGGGACAATGACATGGGCCCAATTACGAGTGCGCATACGGATAGGTAACATTCCCTGCTGACATACTCGTAATTACATATACCGTAGCTGTGGGACCTGTACCATTCTCAAGCCTCTAATCAAAGCACAGTGGGCATTGTGGGGGTGCTATGATGCCTGTGGATGAGAAGAGAAAAAAACAATCGAGTGAGAGGTGATGCCCTTAGTACCTATTCAATTGATGCAATTCTGATAGGATAAAACGGGCACGAAAATTTGAAAAAAAAATCCTGCTAGGTTACGACTCAAATTTCTTGTCCATAGTGCGCGGCTTTCTGGCTACCAAGACTACAGGCTTGAGCCATTGGTCGCCCTAACTAGAAAATAGATGAGCTCTATGAAGCCGTTAGAATCTTAAGACCTGTTTCTGTGCTTATTTTCGGTTATACGTACCTATGGGGGGTGGAGGTTTTCTAGGCGGAAGGCGTTTCTACGGCATATTGCTTCTCTAATTTTGACTTTAAAGAAATGATTAGCCCAGACGGCCCGTTACCCCAACCATTGGAAGCTACTACGCATTCGTCTAATCAACAAAGAACGTATATCTTATGAAGGCGTAAATCGATTCGTAATCTGCATAAAGCCTTATGGTTAGCGTCCTCCATAGACATCTCGACTTTTCCATGCAACATTACCGATTACTGTTTCTCGCTATTCTGCCACTGCATTTGTCTATCACCCATATGCTAGGGACTTGCATCGATCGACCCCTCAGTTATGGAGTTGCTTTGGCCAGTGGCCTATATTCTGTGGTACTCCGCGGTGAAGCGCGGATAACCCCCCGTATGTGAAGCCAGTTTCCTATGCAACAGGCGAAAAATACCATTGAATAAATAATAACAGTCTTGCTCGCCAAGAAATGCGTCTAGATCTTCTCAGCATGTTTTAAAGAGATATTGCGGGTGGGACGCCTCCTTAGTAGATTGTAGACTAAAATTCTCGGGGCGTATTCCGTGCGGCAGTGCAAAGGAGGGGTAGATTGAGATATCGTCGTACACTTCAGAGGCTTGCGGTTGATCATGCAATCTTAGTATTGTAGTCTATCACAGTCATGAGAAACTACGATAAGGAATAACCGTGAACCGATGGGTTGATTGCGCACTTTGATAGACGATCTTCGGCCTTACTGAAATTTCTCTTGTAATTTGTGTGACATGAGAAATAAAGGTTAGTGAAAGTGGACTAATTACTGCATGATTTTCACAGGGATAGATCGAAGCTGCAGATACTTAATGCCAAGATATTGGCAATACCTTCCATGGATGTGGAGAAGGTTAAAAGGAGGGGGGGGAGATCAGTTAAATAAAGAGGGTTCAATACTCAGATACATATATGTAACATGCAGTTGAGCATGCATCGAACTCTTTTTCAGTGACTTGGAAAAAAATTTGAATTCGGTGGAGTACATGCATATCCCACTTCAATTTCTGAGCCGGTTACGGCGGTTGTTCAAAAAGCTATTCGCACATAATCCCACTAATAGGACCAGGTTATATGTGCACTGGAGTGCATAACCATTATTAAGCACTTTTAGTCTTCAGTCGTAAATGAATATGTACCTTCACGAGACCTAGAATCCAAAGACAATAGATCCCGGATCCCCGAAGATTTCAAGAAAATAAGCAACCTTTATATATATTGTGAAGGGTGGGGTAACTCTAGCATATATAGCTAGAGGTATTATTCAAACGCCATATGCATACTGTTGGTTTTCTGCCACACTATTAGCTGGCGCAATATTATCAAGATTCTACAGGCACTTTTTTTTTGCTCCTTGCAAGCAATAAGATTTAACTCCCGCGGCCCCGGCTGCAACAGGGTGACTTCGCAGTCACCCAAAACACAAGACCCTACTGATAGCTCCTTGGTTCTCCCGTTGGGCTGCAGATTCCATACATATGGTCACGATATTTATCTCATCCTAATTTCTTGCTGATCAAGTTTTTTATAAACTTTCGGATTTAAAAGGCGTATTCCGTGAAGAAATGTGGGTTTGGCGGGCCTATAATGTAGTCCCCCGCATAATAAACAGTGAAACCATATGTCACCTGTACAACAGAGGGTCACCTGGTTTATCGGACGCTCAAAACCTAGCGTATAATCAAAACCAGAAGCTATCACATTTACATACTCATGAGCCTTGATTCTCATACAACGAGATGTTAATAGTAATATTAGTATAGAGTATACGTATATACTTATATACGCTACAGCGCAAACACGATGGATAGCATGTGGTTTCTATGGACGAATCTCTAATGGACCTAAATTAAATGGTAAATCTAATAGTGACTTAGGTAACAGTTGAGGGACGGTGGGGCGGTTGGCGCGATAAAGGCGTGTTGAAAGATAAAACTTTATGAAGTAAATAATCTCAAAGTAATGAACAATACTAGGGGCTACGATAAAGATGACGAGGCTATTCGGGCTAGTGCTTCTTACCGACCGTGAACTTGCCCGTACTCTCGGCCCTTTTACAGGCCAGAAACCCTAGCCTCGGCTTCTCTTTAAAGCCATTTGGACAGTTTACATCCATTTGAGGGAAATACAAAGGTTTTCTAAAAAATATCGGTATAGGGGGTTGGGATCTAATGATTTAGGTATATATTTAGCTATATCTTTATATATCTAACCCCTAATATAACACAAGTGCATAGAACTTGCGCAAGAAGATCCAAGCCGGTATTAACAAGAAAAGTAAAAACTGTACTAAGAAATAGATATAAAGCAATGAAATTTTGTTGTATTGGGGGCTCCTAAATTTGTTAAAGGTTAGCTAGCGAGACAAGGGTGTAAAAATACTTGAACCCAGGATCGAGTCAGCTTTTAGAGCACCTATTCTACAATTCAAGGTTAAAATTTACATTCTATGCGCAATCTCTAGTGGCTCAATGTCTATACTCTATGAGTCAGTAAAGATTCTATGATATTATAATACTTGATAGGTAGATAAATGGGCCGCCAGTACTTATGATAAATTCATTCATTGATTCATTCAAATGAGCCACCATTTATAGGAACAGTAGACCTAGTACAACTGATCCTAAAACCCACTCTTTACCTCACCGCTTCCACAGTCACATTGAATTCTTTTTATCTGTTTAATTTCCACTATAAGGGGCTAGCGGAGCTAGGCTAGACATAATACTTAACAGACGCTCGCAACAAAGCATTTCACTCAACAAGTTTTCCATACCTTTTTAAGCCACCTCAAACAGTAAAACTCTTATTCTCCAATAGGCGAGATCTAGGCTCTAAACCGATCATTCCTTTCCCAGTCGGCTGAGTACATCCAAATAGCTGTATCTAATATAATTCAATCTGAATACGAGCCAGTACTTGCTGAAAGTAAAGTTGGGCTTTGAAGCATACATAGCGTCCACATCTACATTAGTCCTTATATACAATACAGTGATTTTTTCGGCTAGCTCTACTCCATAAGCTACAATAGAAATACGGTAATCAGAAGTCACTTTTGAGCGTTACGTTAGACTAGCCCAGCCAAGTATCGTATCTCCAGAACTTTAAAAACCCCAGCTTAATACTATCTAGAATTTCTTGATGATTTTTTTAGACCTTTTAAACTTAATTTGACTGTCACAGCCCTGCCAAACACTTTCTTCAAAGAATTATATGCATGACATGTCACTCGTTTTCGACCTACCTAGTATATTTTCCCGCTTATATAGTATGTATTTTTGATATTCCCTATGCATTCAGATTGTTTAATCCCGGGTATACAGTAACCGAGGCCTATTAGCGGCTATAAATCTTCTGTATTATACCGCTAATCCACATTATACAAATATTCAGCCTTCACCAAGTATATTCATCGTGTCAACTCTAGACCAAACTATCGAATCTAGACGCGGAGACTTTTTAGTATGTATGAGTTTATCTCAATCAACAATATATCAAGGAGCCTAAAGTAGCGGCTGTATATAGATGTCTAGTAACTTCTAAAAGCTACTCACCTAGGTTCTCAAGAGAGCTAGAGAGAGAGAGATTTAGTAATAGTCACGTGATTACTAACTATAGGATCCATGCTAATTAATTAAGCGCTTGCTAATTATTTTAATTACGATGGCCTTAGCAGCTGTGACTATAACTATCGATGAGATAACTTCTTTTACAAAGAGTCCATTTGTAGATTTACATCATGCATAGCGAATCTTAGGCTAGAAGATCTCGAACCAGGAATTGAAGCACATACTCAAACTTTTTATTTGGGGTTTATCACTTCTTGAATCATGCTATATAATGTATAATTTTTTTTTCTTTCAAAGCAGTAAGTAGGCATCTGATCGAGTGATCCAACATGACGTGATTGATAGACAAGTAACTTGTACTTTTGTGGTAGTTAATCTAAATGTAGTAATTTATAGGCCTCCTATATTAGTACTATTTTTATAACTTAAGACCTATTATAGTGTGATCTACACAATATATAGATAGTTAAAAGATACCCGTTGTAGCCCCCAACCGTCGCATCTTAACAACCAAGAAATAAGCCGGGGGGGCTATGGAACCGGAGAGGGTCCGTTTTGACTGAATATGAGGACAGCGCTAATTGTTAGATACGGTCACACTCCTATAAAGTCATATGATATCACTCGTAGCCGCACATCTGCCCCATTTCGCTCGGTATTCATTACACCGAGACATAAGCACGGGGGTGGCCATCAGTGTGCTGTATATTATAATAAGTTTCAAAATTTCGGTGAATGTCCTGTAATGCCCGTCGCAGTATACGTGTCGAGGAAGTTTATAGATTTTTTTTTTTCTCAAGGACTCCAAGTGGATGTGGTCGGCCGAACTTGAGGGTTGGTGCACGATATATGCAGATGTGGACTGCCAAGAAATATGCAAAGCGCAAAACTAGCTCATTTAATCCGGTGTACTGAGTGTTTCAGTGCTCATAATAGCCAGAAGCATACTGACAGTAATGGCCCGAACTATAATATCTGTTCTTCCCCTGCATGTACATAGTGAAGGGAAAAACAACAACAGAATAATTCATTGCTTATAAGGTACATCATTGTCGAGTGATGATTCGTGATACCGGATTATCCGTATCTGGTCCCACAAGGTCTATATGTGTCTTTCCGCTGATGTCATAACGGATTGGTCAGAAGCAACTTTCAACTATCAAAAGGCTTTTTTCTCTCTCGGTGGTTACTGTCGTCTGGGTAACCCTAGCCCTGTCTAATTAATGTCGGAAAAGATATATTCCGTGTCGCGTGCTGCTCCACATACAGTACCATACTCCGCTTAGCCTGAACCTGCAGCTTTTCCAGTAGTCGTCTAAAGATTTCCCGACTGCATACTTGACTATGTCGATTCGGAATTAGAGGGGGAGAGAAAGAGGGAGGGATAGCTAGGGATAGGCGTCGTCGCAAACAGCTCATCTCCCCCCCCCCCCCTGGGGAGGGAAAGGAGAGAGACCCCATAATTCCCCCAGACCCGTTCTCCAACAATGACAAGCATTCCAATCCGACCCCTCACCATTCCCCGGGATTTTTCTAGTTAAGCAAAGAAGCCGACGAGCCATATTTCGTGCATCCTTTTTTTTTGTAGAATATATTCCTATTTGTTCCGAGTTACCCTCCAGGCACACAACAGGCAGCACACGACAGGCAGCACAGACCTTTTACTGGACCCCAACTTGATCATAACACTACATAAAAAATACGGAGAGTACCATGCGTAACGCCAAGGGGGAAGGGATGAGAGAGAGATAGAAAGAAAAAAAACAAAAAGAGGCGTTTGAGGCATTGATATGTGGAGTAAAAATACTAGTAAAAATACAAGTCATGCATTACGGGGGGCCTAGCTAGCTGACCAGTGTATGCAACTCATGCAGCAAACTCAATCAGAACGTCTAGCCGCAAAAATAAATCACGCATTTTAGGCCTTGGGGTGTAAAAGAAAAAATTATGTAGAATGGTAATGAGGTATATTGGTAGTTCCTACGGAGGGGTGCCTAGATGGTTATTATTCGATTATCACTCTATTGGTAACCCCACCCCTTCACACCCTCACCTCTATATTTGAGGTTTAAACGATCGTAGTTCATGGTTCACGATAACGATGCAGTACATACGAACCCAGTAGCTCTCATCGGTGGCCGGAGTTTCCTATAAACAAACAACAAGGCCGGTATCTAAAGCTTAGATAAACAATCAATGAGCTGTGCGTCGACAAGAAGGGTTACCATAGCTTACTCAAAACATGGATCCCTGGCGGAAGAAATCGGACGTAAATGATTAGTGCCCTGGCGGCAAACGGGACTAACAAAAATCATTCTCGATGATAGTCTTCAAGGATTCTAAAAGACCGAGAAGGAAAGAAAAACCCCACGCGCCTACATATGTACTATGTTCTGCAAAAAGCGTCTTCTTGGCCGATCAAGCGAGGGACTTGAAACCTGGTTTGCTATGTATGTGGGAGAAGGGGGGGGGCTTTTCTTGGATCGTCTTGCGCGCGTTAGCGGTCGGGAATTCGTGTTATTTGCTACCGAATTTCGAGGTCTAAGGGGATAAGATTAAGGGGAACTTGCATTACCATCTCATCCCAAAGCTTCTATCTGTCCTCTTGACTTCTTTTCTTTCTTTACGATAGTATGAGGGGGGGGTATAGCCAAAGTTCGAGGGTTTTTTTCCCCTCGCAACTTGTTTGGGGGGCCGCACTTGTTCTAACTTCTGCAACTAGGTGCCAAGGATGTCTTGGATTGCCCTCATGAGGAAGGTTTCATTCTCTCTGGCAGCGAAGATCCCGGGAGATTGTTTAGGCGGGTCAGTGAAGCGGGCTATCCCATTGCCCTCTCGCTGGTGAGCAATTGGAGGCGCCTTATTGGGGCGTCGGAGAAGTCGGGCGGACGAGGTGGGGAGTGCCGAACATTAGCAGACATCCGGCCTTTTGTCCGTTCGACCGTAGCCGGACAGACGGCTTGGCCGCACCTGAGGATGCATTTAAAAATCTATATGCTGCTGTGCGACTCTTGAGACTGAATATTTGAGGAAGGGGAGGAGTACCGGTATATACATACTTTTGTTGGAGACTTCATGCTCTCTGGCCCCATTAGCGCGTTTGTCGCGCTGCTACTCCACTTACGAGGAGCAGAGTACAGTGGGCCAGATAGATGTATTTACTGGTGGACTTGCACTGAGATCTTTGGTCACGAGAGAGAGAGAATTAACGGGGTTTGTGTTATTGCTTGTGTTGAGACTTACTAAATGTCCCACCTCCCAACACTCTTCCAAGACTTCACGATGATTGGAACCTGTGTAGCTCACTGCTAATTACCAGTCCCCCAGTCCATTGTCCACGAGCGCTTTTTCTGCAGAGGCTTGCAGTTCTACTTTGGGGGGAACTTGGCGTTCTCGGTAAAGCAAGTCGTTAGAAGCCATTTGAAGCGATTTCTGTTGCCCCTTTGCGGGGCGCAGGACAAGGCAGGAGAGGCACGCGATCTCTCTTTTTTTTTTTCTTCCCTTCCCTTCCCATTCTTTCCTTGCTTATATCCAAATTCGATGAGATGGAGGAGGAGGAGCGCAATCACATGCAGGAGCGACTAAGACGAGATACGTGCTTCATTATTGCCCCCCATAAAACAAGACCCTTGTTTTCCCATGCCTAGAATTAGGTATCATAGCTGGTATGTACGCATGCTCAGTAAGCAGGAGCGGGTTATGGTGGGTGGTGAGCAGCGTAGTGGGTACCAGGTGGAGTCTAGAGTCGCTGAGTTCTCCGCTGACATCTTGCTGATCAGTGATAACTGATTAGTCCGTGTACCATTTGCCCCACAAAAAAAGACGTTTTGTATACGGTTCCTGGGGAATCCCGCTAGAGTACGTAGTGGTGAAACAAACATGGGTAGACGAGGAAATACATAATTTCTGTCAAGAGTTTGAGTGGAGTAATTCGGAGGTCACTAAGACTTATGCTGGGGGTGGTGGTTGGGTTGCAGTAGAGGAGGTGTGGAAATGCCTCGTGTAGAGTTAGTCCTTTCCGGTGCGTACATCACGGATACGTAAGAGTCCTAGTTTTACCATTTATGTGCATGAGTGTTCTGAACCACCAGCTGCCTCTCTACTGTTCCGTTCGGCCGTCCCGACTTGTCTGATGTATACATACCCGTCCTTCCCCAGATTTCCTTTTCGCCCCACCTGCTCCTGTTCTTGTTCTTTCTATGCTTTTGGTTTCTTTTGAGTGTAATTGATTGGAAGGAGTCTACTACTACTTATTCACAAAAGTCTTTAATTATGGCTGTCACCGAATCTGCTACTGTTACTGAAGCTGCGACTGACGACGTTGTGGTTTCTGATTCTACTACTACTACTACTACCAATGCTACTGGTAACAGTGCTACTGGACAAAAGAGATCTTCTACCGCCGCCGGGAACTCTTCAGCCACAAGCTTCCGTCCAGTAAAGCGCAGAGCGTCAAAAGCCTGCCAATGCTGTCGGGCTCGGAAAGTTCGATGTAATGTTGTTGAACATGGAGCTCCATGTACCAACTGCAGACTGGACGAGGTCGAGTGTATCATCACCGAAAGCAAGCGAAGAAAGTGAGTTACTACCTTAGATAATTGGGGGAATATTGCAATGAAGGCTCTGAGAGTCAAAACATTGAATTTAGGCTGACGGTAAACCACAGGAAACTATGGGGCACAAAGGTCGACTCTGCGGGCTCTGCTTCAGATACTGCCTCCGCACCAAAGACTGTACCTACTGTCGCTACAGCAGCACTAAAGTCACCAAGTATCTCCCACCACCATGATCAACCACATCACCATTCGCCTTCAGCCATGTCTATTGATGGTAGTTCTGACAGAGAGAACGGTGGCCATGTGCCACACATGATTTGTATGCCAAATCCTCCATGTGTCTTTAACGTTTTGCCGTCCGTATATGTAGCAGCAATAGTCTTACATTTTTGTTTGCCCGACTTTATAAAGATCAAGCCCAGGGCATGCGAATGGGCCTTACCGGCCACCAAGAGCGAGAACGCAGGGCATCGTATGCATCATCGCATGGTTCCGTCCCATCTTTGACCCACTCGCTCTCAACGCAGACTTCAATGGCTTCTTCAACGCCGCACCGCGTCTCGCGTCCATCGTTACCGTCAATCTCTGGGCTCTTACCAGCGTTTATCAAGCCGACACCTATAAGAATACCGTCAGAAGATCTGGAGTACCTCGCCAAGAAGGGCGCTTTGACCCTTCCTGCAGAGCCTCTGAGGAGTGAGCTGCTCAAGAGCCATTTCGACTTTGTACATCCGTACATGCCATTGTTGAATCGGAGGGAGTTTTTGGATATCGTAACGTCTGAAGATGGGAGTAAGGGGAAGGTCAGCCTGTTGCTCTTCCAGGCAATAATGTTTACCGGTAGTGCCGTATGTTCCACCCCCCAATCCAAGTTTTATAAGTTTTCGAAAGCTAAAAGTCATTAGTTCGTGGACATGGAAAGCCTCAGGATGGCCGGTTTCACCACCCGGAAGGCTGCTCGCAAATCCTTCTTCACTAAAGTCAGGGTATGTAACAACTTCTATACTATCGCAAGTCTATAGATTTTGTTCTTTTTACTAACACTAAATGTGTAAAAAAAAAGGCAATATACGACTTTGACCACGAACAGGATCGCATGACACTTGTACAAGCCCTCCTTCTCATGACCTACTGGTACGAAACCCCCGATGACCAAAAGGACACCTGGCACTGGATGGGTGTCGCCATCTCACTTTGCCACACAATCGGCCTTCACCGCAACCCCGAAAGCTCAAATATGGACCCGAAGCGCAAGAAGCTCTGGAAACGAATTTGGTGGAGTTGCTTTATGCGGGATCGCCTGGTCGCACTGGGGATGAGGAGACCCACCAGAATAAAGTGTGAGGACTGCGACGTCCCCATGCTCACGCTAGATGATTTCTCGATCGACCTTACACTGGATGACGAGGGCGAGGAGGACTCTGTGTACTGGAGCTACGAGGAGCGACAGCAAAAGGAGAGGGAGGCCAAAAGACAGAGAGAGCTAGCGATCATGTGCATCGAAAAAGCGAAACTTTGCGTGTGCATCAGCCAGGTTTTGTCTGCGCAGTACTCGGTTCTGAATACAAACCAAGGGAGCTTGGCGGCAGACGGAAGTACCAGGACAACGATGATGCTGTTACCGAAGAAGTTGGATCCTGAATGCTGCCAAGTTGTGAAATGCGATGGCGAGTTGGCAAAGTGGATCAGGGAGCTGCCGGATGAGGCGCGCTATTCGTCGAATCGGGCCAACGGTGGTGTTGATGATGTCCTCACTTTGCATAGGAACCTTCTGCATATGGTTTATTGGTATGTCTTTTTTCTTGCACTTTGTGATCGTAAGAATGTTTGGCTGACAGCGATCGTGTAGCACAACGGTAAGCGCCTTGCATAGGCCTCAAGTGCTCCCGTCTGCTCCGGCACCCTGGCCAGCAAAGAACAGCGCTGCCGAACTTCAAGAAGTATCGCGCCGAAAAGTACGACAGGCCGCATCAGAGATCACTCGTATGGCCGAGGAGTTGATCGAGCTTGATCTTGTCAAGTACTTGCCTACTACTGGGTAGGTTTTGATTTTTTAAAGTCTATTATTCTTCATCGCTAATAGTATATAGAGTTACTGTTATGCTTCCCGCGGTTATTATCCACCTCCTCGATATTAAATCATCTAATGCCCTCACCCGTGAGATGTCTCTCGAAGGCTTCGGCCTCTGCATGCAGGTGATGCAAGGCCTCCGCCAATCCTACTCCGCCGCCGACTACGCTACCCACTTCCTCGAAGCCGCAATCAAGAAAGCCGATATTCAAGTCCACGGCCATCGCAAATTTGGACACCGCAGACGCGCAAGACACCGGAACGTGTCCCAACTTGGCACATCCCCGCAGATGACGGGTACAGCAGCCATATCGATTCCCGCCTCGGCACCACCTAGCAACGCAGCATTGACTCCACCACCGGATTTAGAGAGTTTGTCGGCGTTGGATTCTAGCAAGGGTCTTGATGAGAGCGAGTTGCAATTTAAGTTGGAGAGCTTCTTACAAGCCCCACCTTCACCTTCGCATGACGCGCCCCTGGTGAGCGCTTTCAATGTTGGATCAAATGGAAATAGTACTCTTCAGGCCCCTCCCCCAGCTGGCGCGGAGGATCTTCTGTTCTCAGACTCTACTCCGCACCTATCTATGCCTGCTGATGGCGGGGATGGTGGGGATTTGGATGCACTCTTGAACATGCGTGATGGGCAACAAAGCGATCCGTTCTTGGGGCATTACGACGATACAGGGTTGTCTGGGATGGGTAGTAAGAATGGTGGAGGAAGGGCATTTGATCTGATGGGGGAGTCGAGTAGTTGGCTAGAGGAGGATATGTCAAAGCTACTGGATGGAGTTGATTTTGATATTGATGATGTTATTCAGGTGTTGGAAACGGAGATTAATTAAAAATGCTGGATGGGATTATGTGGGTTTGGTTAGGGGTTGTTTATGGGACTTGGATTTTTCTTTTCTTTCTGGGTCTTCTGGTATGGAGTTGTGGGGTTTAATTTTTTCTTTCTTTTGTGGAAGTTTGGAGCTTGCTGGTAGTTTCTTTTTCATACCTATGCCCTTGCATAGGAAAATCACGTTTTATGTACGATATTAGCGACGTCGTAGATGCATATAGAGAATGATTCATGCAAATGAAAGCTTAATCCTACTTGAATACATTCCTTGGTGGTGACTTTCTATCGGAGATATCTGGACCTCTGCATCTACCCAATGATACATGTAGTTGCAGTACCGTACCAGTACCAGTACCAGTGTATACTCAATCGAGTCAGGGTTAGGGTTATCACATTATATCTTTTTGCACGCCAATGAACCACGGTGAAAACAATTTTGAGATGCCTAGGCTCCCGGAATCTCATGAAAACAGTTCCGTAATTTGATACGAGAATAGAAGATACTTTCCGTATAATTTTCGTTTGGGAGCTGGCCTGGATTTTCAAATCATAGTTACACAAAATGTCAAGATACCGAGGCAATTGCTAAGGAGGGTTTCTGGGGGGGTTGTTTCAATGTACAACAAGAAAAACCATAGATATCTTCTGGCATGCCTACGCGTATACCCCAATACCTTGTACTTGACCGACTTGCCCTATAGGATCTATTAGTTATCGACACATATATGTACTTACGCAGGAGACTCCTACTAGGCTTCATTTCAGCTCGGTAATTAATTCCGGCCATTATGGATGGGTAAAATAAGTACCATCTGACATCTGAGAAGGGGTTTTTTTCTTTTCTATCCTTTTCTTTCCATGCAGTAACGGGGATTATTTTTTTAATACGCATACGTTGATAGGGGGGGGGGAGTAGCCTGTGATTCCGATCTTTCCTCCCCAAGTTGAGGCTTTTTCTCCGTCATACGTGTTAGGAACTCTATGTCATGTGTTATGTATAGCAGAGCGGTGTTCATCAGATCTGGGTATAGTATGGGCCTAGCTTCTAGAGCCTAGTGTTAGGTCGTTTTGGATCAAACCCTTGTAAGGACTATCTCTTTCCCCCCTCCCCCCCCTAGCTACTGGGAGGTGTCTAACACCGGAGGGCAATTGATTTTCGTATATAAGCGATTTTTCCGTAGGACGAAAATGACAGCTGTTATTTAAAAAAATAAAATAAAAAAAAAAGATCTCTCCGGTCTGATCTGACTGCATATTATTTATCCGATCTAGTACCAAGGTTTTCTCGAACCTTTCTTTTTTTTTTTTTTTTTTCTCTTGGTCTGTGCTTAGGAGGGTTTTTTTTAAAATTCCATGCGTTTGTTTTTGTATAGGGTTAGCTTCCACATTTTTTTTAACGACGCTGGTGGGCTGCAGCCAGCCCAGGTTGTGGGGTTCATTGTGGGGTGGAGGTGGGGTTGGGGTTTTCACATGTTAATATCTATTGGCTGGCGGTACTTCCCGTGCCGCGGGGAACCCTTGGTTTCGTACTCCGGAGTCCGGAGAGCATAGTTCTTCCGTGAGAGGGGGGGGGGGGCTAGAAGAGGAGATTTATAAGTTCTAAGTTGACGGGTCTGGGGTTTGACGGGTCCTTCTAACCTGGCCTAGTTAGCTAGGTTATGACAGTTATGGTGCTTGAGTCGTAACCTATAATTTATTTACTAGGGGGAGGGGGGAAGGCTATTTGCGGAGATTGTTTTTCACCTGTCACCGTTCACAGTCCGCGGTACTGGAAGCAACTTTGACGACTAGCCATGTGTAGCTAGTAGTCTCTTGGAGGCCATGTTTAAATCGATAACCGGAAAAATGACCCCCTCCAACAATCCCATGTGGTACGGAGTTTACAAGGCTGCAAAGCGGCGTTTCATCCACAACTGCAGATTGGAATGTAAGCTGGTCAGGCCTGTAGATCTGTCCCCCCCATCCGCGGCTCGCATGTGCGATTGAATGGCGGGTGACAAGAAAGTGTTTGTGCCTTAACCACAGTTCTTCTGTTGCCTTTGTGGACCGTGCAGCCTAGTCTTGGCTGGTATATTGGACACAGGGCGAGATTTTAATACTAGCTCTACATGCTATAGTTCTGATTTATTCATGTGGAGGGCACGGGCCGCCAGGTTAGTTTTTCAAGACGGTCACGTCAGGCTACAAACAATAGCCAACTCGGTAACGACATGTGATGAGGACGGTAGGTAGGTAGGAACCTGTTGGGTCTAATTAGGGTGCATGAGCTTTGATATCATTGGAGTCAGCGTTAATTGTGGGTGTTGCAACAAATGCAAAGACAGTTTTTGAACATATACACGTGTGATATCACCATTACCACTTTTTCTTCGACCTGCGTCGTCAGAACGTGCATGAGCCGAGGTTGGAAGCCATGGGAGTACAGATTCATGATACATCTTGGAGTTTAAATTTCGATGTGGATGGTCCCGGATTTCGGTGATAGAGATATTAGCCGTAGGTCCCGCGATATAGCACGTACTGGAGTAGCTAGATTGTGTCAAGTTTAGAGATTAATGGTGAGCAGGGTGGCCTCGCTAGTTACTAGATATGTCGCTTGAATGCTCTAGACTTTGAGATTAAGTTACCCCGGTCTCATGTCCCTAGTCAGGTTCTTAGCTAGGTCGGTAATAAACAACACAAAGGGGCCCTTCTAGGGAGATTTGTGGGGTAACGTTAGCTATCAACCTCCACGTGATACTAGGCAACTACAAACCTGACTAAGCAATATTGATATATCTCAATATTAATTGTGAAGTATTAAATAGTATATCTATAGTTAGTGAATTTACCACGAATAGTTACTTAGAATTTAGGTGGAGACATATGTCGAGTACTTTTAGAGGTATGTTATTATAGTAGTTCATATAATATAAGGCATATCCTTTTCATTAAATGTCGTGAATTGTAGTTATATACCGACTAAAGACTTTCCTAAAGCCTTTGGTATTAGCCCCCTGCTCTCGCTAGTTCTTTTGGTAAGGGCTGTATAAATATGTAGGTATATCTCTAGTGGTTTAAGGCGAGAGAACATTATTAAGATGTTCGAGTAATAAAGTAGGTGACTTCGATCAATGTTAATTAAGATATATAGAGCAATCAAAGAGATGAGCCTTAAACGAGGAACAAGGGGAACAGTGACAGGAAGGCGGTGTATAATTATATACTTGGGGGATAGACATAAGAACGGGGTAGAAGACTACCTTAGCTCAAGGACTTGTATGATTAATGTGTGGAGGGTGGTAATCGATGCTAAGTTAAATTTAAGAGCTGGCTCAAACGTCGAAAACTCGTCAATATTCCCGCAATAAGTTGAGAATTATCTTATGTTGATGCTCGTGAAAGCCTTGGGGTTTTTTATTACTGGTGGAGGATTTTAATAGACTCAGACACTATCACATATAATCACCGTAGGTAATTAAGAGTGAGAAATTTGCTTATTAGGGTTCCCGCAAGTCACTACCTATAACTACATATGAAATAATTCCCTATAGAATAGCCTGTCTGGTGTTTTCTTTTCAAATGCCGACCCTTTACAACATGGTAGGTGCATGGTGGAAGGTAGTGCATAGTACAGTATTATTGCATACACGACACTGCATGTCAAGCTTGTAAAACACAAAAGAGGGGTATCGAAGAACAATGTAGTTACTTTCAATAGAAAGAATACAAAGTCATCTTTGCATATAGAACATCCTTGGCAGTCATTCTACATTCTATCTTAAGAATTTACCTTACACAGTTATTATTAATCGATAATTAGAAAAGTAGAGGCCAGCACTACAAAAAAGCTCTTTCCGGATCTACAAGACAAGCCCATCACTCAGTATATAAGAAGGTCTAGTCGTACTATTCGTTTCTTCAAGCAACGCAATCAGTCGAGCTGCCTCCTCCGTAAACCACGTCAAATCTATGGTATCCACCCAGTGCTCTCCTGACGGACCATCATAAACCAACAGATTCCCAGGCCCATGACTTGAAAACTCACGTACCTCCTCGAGGGTACGTTCTAGCTGGTGTCGTAGTTTATGCTTGATGTTGTCGTTTCTCATGAGCCTTTTCTGGGCTCTGGTAGCAGCGATCCTAAGCTCCTTCAGTATCTCCGTGGTAGAGTTAGTCTTACGTGATCTAGAGTAGATACAGCCCATTTTCCAAAGTCTAGCGGTCTCATGGGAGGAAGACTCAGATGCTTTATCTATAGAAAAGTATGGAAAGTGGATATGCTCATATAATATGTTTGGGATAAGTCGATATTTATCTTTTTGCCTGTAGAGGATTCTTCTGGTATCCGTGAGGTCGAACTCTTTGTTGTCTTAGTTTGTAGAAAAAGATCGTGTCAAGGTGCGTTTGGGATCTAACAAAGGAGCTTTGTAGATGCAGTAGGTATCAATGAATCGAGCTAACATTCTATCTGGCTATAGCACGGATTGAATGTCACATATTTAATAGTCTTCTCGTTCCATGTATGGGGACCAAGCCGCCAAAGGCAAAGCAAATACCACCCCAGAAATAGAGTCTATGCCAATTCGATTCCAATACAGGATACTAGATCTCCAAGGGAAATTGTTTTTTTTCTTGGCCTTCAATAAACTAGTAAACACAAGCTATGTGCATACATTCAACCATGTAAAAAGCCGTGTGAAGGTGAAGCATAATGAATTGGCCTGCAGGACTTGATGCAGATGCATCATGCGCCTGACGCCTCCGGGGTGCATCTTTTAGCTCTTCCATATGAGAATTGTTTGTATGTATCTATTGAATACGTGATCACATTAAACCAAATATTTCCCACACCTGTTATGAATTGAGTAAAATAATAAACTCGTTAGGGTTAGGGTTAAATTCCTAAAAATAAAAGGATATACCATTAAGTGATCTAAATAGCAAGAGGACTACTAATTTCATCAAGAATAAATTTTGCTATACAGCTAAATAAACTGAACCGCCGATTACTCAAAATTTTAGTGAAGACGTACTATCAAACCATAGAAATGAATCATATTTTTCACAGGTAGATACTAAGTAAAGGAGTATTTTAGGGTGTTATGAAAAGGACATTAAGGGAAATTGGATGCTTTACCTAACAATTTACCCAACACAATAACCTACACATTTCCCAAGTATTTACTCTACTAAAAAAAAACCCAGTCCATTGGGAGTTGAACCTCTGTAGCTCAGTGCTATTCAGACCACTTATTATATAGACCATTTGTTGATATCTTTTGGCTTGATTCTTTGTCTATATTACCTCAGAAAATAGTAGGCAAAAGGATAGGGGAAAGGGTAAGGAAAAGAGTAAGGGAGCGGAAAGGCTAGGGGAAAGGGTAGGGGAAAGGGTAAGGGAGAGGAAAGGGTAGGGGAAAAGGATAAGTAAAAGCAGTGGAAAGGGTAACTCTTAGTAAATGAATCATAAAATACTTCAGGTGATTCATTTCCTACAAGCCTTGCAGGTAAATGTGTAGTTTATTGTCTTTTCCCAAGTTATTTGTATGAGGTAATGTGTACCTGATGTATATACATGGCCTAGTAGAGGTATATAGTTTGGTTATATTGGGAGAGTTTATTAAACTAGACTCCAGCTACTTATTTTTGTAGATAAATATCCGAGCCTTGAAGCTGTAATATCTGTATTATCCTATAAAATGGTAGTTGGTTGGGTTGTAAATAGAGGGGGCTTCTATGTATCCTAAAGTACAGTTAGTATGTTCCAAAACCTAGAGTAGGGGGTCAATCTTTATATATAAAGCTCGGGAAGACTAGTACACTATACTATTAACTTTCTGGGGTTTGATAGAGGGCTTATCTAAGTTATTTTATACGTAGGGCTGGGGCGACCCTGCGCTGGAAATTATTATAGTTCTGATTCCCGGGAATCCTGCCACAGAGTACGTAGGCGGGTGTTCAGCATAATAAGAGACCAAAGAGGGATTCTTCTTAAAAGAGAACAAAGTAAATAGGCTCGAAAGTTTCTGAAAACTCTATACGATTCATGGCTATATACCTTAACAGATACACCAAACGACGGACAGAAATCACAATCCATCACTCACACTCACAAACGTACACATATTTACTTATAACCCAATTGAAATCCCATTATAACTCCACACAAACCCCAAATAAAATACAAAAAAGAAAATAAACAATATACAATATAAAAAAAAGAGAAGGTATTTTTAAACAGCATCAAATCTCAACAAAGTCCTAGTAAAACTATTCTCGTTACCAGTAGCCGGAACAACGGCAGCACCATTAACATTAACCATAGATTGTGCTGCAACCGTGTTGAGGTTGAGCATACTAAATCTAGAGCTGTTTTCAATGTTCACGATCGAGTCTTGGCATGTCTGCGGGGTGATGCACTCCTGCGCATAGTTCTCAAAGAACGAGTAAAGTCCGGCGCCGTATACAACAATGTCGCTGGAGGAGACTACACGGAGTGCCCAGGACTTGCGGCAGGAGGCGGTGGTGCAGGAAGCGTATGTTGGGTCGTTGAATGCGGAGTTAATGGGGAAGGGAATTGTCGCTGAGGGGTTGGATTGGAAGTAACTGTTGAGAGAAATGTTAGAGAAAGGGATGAGCTAGGATTGGTAAGTGGGGAAGCTTACGGAGTCTCAGTCTGGATCATGGCCATGAAGATGTTCTTTGTGTTCTGGAGCTGGTATTGGTAGAGGACGTTGTGTTCCGCAGCGGTTCCATACCTAGTGATATGTAAGTAAAACTATGTAGTGAAAAAAAAAGGAAGGGATGTCTTACATCCAAACAGGCCCATTAGTAGACTCAGTGTAAATACCCCTTCCGTTATAGATACTAATCTGACCAAAGTCTGGTCCGTCAAGTGAGTGATCACTAGTCCAGGCCCAAACATTCTCAAGATACAGACTCGCAGTCTTTCCGATCTTCAAGAGCATGAAAGAACCATAACAAGCAGCATTAGGTGTGGTGACAGTAACAGTTGGGTTCTTTGCGCACTGGGCTGGCTCCAATAAAGTTCCGGCAGATCCACCAACACGGAAGTGAACATCCCAAATACCGTTAACACCCTGTTGTCCCGAGGGGTCACGCGCATTCCACTCCATTAGGATAGCACCCGGTTGAGCACCACGGGTCTCAAAGAGCAATTCGGAGATCTCAACGTAACCAGTGTCGCCAGCATTTCCAACCTTGAAGACAGGTGTAGGGTTACCAACTTGCTTGAAGGCAGAGCCATCAGCCATGATTACTGCCCATGCTTCACCGACGATGCGGGTGTTGACTGGGACGGTGACAGTGTTCGAGACGGGATAGACACCATGGTCGAAGTAGATGATCTTTCCGGTGCCAGCGTAGGTGTTGAAAATCGTCTGCAAAGCGGCAGTGTCATCGGTATAACCGTCTCCCCTTGCGCCGTTTGCTTTCACAGAGATAAATTCAGAAACATCAACTTGCTCGTACTGGGGTCTGGAACGCTCAAAGATAGTGTTTGCTCCGTTGGTAAGGAGTGTGGCTGGCTTGGTAAACCCACGAGTCATAGTGCCTTGGATAAAAGTACCGCCAGTGTTTGTGGTGGAGTATGATTTCCCTTGGCCCCAGAAATCGATGGTCATGCTTCCTCCCGCAAGGATAGTTGCTCCGGTGGAAGGATTGGCGACTGCCCTGGGAACGTTGACGAGTTGGACGTTATCGAGGACAACAGTAGCACCAGCAGCTGGGGATGAAGTGGTTGACTTCACAGTGTAGATACCAATGGGGGTGTCGGAGATCTTAGAGTCAAGAAGAATGATTGATCCCACATTTTGGGCTGCCGCTCCACCACCGCTCACGTCGATACCAACGCCACAGTTTGCAATCGTAACTGATTTGAAAGTCCATGCCCAATTCCAGTTCATGTAAATAGCAGTCTGGCAGTTGTTGAACTTCAAGTTCCTTGTCATGAACTGCTGGTTACCGAAGAATGCACCGTATCTACCACCGTTGAAGGTGAGATCGCTCATAAATCCACCAGAACCGTTATCCATAAAGATTCCCTGATGCAAATTACCTGAAGCAGTCGACATTTCAAAAGTAAGGTTGATCAAAGAGGTGGCCTGGGCAACCTGCCAGTGCATACCTGTACCAGCATTGGCAGGCATAGCACGGGTGTCGATGATGAAATTCCGGACAGAGCGGAAGAAGTTGTTTTGGTTGGTATACCAATTGGCACCATTAGGCTCATAGGGGTCGGAATCAATCAAAGCCATACCAGAGAAGCTGGCAGCGCCCTTGATGGTTGGCACGTTCAATGGATCTCCGACAAGCTGTGAGTAGTACATGGCAACAATAGGCCTGGTAACCAAGTAGGTACCGGCTGGGAAGTAGACGACAGCGGGGGTAATAGTCGACGAATCGCATCCCAAACCACATCGTCCACCGTCCTGGATGGCGCTGTTGATTGCGGCTGTATCATCGGTAACACCATCACCTAACAGAAATATCAGTAATAGAACCTAGAGTGAATATTGGGAGTCCATACCAACAGCTCCATAGTCCTTAACATTGCGATAGACCTTGTAACCCGATGGATTGGCGTTGAATGCAGCTGTACCGCGGTGGGTAATAGCCTGGTACCAAAACTGGGATGGAGCTCTGGCACTGATGCTGTTTCCATGGCGAGGTTGAATAGTAGCAGAGAGTACAAGAGATACAATGCATGAAAGTGTAAGGATGCTTGCCCACTAGAAAAATATCGGCAATACA